>CM065590.1:265801887-266401887 GCA_033119425.1 Bufotes viridis | reverse complement strand
ACACTCTTTGGACTAAAGAAATAAAAGGCAAGCAGTCAGAATGAATTATCTGACACACCAATCATTGAGTGAAACCTGTTGAGTACCAGAAAAGAAGCTGCATTGATTATCTATTCTGCTTTCACTGTTTTGTCATATTATATTATATAATTTCAGGGTTGGACTTTGATGGGGTGATAGGGGCATTTGCCTCCCTTACACCATTGAGCGGCACCTGATATCATCACTTAGGTGCACATTGAGGTTGCCAATGTGTGAGACTGGGTAACTAGTTCTGGATTGGTAGAGCCTAGACTGGATGTACGGTATACATGTCTAGAATAGCTTCAGGTTGATCTTGACATATCATGTGTGAGTGGTACCTGAGGGTTCATGTGAGTCTTGTGTGAGAGAAACATAAAGAACAGGAGCTGGCCTAACTTGTCAGAAGTTACCAAGCTAAAATAGTAATAACATGAGCCACAGGGGTCAGTGTTGTAGGAAATATTAATTATTAATATTTGGGATTAATAATTAATATTACTGAATAGACGTATCCAGCTACTGTTGGCTTTGCCTATTTCCTAACTATACCTTTCTGTAACTTTACTTTCCTGAACTGTATGTGCGGAGATTGGCGTATTACGGTTGCCACTGAAAACTTCATATACCGTATTTAAATATATACATTTATATCAATGACTATAAATATATATACATATATATGCACACTACAACACACTCTAAAAACACTATAATAATTCTATCTACATTACACAAACTCACGATACCCTCTAATTTCCACCCAAAATATCTAACTAAATACACACATTCATGCTATAATAACAATGCCCTGCCACCTAACACTAACTGTCCCTAAAGGGGTAACAAGGGTAAATGCAATGCAGGAGTTACAGAGCAATGTAGGAAAGGGTTAACATATGGCAATGCAGAGGTTCAGGGCTATGCAGGGATTTTGAAGGAAAGGGTAAAAACATTGGTGGCAGTGGGAAATGGCCAGTCAGTGGAAGATAATGCAGGGATAATGCATGGCAAGGTATGGGTTACTATAAGGGGTCCAGGAGGTACTTTGCCAGCCAATGCTCATTGCATAGGCGGGTTGCTCGCTCCAGGGGATAGTTCCAGCTTCTTAGCTCGTCGTTTCTTGGAGGGGATGCTTGGCTTAACTCGTGTTCCATGTGAGAAGTCCCATGTGTGAAGAGCCTCTCTTTGTTCCTGGCTTGGGCTAATATAAGTCCAAACCAAAGGAGCTCTCCCCCCCCCCACACCAACCTAAGGTGCAGTGATATGACATCATCTTGTGTGTGTAACGGAATGCATGCCCTCAGACTGTAACAGATAACTTCCAATAGAGGCTAGCTCAGGTTCTGATCGTATAGGGCTGTGACATCACAGGGGATGGCTATCAATGGATTGGCTGGTTGCACTGCATCATAGGTGATCTCACATTCCCAGGCTTTTTACTTTAACTTTGTAACATGTGCAGCCAACATTTTAAGAAAAACTGATTCAATACAAAGAAGCCCAAGAAAATTCAGATTTTTCGCGAATTAATGTTTTCCTAAACTTCGGACCGAATTCCGCTTCAAATGCTTTTCCTGCACTGCCAGCTGCCCAGAAAATTGAATTGTGTGTGTGAGGGAAGTGTTGGACCCCCACTGATGTGATGTGAGGATAGGTCAACAATATCTAAGTAAAGGAAAACTCTTCTAATGGAA
Organism: Bufotes viridis; assembly: GCA_033119425.1. Lineage (NCBI taxonomy): Eukaryota > Metazoa > Chordata > Amphibia > Anura > Bufonidae > Bufotes > Bufotes viridis. Next base: position 266,400,169 of record CM065590.1, on the reverse strand, counting down.
AAAAGAGCATGAGCTGCTACCAATGCTTGAAAGACATCTTGACATTACTTAGTATCTTCCCCTAATTGATTAGTCAACATCTTGCAATAGAAAATGATTTGTGAAAATCTGAGCTAAGCTGTTAAAAACATATTTTATTTTGAGGTGTTCAGAACATTTCAATATTTCTCTAAACATTCAGCCTAATAATTTAGAAAGCTTAATTCACCTTATCTTAATTTATTTCTTCATCACTTTCGAAATAGATTGAAATTTCTTTCTGGACTGACACCAAGATCTATACAACTGTTGTAATTTAAGCAAATTATATAAATCTTTCAGCAGTAACATTAAACACTGCTAATTAATGCTGTGTAGGAGGATGGCACATACTGGCAGTTGTGTAGAATAGTTGGCAGTCATGCTAAGCGTGTAACTCTTCTGCTGCCAAAGTAAAACCTTTATCAGCTACCTATACTAATACAGTAAACTTTAACTTATTCTGGTTTCTAAAAATCATCTATCCCAGCTCTAAAAATATCCCATTATTCAGTACATAGGTCATACATTTTCCAACCCTTTTAAATTTAGAAATATGTGGTTTAAGGCATGCTATCCATTTTTCAAGTTAGCGGTTAAAGTAAATGGCTGCTGCACATTAGGACATGGAGAAAAGAACTCTTTGAACGAGGAATGACCCACAATGCCATGCATGTAGCCAACCAGCAGCCAGAAAGCTCTGTAATGTCACAGCCCTATAAATAGCCTCAGCCATCTTGGATTCAGCCATTTTTCAGTCTACTTGTGCAGGGAGAGACATGAGTAGGCGCTAGGGACAGTGCTAGGAAAGACTTGATTGTGCTGAAAAAACAATTTACAAGTTCAGGGAAAGATTATTTAAGCTGGGGATCCAAATTGCAGTTATACTGCTGCTTTTAGGTTTGCACTATATGACAGCTCAGTAATTCCGGCAAACCTTGCTTTTTATTGGGGTGCAAGTGCTGTGTGATACAGCCATTTATGGGGTATAATAATAGGAACTAAACATACATCTTAGCCATTTTGTGGTGAACGTACATTGTTTTATAGACATTTTTTGTTGCCATACATTGTTTTATAGACATTTTTGCGGTGTATTAATACGAAAAAAACCTATGTCTTATTAGCCATTCAGCAGTGAACGTACATTGTTTTATACACATTTCGGTGATGTATTAATAAGAAAGAAAACAACGTCTTATTAGCCGTTAAGCGGGGAACATACATTGTTTTATAGACATTTTTGTGGTGTATTAATAAGAAAAAACCTATGTCTTATTAGCCATTCAGCGGTGCATGTATAATGTTTTATATACATTTTACTGGTGTATTAATAAGAAAAAAAGTACGTCTTATTACCCATTTTGTGGTGAACGTGCATTTCTTTATAGACATTTTTGTGGTGTATTACTAAACACATACGTCTTATTAGCCGTTCAGCTGTGAACGTACATTGTTTTAGAGACATTTTTATGGTGTATTAATAAGAAAAAAATGTACGTCTTATTACCCGTTTTGCGGTGAACGTGCATTTCTTTATAGACATTTTTGTGGTGTATTAAGAAAAAAGTACGTCTTATTTACCGTTCAGCAGTTAACATACATTGTTTTATAGACATTTTTGTGGTGTATTAATAAGAATAAAAACTACATCTTATTAGCCATTCAGCATTGAACAAACATTGTTTTATACACATTTTTGTGATGTATTAAAAAAATAAAACCCTACGTCTTAATAGCCATTCAGTGGTGAACGTACATTGTTTTATAGTCATTTTTGTGGTGTATTAATAAGAAAAAATCTTCGTCTTATTAGCCTTTCAGCGGTGAATGTACATTGTTTTATAGTCATTTTTGTGGTGTATTAATAAGAAAAAACCTTCGTCTTATTAGCCATTCAGCGGTGAATGTACATTGTTTTATAGACATTTTTCTGGTGTATTAATTAAAAAAATGACATCATATTAGCCATTCAGCGGTGAACGTACATTGTTTTAGAGACATTTTTATGGTGTATTAATAAGAAAAAAACTTAGTCTTATTACCCGTTTTGCGATGAACATGCATTTCTTTACAGACTTTTTGCGGTACATTAAGAAAAAAAGTACATCTTATTAGCCATTCAGCAGGGAACGTACATTGTTTTAGACACATTTTTGTGGTGCATTAATAAAAAAAAAGTCTGTTTTATTACCCGTTTTGCGGTGAACATGCATTTCTTCATAGACATTTTTGTGTTTTTTTAAATCTTTATTCTTTAATAAAAAATTTCCAACATAACTAGAACAATACAAAACAGCAGAATAAAATATGTCAATTGATCAAAGGAAAAAAGTTTATAACAATAATATAATAATTAATTCCTTTATATCATACTTCTATTCCAATAGGAACATATGTTCATGATTTATCATCTTAATGAATCAAACAAAAACAAACAACACCAAAAAAATACAAAAAACTAAAAAAGCAACTCAACTCAACTTACTATTCCTCTATCCGTCAGATTTAATATACTATTCCCTTTTCTCTATACCATGGCATAAAGAGTCCACAGATGTCTTTACTGGAGAACCAATTTGCCTCAAATATTGCTCAAATCGCTTCCAATCTTTAACAAACCTCTCAGATTTTTGAGTGCGGATAGCCATCAGTTGTTCCATAGCATAAGTGTATTTTAAAGGTGGAATCAATTTCTCAATCGACACATAAAAACTTTGTTTCCAGGATCTAGCTATCAATGTTCTTGTAATATGTATCAGATGGGAGATTAAACAGCAACTAGGGGTGGGAAGGCTATCCATCCCCAAAAATAACAAATCTAACGCAGGATCTGGCTCTATCTGGGACTCCAGTAATTTTTAAGCAAAGTAAAAGTCCTCTGCCAAGCTTGTTTTGTGAAAGGACAACTTCACCACATATGAAAGATTGACATCCCCTCCATCATAGATCCAACGTGCATTTCTCGCTTTTAGAAATCCATACTAGGGTGAGGTACCAGCGAAGTACTATATTACGTGCCAAATCCCACATTGCCACTCCTTTTCCAATTCTTTTTGGCCAAAGTATAACTTTCTTCCAAGATCCCTCTCCCAATGCCCAAATTGTGAAAGCTTTATAAACACTGATGTGGAGCATATAGATGCAAAAAAAACATTGAAATGCCCCTAGGATATTTAATTGCATTCATAAAATAGTGCAGATGCTAATCAGCAAGTCAGAGGCCGGATGTCAAATATTTCAGTACTCTTAAATACATCAGCCACTCAGTATGAGGAAGATGGAATCTGTCTCTCAGTTCATTAAAACATAATTCCACATTTATATCTGAGAGATAAATCCAAATTTGAGGCCTTGATAAGTAGGAAATTAAGAGGGAGCCGTTTCCAGCTCACTTCCAAACTGTCAGATTGATTGCTCAAATAATTTGTCTAAACTTTCAAAGTTGCTAAAATAGTTGACATAGTGGCTTTTCCCCTATTTCACAAGGTACTGATGTCCCTAGTAAACTAATTAAGGGAGCCTGCGTCGCTGCTGTTTCAATCTCCAACCACCTTTTTGATTGCATAGGTCTCCACCAATCTTTTAATTGGGCCAATATAGTTGGATCATAGTATTGCTTAACATCTGGAACTCTAAGACCACCTTGATGCCATGGGTGAGTCAAGCTTTTAAGTTTGACATTTGTGATTTACTAATATTCATTTTATAATAGGAGACCTCTCCAAATTCCTCGAGAATACTCTGTATTCTAGGAATAGACATCTCTGGTCGAGTTATAGCTAAGATGACATCATCCGCATATAGCCCGATCTTATGTTCCTGTTTCCCAACCTGGATACCATGCACCGAACTCTCCTGCCTTATTTTCTCCACCAAGGGCTCCATAATTAAAGCAAATATAATATGAGACAGTGGGAAGCCTTGTCTTGGTCCATTGCCTATACCAAACATAGTAGAAGAGTAGCCCGTAATAAATACATTTAGAGAGGGATGTGAATATAAAGCCAAAATGGCTATTTTCAAAAAGCCTGAGATCTCAAATTTATCCACCACCACTCTCAAATATCCCCAGTGGACCCTGTCAAACGCCTTCTCCACGTCCATGGTCAGAAGCAGAGAAGGTGTTCGAGTTCGCTCCACCCACTGTATAAGATCTAAAAAACTACGGGTACCATAAGAATGGCCAGACACAAATACAACCTTATCAGAATTAATTATATGAGGCAAGATTATTACAAGCTTCATGTTTAAGATCCTAGGATACAACTTAAAGGGATTCTCAGGGAATTAAGAAAATGAAAAAATGTAAATATTACTTTATTATAAATATATTCCCAAATACCTTTCATTAATTATAAAGGCTACTTTTGTCTTGGGAGCAATCATTAGGAGAAACAAAATGGCCGCTTTCTTATTATTGCACACAAACCTGTTCTAATAACACAGGAGGACAAGTTACTTCACAACACTGAGGTAAAGAGCTGCCTCATCCTCCTCCTCCTCTCCACTTGTCAGGGATTATGATTCTGAATACAGATGAGAATATCTTTAGCTGAATCTCTGTAAGAATGGAGTCCATGAGGAGACATGAAGTACAGAGAGGACGGAGAGGACAGAAACCAGGACTGTGGAGATTGCATACGAGTGCTGCTCATTAGCCGCATCTGCTCATGAACTCCATTCCTACAGAGATTCAGCTGATGACCATATTAAACTGTATTCTGGATCATAATCCCAGACAAGCAGACCAGAGAGGAGGATGAGGCAGCTCTATAGCTCAATATTGTGAAGTAACTTGTCCTCCTGTGTGATTAGGACAATTTCTGGGTGTACTAATAGGACAGCGGCCATGTTGTTTTTCCTAATGATTGCTCCCCAGACAAAATGAGCCATTATAACTAATGTAAGGTATTGGGGAATATATTTATAATGAAGTAATGTTTAAAGGGAACCTGTCACTGGGATTTTGGGTACAGAGCTGAGGACATGAGCTGCTAGATGGCCGCTAGCACATCCGCAATATCCAGTCCCCATAGCTCTGTGTGCTTTTATTGTGTAAAAAAACTGATTTGATACATATGCAAATTAACCTGAGATGAGTCCTGTACGTGACTCATCTCAGGGACAGGACTCATCTCAGGTTAATTTGCATATGTATCAAGTCAGTTTTTTTACACAATAAAAGCACACAGAGCTATGGGGACTGGATATTGCGGATGTGCTAGCGGCCATCTAGCAGCTCATGTCCTCAGCTCTATACCCAAAATCCTGGTGACAGGTTCCCTTTAAGTATTTTCACTTTGTTAATTCCCGGAGAACACCTTTAATATCGCTATTAAGTAGCAAAATTGGATTAAAATTCTTAGGCTCTGTTAGATCTCTTCTGGAAAGCATCGCATACATGCTACAGAGTTAAACACATCGACCAAATGAGGGGACAACACATATGGGAAGTTTTTTTAATAGAATCCATCAGGTCAAGGTGCTTTATATGGCTTCACGATTTTTATCGCCTGCACCACCTCAGAGCATATAAAAGCCGTTGACAATGTGGCTATTTGGCCCGGTTTCAATTTGGGAAATTTATGCTATCCAAAAAGCTTATAATCTGTTCAGAAGAAGGTTGCCAGATAGAAGAGTCTGAAGACAGATTATATAACTGGGCATAGTAATTCCAAAATCTTTCCACTATATGTTGTGGATTTAAAATTTTACCACCATGTTTAACTTTTAAATATCTCATCTGTGACTTAGCTCGGAAACCTTATAGCCTTGGAACCAAGATTAACCCAGCCTTATTGTCATTCAAATAATAATTAGGCTTTACCCTTTGCAGTGCAGGGTCAAGTTGGTAAGTAAAAATAGTTTGTAAATGATCTCTTAGTTCTCTAAATTACTGTGATCCAAGCACTGTGGGGCAAATCTCATTCTGTACCTCAATCAAATGAATCTGTTTTAATAATCTATCAAATACCTTCTTCTTTTTTGTTCTATAGCTACATATTTTAAAAATAGTCCCCTCATAAATGCCTTATGGGCATTCCACATTATACAAGGATCCTGTACAGAAGAAACATTTAAGGCAAAAACTGATGCAGCTCCTCCTTGAAGTACTCACTATAAGAAACTAATTAAGTCTCCAAGAAGAGGTTCTTACCGGAGAATCACTATTTTTAATTGCCAATGAGATCGGTGCATGGTTTGACCAGGTAGTGTGGAAAAAAAAGGTAAGTCTTTCTCTGAACCATGTAGACCTCGCCATGTATCCATCAAATCCTGGTTTTACAGATACTCTGTCAAAGGCGTGCATCTTCAAGTTCCGCTAATGGCGTCTAGAGATGTTGCGAACATAAAATTTTTCTTTCGCGAACGGTAAACGCGAACTCCCGCAAATGTTCGCGAACCTGCGAACCGCCATAGACTTCAATAAGCAGGCGAATTTTAAAACCCACAGGGACTTTTTCTGGCCACAATAGTGATGGAAAAGTTGTTTCAAGGGGACTAATACCTGGACTGTGGCATACCAGAGGGGGATCCATGGCAAAACTCCCATGGAAAATTATGTAGTTGATGCAGAGTCGGGTTATAATCCATAAAGGGCATAAATCACCTAACCGCAAACAGTCCATTTGCACAACCGAAAACTCCCCATTTGCACAAAGTTGGATACCAAGCTAGCCATGTCCTGTTCCTTGTCCTCACTGACATCATTGAAGGTCTCTTCCTCCACCCAGCCACGTACAACACCAATGGTCCCTAAAAGGTGACAACAAGCCCCTGAAACGCCTGCTGTGGTTGGTCTTCCACCTCCTCAAAGCCACTTTCCTCCTCTGACTCCTCTTCTTCAGACTCCTCTCTCTGCATTGCCGCAGGTCCAGCAATCGACAACAACAAGGCTGCTTCTGGTGGTGATGGTGACCACAATTCTTCCTCTTCATGCTCATCTACGGCCTGATCCAGCACTCTTCGCAGGGCACACTCCAGTAAAAACGCATATGGGATGAGGTCGATGATGTTGCCTTGGGTTTGACTGACCAGGTTTGTCACCTCCGCAAAAGAACGCATGAGCCTACAGCCATTGTGCATGATGTTCAGTAACGCGGCAAAAAAATACCCAGCTCTGCAGAGGCTGTCCTAGCACCCCGGTCATACAAATACTCGTTGACGGCTTTTTCTTGTTGGAACAGGCAGTCGAACATTATCAGTGTTGAATTCCAACGTGTCGGGCTGTCGCAAATCAAGCACCTCACTGGCATGTTGTTTCGCCGCTGAATATGGGAAAAGTGCGCCATGGCTGTGTAGAAACAGCTGAAATGGCCACACACCTTCCTGGCCTGCTTGAGGATGTCCTGTAAGCCTGGGTACTTATACACAAAGAGTTGTATGATCAGACTCAACACATGTGCCATGCATGGCACATGTGTCAACTTGCAAAAATTCAATGCCGCCAACAGATTGCTTCCATTGTCACACACCACTTTGACGTTCTCCAGTTGGTGCGCGGTCAGCCACTGATCCACCTGAGCGTTCAGGGTGGACAGGAGTGCTGGTCCGGTGTGGCTCTCTGCTTTCAGGCAAGTCAACCCCAAGACAGCGTGACACTGTCGTATCCAGGATGTGGAATAGCCCTCGGGGAGCTGGGGGGGTGCAGTAGATGTGGAGCAAGACACAGCAGCAGAAGAGGATTCAGCCGAGGAGGTTAGCGAAGAGGATGGAGTAGGAGGAGTAGAGGAGTTGGCAGCAGGCCTGCCTGCAAGTCGTGGCAGTGTCACCAACTCCGCTGCAGAGCCACGCATTCCATGCTTGGCAGCCATCAGCAGGTTTACCCAATGCGCAGTGTACGTGATATACCTGCCCTGACCGTGCTTTGCAGGTTGGGGATTGCCTTTTGTGAAAAATTTTTCAGGCCGGGTACCTTCCACTGGGGTGTGCCAATAGCTACAAAGTTTTTGAAGGCCTCAGACTCCACCAGCTTGTATGGTAAAAGCTGGCGGGCTAAGAGTTCCGACAAGCCAGCTGTCAGACGCCGGGTAAGGGGGTGACTCTGTGACATTGGCTTCTTACGCTCAAACATGTCCTTGACAGACACCTGACTGTGGGCAGATGAAAAGGAACTGCTGAAGGTGGGAAGCGGAGTGGCGGGTGGTTGAGAGGGGGCAAGGAGGACAGCAGTGGTTGACGTGGCTGAAGATGCTGGACAAGGAGGAGGATGGTGTCTTTGAGTTTGTGTGCTGCTTGTACTCATGTGTTGATCCCATAGGCGTTTGTGATGTGAGATTATGTGCCTTCCAAAGCAGTTGTACCTAGGTGGGTGTTGGACTTCGCACGACTCAGTTTCTTTTGGCACAGGTTGCAAATAGCATCGCTGTTATCAGAGGCAGACACACAAAAAAATGCCTCACTGCTGAGCTTTGCAATGACGGCATTCTGGTGGTGGCAACAGCATGCGTTGATTGGCGTGCTGTCTGGCTGACCCCGGGTGCCGATACATGCTGTCTGACTGTGCGACTTGCTCCTTGCGACAAGCTCCCCCTGCTTCCAACTCGTCTCCTTCTACCCTCTCTGTCTCCTTATCTGAACTTTCCCCCTGTTCTTCTTCTCTTCGAGCGAGCACCAACGTGACATCCACGGACACATCGTCATCATCAACTGCTTCACTTGTATCTGAGAACTCAGCAAAGGAAGTAGCAGTGGGTAAAACATCATCATCATCACACCGTACGTCCATGTGTGTAATGCTGCCTGACTGAGACATATCCCTGTTATCTACATCCTCTGGCAATGATGGTTGCACATAACTCATTTCTTCCAACTGATGATTAAATAACTTCTCTGACAGATCAAATGAAGCGGCTGTGGTGCTAGTGTTGGTGGAGGCGGCTGGTGGTGGCGAGTGGTAACTTGAGAGGTGCCTGAAGCTGAGCTGGAGGAGGATGGTGCGTCCAGGTTCCGAGCGGAAGCTGTAGAGGATTGGGTGCCCTGTGTAAGCCAGTCAAATATGTCCTCAGAATTTTTGGAGTTCAGGGTATGTGGCCTCCGAACACTGGGCATTATTCTAGGGCCAAAGGAAATCACAGCACCACGACGGCCCCTGCGGGGTGGCCTGCCTCTGCCTGTCATTTTTTTTTTTTATTAGTGGTACTATGCGTGCAAGGTACTGTGCCAACCTATATGAGTGGTGGGCAATGGGCACAGAAAAGTCAGTGGGCCTGACACTCACTGGCAGGCAACTGCAATTATATTACAGAGGAAAAATTTAATGAATTTTTTATCAGCAAGGTACTGTGCCTCCCTATATGAGTGGTGGGCAATGGGCACAGAAAAGTCAGTGGGCCTGACACTCACTGGCAGGCAACTGCAATTATATTACAGAGGAAACATTTAATGAATTTTTTATCTGCAAGGTACTGTGCCACCCTATATGAGTGGTGGGCAGTGGGTACAGTAAAGTCTGTGGGCCTGACACTCACTGGCAGGCAACTACAATTATATTAAAGGGTAAAAATTAAATGACTTTTTTATCTAAAGGTACTGTGCCACCCTATATGATTGGTGGGCAGTGGGCACAGTACAGTCTGTGGGTCTGACACTCACTGGCAAGAAACAGCAATTATATTGCTAAGGAAAAATTTTCTGACTTTATCTGCAAGGTACTGTGCCACCCTATATGAGTGGTGGGCAGTGGGCACAGTACAGACTGTGGGCCTGACACTCACTGGCAGGCAACTGCATATATATTAAAGGGTAAAAATTAAAAGACTTTTTTATCTACAAGGTACTGTGCCACCTTATTTGAGTGGTGGTCAGTGGGCACAGTACAGTCTGTGGGCCTGACACTCACTGGCAGGCAACTGCAATTATATTACAGAGGAAAAATTAAATTACTTTTTTTTATCTGCAAGGTACTGTGCCACCCTATATGAGTGGTGGGCAGTGGGCACAGTACAGTCTGTGGGTCTGACACTCACTGGCAGGCAACTGCAATTATATTACAGAGGAAAAATTAAATTACTTTTTTTTATCTGCAAGGTACTGTGCCACCCGATATGAGTGGTGGGCACTGGCAGTGGGCACAGTACAGTCTGTGGCCTGACACTCACTGGCAGGCAACTGCAATTATATTAAAGGTTATAAATTAAATGACCTTTTTATCTGCAAGGTACTGTGTCACCCTATATGAGTGGTGGGCAGTGGGCACAGTACAGTCTGTGGGCTTCACACTCACTGGCAGGCAACTGCAATTATATTACAGAGAAAAAATTAAATGACTTTTTTATCTGCAAGGTACTTTGCCACCCTATATGAGTGGTGGGCAGTGGGCACAGTACAGTCTGTGTGCCTGACACTCACTGGCAGGCAACTACAATTATATTACAGAGGAAAAATTAAATTACTTTTTTTTATCTGCAAGGTACTCTGCCACCCTATATGAGTGGTGAGCAGTGGGCACAGTACAGTCTGTGGGCCTGACACTCACTGGCAGGCAACTGCAATTATATTAAAGGGTAAAAATTAAATTACTTTTTTATCTGCAAGGTACTGTGCCACCCGATATGAGTGGTGGGCAGTGGGCACAGTACAGTCTGTGGGCCTGACACTCACTGGCAGGCAACTGCAATTATATTACAGAGGAAAAATTCAATGACTTTTTTATCTTCAAGGTACTGTGCCACCCGATATGAGTGGTAGGCACTGTCAGTGCGCACAGTACAGTCTGTGGGCCTGACACTCACTGGCAGGCAACTGCAATTATATTAAAGGGTATATATTAAATTACTTTTTTATCTGCAAGGTACTGTATCACCCTATATGAGTGGTGGGCAGTGGGCACAGTACAGTCTGTGGGCTTCACACTCACTGGCAGGCAACTGCAATTATATTACAGAGAAAAAATTAAATGACCTTTTTATCTGCAAGGTACTGTATCACCCTATATGAGTGGTGGGCAGTGGGCACAGTACAGTCTGTGGGCTTCACACTCACTGGCAGGCAACTGCAATTATATTACAGAGAAAAAATTAAATGACTTTTTTTCTGCAAGGTACTGTGCCATCCTATATGAGTGGTGGGCAGTGGGCACAGTACAGTCTGTGCGCCTGACACTCACTGGCAGGCAACTACAATTATATTACAGAGGAAAAATTAAATGACTTTTTTATCTGCAAGGTACTGTGCCACCCGATATGAGTGGTGGGCAGTGGGCACAGTACAGTCTGTGCGCCTGACACTCACTGGCAGGCAACTACAATTATATTACAGAGGAAAAATTTAATGACTTTTTTATCTGCAAGATACTGTGCCACCCTATATGATTGGTGGGCAGTGGACACAGTACAGTCTGTGGGACTGACACTCACTGGCAGGAAACAGCAATTATATTACAAGGAAAAATTAAATGACTTTTTATCTGCAAGGTACTGTGCCACCCTATATGAGTGGTGGGCAGTGGGCACAGTACAGTCTGTGGGCCTGACACTCACTGGCAGGCAACTGCAATTATATTACAGAGGAAAAATTAAATGACTTTTTTATCTGCAAGGTACTGTGCCACCCTATATGAGTGGTGGGCAGTGTGCACAGTACAGTCTGTGTGCCTTACACTCACTGGCAGGCAACTACAATTATATTACAGAGGAAAAATTAAATTACTTTTTTTTATCTGCAAGGTACTGTGCCACCCTATATGAGTGGTGAGCAGTGGGCACAGTACAGTCTGTGGGCCTGACACTCACTGGCAGGCAAATGCAATTATATTACAAAGGAAAAATTAAAAGACTTTTTTATCTACAAGGTACTGTGCCACCTTATTTAAGTGGTGGTCAGTGGGCACAGTACAGTCTGTGGGCCTGACACTCACTGGCAGGCAACTGCAATTATATTACAGAGGAAAAATTAAATGACTTTTTTTCATCTGCAAGGTACTGTGCCACCCTATATGAGTGGTGGGCAGTGGGCACAGTACAGTCTGTGGGCCTGACACTCACTGGCAGGCAAATGCAATTATATTACAAAGGAAAAATTAAATGACTTTTTTATCTGCAACGTACTGTGCCACCCAATATGAGTGGTGGGCACTGGCAGTGGGCACAGTACAGTCTGTGGCCTGACACTCACTGGCAGGCAACTGCAATTATATTAAAGGGTATAAATTAAATGACTTTTTTATCTGCAAGGTACTGTGTCACCCTATATGAGTGGTGGGCAGTGGGCACAGTACAGTCTGTGGGCTTCACACTCACTGGCAGGCAACTGCAATTATATTACAGAGAAAAAATTAATGACTTTTTTATCTGCAAGGTACTTTGCCACCCTATATGAGTGGTGGGCAGTGGGCACAGTACAGTCTGTGTGCCTGACACTCACTGGCAGGCAACTACAATTATATTACAGAGGAAAAATTGAATGACTTATTTATCTGCAAGGTACTGTTCCATCAGATATGAGTGGTGGGCACTGGCAGTTGGCACAGTACAGTCTGTGGGCCTGACACACACTGGCAGGAAACTGCAATCATATTAAAGGGTAAAAATGAAATTAGTTTTTTATCTGCAAGGTACTGTGCCACCCTATATGAGTGGTGGGCAGTGGGAACAGTACAGTCTGTGGGCCTGACACTCACTGGCAGGCAACTGCAATTATATTACAGAGGAAAAATTCAATGACTTTTTTATCTTCAAGGTACTGTGCCTCCCGATATGAGTGGTAGGCACTGTCAGTGCGCACAGTACAGTCTGTGGGCCTGACACTCACTGGCAGGCAACTGCAATTATATTACAGAGAAAAAATTAAATGACCTTTTTATCTGCAAGGTACTGTATCACCCTATATGAGTGGTGGGCAGTGGGCACAGTACAGTCTGTGGGCTTCACACTCACTGGCAGGCAACTGCAATTATATTACAGAGAAAAAATTAAATGACTTTTTTTCTGCAAGGTACTGTGCCATCCTATATGAGTGGTGGGCAGTGGGCACAGTACAGTCTGTGCGCCTGACACTCACTGGCAGGCAACTACAATTATATTACAGAGGAAAAATTAAATGACTTTTTTATCTGCAAGGTACTGTGCCACCCGATATCAGTGGTGGGCACTGGCAGTGGGCACAGTACAGTCTGTGCGCCTGACACTCACTGGCAGGCAACTGCAATCAAAAATAAAGCGTAAAAATTAAATGATTTTTTTTATCTGCAAGGTACTGTGCCACCCTATATGAGTGGTGGGCAGTGGGCACAGTACAGTCTGTGGACCTGACACTCACTGGCAGGCAACTGCAATTATATTACAGAGGAAAAATTAAATTACTTTTTTTTATCTGCAAGGTACTGTGCCACCCGATATGAGTGGTGGGCAGTGGGCACAGTAGAGTCTGTGTGCCTGACACTTACTGCAGGCAACTGCAATTATATTACAGAGGAGAAATGAAATGACTTTTTTATCTGCAAGGTACTGTGCCACCCTATATGAGTGGTGGGCACAGTACAGTCTGTGGGCCTGATACTCAATGGCAGGCAACTGCAATTATATTACAGAGGAAAAATTTACGACTTTTTTATCTGCAAGGTACTGTGCCACCCAATATGAGTGGTGGGCACTGGCAGTGGGCACAGTACAGTCTGTGGACCTGACACGCAACCGCAATTATATTACAGAGGAAAAAATAGATGACTTTTTTATGTGCAAGGTACTGTGCTACCCTATATGAGTGGTGGGCAGTGGGCACAGTACAGTCTGTGGGCCTAATACTCAATGGCAGGCAACTGCAATTATATTACAGAGGAAAAATTTACGACTTTTTTATCTGCAAGCTTCTGTGCCACCCAATATGAGTGGTGGGCACTGGCAGTGGGCACAGTATAGCCAATGGGCCTGACACACCCTGGCAGGCAACTACAATTATATTAAAGGATAAAAATTCAATGACTTGCCACCCTATATGAGTGGTGTGCGCACAGTACAGTCTGTGGGTTTGCGGCCTCTCACACACGGGCAGGCAACTGCAAGATATATATATATTTAAAAAAAGCAGTCTGATGTACCAGCACTAAAAAGGGCTTTTTGGGGTGCTGTCAGGACGCTGTCCTTACAGCAGATGACAAGTCTTTGAGTACTGGAGTGGACACAGAACACTGGCCTAGCTAACACTTTCCCTATTAATTCAGCAGCAGCAGCACTCTTCCTGCTGTAACTAACACTGCAGCTTCAGAATGAATCTAAGATGGATGCTGTCCTTGCTTTTTGATAGGAGGTGGGAGTGTCTGGGAGGGAGGGTATGCTGATTGGCTGGAATGTGTCTGCTGACTTTGAGGTACAGGGTCGAAGTTTGCTCAATGATGATGTATAGGGGGCGGACCGAACATCGCATATGTTTGGCCATTGCGGCGAACGCGAACAAGTGATGTTCGCCGGAAATTGTTCGGCGAATAGTTTGGGACATCTCTAGTGGTGTCCAACACAGAGTTCATGATGGTGATAACGTCTATACTGCATGTGGTACTCATAAAAAGAAAGGTGTATTAATTGCGATAAGAGACTGTGAACTTCCGCTCAGTGGTGTTGAACCAAGATGGAAGATATTTTCTAGTTAGATGTTCCATAGATAATGTGGCTTATTCCCTTCTTAATGTTTACTTTCCTCATACGAAACATTAAAAATTTCCGAAGAAAGTGTAAATGGTGTATCAGAAAGATTTAATTGGTACTTTAAAAATGGGTGGAGACTTGAACGTACATTGTTTTATATATATTTTTGTGGTGTGTTAATATGAAAAAAAAAAACTATGTCTTATTAGCTGTAGAGCGGTGAACGTACATTGTTTTATAGACATTTTTGTGGTGTATTAATAAGAAAAAAAAACATGTCTTATTAGCCGTTCAGCAGTTAACGTTAATGGTTTTATATACATTTTTCTGGTGTATTAATAAGAAAAAAAACTACGTCTTATTAGGCGTTCAGCGGTGAACGTACATCGTTTTATAGACATTTTTGTAGAGCATTAATAAGAAAAAAAACGATGTCTTATTAGCCTTTTTGCGGTGAACTTACATTGTTCTACTACCATTTTTGGAGTTATTAATTTACTTTTAATTTAATTATTTTATTTAATATAACGGATGCAACATGATACATTTGTTTACAGAATCCTTTTTTTTTTTTACATCCTGTTTTTTTTTCTGTTCTTCTGACACATCAGAAGAAAGCAAAATGAAACGGAAATGTAAACTTTCCCTAATTATATTTGTTTTGAGTACTTTTTTTGCATTTTTCTTGAAATTATGGTAACAGACCTTTTATTGGCATTGTATAGTGTGTATAGCTGTAATATTGTGAAAGGCAGGAGTGTACCTATAGTGGAAGCAGGAGACGTAGCTACTGCGGGGCCTGAACTCAAAAGGGGCCCACCTGAGAGTAGGACTAAATTGTAAAAGGGCCCCAACAATAGTGTTATATACAGTGACGTGATATGCAGTATATGTGTGGGAAATGGACGCAGCAGGGCCTGGTCTGAGTGAGTGATTTTGACTAGCTGCAGGGCTGGGGGTTGCATAGGGGATGGGGGGGTTGTGAAGAAGTTGCCCATGAGGGGGGGGGGCCATTCAAAAATTTGCTGTGGGGCCCAGTAAGTTCTAGTTACACCACTGGTGGCAGCAGTGGGTGTCTAGGAGCCAAACGTGCCAGGGTTAGACAGGTGGAGCCTAGCTGCTTACAAAGTAGCGATGCATTGGTTCATGGAGGCAGCGGTAGAAGATAGTCAATGCGGAGTGTTGGGGGAAAATGCCATATTCAGCGGTCTGGAAGTTTTTTGTGAAGCCGCGGGAGGAGGTAATCATGGCTGTCTGTCGAATCTGTGGGCAGAAGGTGAAGCATGGCCAGGGCGCCAATGTTAGCACCACGGCCCTGCGTCAACACTTGCAGTGTCACCATAAAGTGGGAAAACCGTGGTGCTAATGTAGAGGTCCAGCCTGCAACAGCAGCATCACCCAGTGGCCCTCACGTCTTTTCTTGCAGTCAAGGCTCCACCACCTCAGCCAGAGGGAGTTGTCTGTCCTTCCAATCATCTGCTGGCCCTGATGCTCCTGCTCCTCCTACTACTACTCCTCGTCAGTCATTTTGTCAGCAATCGATCACTGAAGCCATTGCCAAGAGACAATAGTATGCGTACACTCATCTAACGGTGCAGAAACTGAACGTGCTCCTGGTCAAGTTGCTGGTGTTGCAGTCCCTCCCTTTCCAAGTTGTGGACTCTGCACCTTTCAGAGAACTGATGGCTTGTGCCGAACTGAGGTGAAAAGCCCCAAGTCGTCATTTCTTTGCGAAAAAGGCAGTACCAGCCATGCACACGTATGTAGAAAAGAAGGTGGGCAAGTCGTTGAGCCTGTTGGTGTCTGCCAGAGTGCAGTACCAGCTCCATCATCCACAACTTAAGTCTAGAGTCACTGATGAACAGTTTTCTTCACCCGCCTACTGAAAAAACTACTCACACCAGCAGCAGCAGGTAGACATGAAGCAGAACCTGAACCAGCAGGTTGTGGCATACTTGGACTGTACCCTGCCACCCCACATCAAAGATCCCCTGGACTACAGGGCAGCCAAACTCGATTTGTGGCTGCAACTGGCTGAGTTTGCCCTGGACAAGCTTTCCTGCCTGGCCATCAGTGGGGCATCAGAGCGGGTGTTTAGTGCGGCGGGGCCATAGTTACCCCAAGTAGAACTTGCCTGTCCACCCAAAATGTGGAGAAACTGACCTTTGTGAAGATGAATCAGGCATGGATCAGACAGGATTCCCACACACCAGTGTCTGATGCATCAGACTAGATCATCCATGGTGCTACATCTAAACTTTGTCAAAAGGGACCTATTTTTTCTGGCTACCTGCTTCAGCTACTATTCTGATGCTGCCACCCTCCTGATCCTGAAGCTCAATTCTGTCCACTACCCCTGAGGACGCCAGCTTAGCTGGCGAAACATGTTGGGGGACGGAATATTGAAGTTTTAATGTGCTACCTAAATTGCTGGAGGGACAGTTAGTTATAATGTGGTGAAGTTAGGTTACTAGCAGCAGTAGCTGCAGCATAACGACATCCATTAACCCAATGTGGATGAGCCTAATATAGTAACACTATCGCGGGAGTGGCCATGGTATAGTGCACATCCATGACCACAGTGGTTATTGAGTAGTGTTCCCTTCAGCAAAATCGGCAGTGATTTTAACTATTTTGTGCTCGCAAATCACGTATTTTAAGATTGATGATTAAAGGTTATATTTTATATTACTTGTATCAGGGATAAAAGAGGCTTGTTGTGCTCCATGGAGCGTTTGTAATTGCACCCTCCTGATGCCACACACCTGCTGCCAGGTGCTCCTACTGCCACCCACCATCTTCAGCTGGTCATGGTATTGCCCCCAACTCTGTCACTGGGCCACTCTATGGTCTCCACATCCTGTTGCTATCTCTCCACTCTGTGGTCTCCTCATGCTCCTGACACCTCACCTCTCTGTGGTCTCCTCATGCCTCTGCAACCTCACCACTCTGTGGTATCCTAATGCTGCTACTACCTCACCACTCTGTCACTGGGTCACTCTGTGGTCTCCTTAAGCTGCTGCCACCTCACCACTCTGTGGTCTCCTCAAGCTGCTGCCACCTCACCACTCTGTCACTGGGTCACTCTGTGGACTTCTCATGCTGCTTCCAACTAAACACTATGTCACTGGGCCACTCTGTGGTCTCCTCATGCTGCTGCCACCTCACCAGTCTGTGGTCTCCTCATGCTGCTGCCACCCCACCAGTCTGTGGTCTCCTCATGCTGCTGCCATCTCACCTTTCTGTGGTCTCCTCCTCATGCTGCCACCACACCACTCTGTGGTCTCCTCATGCTGATGCCACCTCACCACTCTGTCACTGGGCCACTATGTGGTCTCCTCATGCTGTTGCCACCTCACCACTCTGTCACTGGGCCACTCTTTGGTCTCCTCATGATGCTGCCACCTCACTACTGTGTCACTGGGCCACTCTGTGGACTTCTTATGATGTTCCCATCCTCTCCACTCCATGACTGGGCCACTATTTTGCCTTTTGGCCTGGAAGACATCACCATTTATTTGACCCTTCTTCTGATCTGTCAGAAGAAAGGAAAAATTAGACACACAATGGATCCTATGTAGCAGCTGTAAGACCTGTATGACATGTTCCCTATTTTGCATCAGAATTGGCTTATGATTTGGTAGACAAAAGCAGGAGTGGGTACAAAACACAGAAGACATGCAAATATTCCATTCACGTTTCATCTCTGTTTTGGATCCACTCCTATTTTTTTGGCCTTAGCAATACTGATGGAAACTGTAAAGGCGGATGCTTAACAGACAGGATCCATTTTTTGGGGTTATTGTTTTGATGGATCAGAGGAAGGGCAAAATAATCTGTGACGGAGTGCGCTGTTTCACGTTAGAGTAGGATCTTGGGCCTCTGAACAGTTCTTTATACCTGGCACTAAAACTGACCTGTAAGGCTGAGTTCCCACATGAGTTATTTGGTCTGTTTTGGCCCCATAACTGCCTAAATAAGTGAAGTGTGAAGTGATTCTGAGAGTGATGCCTGTCATATGTGTGTCATGCTGACTCACAGTATTGTTTTACTACCACAGCAGACTCCCTATACATGTTTCTCAAAGGCACAGTGTTCTACACCACTATACAGGATCTCTGCAGCCAAGAAATAGCTGTTTTTTTAACACGGTTTGAATCAAATCATTTTAGAAAATTCGGTGAACCGACTGAATCAAATTTTTGAGAAATTCGCTTATCTCTAAAAATAATGTGTTATGAGTATCAATATAAAGATTGTTACATTCTCTATACATCAGAAAATGCATCTGATGTATTTGTGTATGGAATGATTGTAATGCTTCCAACATATGCAATTATTAGCCATACAGTTGCTAACATTAGGAGTAACAATGTAGGTGAAGTTAATTTACTATTCCTGTGCATCTGGGTATAATTGAATTGGCTGTAATGCATCTGGCAAAATAATTGTACATATGGTCATACATAATGAAAGACGTTAAATTCCAGCACCTCACCACTACGTCAGCTGCTACAACTGGTGAAGCTACAACTAGTAAACTACATGCACAAAAATCTGAAAAGCACAGTATTCTTTCAAAATAAATTATATGTTGCAAAATGCAGCTTGTATAAAATTACTGTAAAAGCTCTTATTTATATTGATAATTTTTTGTTACACTTCCTGATCTGGCATCTGACTGCACCTCCCTAACGTTGGATGCCCTAATATCATAAGGTGGAACATAATGACCTTCTTTAGCCTTGCTTCAAACTTGAAGTCAATTCATGATGCCATTTATTATTTATTCGAAAGCGTCATTAATTCCATGGTGCTGTACATCCAGACAGGATTACAGAAATATAAAAATGCAATAAACAAACTATTAACAGACTGGTAGAGAGGGGTAGAAGACCATACCCATAAGAGTAAAGTAAGGGGAGAACACAGTAGGTGAGGGTATAGGCTGCTCGTGTGTAGTATTATTGCGAATATCGCCACTTCGAGAATTTGCAAATATTTAGAATATAGCGCTATATATTCGAATTTTCGAATATCCTAGATTTTCTTTATCATCTGAACCCATGATCCGTCCCTGCTTCTTGCTTTTGGGCCAATTAGAAGGCTGCAATGTCTTTGACTGAGCGTAGCAAAATCCCTAGCAACCAATAGGAAAGTTACCTACCCCTTACTATATAAGAACCTCCCCAGCAGCCATTTTCTGCTGTTTTTCTTTTTTCAGTTCTGAAAGACAGCAGTTTCATTGCTGTGCTCTGTGCTTTACTGTGTCACATTACAATATATAGCTACTTAGTTAGCTTATATATATATATAATACAGATAGTTAGTGGGACATAGTCAAGATAGGTTAGATTGTGATATAGTGTAGTGTAGGGTGTAATGTGATGTGCTGCCATGCCAACCACTTTCTCCACTCTCAGGAATATTCTAGCAGCTTGAAAAATGTAGCAATAGTGACCCACCCTGTAAATTTTCGAATTTATGACGAATATTCACCCAAATATCGCAAATTCGAATATTGCCACCGCCGCTCATCACTACGTGGGGCTGTGTGGTGGCAGCATGCTCATTGCAAGTGGTAGGCTTTCCTGAACAGGTGGGTTTTCAGGTTAGTCTTGAAGGTTTGGATGTTGGGGGAAGAGTCTGATGTGTTGGAGTAGTGAATTCCAGAGTAGGGGAGAGGCACATGAGAAATCTTGTAGTCAATTGTTTGAAGAACAAATGAGAGGAGAACAGAGGAGGAGGTCCTGTGAGGATTTGAGATTATGTGTGAGGATGTATCGAGAAAGCAGGTCAGAGATGTAAGGAAGGGACAGGTTGTGAACTGCTTTATATAAAGTTGTTAGTATTTTAAACTGAATTTGCTGAACGAGAGGGAACCAGTAAATAAACTGTCAGAGGGGGAGGCTGATGAGAAACAAAGGAAGAGGTGCATTAACCAAACAGCGGAGTTGAGAATAGATTGGAGGGGAGCGAGAGTGTTAAATGGAAGGCCACACAGGAGGATGCCATGGTAACTGATACTACCCAATGCTCTTATTGTGCAGAAGATAATTTAAATACTAGATCCTTGGGGATTTAAATGCTAAGATTTCTATTGATCGTCAAGGTCCTGTTCTCTTCAATAAGGCTCAGACCATCAAATAAGGAAGATTCCTTAAAATACGGAACAATAAGGTATGCACTAGCTGAACTTTAATGTATCAAGTACCTAACTCTTGCTATTATCATGTAGATTAGACTGAGTGTTGTGATGTCTGCAGTCAGTGATGTACATAGGGAAGACAGGGCCCCATAGCAGGGATTAAACCAAGCCCCCACACAGGATAGAAGGAGTCCTGACCAAGTTTTAACCCCCAGTAGAAAATTGGATGATCCAAACTGGGCCCCCTCTTGCCCTGGGCCCTATAGCAGTCGCATAGTCTGTTAGTCCCCTGTCTGCACTGTTTCCAGCATGAATGCTGGTACATCTTTGATTCATTTCCTGGTTTTTAATATATCTATATTTGATTGTTTCTGTTCGCTCCAAGACTGGTGAGTTCACCAGTTGTGATCTTCTTAAGGCCCCTTTATCAGGGCAATTATTAAAAAGGAGCTTTCCTAGGAGTGCTCATTCCTGATAAATGTCAGGTGTAAAGGTATCACCAGATAAACAAGCAAATACTCACTCAAAACAGGTGAAAGCATTGTTAATGCAGACACCAAAATTCATCATCTGCTTCCCAGAAGTAATATTCTTTATGGAAATGTGAGATCACCTCCTCTGACAAATTATGCTTTTGGTTCCTGATAATGTATACTCTGCAACAATCTTCTTGGCTATGTCTTAAAGAGGTTATCCAGAATAACCATTTTTCTTTAGATAGCCATAGGATCTTAAATTTAAAGGAGTTATCCAGGCTACAGTTATTGATGACCTATCCACAGGATAGGTCATCAATATTAGATCACTCCCAGCCATCTGCCCAGGATATTTAATCAATGTATAATATAGCTGGATTCAATATTGCCCAGGATATCACAGGCTTAGGCCCAGGGGAGGCAAGTATGATAGTGTAGGTCTCATCATGTTGCTCAGTGGCCTTGCAGCATTGGTGTCCTAGGCTTAAATCTGATTAAGGACAACATCTGCATAGAGTTTGTATGTACTCCCTGTGTTTGTGTAGGTTTCTTCTGGGTACTGCATTATTCAGGTGATGCTAATGAAAACACTAGAGACACAGTCATGGCCCAATTCAAAACCAGACAGAACAGAGGCAAATCCAAGACAGACAAGGATTGCAGGCATGAAGCAAAACACAGAGCACTGGCAAACGAACAGATCAGGACCCCAGGCAGAATAACTACAAGATCAAAACATACAGACTTTGGGAACTAGGACACATGTAATTCAGGAACGAATCTCAGGAACCCAGAAATACATAACAGCTACCAGATGGCAGTGGTCAAAACATCTTGGCGAAAGGAAGCACAAAATGCTCACACTGTCGCTACAGGACACAGTTCAGACACAGACGTTAAAAACAGACACCAAATAATCAAGGTAAGACACGTTGCAAAACATGAAAGAAAGACATGATTGCACAACTAGGGCAGGTCACAGCACTCAAGTGATATATCCAAACTGTTCATTCCCAATGATTAGCCAATTGCCAAAGGAGGTGATAGCTGCATGCATTTACATGCAGCATTCATTTCCTCTGTATGAGGACTAGTGATTAAAAAAATCTCTCCCTCGCTGCTGTGCGCGCCAAAGCATACATTATACCTGTACCTTACAGAAAAAAGTGTCCCCATTATCCATCTCTGTCATATGTGCTTTAGCAGGGAAATCCTTTTGTCCAGTTTATTGGTGTCATCATACTATACGTACTGGGAGGGTGAGCAGGCGGTGATGTATGGACAACCTGGAAAACCCCTTTAATTTCTGGGAGGCTGTTCTAAGGGTCATAACCTGTAAATTACTGTATATACAATCCATACATTTCTGGATGTTTTACTAATAAGGTCACTAACATTTGTTTTTTATCTTTGCTCTCAGCGCTATAATAAATGTGACAGATAATACAAAACAACGTCAATTAGCTTTAGGTTTAGGTCTTTATTTACATTATTTACAGTGTCTTTATATACATTTCTAAATTTATATAATGATTTCTCAGTATTCATATATTTTCCCCATTAAATTAAATTAAATTTGAGATGACGCTCCATAAATACAAATAATTTCCTCAAATACTGTAGGCTTATGAGTCTCCAGAAAACGTGAACAGAATAGGATGCATGACATTGCAGAGAGAACGTACACATGAAATGATACTTTAATATACGATGTAAAATGTATTTGCTCCAAACAAAGACCACAATCTGAAACATTTCCCCACTCACAATCCAAATTCTACTGACTAGTAATGTGATGTAAAATCTTAATTTCTCCTTTTCCCATCATACCATTTTGCTCCTGTACCAACATTTGAGATAAAAATATAGTGCACTGAAATCAAATGCCCTTAAATTATGCAGAAATCAATTCCTTTGTTAGATTGATAGTTATAGACTGGTGCTAAGTCTCATGTAAAGAGCTTTTATAATAGGCCTGAGTTTATAATTTAAACAGTGTAGACAGTTCATACATCTGTCAAAAAAGAAAGCCTATGTTCTTCCATTATTAGGCTCAGTCGTAGTGGTAGAACATTTGTTTTGTTCAGTAGATTTTTATTTAAGTTTGCTTTATTTCATTTGCTTTGTCTCCAGAGCTTTTTGACAAACTGCTGAGCTACTGAATTTTTCAGGATACGTCAAGGCAGTTTTGAAGCAACTCATCTCTTATTTACGAAATATATCCTATGTTTAATGGCTTCAGTATATGAAAACCCTAGAATCAAATTTAGTGAAGTCACTGCTCAGGTTTCATTTAATTTGGAATTGTGAAGAAAACAAGCGGGGAATAAGGAAGTGGTTTACATGCTTCTTCTTGCCTGCATTAAAGACGCAGCATGAATAAATCATGCTTGGATAAGGTGATTGTTTTTCTACTGATCCATGTACTTTCTTTAACTCATTCGCTCTGCAATTTCTTTTTAAAAGTAAAATATTATTTCTGCACAATTATAACATTTGTTTACAAGTTTGCTGCTTTTCTTTATTAAAATGCTAATTGCATTAATTATTAACTCTAGCCCATGGTAATGAAATTGAAAACGAGCAAATGCAAAAACAAAATGTTCATCAGATTATAAATTGTCAATATCGCTAAGTTATTACTTTGATGTGAGTTCCATTTTTTGAGTCAGCCATAATACAGCACCCGTAGACTTCTACGGGGCTGAACTCTATCTCCACTTGGCTCAAATTTCATGCAGTGGCATCAAGTGTTTTTCTGTCAGATTTCCTGTTGTGGCATACTCCAGATGCTGTACTTCAGAGCTACTCTCTCCTGGAAGCATTGTTTCTAGGGAGAACCATACAATAGAGCTCACTGTATACAACATTGTAAATAATTTTTAAATTCACCCTGCTAACCAATAAACCCAACAGTACCACTGACCATAAAGAACATCAAACCAGATTCTTGTCCTAGTTCATATAATTTTACTTGAAAGTGCATGTTCGCCTTTGACCACCATGCTACCTATAAAATCATGTTATGTATAAAGCTAGTCTGTATTAAATGTTGTTTGTAAACATTGCATTATTGAGTTACATTATGTGTTATAGTCTAAGGCTTATAGTAGATGGACAGATTTTTAACGTTTCCTTCCTGACAATTGCCTGCTCACTAGCGGAGCTGACCACTGCTATTACATGCATCGATGTCCTAATGCCATCTCTCGCCCCCATACTGAATCACTGTTTCCCAGCAGCAGATTGTGATTACATAGCATGATCTGCCACCAGCAGGGCCGGCGCTTCCATAGAGGCAAGGGGGGCAATTGCCCCCGGGCCCCCGAGTCCTTAGGGGCCCCCAAGCAGTGGCGGATCCAGGGGGGGGGGCAACGGGGCAATTGAGACAGGAGATGAACGCTTCCACTGTGGAAGCGTTCATCTCCATAGCGATCTGTGTCGCCGTCCTCTGGACAGCGATACAGATCGCTGTGCAGTGCGGCAGGGGAGGGAGAGGCGTCTCCCTCCCTGCTCCTCTGATAGGCTGCCGGCCTCGTGCCGACAGCCTATCAGAGCGGGTTCAGGCGGCGCGATGACGTCATCGCGCCGCCTGAGCAGAGGATAGAACGGGACACAGGCCGGAAGAGGCCTGCATCCAGCGCTGCAAGGAGGTAAGTAGGGAGGGGGAAAGGGAAAGGAGCCTGCACATGATTTTGGTGGGGGTTGGGAGAAGGAGCCTGCACATGATTTTGGGGGGGAAGGAGCCTGCACATGATTTTGGGGGGAGGGAGGAGTGGAAGGAGCCTGCACATGATTTTGGGGGAGTGGAAGGAGCCTGCACATGATTTTGGTGGGGGTTGGGAGAAGGAGCCTGCACATGATTTGGGGGAAGGAGCCTGCACATGATTTTGGGGGAGGGAGGGAGTGGAAGGAGCCTCCACATGATTTTGGGGGAGTGGAAGGAGCCTGCACATGATTTTGGTGGGGGTTGGGAGAAGGAGCCTGCACATGATTTTGGGGAGGGAGGGAGTGGAAGGAGCCTCCACATGATTTTGGGGGAGTGGAAGGAGCCTGCACATGATTTTTTGGGGGAGGGGAAGGAGCCTGCACATGATTTTGGGGGGAGGGAAGGAGCCTGCACATGATTTTGGTGGGGGTTGGGAGAAGGAGCCTGCACATGATTTTGGGGGAAGGAGCCTGCACATGATTTTTTGGGGGAGGGGAAGGAGCCTGCACATGATTTGGGGGCTGGGGAAAGGAGCCTGCAAATAATTTTGGGGGAAGGGGGATGGGTGGGAAAAGGAGCCTGCACATGATTGGGGGTGGAGGGGACATGATGGGGAGAGAGGAGACTCCGGGGCACTATGGGGACATTACTGATGTATTTTATATGGGGGTAGTAGGATAATTAGTCCAGAATATGGGAGGATGATGGAAAAGTAGTAACTGAGATTTATTTTGTTGTCAAACTGCAGAGACGAAACCTGACGGTCTGGTCTGAAGGTCTGAAAGGAGAAGATGAGGAAAGAGAACATCTACATCACAGGAGACGTCACTGGATGGAAGAGGTAAGTGGGGCTGTATTTCTGTAGTGATGGGAGCTGGGGGGGGAGGAGATGTGCAGATGTGCTGGAGAAATGAGCCATGGGGTTGGGGGGGGGGAGAGATGTGCTGCTGCCACTGGCCCATACAGGGGAGAAATGTGCCATTCGGGGGAGGGGGGAGTATGCGGCAATGGAGGGGGCGGGGAGAAATTGTGACGCGAAGGGGGTGATTGATGGCGTGACACTGAGGGGGGGGGCCCCTTATTGTTTTTCGCCCCCGGGCCCCATTTCACCTAGAACCGGCCCTGGCCACCAGCAAACAAAGATTCCATTTGCCTGATGAACAAGTATTTGCTTCATTCGAAATTGGCGGCAGCATTACACTGCCAGATCATCGCTAACAAGCGTTCCTACAAATGCTATTTAGCGATGATCTGAACAATTATCTATCCATATAATATAAGCTTGTATGTCCTTTTACACTGATGTTCCTGGACACCACACAATGTCCTTCAAAACAACACAGGTTCCGATATCCCTCCACACTTGTCTGGGTTATCTGTGGCAATAGCTCCCACTCTGGATCTTCTGACCTTTCTCATTTAAAAGAAGGAAACAAGCGAAGACCCCAACAGTGAAGCACAACCACTACATATCGCACAAAGGCAATTTATTGCACTCACCAAATACAAAAACATAGGGGGTCATTTATTAAGCAGAATTCGCCATTATTAGGCATATTTCTTGCGAAGAAGCGAGTATGCCATTAGACCAACTCTTAGACCGACTCACTCCAACTCAGGGTTTCACCTCTGCTTCATCAGGGGCTTGTTCTGCTTCAGGGGCTTATTCCAGCATTGCTTTATATGGCAGAGACTAAGATGAGGATTTTTTATTATTTTTTCTACTGATCCATGTACTTTCTTTAACTCATTCGCTCTGCAATTTCTTTTTAAAAGTAAAATATTATTTCTGCACAATTATAACATTTGTTTACAAGTTTGCTGCTTTTCTTTATTAAAATGCTAATTGCATTAATTATTAACTCTAGCCCATGGTAATGAAATTGAAAACGAGCAAATGCAAAAACAAAATGTTCATCAGATTATAAATTGTCAATATCGCTAAGTTATTACTTTGATGTGAGTTCCATTTTTTGAGTCAGCCATAATACAGCACCCGTAGACTTCTACGGGGCTGAACTCTATCTCCACTTGGCTCAAATTTCATGCAGTGGCATCAAGTGTTTTTCTGTCAGATTTCCTGTTGTGGCATACTCCAGATGCTGTACTTCAGAGCTACTCTCTCCTGGAAGCATTGTTTCTAGGGGAGAACCATACAATAGAGCTCACTGTATACAACATTGTAAATAATTTTTAAATTCACCCTGCTAACCAATAAACCCAACAGTACCACTGACCATAAAGAACATCAAACCAGATTCTTGTCCTAGTTCATATAATTTTACTTGAAAGTGCATGTTCGCCTTTGACCACCATGCTACCTATAAAATCATGTTATGTATAAAGCTAGTCTGTATTAAATGTTGTTTGTAAACATTGCATTATTGAGTTACATTATGTGTTATAGTCTAAGGCTTATAGTAGATGGACAGATTTTCAACGTTTCCTTCCTGACAATTGCCTGCTCACTAGCGGAGCTGACCACTGCTATTACATGCATCGATGTCCTAATGCCATCTCTCGCCCCATACTGAATCACTGTTTCCAGCAGCAGATTGTGATTACATAGCATGATCTGCCACCAGCAGGGCCGGCGCTCCATAGAGGCAAGGGGGCAACTGCCCCGGGCCCCCGAGTCCTTAGGGGCCCCCAAGCAGTGGCGGATCCAGGGGGGCAACGGGGCATTGAGACAGGAGATGAACGCTTCCACTGTGGAAGCGCTCATCTCCATAGCGATCTGTGTCGCCGTCCTCTGGACAGCGATACAGATCGCTGTGCAGTGCGGCAGGGGAGGGAGAGGCGTCTCCTCCCTGCTCCTCTGATAGGCTGCCGGCCTCGTGCCGACAGCCTATCAGAGCGGTTCAGGCGGCGCGATGACGCCATCGCGCCGCCTGAGCAGAGGATAGAACGGGACACAGGCCGGAAGAGGCCTGCATCCAGCGCTGCAAGGAGGTAAGTAGGAGGGGGGAAAGGGGAAAGGAGCCTGCACATGATTTTGGTGGGGGTTGGGAGAAGGAGCCTGCACATGATTTTGGGGGGGAGGAGCCTGCACATGATTTTGGGGGAGGGAGGGAGTGGAAGGAGCCTGCACATGATTTTGGGGGAGGGAAGGAGCCTGCACATGATTTTGGTGGGGGTTGGGAGAAGGAGCCTGCACATGATTTGGGGGGGAAGGAGCCTGCACATGATTTTGGGGGAGGGAGGGAGTGGAAGGAGCCTCCACATGATTTTGGGGGAGTGGAAGGAGCCTGCACATGATTTTGGTGGGGGTTGGGAGAAGGAGCCTGCACATGATTTTGGGGGAGGGAGGGAGTGGAAGGAGCCTCCACATGATTTTGGGGGAGTGGAAGGAGCCTGCACATGATTTTTTGGGGGAGGGAAGGAGCCTGCACATGATTTTGGGGGAGGGGAAGGAGCCTGCACATGATTTTGGTGGGGGTTGGGAGAAGGAGCCTGCACATGATTTTGGGGGAAGGAGCCTGCACATGATTTTTTTGGGGGAGGGGAAGGAGCCTGCACATGATTTGGGGGCTGGGGAAAGGAGCCTGCAAATAATTTTGGGGGAAGGGGGATGGGTGGGAAAAGGAGCCTGCACATGATTGGGGGTGGGGGGACATGATGGGGAGAGAGGAGACTCGGGGGCACTATGGGGACATTACTGATGTATTTTATATGGGGGTAGTAGGATAATTAGTCCAGAATATGGGAGGATGATGGAAAAGTAGTAACTGAGATTTATTTTGTTGTCAAACTGCAGAGACGAAACCTGACGGTCTGGTCTGAAGGTCTGAAAGGAGAAGATGAGGAAAGAGAACATCTACATCACAGGAGACGTCACTGGATGGAAGAGGTAAGTGGGGCTGTATTTCTGTAGTGATGGGAGCTGGGGGAGGAGATGTGCAGATGTGCTGGAGAAATGAGCCATGGGGTTGGGGGAGAGATGTGCTGCTGCCACTGGCCCATACAGGGGAGAAATGTGCCATTCGGGGAGGGGGAGTATGCGGCAATGGAGGGGCGGGGAGAAATTGTGACGCGAAGGGGGTGATTGATGGCGTGACACTGAGGGGGCCCCTTATTGTTTTTCGCCCCGGGCCCCATTTCACCTAGAACCGGCCCTGGCCACCAGCAAACAAAGATTCAATTTGCCTGATGAACAAGTATTTGCTTCATTCGAAATTGGCGGCAGCATTACACTGCCAGATCATCGCTAACAAGCGTTCCTACAAATGCTATTTAGCAATGATCTGAACAATTATCTATCCATATAATATGAGCTTGTATGTCCTTTTACACTGATGTTCCTGGACACCACACAATGTCCTTCAAAACAACACAGGTTCCGATATCCCTCCACACTTGTCTGGGTTATCTGTGACAATAGCTCCCACTCTGGATCTTCTGACCTTTCTCATTTAAAAGAAGGAAACAAGCGAAGACCCCAACAGTGAAGCACAACCACTACATATCGCACAAAGGCAATTTATTGCACTCACCAAATACAAAAACATAGGGGGTCATTTATTAAGCAGAATTCGCCATTATTAGGCATATTTCTTGCGAAGAAGCGAGTATGCCATTAGACCAACTCTTAGACCGACTCACTCCAACTCAGGGTTTCACCTCTGCTTCATCAGGGGCTTGTTCTGCTTCAGGGGCTTATTCCAGCATTGCTTTATATGGCAGAGACTAAGATGAGGATTTTTTATTTGACTCATATAAAAATATAGCATGCATCCGTTATTGAAGTGTGATAACATAGTTCATAATATGACGAGAAGATCAAATGTATATATTACATTTAATTATTAAAAGGGTTATCTGGGAATTACTTCTGATGACCTATCCTCTTGATAGGTCACCAATATCAGATTGATGGGGGATCGACTCCCGGGACTCCGTTGATTAGCTGTTAGAAGAGGCTGGGCACTACTTGGGAGCGTGGTGGCCTCCTCCTAGGCCAAGTGAAATCACCATACATCGGTCACATTGCCAAGTTTCAGTTCAGCCATATTCAAGTCAATGGGGCTGAGCTGCAATACCAAGCACTGCCGCTATATGATGTATGGTGCTGTGCTCAGAAAGCTGCCGGAAGCCCGCAGCACTCACCAGAGCTCAGGTCTTTAAATTATTTAGTACAAAGTGGAAGAAGGCCATATAACCATGTAATTAGTTCAGTTGACAATGGAAATAAAAAAAAAAACTTTCATGGATAGATAGATAGATAGATAGATAGATAGATAGATAGATAGATAGATAGATACTGTACTGGTAGTGTAACACGATGCCACTATTGGAACAAGTCCATTTTAAAAATGTCTTCCTTCCTAAATATTTTATGTTAACATTTAGAAACCACAGCAACTCAGCCACAAAGTGGCAGACCACATAAAGTTATAGAACAATGTCACCAAGTGCCGAGGTGCATAGTGCATAAAAGTCACTAGCGCTTTGCTGACTGAATGACTGCAGAGTTCCGGGTTTGGAAAAAAATTGAATTCTACACAAATCAGAGAGAGGAAAGAGCAACACATAATGCTCCTCTGGAAAAGAGATGTCCAGTCCAAAAAGAAAGAAATACAGAGTATCTCATACTAGTAAACAGCTTTATTTTTTAACAGAGTTAAGTAGAGAGAATTAATTTAGCTCTCCATAAGGAAAGAAGGTACAACCTGCACCTCAATCAAGGTCTTTCAGGCAGCAAAACTAATTATCTGTGCTCAACTGTGTTAAAAAATAGAATTGTTTGGTATGAAACACTCAGTTTTCTATTGCTTTTAGAGGAAGGACTGGTTTACATATCTCTTTCTAGAAGTGTTATGCAGAGTCCCTTAGTTTTATTTGCTTCTGAGTGCAGGACTGGTCTCTTTTACAGAGGAGCACTCGATCAACATCAGACTAGATAATTAATAATTAAAATAACTCTTAGACAAATCCTTGTGTAAATCTCCAAAAGTAACATTTGCTGCATGTGATTAAGATGTTAGGTAGTTACATTACCAAGAAGAAATAATTCTACTCTTCTCACCACCCCAATTGGATTTACTGTATATATGAGTGAACCTTGACAATGGTAAAATTGATGCTTTCGTTTAGTTAATTATGTTGTCTCGATATAACATTTGCTACATTAACTAGCTTAAGTGTAAGTATGCTACAGTAATGTTTAAAAAAAGAGCAGTGAGTTTCAAAAGCAAATAAATCACAAAATCATGAGAATAAGTTTTATTTCCATAAATGTAAATGCACTGGAAATACTACACATTCAATTCAAAATCAAAACAATAACAAAATGTATGAAGTTTAGGTTAGTCATTTACATAAAGTAAATAAAAAAAAATATTAGGCTGCTGAAAAAATAGCATTGTCAAACATTTAGGTGGTCATTTATTAACCAGAAATACACCTATATTAGGTATATTTCTGGCCCAGATTATGGCACAAAGGTCCTTTGTGCTGCAATCTGCAACTTCTCCCCACTCACTCCAGGTCTAAAAAAGTGAGCGTGGCATGGGCGGGGAATGAGATGGGCTTGTAGGCCTGTCTCATTTACCATTTTCTACACCTGGTTTAGGCATAGAAAATTGTCTAAATGTAAGACAGCTAGGAAGGTTATCATAAATATAACTTATGTTTTAGACTAACACATCATTAATAATGACCTAATATAATGTAAATTTCACATATTTACCATTCAGTAGTTATAAAGGTAGTTTTCTTCCTCTGCTACCCACTGTGTTTCCTCATAAATTACCAAGGCATCGACCGGTAGTTCTGAGCCTTTGTTGGGCCGAGCATGCTAAGTGTTGCTATCAGTTCTCTAGCTAAATGTCTTGTGAAACAAAGGGAGTGTTAGTGTGCTGGTAATTGGTGAGTAGAGGGGGTGTGACTGGACTGTATATCAGGTAGCCAATCAATAAAGATCAACAATCATGAACAAGCACAAGCTCACAGCAGGAAAGCTATAGATTGTTGGTATTGCAGTCTTTGAAGTTTTGTGAGGGAAGATCAGGCGCATTTGATACTCTCATTGTGTTGCAGGCTCACATAGAAGCTAAACAAATGGATTGCAAGGTAAATTGAAACTCTGGTTATATGTATAGGTATGGGTTCTGGTTGGGTCACAGCTTGCAGCCTTAATGCAGTTTTTCACAAATTAAGTTACTTTACCGGAATACCCCTTTAAGAAGTGGTGGTGGATTTGCCGAAGTTATGAAGAGGCTTGCACCTCTACATAACTCCAGCGGATCCACCACCAGTAAATGTATAAACTGAAAAATGAGATTTCAATTTACTTTGAATTACTGAACTAATATTTAGTGGCATAACCATTGTTTCTGAGAACTGTTTGACATTTGTGACTAACTTCTGGCGCCTCTGAACAGGTATTCCAGTCCAAGAAGATTGGACTACATTCCACAGCTCTTCTGCAATTTTGGGTTTTGCCTCATAAAATGGGATTGAGGGATTGAGGTCAGAGGATTGGGCTGGTCACTCCATTATCTCAATCCTGTTTGTCTGTTATCAAGATGTTGTTCACGTACTAGTGTGTTTTCGGTCATTGTTGTGCTGAGACCCATATCTAGGGCATTTATTCTTCTGCATGGGGCAACATGATTTTCAAACGTATCCATGATGCCTTGTATGCAATAAATAGACCCAACACCATGGTATCAGAAAAATCCCCATATCATGATTTTTGCACCACCATGCTTTACTGTCTTCACAGTGTACTGTGGTTTGAATTCAGCTCTCAGGGTCTTCTGTCATACAGTCTGACCCAGTAGACCCAAAAACAATGTTAAAGTCCGAATTTTTAACTAGGCTTTGCTATTTTACCTTGTCATGTCCCAAGACTTGACTCTGAAATCATTGGGAGCTACTTCCAAAGGTGGCACGAGCAAGATGATTCGCTTTCTCTGGGAGATACATCTCTGCAAACTATAAATATTCACATTGAATCTACTAAGAAAATATTTCTGTCTATCTCAAGGCAATAAATAATAAAAGTATGTTAATTACAGAGACCTTCTATTAACAAAGAGACCTTCTATTTACTTGAAATATGCTAATTCAATAGAATAAAATATTGCAGAAGAAAAATCTTCAATCCTAGGAAATAATTTAAGGAAAGAATTTAAAATAATTTAGCGTATTTAAAGGATGCACTATATTAAAAGCCTCAAAATATCATTCAATTTATTCTTCAATTGAGAATAAGCACTCCTCTAACTGTTAGAATAAGACTTTGTTGATCTTATCATTACAGCAAAACATGACTTTAATATAAAACTCAGAAACACAGACCAAACACATATCCTTCACGGACATCTTCACAGATGAACCCCTGACCATCTTGTCACGGATGTCATCACAGACATAGACG
Organism: Bufotes viridis; assembly: GCA_033119425.1. Taxonomy (NCBI): domain Eukaryota; kingdom Metazoa; phylum Chordata; class Amphibia; order Anura; family Bufonidae; genus Bufotes; species Bufotes viridis. The sequence continues at coordinate 266,366,853 of CM065590.1, read as the reverse complement.
TGTGAAAGAGGCCTAGCAGAGACCATTTGTAAAGATCATCAGGAAAGGTCCAGCTCACCCTCTCTGTTGTACTTCTGAAGTCCTCTGCTTGGATTCAACCTATGGCTCAGGTCAGAATGAAGCAACAAATGAAACAGTAGTCCAGTACCAGGAATGAAGGCAATTACTTTATATAATCTTAGAACAAAGTTCAGATTCCAAGGAAAAGTTGTCAAAAATAAACATTACTTACAAGACAACCAAAGCACAGAGCTCAGCCACCATCAAACTAAATGCAGGATGTCTTATTTGATCATGCTTTTCTTAGGGGAAAGAGCAGTCTGATTTGCTCTGCTTCAAATGCATTTTTTTATTGTATGTCTATAGATTAGATAATTGATACAAAAAGTCATTTAAGTAGAGTAAGCAGTGTATAGTGTAAATAATGCTGGGACCAGTTATGTAATTTTTATCTTCATACGGCCTTACAATCTAATGCTGTGTTCCCACAAACCAGCAATAAAATACATTGAGGGGACTACCATCCTCACACACACAATGGAGAGGACTGGAAAAGGAGTCCTCCCAAAGCATTTTGCAGCTGATTTGTCAGAACACAGCATCAAAATGCAAGTGAATTTGACGATAAAAATTTCTGTATTTTTCGCTTTATAAGACACACCTGATGATAAGACGCACCTAGGTTTTTGAGGAGGAAAATAAAAAAATATATATTTTGAACCAAAAAGGTGTGCTTTTGTGGATTTTGAACTATGGTGGTCTGAAGATGACATTGTTATGGGAGGATCTGTGACTGATGCACTGTTATGGGAGACCTCTGGATGACGCACTGTTATGGGGGACCTGTGGATGACACACTGTTATAGGGGATCTGTGGAAAATGCACTGTTATGAGGGGGATCTGTGGATGATGCACTGTTATGGGGGGGGGATCTGTGGATGACGCACTGTTATGGGGGGGGATCTGTGGATGACGCACTGTTATGACACACATATAGCATCTTATGCTGGTCCCCCTCATGGCCCTATGTGTCACAGTATTAGGGTAGTTTATTAATGTGTCCTCTCATGTGTCCCATTACACTGTGCACAGCAGTCTTTGTATGTAAAGTCTATTTATTTCATGCTAAAGCAATGACTCTGCTTTGATAAACTAGCCTAATCGTCTGTAACAGTACTCACTATGACAGCAGCGCTCCAGCTGGCGCGTGATCTCACTCAGTCAGTCACGCTCTTCCCACTTCATTAACGAAGCAGGAGTCTGACTGACTGACTGAGTGAGGTCACGCACCGGCCGGAGCACTGCTTTCATAGTGAGTTCTATTACAGACAATTAGGCTAGTTTATCAAAGCAGAGTCATTGCTTCAGCATTAATGGAGTTGCCAGCCTCCAGCCCCTCCTCCCTCCCGCATAACTGTAACTGATACATCGCCGGCCATTCTGTGCAGCATAGAGGCTGGCGATATATCAGTGCCAGCCATATACAAATTACACCACTCGCTTTATAAGACGTACTGCCATTTCCCCTCCACTTTTGGGGGGGAAAAAGTGTGTCTTATAAAGCGAAAAATACGGTACATATTATGACTCAGCACCACTTACTCTAGTTTTGGGGGTGTTTCAGAGCTGACAGATTCCCCTTAAAAGCATGAGAACCCATAAAGATACTATTGTCTGACTTTTACTAAAACTGAGCTTCAAAGCTACTAATAACTTAAAAGAACAAAAGTTCCCACACGGGTGCCTGAGATTTGCTGAAAAGTCATGTGGTAGAGAGATGGAAAATCATTTAGGCTCTTACAGATGGAGCCTAGTTTGGTTCTTGAAGGGGTATTCTCCTCTGATACATGTATGACATTTATGTGGGGCCTGCACTTATTTTAAGAACTGGGCCATGAGGTGAATAATAAGCAAGTTGCACATTCGCAGCCACCCCTGTTGGCGATTTTTGAGACTGCCATAGATTTTTGAGAGTCCCATAGCAGTGAATGGAGTGAACACTGTTCATGTGTAGCATATTGTTCACTCACCGTGGAGCCCTATTCTTGAGAAAGGAGAGAGTCCCAGAGGAGAGACCTGCACCTATAGGACATTTACTGCACATGTTATTGATATGCCATAAATGTGCTTGATAGGAATACCAACTTAAAGCTCCAGCAATTTTATTTTTTTGTTTTTCTTTTTTGTTTTGTTTTTTATCTCTGCATTTCAAAAGCACAAACTTTTTTATTTTTCCATTGACATCGTCCCATGATGGCTTAGTTTATGTGAGATGAGTTGTATGTTTAGTGCAACAATTTTGGGGTAACTCTCCTGTATTGTATAATTTTTACAGATTTTGGTGGGCAGCCATTGTTTTTAGGTTTCTTTGTTTTTTATGGTCCTCACTGCACGGTAAAAATGATAGAAAAGCTTTATTCTGCAGATCAGTACAATTATAGAGATACCAATGTTATATGTTTCTTTTATGTTTACTACTTTAAAAAAAAAAGCTTTTTTATAAAAAAGATTGGGGGACTTTGATGAAGGCTGACAATTTAGACGTCGGTCTTCATCCCTTCTGAGCTGCCGGTTCATCCGCCTAAGTTATGTAGAGGCGCCGTAGGCAGACTTTACACTTGTCTAAATCAGCTCTCTGGCATAGATTTAGACCATTTTCTATGCCTAAAACAGGCGTGAAAAATAATAAATAAGACCGGCCTGTCCTTTTCCCCATGTACCCTTTTTTAGACCTGGTGAAAGCTGCGAAAAAGAGGAAAAACTAACGTTTTTGCTCCCCAATCTGCGCTAGATATACGCCATAAAATGGCATATATCTGTTTGTAAATGACCTCCATTGTGTTTTGTGTCACCATTAGAAATGAGCAAATCGAATCCCACGAAGTGTAATTCGATCCTAATTTCAGGAATTATTCGATTCGCCTAAAAGCCAAATTTCTTTTTGCTTCGTGTCAGCGAATCGATTAATCCTGAAATTCAAACTTACCACCTCCATTTGCGTGCGAAGGGCCGGCAGCCTCCATCTGGCAGCTTGAAGATCTTGTCTGAAATCCAGTGTGGCGCGAGATTACATCATCACGCCGGCTAGCGTGATGACATAATCTTGCACTGCACGTGATTCTGGCTGAGATCTTCAAGCAAGATGGTGGCGGCAGGCCTGTCGCAAGCAAATGGATGCGGTAAGTTTGATGTAATTTTTTAATGTTAATTTCACACTGTTTGTATACTCAGATGCCGCAATCATGTATGAATGCGGCATCTAAGGGGTACAATGACGGAGGGGGGGCTATCGCAGCTCCATGTCATTGCACCCACTACTTACAAAAAAATGCGCTTTGTGGCGTGAAGTAATTCGTCACGAAGCGAATTTTTGGGTGAATTTCGGTGAATCAGCAGAATCTAATTTTCAAGAAATTTGCTCATCTCTAGTCACCATATTATGATATCCAAAACTTTAATTTTGTACTGACAGAGCTGTGCATGGGCTCATATTTTGGAGGATGATGTATAGTTTTTAGCAATTCTATATTTGGATTCATGTGACTTTGTGATCATTTTTGCTCATTTTTTGGGGATAGGCAAGGTGACCAAAAAAACAAAAACAGGTTAAATAATAGTACAGTTTAATAAAATGGGTCATTATTGATGTGGCATGTTTATCTTGTATGTCCTTAGGAATCTTCAAGTAGCAGAATCCATTAGGGCCATACAATGTCTTAGTGACAAGTAGTCCTTCAATATAAAAAGCAAGCAAATGGAAAATAGACTTTTCACCGGGCCAAACACCCAGACTTTTAAAGAAAAACAAAACATTGTTTCTTCTACACAAACCTGTAATAACCATGAGTAGGCTGTTAAAAGGATTCTTCAGGATGATTTAAAACAGCCACCAGCATCCTGTCCTAGAATATGAGTAGGACTAGTTGCCTCCACTTGCAGAACTGCCTAGGTGGGTGAGGGGGTAGAGCCTCAATACACACTACACAGTTCTACAATAAATGGTAATGATGCAATCCTACCTATGATATGCCATTATGGCTGAGAAGTGTAACAGGAAAACTCAGCAGCATGTAGTATATGCAAGAGGCAGAGCATAGTGTGTAGTATGCTGGAGATACCACCAGTTTCAAGGTGTACAGTTGAGAAAAAGTTTTCAGGCCACACAGTGGTGAGAACTAGTGTTATAACGTACATGCTAGAGAGTCGTACTGGATCTAGCAATTAGAAATCTCTCCTAAGGACCTAAAACCTATGCTCTGATGTAATAAGAGATGAGCGAATCGAAGTGAAATTTGATCCGTATCTTAGGGAAAATTCTATTCGCACTGAATCCGAATTTCCTCATGCCTCGTGGTAACGAATCGCATTTTTTCCTAAAATGGCTGCTGTACGTGTTAGGACATGGAACAAGGAACACAATGCCATGCATGCAGCCAATCAGCAGCCAGCCATACCTGTGATGTCACAGCCCTATAAATAGCCTCAGCCATCTTGGATTCAGCCATTTTCCAGTGTACTTAGTGCAGGAAGAGACGTCAGCAGGCATTAGAGACAGTGGTAGAAAAGACTTTAAAACTTTTATTTTGCTGAATAAAAGTTCAGGGAAAGGATAAGGATGAATCATTCCACAGTAATGAAGCAGAACAGGGTTCAGTAGGGGAATTTACAGCCTGGGTAATAGAAACAATCCTATAACACCTTGCTGCACTGACTGGGGATCCAAATTGCAATTATACAGCTCTGTTATTCCAGCAAACCCTTCTTGTTATTGGGGTGCAAGTGCTGTTTGATACAGGCATTAGCAGGGTTTATTACAAGGAAATATTTCTTATGAATTCTTATTTATAAGCCCTTGTGCAGTGCAGATATATGTTCTAAAGAATTTTTTGGCTTGTATTAGTGGGGGAGAAACAGGCTTATTAGCCGTTGTGTGGTGAAGTGAGAAAATTACAGCCCTTTTTGGCGTGTATTAGTGGCAAAAAATATATATTATTTGCCGTTCAGCGGTGCAGTTATATGTTCTAAAGCCTTTTGTGAAGTGTATAAGTGGAAAAAAGTAAGGGCCTATTTGTCGTTCAGCGGTGCAGTTATATGTTCTAAAGACTTCTTTGGCATCTATTAGTGGGGAAAAAAGGGCTTATTAGCCGTTGTGTGGTAAAGTGATAAAATTACAGACTTTTTTGGCGTGTTTTATTTCCTCTTTATTTATTTATTTGATCTAACAGTATGTCAGACAGAGAAGTGCCAGGCCCTGCACAGGGAAGTGTCAGAAACCTAAATGTTTCTGTCGCAGGCACAGGTCGCAGCAGAGTATGGGGCGTGACAGGAGGAGTCGCAGCGAGAGGCCTGAGATCCCGATGTCATTTAGCAATTGTCTTTTGACCAGCAACCCAGTGATTCTTGAATGGTTGACTGGGTTATCTACTTCATTCCAAGTGACATCAGACACCCCTAGCCAAGAGTCAGTGGGTTCGTCAGACACAACCCTTAGTTGGCATGGCCAGGGAGCAGGCCCTGTGGCCTCACCTGTCCTCAACCTGCCTCTGTCTTTTTCTGTTCCCTCAGCCAGACAAGTATAATATGCTGTGGGCTCAGCTCCAATATACAGCGAGGATGAGCTACTAGAGGACAGTCAGCAGCTACTGGCCAGCCAAGATTTGGAGAAGACATCCACCACTTCCTCCAGCAGGCAAGTAGTAATTGGGAGCTGGTGTTGTGAGCAGTCAGGCTTCTTACCCAGAGACCGTTGAGGACGACATCAGTGACGTGCAGACAGTACTCAATGATGATGATGTAGCTGATCACACTTGGGTGCTGGGTGGATTACGAGCTTCATCATCATCATTGGGAGAAGAGGATGGCAGCTTGCCCATGAGGCATAGGCAGAGCCAGCAAGTTGCTAGTGTGGCTTGGAGTCAGCAGGGTGGCAGCAGTGGGAGGTCGGGAGCAAAATGTGCCCAGGGTAGACCACTCGCTTTGCAGGACTCTACCTGCCTGGAAACTAGTGGTGCAGGGGTTCACGGAAGCAGCGGCGGTAGTAGTCAGTCAGTGTGGAGTATCATGGGGAAAATCACCTACTCAGCGGTGTGGCAGTTTTTTGTTAAGCCGCCAGAGGAGGTGAACATGGCCAGTTGTAGAATCTGTGGGCAAAAGGTGAAGTGTGGCCAGGGTGCGAATGTTGGCACCACGGCCCTGCGTCAACATATGCAGTGTCTACCATAAAGTGGCCTGGGACAACCGTAGCTTCCATGTGGTGGTCCAGCCTACCGCAACAACAGCTGCATCACCCAGTGGCACGCAGCCGATTTCAGGCATTCAAGGCTCTACCACCTCAACCGAAGGGAGCTGTCTGTCCTTCCCATCATCTGCTGGTCCTGATGCTCTGTTCCTCCTCCTACTCCTCGTCAGTCATTCCGTCAGCAATAGTTCACCGAAGCAATTGCCAAGAAACTACTGTATGCCTGCACTCATCGAATGGTGCAGAAGCTGAATGTTCTCCTGGCCAAGTTTCTGGTGCTGCAGAGCCTCCCTTTCCAAGTGGTGGACTCTGCACCTTTCAGAGAACTGATGGCTTGTGCCGAGCCGAGGAGGAGAGTCCCAAGCTGTCACTTGTTTGCCAAAAAGGCAGTACCAGCCCTGCACACGTATGTAGAACAGCAGGTGGGCCAGTCCTTGAGCCTGTCGGTGTCTGCCAAAGTGCACGGCAGCACCGACTTGTGGAGCTGTGACTACGGTCAGGGACAATACATGTCCTTTACTGCTCACTGGGTGAATGTGGTTCCTGCACAGCCACACCAGCAACTTGGCCAGGTGACGCCGCTTCTGCCTCCACATTCTCACACCGTTGGTCCTGCGACAATGCCTGCCTCTGCCTCCTCATCCTCCACTGTGTCCTCAGCTTCCACTGCAGGGACAATTCACAGTACACCTCCAGCATACCACATGTGCAGGGCACGGCGGTGTCATGCTGTTCTGCACCTCGTTTGCCTGGGCAAACAGAGTCACACAGAGGAGGAAATGCTCCGAGTCCTTCATCAAGAAATCGAATCCTGGCTTTCTCCACGACAACTCAAAATGGGAACCTTGGTGGCCGACAATGTGAAGAACATGGTGTTGACGCTGCGTCAAGGAGGGCTGAGCCATGCGCCCTGCATGGCACATGTGTTCAATCTGGTTGTCAAGCGGTTCCTGAAGTCTTCCAGCCATCTGCAAGACATCTTAAAAATGTCCAAGAAACTTTTTTATGCACTTCAGCCACTCGTTCACTGCAAAGCACACCCTCCTTGAGCTACAGCGGCAGAACGGCATCCCCCAACATAGGCTGGTATGCGACGTTTCCACCCGTTGGAATTCTACTCTCCATATGTTGGACTGACTATATGAACAGAGAAAGTCAATAACCGATTTCTTGATGATCCAAGAGGACAGGAGAACTCCCCTGTGTAACTTCGATGTCAGCCAGTGGCAGCTCATGCGTGACACCTGCCGTTTGCTCAGGACCTTTGAGGAGGCCATGTTATTTGTCAGTTGCCAGGACTATGGGATGAGCAATGTCATTCCACTGCTTCATGTCCTGGAACAGATGCTGGTAAATTTAGCTGCTCAGGGGACTGGAGACGTGGCGCCTAGATCTCACGGCTACATGAGCCCTGTGGGGGCTGACCTGGAGGAGGAGGAGAAGGTCAATGGAGCACAAGCAATGTGTAGCGAAATGGGTGGGTTTATACACAGGTGACAGGAGAGGAGCAGCCAGAGCAGATACAGGACAATGAGGAAGATGAGGCAGGGGACCCAGACACACCATGGCAGTATGTAGTGGAGATGGAGGCAGAGAGTCCCTCCGAGTCACTTGCACAAATGGTCTGATGCATGCTCACTTGCTTGAGTAGTGACAGTCGAATTGTCAGCATTCCGCAGAGGGATGACTTCTGGCTCTCCAACTTTTTGGACCCATGCTACCTACAAAAATGGGGGCCTTTTTTATACCCGCTGTGAGGGAGGACAAACTGAACTACTATAGAGAAATCCTATGTGGTCAGTTGGCCGCTGCCTATCTGCAACATCATCCATCCTCTCGCAGGTCTGACCTCTGCACTCATGTTCCTCTGCCATGGCTGCTGAGCAGGTTGGGGGGCAGTTCCAGCTCCATCAGCATCAGCTTGAGTCTAGAGTCGCTGATGAGCAGCTTTCTTCACCCGCCTAGTGAAGAAACTACTCACCAGCAACAGCTAGACCTGGAGCAGGACCTCTGTCATTTTGCCACTCTGTGGCCTCCTGATGCTGCTGCCACCTCCACACTGTCATAGTGCCACTCTGTTGCCTCGTCCTGATGCTGCTGTTGCCGCCACCTCAACACTCTGTTATTGTGCCACCCTGTGGCTTCCTTCTGATGCTGCTTCCACCTCCACACTGTGATAGTGCCACCCTGTGGCTTCCTCCTGATTCTGCTGCTGCCACCTCCACACTCTCTCATTGTGCCACTCTGTGGCCTCTTGATAATGATGATGCCACCTCCACACTCTGTCATTATGCCACCCTGTGGCCTCCTCCTGATGTTGCTGCCACCTCCACACTCATTCATTGTTCCACTTTATAGCCTCCTGATGCTCGTGCTGCCACCTCTACACTGTCATTGTGCCATCTTGTGGACTCCTCCTGATGCTGCCGCCACCCTCACACCCTGTCATTGTGCCACTCTGTGGCCTCCTAATTCTGCTGCTGCCATCTCCACACTGTCATTGTGCTACTCTGTGGCCTCCTCCTGATGCTGCTGCCACCACCTCCTCACTCTGTCATTGTGCCTTCCTGGGGCCTCCTCCTAATGCTGCTGCCACCACCTCCTCACTCTGTCATTGTGCCACTTTATGGCTTTCTGATGATGCTACCTCCACACTGTCATTGTGCCACCCTGTGGCCTCCTCCTGATGCTGCTGCCACCACCTCCTCACTCTTTCATTGTGGCTTCCTGGGGCCTCCTCCTAATGCTGCTGCTGCCAACACCTTCACACTCTGTAATTGTGCCACTTTGTGGCCTCCTGATGATGCTACCTCTACACTGTCATTGTGCCACCCTGTGGCCTCCTCCTGATGCTGCTGCTGCCACCTCCACACTCTGTCATTGTGCCACTCTGTGGCCTCCTCCCGATGCTGCTGCTGCCACTTCCAAACTCTGTCTTTGTGCCACTCTGTGGCCTCCTCCTGATGCTGCTGCCACCACCTCCTCACTCTGTCATTGTGCCTTCCTGGGGCCTCCTCCTAATGCTGCTGCTGCTAACTCCTCCACACTCTGTCATTGTGCCACTTTATGGCTTTCTGATGATGCTACCTCCACACTGTCATTGTGCCACCCTGTGGCTTCCTCCTGATGCTGCTGCCACCTCCACACTCTATCATTGTGCCACCCTGTGGCCTCCTCCTGATGCTGCTGCTGCCACTTCCACGCTCTGTAATTGTGCCACTCTGTGGCCTCATGATGCTGCTGCCACCTACACACTGTCATTGTGCCACCCTGGGGCCTCCTCCTAATGCTCCTGCTGCCGCCACCTCCACACTCTGTCTTTGTGCCACTCTGTTGCCTCCTAATGAAGCTGGTGTCACTGCCAAACTGTCATTGTGCCACTCTGTGGCCTCCTGATGATGATGCTGCTACCACTTCTACACTCTATCATTGTGCCACTCTGTGGCCTCCTGATGATGTTGCTGCCACCGCCACACTCTGTTCTTGTCCACTCTGTGGTCTCCTCCTGTTATTGTGCCACTCTGTGTCCTCCTGATGCTTCTGCTGCTGCCACCTCCACACTGTCATTGTGCAACTCTGTGGCCTCCTGATGCTGCTGCCATCTTCACACTGTCATTGTGCCACTCTGTGGCCTCCTCCTGATGCTGCTGCCACCTTCAGAATCTGCCATTAGGCAACTCTGTGGTCTCCTCATGCTGCTTCTACCTCACCTCTATATCGTAGGGCCACTCTGTGGACTTCTAATGCTGTTCCCATCCTCCCCACTTCATGACTGGGCCACTATTTAGCGTTTCGGCCTTGCTGACATCATCATTTTTTTTAACCTTCTTCTGATCTATTATAAGGAAGGCAAAATTAGATGTACAATGCATCCTGTCTATGTAACAGCTGTAAAGCCTGCATGACATAGTCCCTATTTTGCATCAGAATTGGCTTATGATTTGGTAGCCAAAAGCAGACATGGGTACAAAACACAGAAGACATGCAAATAATCCATTCACGTGTCACTTCTGCTTTGGATCCACTCATTTTTTTTTTGGCTTTAGCAATACTGATGGATTCCTGTCCAAATGCTGACCCTTTTAAGCCAGATGCTCCACAAATAGGTTTCGTTTTTTGGGGTTTATTGTTCTGACAGATCAGAGGAAGGGCAAAATAATCAGTGATGTCAACACAAACTTACTGCTGACACCCATTCCACTCTGTCGGGGGACTCTACTTGTATAAGCATTTAATAGAACTGGTTCTGTAGAAATCTATCTGGAATCAGTGAATTGGTGTAAAAGGAGTGCACTCTTTCATGCTATAGTAGGATCTTGGGTCTCTGCACAGTTCTTTATACCTGGCGCTAACATTGACCTGTAAGGCTGAGTTCACACTTGAGTTATTTGATCAGTTTTGGCACCGTAGCTGCCCAAATAAGTGAAGTGTGCAGTGATTCTAGACACCTGTCATCTGCATGTCATTATGACTGACAGTATTGTTTCACTACCAGAGCAGACTCTCTATGTGTGTTACTGCAAGGCACAGTGTTCTACACCACTATAAAGGCTCTCTGTAGCCAGGAAATAGCAGATCGAACCAAATTTTTTCAGATAATTCGGCCAACATCAATTTTGAGAAATTCGCTCTTCTCTAGATGTAATGTTTGGAATAGAACCTGTGTGAACCATTCATTATATATATAGATATATATATAAATTTCCATGGGCATGCCAAGAGTAAGAACACATAGCTAATGTCCGAAAAATTTAGACATTCCTTTTTTATATATTTGTACATGTTCCTCTTTTTAACTTGATAGAATAACAGACTGAATTTAAAAAAGGTATTGGAACTACAATTTGTCTGGATTTCTAACTCATGACTACAATGTCAGGGTACAGAAACAATGGCTACATAAAGCAACATAGAGACAGTGAGTTAAATTCATTTATGTTATTTATCCCTTGATGGCATAGTGATTCTCACAAGCAGTCAGTAATAGTGGCTAGGACATGGCATCACTGGAGGTTTAAAAAAAAAAACCCAGGCTGTTATGACCAGCATGATTGTGTTCTCAGGATGGCAAAGCGAGCTCCTTCCCTCTGTCTAACCTCTCATACTCTGTTGTCGCTATTGATTGTAGCATCTGAGGGGTTAAACTGCCAGAAACAGGGTTATATCTGATCCCAGCAGTGAAAGCCTGGTGCTAGCTGGGACATCAAAGCATCTGCCAGAAATGGCATGGGTCCAACAACTAAGCCAGCACCATTACTGTGACAACGTATTAACTATCAGCTCTCTGTGATGTAATAGTATGTCACTGAGCAGAAAGGGGTTAAGGCGCCCTTAAAATTACACAGCTATAAGAGGATTATTTGTCCTAATAAATAAATACTGCAACATTCACGCTTTTCTGCGATCTGCTGACAAGGGCTGCTGCTTTCACACAGGGAGAATAACAAAGAATGACACAACGCTGAAATCTGAGAAAATAATTGTTATTTCATGGGAATACAAGTATTTACAAAAGCCGACATGTCAGAAGAGTTGACAGGCCCTCTTTAAAACCCCTTAACCCTTCATCCAATTTTAATGCGGAAACCCTTAAATGAATGCTAGAAGTCTGGACTTTATGTCCATGTCCATTGTGTAAGTAAATCTTAAATATGTTTTAGTAAACAGGTAATAAAAACAAAATTTGTGTGAGTGTCCAAATATATGTGGACCTAACTGTATATATGGTATATATAAGCTTCCTTCCTTTTTGGTGTCCTTCCATGAACACCATTCTTGTTTTCTCTTTTTCTAATAGTGGACACATGAACAGAAGAGTTTTTGCAGTTTATAGAATTTTCTGTAGGTATTTTGCGATTACCTTTAATTTTTTTGTTTATCATCTCATACAGGATTGTCCGTTGTGCTCTTGTAATCTTAAAGGGGTTATTGTCATGACTTATGTAAAAAATGAAAATCAGACCTCACATGGATCCAGACATCTTCCCATTCACTGCTTAAATTGCTCTGCTAGATTATCTTCAGCCTGACAGCTCAAGGGACTTGTTCTTTCGGCTGCATACCTCTCCCTGTAAGTGCAACAGCTTCTAACAGAACATATGGCTGGCAGCAGTTGAAGATTTAAACTGAGCATGTTCAACTAGCTCAGACAAAAAATAAGGAAAACAACAAACAGCAGATGGCGCTATACAGTTACATTTTATTGATTAGCTCATTGGCTATACTAAATTACATGCAATTACAAAAGTATTTAGATCTAGGTGCTGGTTTGAAAAATGTAGAATATATTTTGTGACACAACCCCTTTAACAAGATGTTCAGACCTGAATTTTAATAATTTGTAGTTTGTTTATCTAACCATGGATTAATATATATCCATTTCTTTAGTAACACTTTTATAGCCTTTTCCAACTTTGTGCATCTTTATAACATGTTTTCTGAGGTCCTCGGAACATTGTTGGTCTCAAGACATGGTTCACACTAACATGGTTCACATGGTTAACACAATTTTTCTTGAAAAGAACAGATTTATCAGTAACCAAGCTCTGTGTGCCTGTGTAATAGGGAACGTACCGGTGAAACCCATCCTTGCAATGTTATCTTTTTAATTTGAATACAGTGTGCCAATTAGCTCTTAGAGAAGTCATTAACATAGTAATTCACTTACCTTTCTGCCTGCACTGTGGATGTCTACACTATAAAATACATGAACACATAACTTGATTATGTGCTATTAGTTTAGCTAGATTGTGTTTGTCTATAATTTTAACAACCAGACCCTCTTTTATTACGTATCTATGCAGAAATCCAAGTAATGCCAAAGGGGTTAATTTACTTTTTCTTGCAAATATAAGTTAATCACTATATGCGAAAACCAAGAATATCCCACTTTTCACATTGGCCAGTGTACTCTTACAACAGCCCAATATTTCCTGTCCTGTAGCAATGACTTTTCAGCTTGTGCTGTGTGCACCAAGTACATAGTAGGCAGAGATCTTATCTAGTGATGAGCGAAGATTTGAAAATTTTGATTTGGCTGCTTCGCCGAATTTTACATTTATTTGTAAGTAATGGGTGCCCCTCAGATGCCGTGTTTATAGCTGATCACGGCATCTTATAGCAATATTACAGTGTAAAAAAAAATTTTTCATTAATAAAATCATATTTACCCTCATCCATTTGATTGTGAAGAGCCGGACGCCGCCATCTTAAATAAATACGCCATATGTCACCGCGCATGGGACTTTTGTGAGAGATCTTCGAATTGCCGACTCTTTGCTCTCAAGCAGATGAGGTAAGTATTATTTTATTTTTTACCGCCATTCAGGGAAAATTGATTTGCTATCATGAAGGACGATGAAATTCAGCTTTGCGGCGAATCGAATTTTCCCTGAAATTTTGATTGACTTCCACTGCAACCTTAATCTTATCATCAGAGGCAGCATGAATGGTTATATCTCTGTAAAGCTGGAAGCAGATAGCAGAGGTGATAAAGATAGCTCAGATAACTTTCTTCTCCTTCTTGCAGTGACTAATGCACTTGACATAGAGCATGCCCACAAATCAATCATTTTGTTTCAGTTCAAACCAGAACACATCAAATTAGCACATATTTTATGTATATTATTTTCCATTAAAAATCATTATTTCACCCCCGTTGGGCATTACATAGATGCATTAGCCATCTCACTATACGACTTAACAGTGTAATTTGGAATTTCTTCACTCGCCTTCTCTATCCCTCTTCTGCTTTTTAGCAAGCTATGAATGTCACATGAACGTGCTATATTTCCATCTCAGGAGCAAAACACTCAAGGAATTATACAATTAGCAGTGTTACTTCAAAGTCTAAATACATTTATTTTTAATTATACCCATAATGCAGTGAGCAGAGTAATGGAATACTTCCAATTGCTCTAAAATCATTTGTGCTGCTAATTAACTGCTCAAATGGTTATTCTGGATATGTTTGCACATGCACACATTTCCGACAATTAGAATTGTGTTTATTCACCTGATGACAACAGAATAATAGCATTTAGAGTCCCTCTTGGTTTTGTTCTGTAATTTGGTTTAATTGTCTGAACTTAGATCATATTTTAATTACATATTGAACAAAATGCAACCATTTGTGTGGTGATACTGTGTGTGAACAGACATGTAAATCATTGGATGGTGATTTAAATTACCAGTTGTAAAGCTCAATATATCACATTGAAGCTTCTACTTTCATTAGCATGGGCTATGCAGTCCCCAAATGTAAACTGTAACATCCCTCTGAATATCTTTTACAGGTTTACATATTTAGAGTTTGTTTGTACTTTGACAAATCAGTTAAAGGGAGTCTGCATTCCTACGACCGTGGGATAGTCCTGCCCGTTTTGAGGACCCCAAACCAAGGATCCGCAAAACACCATTTGCACTCCGCAGATGTGGCCTAACTTTTTATGACGACGAGGCACTGACTTGGAAGAACACAGAAACACACAGAAGTCCTTCTGTGTGCTTCCAGGTCTGCGCCTCCTCGCCACAAAGACATGTCCTATTTTCGGCTGCATCTTGCAGATCGCAGACCCATTGAAGTCAATGGTTCAACACCGCAATGCAGAGTGCGCATATCCGGTTTCCCTGTTTTGCCTTAAAACCGGCACGGGCATCCCACAGTCATGTGAATCTAGCCTTAGGCTGAGTTTATATATGGTGTTTTTCTTACATTTTTGGGTGTGTGCTTATTTCAGCGGTACCTCATTTTAGGCTTCACACAGGAGCACAGCTGTAAGGTTTGCACATGTGGCAGTTCTATTTTTTGTAGATATGAGCAAATTGACTCTCCATTAAACTTCATCTGAATTTTTAAACAGTTCTGATTTTACAGAACCTAAATTTTGTATAATTGTGTGATCCAGACAGAACTAATGCCAACAGTGTGAAACAGGCCTACGTAAGGTATATCTTCTGGTATGTTTTCTGCACTCTAGAGACTCATGATACCGTTGCGGATTTCCAAACCTCTGATAAAACAGTGTCTGTAACCACTCCTAGAAGACATGTTTCATGCCCTTAGCAGTTCCTTGGACAGAGACTTTACCCAAATTACAGTAAATAAGCTGGGAGCCAGAGTCTCATACAGAAGATAAAAGAACATCAACCATATAGACACTATATTCACTGGAAATTCATTTGCACTTAGCAACACTCTAGCATATTTTTAAGACAAATCACTTACTGTTACTCTATTATTTGTTTCACTGCACCAGATGAAATACACAAAATAAACCTATATATGCCAAACAACCATTTCTCAGAAAACTACAAAACAAATGCACAAGATGGAAAAGTCTCTCTAATACAATATGTAATAACTCTCTTGACTCTACCAAAGACACCCATTCTAAAAGTTGCAACCTAGACAAACTTATATGAAATTAAGACTTACACAATAGTTTTTGTATTACTCTACAATACATAGAACATACTCACATATTCTGAGGGTCATTTATCAAGCTGAAATACACCTAAATTGCTGAGGCCCAACATTCTAAATGTAAGACAGCTCAGAAGCTTGCTTACCTTTAGAAGCAGCGCTGGTTGCGCTTCTTCATACTTTGGCGATCCATCACCAGCAATGGAGTTTTATTAACATCGGCGTCTAAAACGCTGGTCTAAACAAATGTGCCCCTATGTTCTTAATTGACAAACCTGTCATATACTAAGTCATCTTAGCAGACGTAGGTGCAATACATTGGTCCGACCACACATCAATAACAATTCCCTACAAAATATTTCCCAAATATTCTGATTACAGATGGTGAGCAAAATCCTATGTTATTTCTCAGGAACCCTCTCCTAAAGAAATAGGAAAACCTTTATCAGAGAACATTACTTGTAAAGCTCGTCATGACACATCAGAAACTAAGGGCTCTTTCAAACTTGCGTCCTGAGGATATGGCGGGCACTTCCGTCCCGCCGGATCCGTCAGAACACAAGTCGCCTGAAAGCATTTGAAGACTGATCAGGATCCTGATCAGTCTTCAAAATGCTTTCAGGTTACCATGGCAGCCAGGACGCTACTGAAGTACTGGCTGCCATGGTACTCTGCAGCCGTGTACTTACCTGCCCTACGGCCGCCGGGCGCTCCTTCATGACATTACAGGTCCCCGCGTCGTCATGAAGGAGCGCCCGGAGACCGCAGCTCAGGTAAGTACACTGCTGCGGAGTACTTACCATAGCAGCCAGGACTTCAGTAGCATCCTGGCTGCCACGGTAACCGATCGGAGCCCCAGCTTACACTGGGGTGCTGATCAGAACTGCGGCTGCGCATGCGTAGAGCTAAACGTTGGATCCAGCGATGCGCCGAAACGACATTTAGCTTAATTCCAGATTAATGAACTTCAATGGGCATTAATTCCGGATCCGGCGTTACGGCATGTCTTCCGGATATTTGGACGGAGACATCCTGATGCATCCTGAACGGATTTCTCTCCATTCAGAATGCATTAGGATAATCCTGATCAGTATCTTTCCGTCCTAGAGCCCCGAGGACGGAACTCTAGGACGGAAAGCAAAAACGCAGATGTGAAAGGGCCTAACACATTTAAACACTGGAAGGCCTACAAGATGCTTGTAATAGGGATTCTAACATAATTAGCCAACAGATTCAAATGGCATCAAGAAAGGCCTCATGCACACGAACATATTTTCTTTCCGTGTCAGTTCCGTTTTTTCAGCGGACCATATGCGGAACCATTCATTTCAATGGTTCCACAAAAAAAATGGAAGGTACTCCGTGTGCATTCCGTTTCCGTATGTCCGTTTTTCCATTCCGCAAAAAATAGAGCATGTCCTATTTTTTTGTAGTTTGCGGACAAGGATAGGCATTATTACAATGAATCCGCAAAAATAACGGATCCGCCAAAAAAAACGGAATGTCATCGTTTTTTTGCGGATCGCAATTTGCGGACTGCAAAACACATACGGTCGTGTGAATGAGGCCAAAAAGACATTCAGTCAACGATTGGGATTAAAGATCAAGCAACAATATTCAATATGCAACTGCACAACTAGCTAAAGCTAATCTAAGAAACCCACTCCAACTCCTTAGAAAAAGATGTTGATTAACTTCGTGCAAAATGATAAATCGGGAAAACTAACTAGAGAGAAAAAATTCTGTTCTATCCGAATTTACATGCAGTGAATTTCGTTAAAAAACTGATATTTCCTGGCTACAGAGAGCCTTTATAGTGGTGTAGAACACTGTGCCTTGTAGTAACACGCATAGGGAGTCTGCTTTGGTAGTGAAATAATACTGTGAGTCCATATGACATGCAGATGACAGGTTGCTCTTAGAATCACTGCACACTTCACTTATTTAGGCAGTCACGGGGCCAAAACTGACCAAATTACTCAAGTATGAACTCAAGTATGAGATGACACGTGAATGGAATATTTGCATGTCTTCACATGTTTTGTGCCCACTCCTGCTTTTGGCTACCAAATCACAAGCCAATTCTGATTGGGACCATACAGGCCTTACAGCTGCTATACAGATAGAATCCGTTCTGGGTATCATTTTTCCTTGCTTCTGACAGATCAGAAGAAAGGTCAAAGAAATGATGATGTCAGCCAGGCCGAAAGGCAAAATAGTGGCCCAGTCATGAAGTGGGGAGGGTGGGAACAGCATGAGAAGTCCACAGAGTGGCCCCATGACATAGTGGTGAGGTGGAAGCAGCATGAGGAGGCCACAGAGCGGCATAATGACAGTGTGGAAGTGGAAGCAGCATGAGGAGGCCACAGAGTGGCACAATGACAGTGTGGAGGTGGCAGCAGCATCAGGAGGCCACAGAGTGGCACAATGACAGTGTGAAGGTGACGGCAACATCAGGAGACCACAGAGTGGCAAGATGACGTGGTGTGCAGGTGGCAGCAGCATGAGGAGACCACAGAGTGGCAAGGTGACATAGTGTGGAGGTGGCAGCAGCATCAGGAGAACACAGAGTGGCAAGGTGACATAGTGTGGAGGTGGCAGCAGCATCAGGAGGCCACAGAGTGGCAAGGTGACATAGTGTGAAGGTGACAGCAGCATCAGGAAACCACAGAGTAGCAAGGTGACATAGTGTAGAGGTGACAGCAGAATCAGGAGACCACAGAGTGCCAAGGTTACATAGTGTGGAGGTGACAGCAGCATCAGAAGGCCACAGAGTGGCAAGGTGACATAGTGGTGAGGTGGCAGCAGCATGAGGAGACCACAGAGTGGCAAGGTGACATAGTATGGAGGTGGCAGCAGCATCAGGACACCACAGAGTGACTCAGTCACATAGTGTGGAGGTGACAGCAGCATGAGGAGACCACAGAGTGAGCCGGTCACAGAGTGTGGAGGTGGCAGCAGCATGAGGAGACCACAGAGTGGCAAGGTGACTTAGTGTGGAGGTGGCAGCAGCATGAGGATGCCCCAGAGTGGCAAGGTGACATAGTGTAGAGGTGGAAGCAGCATCAGAAGACCACAGAGTGGCAAGGTGACATAGTGTGGAGTTGGCAGCAGCATCAGGGGATCACAGAGTGACCCGGTGACAGACTGAGGATGTGGGTGGCAATAACAGTACTCGCTGACAATGGTGGGTGTGAGAAGGAGCACTTGGCATCAGATGTGTGTCATCAGGCGGGTGGCAGCATCAGAATAGTAGCTGAGGCAGGTAGCCAGAAGAAACCTGTCTCTTTTGTCACGGTTTGGGTGAGGCAGCATGGATGATCTACTGATGCATCAGGCATTGGTGGGTGGAAATCCTGGCTGATCCACGCCAGATTCATCTTGACAAATGTCAGTCTCTTCACATTTTGGGCAGACAGGCAAGTTCTTCTTGGGGTAACTATGGCCCCTGCCTCCACCCGCTCTGATGCCACACTACTGGATGGGTAGTACAGCTCTTCCAGGGCAAACTCTGCCAGTTGCGACCACAAATCCAGTTTTGCTGCCCAGTAGTCCAGCGGATCTTCAATGTGGGGTGGCAGGGTGCTGTCCAAGTATGCCACCACCTGCTGGTTAAGGTCCTGCTCCAGGTCTACCTGCTGCTGCTGGTGAGTAGTTTCTTCACTAGACCTGCAAGAGAATGGACGATGGCGCAGATAGGCAGCGACCAACTGACTACATAGGATGACTCTATAGTAGTTCAGTTTGTCCTCCTTCCCAGCGGGTGTAAAAAAGGCCCCCCTTTTAGACCAGTAGTGACGGTCCAACAAGGTAGAGAGACAGAAGTCATCCCTCTGCTGAATCGTGACAATTCGGCTGTCAGTACGCAAGCAAGTGAGCATGCAGCGGGCCATTTGTGCAAGTGACTCAGAGGGACTCCCTTCCTCCATCTCCACTGCATACTGACATGGTGTGTCTGGGTTCTCTGCCTCATCTTCCTCATCGCCCTGTAGCTCCTCTGGGCGGTCCTGCTCCTCCTGCTCCTCCTCTCTTGTAACCTGTGTAGAAAACCACCCATTTTGCTACACATTGCTTGTGCTCCAATGTCCTCCTCCTCCTCCAGTCCAGCCCCACAGGGCCCAGGTGGCCGTGAGGTCTAGGCGCCACGTCTCTAGTCCCCTGACCAGCCAGATTTACCAGGATCTGTTCCGGGACATAAATCGGTGGAATGACATCATTCATCCCGTAGTCCTGGCAACTGACAAATAACGTGGCCTCCTCAAAGGGCCTGAGCAAACGGCAGGTGTCATACATGAGCTGCCACTGGCTGACATCGAAGTTACACAGGGGCGTACTCCTGTCCTTTTGGATCATCAAGAAATCGTTTATGGCCTTTCTCTGTTCGTATAGTCGGTCCAACATATGGAGAGTGAAATTCCAACGGGTGGGAACGTCGCATACTAGCATATGTTCTGCCACTGTAGCTCAAGGAGGGTGTGCTTTGCGGTGTTCGAGTGGCTGAAGTGCATGCAAAGTTTCCTGGCCATTTTTAGGATGTCTTGTAGATGGCTGGAAGGCGTCAGGAACCGCTTGACAACCAGATTGAACACGTGTGCCATGCAGGGTGCATGGCTCAGCCATCCTTGAAGCAGCGCCCACACCGTGTTGTTGGTCACCATGGTTCCGATTTTCCGTTTTCACGGAGAAAGCCAGGATTTGATTTCTTGATGAAGGACATAGAGCAGTTTCTCCCCTGTGTGACTCCGTTCGCCCAGGCAAACGAGGTGCAGAACAGCGTGACATCCCCATGCCCTGCACATGTGGTATGCTGGAGTGGCACTGTTAATTGTCCCTGTAGTGGAAGCTGGAGACACGGTGGAGGATTTATATGGGGGTCTCTGTGTGGTACTAGTATTATCAGGGGGTATATCTGTTTATGCAGTATAGTATTGGGGAGCACAGCGGCACAGTATTGGGGGTAGTAGGATGATTTGTCCAGAAGATGGGAGGATGATGAAAAAGTAGTAAACTATTTTTTTTTTTGTCAAACTGCAGAGACAAATAATGGTGGTCTGGTCTGAAGGTCTGAAAAGAAAAGATGAGGATAGAGAACATCTACATCAAAGGAGACGTCACTGGATGTAAGAGGTATGTGGGGCTATATTACCCTGTATTTCTGTAGTGATTGGAGCAGGGGCTTAACGATCGCCAGAAGTGCCCCTCCCGAGACCAGGCTCTGGATCCGCCACTGGTTCTACATGTGTGTGCAGGGCTGGTACTGCCTTTTTGACAAAGAAATTACGGCTTCTATGCTTGTGAGCCCACAAACTATTCTATGCTTGTGAGCCCAAAGCATAGAATACTTCTCTGGCTGAAGGAAAAGAAAACGACAGAGGCAGGTTGAGGACAGGTGAGGGCACAGGGCTTTCTCCCGGGCCATGCCAACTAAGGATTGTGTCTGACGAACTCACTGACTCTTGGCTGGGGATGACCGATGTCACGTGAGATGAAGTCGACGATCCAGTCAACCATTCAAGAACTACAGGGTTGCTGGTCATGACACGATCGCTAGCTGACACTGGGAGCATAGGCCTCTCAAAGTGTCTTCTGCTGCCACGGCCCCTTACTCTGCTGCGACCTCTGCCTGTGCCAAAAACATTTAGGCCTCTGCCACTCCCCTGTGCATGGCCTGGCACTTCTCTGTCTGGCATACTGTTAGATCAAATAAATAAATAAAAAGGAAATGAAAACACCCAAAAAAAGTGGGTAATTTTCTCACTTCACCACACAACGTCTAATAAGCTCTTTTTCCCCCACTAATACACACAAAAAAGGGCTTTAGAACATATAACTGCACCGCTGAACGGCAAATATATTTTTCTTTTGCCACTAATACACGCCATAAAAGGCTTTAGAATATATAACCTCACCGCTGATTGGCAAATATATTTTTTCTTTTTACACTAATACACGCCAAAAACTGGTTTAGAATATATAACTGCACCGCTGATTGGCAAATATATTTTTTCTTTTTCCACTTATACACACCACAAAAGGCTTTAGAACATATAACTGCACCGCTGATCGGCAAATATATTTTTTCTTTTTCCACTAATACACACCACAAACGGCTTTAGAACATATAACTGCACCGCTCATCGGCAAATATATATTTTCTTTTTCCACTAATACACTTTAGAAGTTAGAACATATAACTGCACCGCTGATCGGCAAATATATTTTTTCCTTTTCCACTAATACACACCACAAACGGCTTTTTATAACATATAACTTCACCCCTGATCGGCAAATATATTTTTTCCTTTTCCACTAATACACGCCACAAATGGCTTTAGAACATATCACTGCACCGCTGGTCGGCAAATATATTTTTTCTTTTGCTACTAATACACGCCACAAAAGGCTTTCGAACATATAACTGCACCACTGAACGGCAAATATATTTTATTTTTGCCACTACTACACGACAAAAAGGGCTGTAATTTTAGCACTTCACCACACAACGGCTAATAAGCCCTTTTTCCCACTAATACAAGCTAAAAAATGCTTTAGAACATATTATTGCACCGCACAAGGGCAAGTAAGACATATAAATATTTCCTTATAATAAACCCTGTTAATGACTGTTTCAAACAGCACTTGCACCCTAATTAGAACGGTTTGCTGGAATGACAGAGCTGTATAATGGCAATTTGGGTCCCCAGTCAGTGCAGCAAGGTGTATTAGGATCGTTCCTTTTACCCAGGCTCTAACCACCCCTACTGAACGCTGTTCAACATAAATGTTGCAGAATGGTTCCTCCCTATCCTTTCCCTACACCTTGAATAATCTTTCCCTGAACTTGAAAATGTTTTTTTTAACACAATGGTGTTTTTTCTAACACTGTCCCTAGTGCCTGCTGATGTCTCTCTTTGCACTAAGTACACTGGTAAATGTCAGAACCCAAGATGGCTGAGGCTATTTATAGGGCTGTGACATCACAGGGCTGGCTGGCTGCTGATTGGCTGCATGCATGGCATTAATCATGATCCCACTTCCCAGAGTTCCTTGCTCCATGTCCTCACATGTGCAGCAGCCATTTTAGGAAAAAATGCGATTCGTTGTGAACCCCAAGAAATTAGGTTAATCCACAATATCCACAGTTTCCATACATATCTTTTTATGGTGGCCTATAACAAACCCTAATCTAACTCTTCTCCATACCTCCTCCCTTCAACATCATTCTTTAAAACCCGATCCATCCTCAAACACTATCCATCAGAACCCCATGCACTCAGAAGCACTACAAATATTAGATGGTGACTGGTTCATGCAGCCTTACATCTACTACTCTATTATGTTAAGATGCATGGACCATTGTACAAAACAAGCACTTCTACCTTTTATCTCACCCCCATCTCCTCATAGATTGTAAGCTCTTACGAGCAGGGACCTCATTCCTTTTGTTTTAATTGTTGACTTGATATATAAAGAAAGATTATTATTAATATTATAGTGCATCTTGTTATATGCCATTGTTGACAATGTTTTATATGTTAGTTTATGCACTGCATTCATGCATTTCTAAACTAACTAAAATCCTTCAATGAAAATGTAATTAATAAAAATGCAGCAAAATACAAAAAAAAAATTACCAAAGCGCAGAAAATACAGTTTTAAATGCTGATAGCAGTGGTGGTAGGAGTGGAAAAATAAAAAGTAGTGACCTGGATTCCTTAGTAGAGATTTATCATAGCCCAGCAGTGTATGCCAAATTAGGATTACCAGGCGTGCTGCAGGGTGCTTCGCCTAATTACAACAAGACGTACGCCTCGTCATAAATTAGGCATAGTATCTGTCAGTCCATGTGCCTATACTGATTTCAGTGTTTTTCTACACCAGAAAATGTGGCCTTGGCTGCCATCCCTCCCCACCTTTGCCAGGCACCCTTTTTGGAAAAGTGGCAAGTTAGGCGGAGAAATGCCAGTTGCGCATGCAATTTGTGACTTTAGTAATTGATGTTTAAAGTTGAAAACCACTTTGAAACCGGAAACCGAAATCAGCTTAGGTTCCAACTAGAGTTGAGCGAAACCGAACTGTATAGTTCGGGTTCGTACCGAATTTTGGGGTGTTCAGGACCCGGACCCGAACATTTTCAAAAAAGTTCGGGTTCGCGTCCATTGTTCGGCGATTTCTTCCCGCTTTCTGAAGGGCTACACTGCAGCCAATCAGCTAGCGTTTTACTTTTTGCCCTAAGAAGCCATCACAGCCATGCCTACTAATGGCATAGCTGTGATTGGCCAAGTGCAGCATGTGACCCAGCCTCTATTTAAGCTGAAGTCACGTAGCGCCGCATGTCACTCTGCTCTGATTAGTGTAGGGATAGGATGCAGCTGTTGTGAGGGCGAGATTAGCCAGGGAAAACTCAGCAAAAACACCTGAAGTGATCGATCTACAGCTGTGAATCATTCAACTTCTGCTAGTTAATTGCTCACTGGTTTTTAGGCTGCAAAGAGTTCTTTTCTGTCACTTTTTTCTTGTTTGATTGGTGGCCATTTTGTATCTTGTGGTGCACCAGCACAAGCTGCCACCAAGTCCATCAATATTAGTTTTTTTTTTTTGCTATATCCTACATCAGGGGATTGGCTGTGCTTATTGTCACCCCTGGAAACTCAGGATAGAAATTTCTATATTTTATTGAGGGGTTAAATTCAATTGCTAAAATAGAAATCCCTTAAATCTCGTGTTCTAGCTGTGGCTAGCCAAGTGTAATACTGTCTGCTGTCTAGCAAAGGATAGATTTTTTTCTGTGGTGAAATTCAATTGCCAAAATAGCAATCCCCTAAATCTGGTGTCCCAGCAGTGGCTGGCCAAGTTTAATAGTGTCCGGCAAAGGATAAATAATTTTCTGGGGTGAAATTCAATTGCCAAAATAGCAATCCCCTAAATCTGGTGTCCCAGCAGTGGCTGGTCAAGTTTAATAGTGTCCGGCAAAGGATATATTTTGTTCTGGGGTAATATTCAATTGCCAAAATAGCAATACCGTAAATCAGTGGTTTCAGCTGTGGCTGGCCAAGTTTAATAGTGTCCGGCAAAGGATAGATACATTTCTGGGGTGAAATTCAATTTCCAAAATAGCAATCCCCTAAATCTGGTCTCCCAGCAATGGCTGGCCAAGTTTAATAGTGTCCGTCAAAGGATATATTATTTTCTGGGGTGAAATTCAGTTGCAAAAATAGAAATACCGTAAATCTGGTGTTCCAGCTGTGACTGGACAAGTTTCATAGTGTCCGTCAAAGGATATATTATTTTCTGGGGTGAAATTCAATTGCCAAAATAGCAATACCCCAAATCTGGTGTTCCAGCTGTTGCAGGCCAAGTGTAAAGCTTTCTGTAAAAGGTATATTACACTCAGCGTGCATCTCCAAGTGTATTTCTTTCCGTTAAAGGGTATATTACAGTAAGTGTTAAAATACAGCATAATCCTCTACATTTGCACACACTGCTTTGCATCTCTAAGTGTATTTCTTTCCGTTAAAGGGTATATTACACAAAGTGTTAAAAAGTACTGAAAGCATAATCCTACATATTTTTTCACACGCTACTGTGCATCTCCAAGTGTAAATCTGTCCATAAAAGGATACCTTTCATCCAGGGCCTAAATACTAGGCCTACAATTCCCCTAAATCTGCGGTTACTGCTGTGCCTGGATTAATGTAGTACGGTACATAAATAGATAGCCAGATAGTGTTAGGTGCCTGTAAAAAAAAGGCCTGAATTTGAATTAACACATTGGGCAAAATAATTTTTTTCTTATTGTGGTGAACGGTAACAATGAGGAAAACATCTAGTAAGGGACGTGGACGCAGACATGCTCGTGGTGTTGTTAGTGGACCCTCTGGTGATGGGAGAGGACGTGGCCGTTCGGCCACAGCCATATGTCCTAGTGAACCAACTACCTCAGGTTCCAGTACCCGCCAGAATTTACAGCGATATTTGGTGGGGCCCAATGTCGTTCTAAGGATGGTAAGGCCTGAGCAAGTACAGGCGCTAGTCAATTGGGTGGCCAACAGTGGATCCAGCACGTTCACAACATTATCTCCCACCCAGTCTTCTGCAGAAAGCGCATAGGTGGCGCCTGAAAACCAAGCCCATCAGTCTGTCACATTACCCCCATGCATATCAGGGAAACTGTCCGAGCCTCAAGTTATGGAGCAGTCTCTTATGCTGTTTGAAGACTCTGCTGGCAGGGTTTCCCAAGGGAATCCACCTAGCCCTTCCCCAGTGGTGGAAGACATAGAATGCACTGATGCACAACCACTTATGTTTCCTCATGATGAGGACATGGGAATACCACCTTATCAGAGTCCACACGTCTCTGATGATGACGAAACACAGGTGCCAACTGCGTCTTTTTGCATTGTGCAGACCGAACAGGAGGTCAGGGAGGAAGACTGTGTGGAAGACGATGCAGGGGACGATGAGGTCCTAGACCCCACATGGAATGAAGGTCATGCCACTGACTTTCATAGTTCAGAGGAAGAGGCAGTGGTGAGACCGAGCCAACAGCGTAGCAAAAGAGGGAGCAGGGGCAAAAGCAGAACAGCCGCCTCCAAGAGAGTTCACCTGCTACTGGCCACCGCCACCAGGGATCGAGCACCCCAAAGGTAGCTTTAAGGAGTTCTCTGGCATTTCACTTCTTCAAACAATGTGCTGACAACAAGACCCGAGTGGTTTGCACGCTGTGCCATCAGAGCCTGAAGCGAGGCATTAATGTTCTGAACCTTAGCACAACCTGCATGACCAGGCATCTACATGCAAAGCATGAACTGCAGTGGAGTAAACACCTTAAAACCAATGAAAGCCACGCCAACCAACAATAGTAAAGTTCAATAATCTTTATTAATTCCATAATATAAAATCCATGATTACAATAAATAAACAATCTATAACCCAGCGGAATTTAGGGTAAAATGACAATAAGGAACAGGGGCGCAACCGGTATGCTGACTATTCAAGTATGCTATAGAAGATCCCCAAAGAGGGGCACTGCTGCATTGATGTTAAGGTTAGATGCATAAGCCACCAAAAATCATAGGTGATTACCATCAATGTCAGTATCCAAGTGATAGAAATTGTATAGCATAAATAATGGAGGTGGGGGCAATATATCCACCGGTATCTATGAATGCTGTATGCTATCTCCGGTCCCCCACACACCCAGGGTATCAGTGAACGGGACGCAACCGAAAGTGCTGCTCAGGTAATACACACTATGCTGTAGTTACATTTCAGTTGATTCTGGTGCGTGGGTATATACCCTGGGTGTGTGGGGGACCGGAGATAGCATACAGCATTCATAGATACCGGTGGATATATTGCCCCCACCTCCATTATTTATGCTATACAATTTCTATCACTTGGATACTGACATTGATGGTAATCACCTATGATTTTTGGTGGCTTATGCATCTAACCTTAACATCAATGCAGCAGTGCCCCTCTTTGGGGATCTTCTATAGCATACTTGAATAGTCAGCATACCGGTTGCGCCCCTGTTCCTTATTGTCATTTTACCCTAAATTCCGCTGGGTTATAGATTGTTTATTTATTGTAATCATGGATTTTATATTATGGAATTAATAAAGATTATTGAACTTTACTATTGTTGGTTGGCGTGGCTTTCATTGGTGTATAAGGTTTGGCGCGGCCATGCCACTATTAGGCGCATTGATTATGTTTGGTGGCTAAACACCTTAAAAACAAGGAACTCACTCAGGCTCTCCCTGCTCCCTCTTCTGCTGCTGCCTCGCCCTCTTCCTCCGCCTCGGGAGGAATGTTGGCACCTGCCGCCCACTAAACAGAGGATGTGCCACCAACACCACCACCTCCGTCACCAAGCATCTCCGCCATGTCACACGGCAGCGTTCAGCTCTCCATCTCACAAACATTGGAGAGAAAGCGTAAATTCCCACCTACCCACCCTCGAGCCCTGGGCCTGAATGCCAGCATTTCTAAACTACTGGCCTTTGAAATGCTGTCATTCAGGCTGGTGGACACAGACAGCTTCAAACAGCTGATGTCCATGGCTGTCCCACAGTATGTTGTTCCCAGCCGCCACTACTTCTCCAAGACAGCCGTGCCTTCCCTGCACAACCAAGTATCCGATAAAATCAAGTGTGCACTGCGCAACGCCATCTGTGGCAAGGTCCACCTAACCACAGATACGTGGACCAGTAAGTACGGCCAGGGACGCTATATCTCCCTAACTGCACACTGGGTAAATGTAGTGGCGTCTGGGCCGCAGGCGGAGAGTTCTTCGGTGCACGTCCTTCCGCCAGCAAGGATCGCAGGGCATCCTTTTTTCCTCCTGTAGCCTCCTCCTCCTATTTGGCTTCCTCCTCCTCTTCTTCCACCTGCTCATCCAGTCAGCCACACACCTTTTTCACCAACTTCAGCACAGCCCGGGGTAAACATCAGCAGGCTGTTCTGAAACTCATATGTTTGGGGGACAGGCCCCACACCGTGCACGAGTTGTGGCGGGGTATTGAACAGCAGACCGACGAGTTTTTGCTGCCGGTGGGCCTCAAGCCCGGCCTGGTGGTGTGCGATAATAGGCGAAATCTCGTCGCAGCTCTGGGACTAGCCGGTTTGACGCACATCCCTTGCCTGGTGCATGTGCTGAATTTGCTGGTGCAGAAATTCATTCACAACTACCCCGACAGGTAAGAGATTCTGCATAAAGTACGGGCCCTCTGTGCGCATTTCCGGCGTTCACATCCTGCCGCTGCTCGCCTGTCTGCGCTACAGCGTAACTTTGGCCTTCCCGCTCACCGCCTCATATACGTGACGTGCTCACCAGGTGGAACTCCACCTTGCACATGCTGGAGAGACTGTGCGAGCAGCAGTAGGCCATAGTGGAGTTTCAGCTGCAGCATGCACGGGTCAGTCGCACTGCGGAACAGCACCACTTCACCACCAATAACTGGGCCTCCATGCGAGACCTGTATGCCCTGTTGCGCTGTTTCCAGTACTCCACCAACATGGCCAGTGGCGATGACACCGTTATCAGCGTTACAATACCACTTCTATGTCTCCTTGAGAAAACACTTAGGGCGATGATGGAAGAGGAGGTGGCCCAGGAGGAGGAGGAGTAAGAGGGGTCATTTTTAGCACTTTGAGGCCAGACTCTTAGAAGTGGCTCAGAGGGAGGTTGTTTGCAAAACCAGAGGCCAGGTACAAATGTGGCCAGCCAGGGCCTACTACTAGAGGACGAGGAGGATGAGGAGGAGGTGGAGGAGGATGAGGATGAAGCATGTTCACAGCTGGATGGCACCCAACGCAGCTCGGGCCCATCACTGGTGCGTGGCTGGGGGGAAACGGAGGACGATGACGATACGCCTCCCACAGAGGACAGCTTGTCCTTACCTCTGGGCAGCCTGGCACACATGAGCGACTACATGTTGCAGTGCCTGCACAACAGCAGCAGAGTTGCCCATATTTTAAAGTGTGCGAACTACTGGGTTGCAACCCTGCTGGATCCCTGGTACAAAGACAATGTGCCCACCAAGTGGAAGCCCAAGGCGAGGCAGAGGAGGAGCGAGAGGTCGCCAACGCAGCTATGTCACGGCCAGCTCCTCTGAGGGCAGGGTTAGCATGGCAGAGATGTGGAAAAGTTTTGTCACCACGCCACAGCTAACTGCACCACCCCCTGATATGAAACGTGTTAGCAGGAGGCAGCATTTCACTAACATGGTGGAACAGTACGTGTGCACACCCCTCCACGTACTGACTGATGGTTCGGCCCCATTCAACTTCTGGGTCTCCAAATTGTCGACGTGGCCAGAGCTAACCTTTTATGCCTTGGAGGTGCTGGCCTGCCCAGCAGCCAGCGTTTTGTCTGAACATGTATTTAGGTGGCGTAATTACTGACAAACGCAGCCGCCTTTCCACAGCTAATGTGGACAAGCTGACGTTCATAAAAATGAACCAGGCATGGATCCCACAGGACCTGTCCATCACTTGTGCAGAATAGACATTTATAACTACCTCCCCTTAACCATATATTCTGGTACTCCAGGGCACTTCTTTATTGAATCCTCATTTTTTTTATTTTACCATTATTTTGCGGGACAACCCAAAGTTGAATGAACCTCTCCTCCATCTGGGTGCCAGGGGCCTAAATATCTGAAAGTGGCCTTCTCCCTTGGTGGGTGACATGAAGCCTGATTTTCTGCTTTGGGACCTCTCTCCTCTGTCTGGGTGCCAGGGGCCTAAATTTCACGTACTTGCTTGCTATCTTGATGGCAGACATTTAACACTTTTTAATGTCTAATGACCGCCCCATTGTCTGGGTGTCAGGGGGCTATATGTCGTTTAATCATTTGTTGTCTTGGTGGGAGATATTAAACTCTTTTTACTGTCATGACCGTCCCATTGTCTGGGTGTCAGGGGCCTAAATTTCATGTACTTGCTTGCTGTCTTGGTGGCAAACATTTAACACTTTTTACTGTCTAATGACCGCCCCATTGTCTGGGTGTCAGGGGCCTATATGTCGTTTAATAATTTATTGTCTTGGTGGGAGATATAAAACTCTTTTTACTGTCATGACCGCCCCATTGTCTGGGTGTCAGGGGCCTGAATTTCACGTACTTGCTTGCTGTCTCGTGGCAGACATTTAAAACTTTTTACTGTCTAATGACCGCCACCATTGTCTGGGTGTCAGGGGCCTATATGTTGTTTAATCATTTCTTGTCTTGGTGGGAGATATTAAACTCTTTTTACTGTCTAATGACCGCCCCATTGTCTGGGTGTCAGTGGCCTATATTTCGTTTAATTGCTTGCTGTCTGGGTGAGAGACATTGAACTCTTTTTACTGTCAAATCGCCTCTCCTCTGTCTGGGTGTCAGGGGCCTCCATAAATGATAATGGACTGTTCCATTGCAGGTTGACCTGAGGCCTGTGTTGCTGTTACGGGACCGCTCTCCTCTTTGCGGGTTCCATGGCCCTGAGTCTGTGAATGAGGCCTGTGGCACTGCAGGCAGACATGAATCCTTTTTGGCTGTGATGAGAACATCAACTCCCATAGCATTCCCACCTGATGCCACCCCAACCTCCAATTCCACCTCCTCCTCCTCCAAGTTGCCAATTTATATTGGTTAATAATTTTTATTTATTTTATTTTATTTTAAGTCATTTCCCTATCCACATTTGTTTGCGGTGGATTTACCTACATTTTGCTGCCTTTTGCAGCCCTCTAGCCCTTTCCTGGGCTATTTTACAGCCTTTTTAGTGACCAAAAGTTCGGGTCCCCATTGACTTCAATGGGGTTTCGGTGTGAAGATCAGGTCGAGTTCGGATCCCGAACCCGAACATTTTTGGGAAGTTCGGCCGAACTTCTCGAACCCGAACATCCAGGTGTTCGCTCAACTCTAGTTCCAACTGGTACCTCGAAACCGATGCCGAGTTCGGTTTTAAGTTTTAAAGTGGTTTTCCACCGTAAAAATTAATTACTGAAGTTATTCAATGAAGTCATGTGCGAACTTGCGAGTAACTAACTTTGGCTCATCGGAGCCCATAAATTTTAATACTATATGGAGATGGATCTCTGTACAGTATTATTCTGAAGTTTTAAATGAAGCGACTTCGGATGTAGCATCATGCATCACTAATAAGTATCATTACAGCGATACCAAATGCATACAGTTTTTTTATGTTTTGTTACTTTTGCACATAAGTTTTTTTTATTTTTCGTTCTACAGAGCTGTGTCAGGGCTTGATTTTTGAAGGACAACTTGTAGTTTTATTTGGTATCATTTTAGGTTACAGTACTTGGAGGGTACAATCCCTCCATGCTGGCTTATTTATTATTCAAGTCATATCTCAAGGTGTATTTAAAGGGTCAGACATTGACCTATAGGATAGCTGCCTTACATCTGGTGGCATTAGAGGCAGAGCTTGTTAAGAGCTCATTTGCATCCCTTCTTCCCAGGGTACAGTATATAACACTTTTTGATAGCTTCTTATGTTTTGTTTTTTGTTTTGTTTTAAAAAAAATAAAAAATAGCAATTCTGGAATTGTTTTCTTGTTTTATTTTTTATTTTTTGTGTTTTTTTATGGGGTTCACCGTACATGTCTCTGACCCATGTCACCACCTCTGGTCAATTAATTGAAGGTGCTTCATCGCTGTAGCAAGTTGTTACTGCTTCTTTATAGGCAACTCAGTCCTATTCACTTGAATAGAACTAAGATGCAGTCAACTGCATTTCCGGACACTAGAAAATGTACAGAGCTGCAACTAGTAAACAATGAAGAGGACAAGTTGTGAGTCAGATCACTGCCAATCAGACATTGATGCTAAGAATAGGCCATCAATATTATAGTCCTGAAAAACACTTTTAAAGTGTTATCAAAAATATATTATTCATTGAATAATGAAACTATTTTTTGTATCAATTCTGTATCAATGTACAAGGTCTCTGCTTTCTGTCATTAACTGTTTTCTTCAAGTGCATCAAAATTTGTCCATGGCCATATGATGGACACCTTAAAGGGAGTCTGTCACCACTATATGACCTTACAGTGCTTATATGGCTCTATAGAACACCTATACATGATTCTAATGGTACCTTTGTTATTTTCTTTTAACTTGCACAAGTAGGAAAAATGCTGTTTAATCCATATGCACATGAGCACTCGTTTCCCTCTGCCTTCTTTTTACTTTACTCCTCCTCAGCCTCTTCCTTTGCCCACCCTCCAAGTCCTTTGCGTCATTGCTAGGTCCAGCCGAAATCCCGCGCTGTGCAGGTGCGGAAAGCAGTGTGCAGGTGCAGGATCTCGGCCGGACCTAGCGATGACGCAAGAGTCTTGAAAGGCGGACAAAGGAAGAGGCTGGGGAGGAGTAAAATGGATAGGTTATCAATATCAGATCAGCAGGGGTCTGACAGCTAGCACCCACGCTGATCAGGTGTATGAAGAGAAGGCAGCGTTCATATGACAGCTGCGCTCTCTGCTCTGTTTACCGGCTCGCAGCCATACTTGTAACTACACCTGATCACCAACCACGGCAATTTCTGCAGCGAGCAGGTAAACAGAGTAGAGAAAGCAGCGCTCATATGACCACTACATTATCTTCAAAGAGCTGATCAGCAGGGGAGTCAGGTGTCGGATTTCTGCGGACAACCCCTTTAGTGCAGTACTGTTTGCAATTACAGCGCAGTTATTAGAAATGTGTATTTTAACCACTTCCAGATCAGGTCATTTACCCCCTTGCTGACCACATTGACACATTGTACGTCATCTTAATAGTAAATTTGAGTCAATATGTTTCACCATTATTTATTTAAAAAAATACTAAAATGTACCAAAAATATGGAAAAATTCACTATTTTCGATTTCTCTGTTTTAAGACATATAGTGATACCTCATAAAATAGTCATTATTTAACATTCCCCATATGTCTGCTTTATGTAAGAATTATTTAGGTAATGTTATTTTATAATGTTATATATTTTATTTTTTAGGAAATTGGAATGTTTTGAATCTGAGAAAAAAGAATGTATAGACCAATTCAGTTCTGAAGTCACTTTGAGGAACTGACATAATAGAAACCACCCATAGATTACCCAGTTTTAGAAACTACACCCCTCAAACTTTTCAAAACTTATTTTAGAAATGTTGTTAACTCTTTAGGTATTCCACAGGAATATCGCAAAATGGAGGTGAAATTTCTAAATTTCACTTTTTTTGCAGATTTTTCATTTTAATCTATTTTTCATGTAACACACAGGGTTAACAACAAAACAAAGCTCAATATTTATTACCCTGATTATGTAGTTTACCTATAAGAAATAAGAAAGATTTTGAAATGCGTCAACATATCTATGAAGATTTTGCACAATAAAACCGAGGATTGATACTTCAACATAAGTGAGTGCTGGAGCCTAAATGTTTCCTTTTTTGTTATACAGATGACGTTTAAACATATATAGTGTTATGGGGGAAAGATAGTGGCTTGTTGGGAAGCTTCAAAAAGTTATGCCAAAATTATGCCAGATCCTTGCCCCTATTTTTACATACACATGTAAAGGTCCGAAGAAACAGTGGTTTGTTATGAGCAAGAATTGAAAAATTCTCCTTTATTTTTGGGAGTAGCATCAGTGCAGTGTGGGTATGGAAAGGTTAATGGGGTTCTCTCACTTCAGCAAGTGGCATTTATCATCTAGAGAAAGTTAATATAAGCCACTTACTAATATATTGTTCTTATATATTGCTTCCTTTGCTGGACTGATTCATTTTTCCATCACATTATACACTGCTCGTTTCCATGGTCTCGACCACCCTGAAATCTATCAGGGGTGTCGTGCCTGCACAATATAGGAAAGAACGCCAACCCTTCTGGTGGCCAGGACCATGGGAGTGCTCATAGGCTAGTGCTTTTTCCCCCTAGTGTGAAAGCACAGCCACAGCTGCTGGAATGCAGGGTGGTCCTAACTATGGAATCTAGCAGTATATAATGTGATGGAAAAATGAATCCAGACAGCAAATGAAGCAATATGGATAATAACAATACATTAGTAAGTGGTTTATATTAACCTCCTCTACATAATAAACACTATTTGCTGACATGAGAAACCCCTTTAAGGTAAGTTGTGCAGGGGTAATAGTGGCCTCACACATCTTGTCCAGCATATGATCATCATCATAGTCCTCACCCTCCAGGCTTGGGTGGATAGCCATAGACCTTACAGGGAAATTTCCCAGTGGGCCACCTGAGCCCTCCTCACTTGCCAGTGTAAGTTTTTGGGGATGTATTTTGTGCTGCTGGCAGTATTTAGCTCTGTTGGGGTGGTTTAATGTTCCGCAATATGGTATTGCGGGCCTTGCCTTCCATCAATTTGAACCCGACTACAAAGCGGGGCCACTTGTAGTATTTTTTCCTGGGCCACTTTAAATTCCCAGTCAGCCACTGCATCCAGGCAACTTTTCTCAGACTTTCGTTTAACAGACATTTTCTTATGAGGCCTATATATACAAAGTCACTGGTTTGGTACACAGATTATTAAACAGTACTAAGAAAATAGCAAGTGCCTAAGTGCCTTTAATTGAAAGACAGAGGTACAATTAAACATCCCTCCCCTTCTACAAACACATTGCGCACTAGTATTGACAATTTACAATGCTATTACTAACACACTGCGTGGAATGAAACACCTATATTAATGTAGTTATTGCAGCATAACATGTTCACTAATATTGCATGGTACCTTGATACAATACAATGCATTAACTGAAACAGTTATATAAATGCCATTATTGCAGCATAAAACATTCACTGATGCATGGTATCTTGACCCAATACATTGCGATAGTAGCACAATGTATGCTATTGATCCTAATGCCAGAGGTTCTGCTCTGGCAATAGGCCTCTAAAACACTTATAAGCTGTAGAAAATGGGGTTTATACAAAACAAAAGGCTGGCTGTTATAGAAAAAAGTTAGGTTGGAGGATCACATGCCTGCACCAGTATGAAACATATAACTCTGAGTGAGCTATCTCTCGCTATCTCTCCCTGGTGCTTTCACTAATCTACCTAATGAAATATGTTCTGATATTGTCCCTATAGTGTCCCTACCAAAACCTACATTACTAGATTGTGTCTGTAAATGCTTTTTGGCAGACACAGCCAACACACATGCTCTCTTCGAATATCATCTCTACAATACCAGCTGTCTGTCAGGCTCTAAGTCAATTAGGGCAAGCCCCCTCCCAGGGTTATTGTGATCCTCCATCTCCATCCTTTCTGCTGTTTTCGCTGACAATTTTCACTGTAAAATGGTGCAGGTGTTGTTTTGTGCAATTCATCCAAAGCGAAAAGCCAAAACTACTGATTTATTTTGCCATCAAATTTTTTTACCAAATTTGTAATAAGTCCTATTAGTTTAGAATTCATTCGCTCATCTCTAAACCAAAATAAAAACACCTCAAGAATATCTAAAATGCTCTTTGCAAGCCCAGTCTTAGCCCAATGTCTGACAACCATGTGTGGTCTGGGTCGGGATAAATGGTCTTTGTGATGGCTACATCTCCCAGATTGACTTTGGCTCTTTCAATCTGAACTCACATCATCATAAAGATTTATGATGCAGTGAGTTCCTGCCTAATCACAGGTTTGTATTGAGCTGTGGTCAGTCTGGAAGATGAAGCTATCACTTGGACTGTTTTTCCCAGACCGCACACGGCCATCTTTTCGAAACTAAAAACCTGCCCTATTATGTGTGACTGATATAACTACATAGCTCATTACAAGAGAAAGCTCTGATGCTGAAATCGAGGAAGAATAATGCCTTATATCATAAGCACTTTCTTCATGATATACTAGTCAAATTGAAGCAACATATCTCATAACATTTCTGTGTTTACGTCATGCTTGTTAGGCCTCTTGCACATGAATGGTTTTTTTTGCAAGTGTACGTGCCATTTTTTTGTGTTCCGTATACGGAACCAATTATTTCAATGGGTCCGCAAAAAAACGGAAGTGTTTCTGTGTGCATTCCGTTTCCGTATTTCCATTTTTCTGTTCTGTGCAAAGATATAACGTCCTATTATTGTCCACAAATCACAATCCGTGGCTCCATTCAAGTTAATGGGTCCACAAAAAAAACAGAACGCATACGGAAATGCATCCGTATGTCTTCCGTATCCGTTCCGTTTTTTGCTGAACCATCTATTGAAAATTTTAAGCCCAGCCCAATTTTTTCTATGTAATTACTGTATACTGTATATGCCATACGGAAAAACGGAAACACAACGGAAACAAAAAATGGAAAAACTGATCCGATAAAAACAGCCCGCAAAACACTGAAAAAGCCATAAGGTCGTGTGAATGAGGCCTTACACATTTCATGTCTTATAAAGTACTGTATGTAGTTTTTACTAGACTTTGCGCTCATGGTTTATAACACCACAATCTCATTACAATTTGTAATATAACTTCTATATCTTACTATACATTTTATTTCTCCATAAGCCGCCATATATGGTCCATAATAATGAACAACACAGATAGCTTTATAGCACATAGATGAGCTTTCCTCCAAATTGTTTTATGTGAATCTGCTGACCTCTTCTGGCCACAGGATATTAATCTCTTGCTGAAGTTAAATATACAAAAAAATATTAATTGTTTAAACAGAAAACAAGATACAGCTAACACTCTGTAACAGATCGAACAATTTACTTTACATGCAACACCATGGAAAACTTTGTCAGATTTACAAAGCCTGTATTTTTTCAATGGAGTGAGCAAAAGGGCCAGGGCCATGTAATAATCGTCCTCCTTGCTCTCAGTTTAGAAAACTAGTTGATTAAAATGTATTAGGCTGACACCACTAAAGAAAGCGAATGTATCCGTTATATATCCAGCATAAACTTGATCCTATATTTAACTTATATGGCATGCTGTTACATATATGTTGTTTTGTAGCTATAGTATTATATATTATTTATACTATTACTGGAAAGATGCTGCAGAACCTCCCTCTCTTCCATAGTCTGGACTAATAGTCTACACTAAACAGGTTGTTGTGACTACCCTTGCATACAATAACAAGACATGTACAGTAAGTAGGAGTTTTATGGTTTGCATTTTTTTGTAAAAAAAAAGCATTTTCAAGCAGTTAAGAGTTTTGTGCTGTTTTCAGGCCAAATAGGAATGTATGTACCCCTTGTACATACATAGGAATATATGTACCCCCTGTAATGTAACTTCTTATGTAGATCAGTAAGTTGTGTAGGGGTAATAGTGGCCTCACAGATCATTTGCAGTACACAATCAGCATCATAGTCCTCAGCCTCCGGGCAAATTTTCTCAGACTTCACCAGTTTACCAGCCATTTTCTTATTAGCCTTATATATGTCACAGGTTTGGTACACATATTATTAAACAGTACTTGGAAAATAGCAAGTGCCTTTCCTTTCCTGTAATTTTAGACATCCCTCCCCTTCTACAAACACCCTTGTATTGACAATTTGCAATGCTATTACTAACACACTGCGTGGAATGAAACTCCTATAATAATGTAGTTATTGCAGCATAGCGCATAATGTTCACTCATAATGCATGGTATCTTGACCCAACACAATGTGATAGTAACACAATGGATGCTATTGATGCTGGTGCTAGAGGTTCAGGCAATAGGCCTATAAAACACTTATAAACTGTAGAAAAATGGAGTTTATACAAAACAAAACCCCATTTACAGAAAAAAGTTAGGTTACAGGATCATTGCAGAATTTGCAGTGCAACATGGACTTCTCACATGCCAGCACCTGAATGAAACATATAACTCTCTCTCCCTGTTCTTCCCCTGATAAAACCTAAATCTACCTAATTAAAAATATCTTTATAATGTCCCTATAATCTCCCTACCAAAACCTAGATTACTGGATTGTGTCTGTAATTGCTTTTTGGCAGACACAGCCAACACACATGCTCTCAGATTGCAAGCTGCACTTCACTGCTGAAAAACCCTGGGTCCTGGCATTTATTTGAATGTTAGTTTGACATGTTCCACCTACTCAAACATTGTTAGCATACAGCTACATGGCGACATGTGCCACGCGACTTCTTACTGCTGGAGATTTACACAAGATTTTTTGAATGATAATTAATGGTGTTGCAATGCATCCAACCAGACATTTTTGTGACTATCGCGTCACAGTTGAAGCATGTCGCATGTCACATTGTGACACTATTGACTATCATTACAAAAAATGCTACTCGACTTTTCAGCAACATATCACTATGTATCTGTACCCGTTTTTGTCATGCAACTAGTTACATGAAACATGTCATCTAGTAGACCTAGCCTTACACCCCAAGTGTACACTTTGACAGGACAGTCGCCTCTTTCAACAGCATAATGCACCCTGTCACACCACAAAAACTGTTCATGAGTGGTTTCAGGAAGGTGCTGACTTGTCTTCCAAATTCCCCAGATATCGATCCAATCAAACATCTGCTGGATAATCAAGTTCGATCCATGGAGGCCCCATCTAACCACTTATAGGGCTTAAAGAATGTACTGCTAAGTTCTTGGTTCCAGGTAGAGATGAGCGAACTTTAAAAAAAAGTTTGGCATTCGGGTTGTGGTAATCGCCGCATCCCGTTATGGATTCCACTACCGCGGACTATCGCGGCATATGGAATCCATAAGGGGCGGCTTCCACGAACCCGAACTGTTGAACAGCCGAAGGACCTGGGGTGACGTCACCGCCATGTGATCAGTGCAGGGCGTGGCTCAGCACTGGATTTGATCCTGTGCTGAGCCACGCTCCCTGCACTGATCACATGACAGTGACGTCACCCCAGGTCCTTCGGCTGTTCAACAGTTCCGGTCGTGGAAGCCGCCCCTTGTGGATTCCATATGCCGCGATAGTCCGCGGTAGTGGAATCCATAACGGGATGCGGCGATTACCACAACCTGAACGCCGAACTTTTTTTTAAAGTTCGCTCATCTCTAGTTCCAGGTATCACAGGACATCTTCAGAGGCCTTGTGGAATCCATATCTTAAAGAGCAGCATGTTGCCAGATAGGACTGACCTGCTGTTTAAAAGTATATCTGTCTTGTGAAGACCAGTTGCGGTGTTTCTGAGAGAAAAGACTTTAATATTTATGTAAATTAGAGCTTTGGTGCACTGAGGGGCAGGTCTTAGCTCCTCAGTTCCAGTGATGGCCACGTCCCTTGGTTCATTCAAGCCCTAATTTACAAGTGAAATTATGACACTGGAAGCATCAGGTCCTGCAGCCTCCAGTGTGGAATGAGTATGGTAAAGCATTTTATTTCTTTCTTTTTTTAACAGATCTGTCGGTGTGACAGTGAAATAAAATTGCCATTAAATACCGGAAACACGGTCAGTTTTTCATGGCCATTTTACATCAGTGTGTGCATCCATTTTCTAGCTGTGTATCTATTTTCAAGGCCGCTTTCCCACCATTTTTAACAGCTACCACATGGGTGCACTCCTGTCTAAACAGGCCCATTGATTTCAATGGGTTCTGTCTGGCCATAAAACAACCAAAATTATGATGTCCTATTTTTTTATTATTAAAATAAACTCCATGTGAATAGCCCTGTGGACTTCAATTGGTTGTAAATATGTCCGTGGGACAGCCGCTACTTAAAGAGGACCTGTCACCACGAATGCAATGCAATCTGAAAGCACCATGTTATAGAGCAGGAAAAGTTGAGCAGATTGATATATAGTTTTGTGGGAAAAGATTCAGTAAAACTTGTAATTTATACATTTATATCTTTATGTCTTTTTTGCAGCCCTATGAAGAGCTATCTGTACAAGGAAGAGGGGTCTTCAGTGACTGCTATCTGTTATACACACTTAGGTCTCATGCACACGTATATGTGCCGGCCGTGCCAGTATTGCGGCCCACACAAACAGCGGGTCTGCAATATACGGGCACCGGCTGAGTGCGCACCTGATCAATCTTCATACCTTATTAAAATCCATTGTGATATTTTTTAGGCAAAAAAATTATTATGCTCTATCCACTTCCCTGTCCCCTTGATTGCCAGGAGCCAGGCATCAGCATCATTCTCTTGTGCGGCGCTGTAATCCTGCGCCTGCGATTTACAGCCTACCGTCGACACATATGTAGTAGTCTTCTGTTCTCCGGTGAACCAGGAGAAAATATCATGGGCATGCACTGATGCTAGGCTGCATGGCGTAGGTGCAGGATTACGGGGCCAGAGAAAAGGCTCACTCCAAGAAAGTAAATCAGTCAAATTTAAAACAAGTGAGACAACATCCAACTGGAAGTGCCTTTTGATTAATGAGTGAACACTAATGTTGATTTACCCTCCAACCTACAGACGGGTCACTTCAGAATTTCTCTTCCATATTCTTTTTATATACTTTTTATATTCTTCCTCCTCTGAACAAATATGAGAAAGATGAAGTAACAAAGGTAGGGTTAAAAATAGGCAGACAGCAGATATAGTCATAAAAAAACTAAGCAAACCTGTGCATAAAAAGCAAGAAGACATACTATTCTTTGTGTCATATTCTGAAATTTGTTTGAGCTTCGTTTGTTGGTAAAAGGTGAATTGCGTTATGGATTCCATTACCGCGGACCATAACGCAATTCTATGACGGAATGCATAACGGAATGTCTTTATAGGCATTCCGTTATTCATTCCGTCATAATAAAAGTTTATGGCCTGCATAATGGATCTGTCCCATTTCCGTTATGCAAGGGATAAGAAGAGCAAACAAATTTCATAACATGAAATTCGTGTTTGCAAAGGACGGACATGCAAAATTGATCAAACGTGATTAGGAAAAACTGAGATTTATTATGGAGGGATTACAAATTTGGGGTCCTATTCTGTAATCATGCAGTACAGAAAATGACCATGAACGGGTAATCAGTTGATCAGAGCAGATCTGAAAAAGAATATAGAATCTTTCCAGACATTTTTAATGACTCAGAAAAAGGCAGTTTTCGTTTCCTTTTTTTGTTAGAATTGTTCATCCATCATTAAAGGGAACTTTGTGCGCCATCTGACACAAGGTCACACAATCTCCATCAACGGATATTTTACATGGCACTGCAGAAATGTAATCTACATGTTAAAGTGGCCATGTTGAATGGTGTATGTTGGACAGACATCCCATGCATTTCAGCTAAGATTAAAGAGGACCTTTCACAGCTCCTGGTATGCATGTTTTAATAAATTAATGCAGACTGCTAGCAATAAGTTATTAGTAGAAATAATAAAGGAATGGCACAACATAGAGCCATAAGAATAGATGCTCCAGAATTGTATGAAGCTATTAAAACAGACATGTCAGGAGTGGTGAAAGGTCCTCTTTAAATGACAAAGAGCAGCCATTAAAAAAAGAGACTACTGAAATGAAGGTAAAAGGAACGACAGATTAAAAAAGAAATTTGGAGTGACAACAGCTGCCCAACCTTTCTTTAAAAAAAGGCCATAGAGTGTTTGGCATGAAATGGTTAATTTTTGAGAACACGACAGGTGCAGATGTTGAGGAATTGACAAGTTATTATAAAGTGAGGTCTATTGGATTCACACATTGGATTGTTTGCATCTAAAGGGCCTTAAATGAGGTAGTAATTTTGAAGTTGTTTTATATAGTTTAATCTCATTCAATAGAGAATGGGATAACTAGCCAATTGCTAAATCACTTTATTTATAAAATATGACTGCATCCACCTGAAAAAATCTGTAAAGTTCTGGCCATTAGGGGTTTAACTTCCTTCTAACTTGCAGTCCACTGCCTGTTGTCAGGCAAGATCTACCCCTGGTTACAGACAAGACCCAGACAACAGCTGAAAGGAAGTGGGGGGGGGGGGGGGTCAGAGAAAACCGAAATCCTCAGCCTTCTAAACATCACAAGAGTCTCCTGTGTGTCTGTAAGTGTGATTTATTCATCGTATCTGTTCCGTGAGCTCTGAAGCCGAAAACAAACACAGTGTGTAGTAAAGCAGAGGATGTCACAGCAGTACAGTGCTGGCAGAAGGGATACACCCACTGCTTCTGACTGAAGTGCATCCAGCTGTGCAGTAGAAACAGGAATTAATACAGCTGGAAAAATCATTAGGGAAGCCCAGAAATAGCAGCCATCA
Organism: Bufotes viridis; assembly: GCA_033119425.1. Lineage (NCBI taxonomy): Eukaryota > Metazoa > Chordata > Amphibia > Anura > Bufonidae > Bufotes > Bufotes viridis. The sequence continues at coordinate 266,324,543 of CM065590.1, read as the reverse complement.
CACAAATGTTTTTTGAAAACTCAGGTACTCTTTAAGGGTTTAAATAGTGCACCATTCTCTTCTTCAAGGTTACTGGTATGTGTCCAAGATCACTACTGTGCTTTAATCCACAGGTGGTTGGGTAATAACTGCACTGACAGTATATCTTGGGTGAGAAGTTTCTGTTGTGCATGTCTGAAGAAGGAGAAGGACCTCAAAATGTCACATAGAAGGCAGATGCTTACTCTCCTGAGCAGTGCCTGCCTAGATCATTGGGACTAGATCCAGCCGTTTGCAAGCAGTCACAGGATCATATGAATTATATTGACTTCTGCACTCATGGTGATATATTTCTAGTATTATACTTACTTTTATATGGATGCATTTTTACACAATGTTTCAATAAAATATAAGAAGTAAGTATTTTGTGCGAGCCTTGCAATTACTTGTGATTCATTGGACCTGTAGGAAGAGAGATCTGGGTGTGCACTTGGCCAGAAGAGTTGCATTTGTGGACTGGTCACAGAACTGTTTGCACCAGGAGTTCTTCAGCCATAATACCAGTGAAAACAGTAGATGCTTAGCCTTAGAGTCATCTTGTAGGTGACCTTGCAGTGGGCTGAATTCTCTCTAATCATTCTTCATCATCTTTATTTTTGGTTTTCTACAAGTACAGATGCTGGAAGAAAGGTAATATCTATATATTTCTAATAACTCTAGTTATGCACAAAACCACAGAACTGGAATTTACGTATAGCAAGCTTTCCCAAGTTCTAACAGTTGTTCTTGGTTTCAAACACCCCCAGGACTTACATTAAGGCAGACTTGTAAAATGACATATATGATGTGCATATCAATACTGGCAGAAAATGGGGATGACAGGAACTGAATGATGATGGTCATGGATGGAGGAGAGGCTCCAGCAATGGAGTGGATGGCAGATAAATGGCATACAGGAAAATAATGGAAATGGAGCACTACTGAACTGACCAAACCTGAACTAAACCCAGAAAATTAGTCAGAGTGATATAAGTGTACATTCTGTATCAATAAATTCTAAGTGTTAGACCTCATGCAATCATATGTGTCTTGCGGTCTGCAAATTGCGGAGCCACAAAAAAAAACAAATGACGTTCCGTATGGCGTCCTTTTTTGCGGATCCGTTATTTTTGAGGATCCATTGTAATAATGCCTATACTTGTCCGCAAACTAGAAAAAAATAGGACATGCTCTATTTTTTTGCGGAACAGAAAAACTGACATATGGAAACGGAATGCACACAGAGTACCTTCCGTTTTTTTTTTTGCAGACCCATTGAAATGAATCCTCAAAAAAAACTAAACGGACACGGAAAGAAAATACGTTCGTGTAAGTGAGGCCTTAAGATTACTATTTACTGCCAGTGAGTGATAACTTGTATGGTTTGCATTCAGTGGATAAGTGTGCCTTGAATGTAGTTTTTATACAACCCACCCTTCACCACCACCCACTCAGGCTACTTTCACACTAGCGGCAAGCTCCTCCGGCAGGCTGTTCCATGCTGCCGCTAGTGCACGCGTGCCGCCAGAGGTCCATGCACCCGCCGCAGAAGGCTGCCGCTAGTGTGAAAGTAGCCCTAGTTATATCTATTTCTGTCAGTAGCTTGGAATATCTAGTGATCTGCTTAGTGGCAGGGAAAACAGTTCTTTAATTGCTATATTACAAAAACAGTTTTTACTTCTTTTTTTTTTTGTAATAATATTACGCTACATTACACAGCTCCTTCCAGACCATGTGCACAATACTTATTTGAAGCCTATTTATAAGGTAACAAAACATATTTGGCAGTCTTGGGGCTAGATTTAATGAGCAGATGTCTACTGCTCATAAAAAAAATCTGTGGCAGAAAAACGTCAGATGAATGTATAATAAATAGCATCAATTCTGTCTGCAGTAAAATACTGATTATCCATGATTCACTCTCTGACACCAACCGGAACGTTTCTTTATTCTGGACAGCATGCCCAAAATCACAAACAACATTTTTTATGGAAACTCATAATGAATGATAAATAAAAAACGTAGTACATGTCTATAGGTCAATTTACTGATATGAACTCATTACCACCACTTAATGTGAGCTGTAAAATCATGATACATACAATCACAGCGATCTGTTCAGGTATCACCAGCTTCAGAAAAATCGGACACAACTATTTTCTTTCACAGACATAAGGAAAGAGTTTGTTTTTACGCACTGTCCAGGAAATTTTGGATGGCTGGCTACCCTGAACACGAATAGGCAAGCAATGTCAATTTCCAAGTCAAAAATTGCTGGCACTCTATTTATGTTAGGTGAAATAAAAGGGTTAACCACAGCAAACACCATAAGGCCTAGATCACACATCAGTGTTTGATCAGTAATGTCCATTAGTGATTGTGAGCCAAAATCAGGTGCGGGTCATAAACACAGAACAGGTGCCAGTCTTTCCATTATACCTTATCCCTAGCTTCCTCTCCTGAGGGAGGTTTTGCAGGAAATTTGCTTTAACATACAATTAAAGGACATCTGTCAGCAGGATCATGCATCTTAAACCAAATATAATACCTGGTAGCGCTAACCCTGCAGAATAAAAGCATGTAACTATGCACATGAGAGCTTAAGTGCACCCAGGGGCAAACATTAGCACCTCGGTGCACCTTAGCTCCTCTGCCCATCCTCGCTGTGCCCTCCCCCTCATATTGACTGGTAGAGTCAGGCATCAGCTGAGTCATGGCGCCTTGCTCGGGAATCCCATCCCTGTGCCGTATAGATTGATCAGTACATGCACAATAGATTCATACCACTACACATGCTGAATCTAAATGGCACAGAAGCGGGATTGCATGGTAGATGTCAAGATGCTGCGGATGCCTGGCCCTGTTAATTAAGAGGAGGGGGAAGGCACAGCTAGGAAAAGTAGAGGACTGTAAGTTTGGTGAGGGTCTGACCAGTGAGACCCCCACAATCATGAAGGTGGGGATCCTGTATTCCATGTCTGTATAAAATACCCAGTAAATAGGGAATAAATTATTGTAATATAATTCTGTTCTCTAACACGGGCTATAGTCTCCTTCAGGACAACAGTCATACGCCATTCAGGATCCATATGGGCTTGTCCCCAGGTATCTCCATAGTTGGGACCAGAATGCAGCTGCAAATATTCCATATCCTCCCAGGTCTTGGCTCCTGACTTCTCTGTAAAACTATTAATCATCCCTGTCCATTCTTACCTGCTGCTACTTGTGAGGGCCTTTGGAAGTTTGCTGAATCTGGGAGCTGGGTCAAGACAATGTAGATGGAGCATAGTTATGTTTTCTTTGCCTTTCTAATTTCAGCTGTGAAGTGTACCAGACACAGGAACAGAAGAAAAAGGTAAGAAACTCACTTAGCCCCGCTTCAAATATATCAGATTCAGTTTCTGTATGGCGTGGCATAGAAAACGCTGGAGTGGAACTGAAGGCAGAACGGATCCCATACTTTTCTATGAGATAATTCCCATACTGTACATCTGATGCATCAGATGTGACACTGGATGTAAAGTAGCGCTAGCCAGAAAAACACTGCATGTCTAGTCCGGTGCTATCAGTGCATGGAAGCCGGACCTGTACACTAAAGTGCAGTACACACATATATCAGTTGTGTCCAGCTCCAGTATGGCCAGGCACAACTGATATATGTGAAGCAGGCCTTAATAATCAGCAGGTCGTCTCAGACTCCTGGGCCGCATGTACACGCTACTTGCATGTCACCAAGGTAATAGATGATTAGTCTTGCTCGCCGCATTAGGTACCGTTCATGTTTTATAAGATCACATTTATGAAGACTAAACACTTTCTATGTTATATACACAGTTATATCCAGTAATTGATTGTCCTCTAAATAAATGCCGTCATTTCTCTGAACATTGAGTCATTTTCCTGCATTCGTTTTATTCTGGACATATTGACAACTCAGCAGTACCATTACTTTGTAGCCATTCAGCTACTTTTATGAGGATAAAATGCTCATATCCCAGTGGTGATAAAAGGATGAAGGAAAAGCTAAGTAATTGAGTGAATGCTTTATGTGACACTTTTCTTTACTAAGCTTCAACGGCGAATCCTAGGTTTCAGAAAATGCTTATTAAGTAGTTTTCTGTCAGATTCAAATATTGAAATGACATGTTAAAGGGAACCTGTCATACTAACGGCAGAATAAAGTAGAGACAGGTGAGCTGATTTCAGCGGTCTGTCATTTATAACCTAAAAGTAAGTGGTTGCCGAGAACCAACATCACAATCATTGCAGACTGGGCCTGGAAAAGAGTCACGGCCACCTGAGAAGAGTCCTGGATATTCATGAATTCCTGCTGATGACTGACAGTCTTCTACCTAGTTTTCTCCCTTTCTCTCTAGGAGAGAACTGCCAATCATCAGCAGATGGGTGAGAGACCAGGAGATTATGGATACCCCTGACTCTTCTCAGGTAGATTTAACTCTTTTCAAGGCCTGGGCTGTAATGATTCTGATTTTGGTTCTCAGCAACTACTTACTTTTAGCTCATGAGGGACACAGCACTGAAATTAGCATTTCTGTCACTATTTTACGCTGCCCTCAGTGAGATCAGCATGAAGTTGATGACAGGTCCCCTTTAAGCCAAAATGTTCACTGGGCAAGTCAGATTTATGACTACTATGCTGTCTGAAGGTATTGGCTAAGGAGACTCAAGTTCTCAGATTCCACCTCTTTATCTTCATACTGGCTTGCACTCCCCCAAACTGGCAATAAAATGTACTGAGAGAGGACTCCTCCTTGAGTCCTCTGTATTATGTTCGTGAGCACCGGAGTCCTTTCAATGTACTTTACTGCTGGCATGTGGGAGCCCAGCATCAGAATGTAAATGAGCGTGAAGATAAAAATTACATAACTGCGCTTCATGACAAAGTAATTCTTCACAAAACTATTTTTTTTGTAAAATTCAGCAAAGCAGCCGTATCAGATTTTGGAATACTTCGCTAATCTCTATTCATAACCATAACAGTTATTTTGCCATACACATAAGTACATTTTAATATCTATCAACTTTTATTATGGGTTAAATGAAGGAAAAAACTATTTCCTTATTTGAGCCATTTACCAATGACCATTAATATGTTCACTATATTGTATGGTGTTTAATTATTACAGTGATACTAAATACTGTTCTGTGATTTTTAATAGTAAGTATGTACAAGTACACATTTATTTTATTTATGTATTTTTGCTGCAGAATTTTTTTTATAGTAACATCTTTTCAGAAAACTGTATCTTTTACCATAAATGAAAAATACTGGAAAATTGTTCTGTCATAATCATTATTAAATTATTATTTCACATGTGTCTGCTAGGAATTGAACCTTAAGCCATTGTATTGGGTATGGAAGGTAATGGAAGATAGTTTAACACTAGTCTATAGCCCTGCCATTTATTAAAAAAAAAAAAAAGGCCAATTTTTTTGCTTAAAAAGCAGAGGCAGACTGACAAGCTCTAGTCCAGAGAAAGGTTAAGAGTTCTGAAGTTAGATTCAGCAGTGTTGATTATGTTATTCATGCACAAGGCAGCTACAGTTATTCAGGGAATGGTAAAGTAGGTGTATATATACATACACAGATTGGGGTTAAAGGTGATATTTGCATCTAAGCAATCACCACTAAGATATTACATAATGTAAAGTTATGCATGTTTGCAAATACCATTTTTTTTCTATGGTGCACCATTAGGGAGAACTTCAATCGTTTCCACTCCATGTCCTCATTTTGTATTTTCTTTGTTCGCTGTGGAAACAGCCACTTTGCAGTCTCATTGTGTGCTTTTTCATATGAGTATGGCCAGGTTCTCAGGAATGTGCATAGCCAGAGCATGCACAGTAGCTACAGGCCCGGCCATCTCTCTGCAGCAATAACTGGGGATCGGGAGCCATTCTATTCTGCTGATCTAATAAAGCGCCAGCGTATCAGAGTTCAGCTTATCTGGGTTTATAAATCTGTGTGCGCCTCGTCATAAATTAGGCGCATCTTCAGCATTTCCGTAAATGTTGGTAAATTTGTCAGGGCCAAAATCCCAGCTTTGAAAAATGAAAGGTGGAATCTGATTGGTTGCTATAGGCAACTAAGCCAGTTCTACTTTACACTAGTTTTGATAAATCTACAGATGCAGCCAAACTTGATTGTTAATGCGTTAAGTAAAAAATGGCACAAACAGTAACTAATTCTTTCAAAGGCTTTTGTCACAATATGGCACAAGATAACACTGTCAATTTTAGCTCGGCTACATCTGTACCCCACAACCTACTCTCTGTCCTTGGTCAGATTCAAACCTAGGACTCCAGTGCTACAAGGCGCCAGTGCTAACCACCATGCTGTCTGGCTCTGATAAGAAGTGTGCATGCTCTGGAAACTGGAAATGGGAGCTCGCTGAGCCCAAAGGGTTTCAGGCAGAAAACATGATGCAGACATAAAATCAGGGCACAGTTTAGATTCAGAAACAATGTAGATACCAAGCCACCGGCTGGTGCACACAGCAGAACAGATCTTCATTAACGACTAGCCACGAGGCCCATAATCAGTTAATTAAAATACCTTGGCCACCAGTGTCATTGCAGAGCATCATTAAGGGTGCCTTCACATGCTGATGATTTTGCTGCAGAATTTTCCGCAACTAAAATTCAGTTCAATTCCCCTGAATGGAGCTTGCAGAAATCCACGTGCTTTCCATCTCATTCAAATGAATGGGACTGCAGCTCTGTAACAGAATCCGCTGTATGTGAAGGCACCCTAAGGGTGCTACCACATATTCAGGTATTTTGATGCAGTTTTTATACTAAAATCAGGAGTGGATCATAAAATGACAGACAGTATAAAGGGCAGATAAAAAATATAAAAATTATTTGAATCTACTCGTAGTTTTAGCTTCAAAAACTACATAAAAAACATGAACATGTGGTAGCACCCCAATATTCTAATCACTACTCGCTGGACCAAATCCAAGATGGTACCAATAGACACAGCAATGTGACAGGTGAGGAGAACAGAAGCTCTGCACATGCATGTCCTGCTCACTCTTCAGGATCCTCCTCCAGCCATGCATTACAGACTCTCAATAGCTCTCAATGGCCCCCGGATAAGAGGCTAGCAGGTCAAGCACCAATTACCAAGAACACACCAATTACCAGCTCCTGCTGGAGTTACACCTTGATTCAAGGAGTGGAACAGTGAACCTGAGACATAAGTAATTTACTTAGACTAGCTTTTTTACAATGGTCTTAAATATCCTCCTGCACTGCTGTAAGATTCGGCTACTTTATTTAAGCACATATACCGGAGCCATGTGACCGGTAAGAAAAACCATTCCACACCCTAAGTGGAGTAGTTCTTCACCAGTATTTACACCTGGAAACAGGCGTCAATGTTATTACATTTGTCGGGATCCATGTCCCAGCTCCTGTCCAGTTCCCACCATGCCCCAGCCACTCCCAAGTGGCGAACATGGTGCAAAAATTCCCATGTGAGTACTTCAGTTTGTAAATGACCCCCATAAACTTGCAAACTTTACACAAAAACTTCCAGTAGGTTGTCTTTCTAAGAGCTCACTTAGTATATGATGCATATAGGATGACGCTTACGCATTTTGAGCTCAGAAAAGGACTCCTATTTCAGCTATTACAATAAAATTATTCCTACAAAAAATCTATTTATTTAACCCTTGGTATTTAAACTATAAACTTTGACTATTAAAGGGATCTTCTGGCTTCCTATATTGATGACCTGTCCTCAGGAGGGATCATCAATATTAGATCGGCGGAGGTCAAGCTCCAGTCATCAATATTAGATCAGCAGGGTCCGACTCCCGGCACCCCCACCGATTAGCTGTAAGAAGAAAATGAAGCAATTCTGTGAGTGCTTCTTTCTCTTCACTGTTTACCTGCTTGCCACCAGCATCGCAGTGATAAGTAGGTGTAATTACAGCTCTGTGGTCTCATTCACTTGAATGGGAAGGAGCAGTTGCAGTTTCACTCCGTCCTGCTGAACTGATATTAATGACCTATCCTGAGGATAGGTCATCAATATCAGAAACTGGGGAACCCCTTTAACCCCATCAGGACCTTGCGAGTTTCGGTCTTTGTGTTCAAATTTTTTTATTTACTCCCTGCTTTCATGGAGCCATACCTTTTTTATTTTTCAGTTTACATATATGTATGAGGGATAGTTTTTTTGCGGAACAATTGATTTTGTCTTTGCATTGCCATATTCTGACCCCTATACCTTTTTATGGTTACATCTACGGAGCTGTGTGAGGGATCTTTTTTGCAGGGCAATCTTTAGTTTTATTAAAACCATTTTGGAATGCTTATGACTTGGCTGTAGAGACTAGGTAGGATGGCTTATCCTGTACTACTTTCTTGGTTTTTACCCTGATAAACTATGGCCCTGATTTAGGGCTCATGCACACGACCATATGTATTTTGCAGTCTGCAAAACACTGATCCGGAAAAAATATGGATGACGTCCGTGTGCATTCTGCATTTTGCAGAATGGAACATTTGGCCCCTAATAGAACAGTCCTATCCTTGTCAGTAATGCGGACAATAATAGGACATGTTCTATTCCTTTGCGGAATAGAGATATGGAAACAGAATGCACACAGAGTAACTTCCATTTTTTTGTCAGACCCATTGAAATAAATAGTTCCGCATACGGTCCGCAAAATTTTTTTATAAAATTTATTTTCCTGCTACTTTGTGGCATAAATAATTAAAAAAGTCCCAATGGTATATAAAAAGTCGCAAAACCCATTTTTGTAACTTTTTACCTCAAAAAATCTGACGTGTTAGGAATGATAAATATCCCCTACATGTCTTCATGTAAGGCTCTAAAGCTAATTAAAGGGTTTGGCCACCATTTGGCATTTTTAATTTTTTTGCAGTCTTACAGTTTTTAAAGGGATTCTGTCACCAGATTTGACCCCCTCCAATTAAAAATATGTACTTGTCGGTCCTCTTGAGCTGAAGCTTATGATGCCCTTTATAGCTCCTAGTGTGGCTTTATTTTCTTATAAATTCAATTTTTGTAATATTCAAATCACTTTCATAAGGTGCCCAAGTGGATGTCCTTCCATACCTCGGGGCCCGGCCGCACGCCTCTGTCTGGTGCCCAGCGCCGCCTCTACTATAATATATGCATCAGACGGCGCGCTGATATAATCCCTGTGTATTTGCGGAAATCCCGCGCGTGCACTCTATTCACTTCAGGCAGTGCCCGTGCGGGCTCTGGGCAATGGCATCACTGAGCGAAGTGCGCATACGCACACGCGCGGGATTTCGGCAAAGGCACAGGGATTACGTCAGTGCGCCGTCTGATGCAGATATCATAATAGAGGCGGCGCTGGCCACAGGAAGGCGGCGCTGGGCACCAGACATAAGCTTCAGCTCAAGAGGACCGACAAGTACATATTTTTAACAGAAGGAGGTAAAATCTGGTGACAGAATCCCTTTAAGGGCCATTTTTAAGGATCATGTGAATGTACTTTTAAGTCGGATTCAAACCCAAGACCGCAGTGCTGCAAGGTATCAGTGCTAGCCATTTTATACAGGTTACTTTTCTTAACAATAAAAACCGCTGTAAATAAATTACTTCCTGTGTTGAGGAATATTTTAAATTAACAATCCAGTACACACCTCTATATTTACTATATGGTATGCACATAAAGTAGTCCTGAGAGCCCACATTATTAATGACTGCAAAAGAAAAAAAATAGACAAAGAATTAATCAACCATATTAAAGATCTTGAGGTCATAAATAAAACCAATTACTCCTCGAAAATAAAAAAAGACTACATAAGCACCAATTAAAACAAGTGCTAAAACACAAATATGAAAGCAATGCTTTTTTATTGGCACAGTAACAATCCAGGTAAAATTCTAGCCAATATAATCTAAATGGCAAGAAAACCCTCAATCCTCAACATATCATTTACAACAGGATCCTAAACAAAATATAACTGACTCGTATTGTACATTTTACACAGGTATATACTTCTGCACTCTCCATCTCTAATTGTCAGTTTCCCCTGAGCTAGTAAACATAGAAACATAGAATGTGTCGGCAGATAAGAACCATTTGGTCCATCTAGTCTGCCCAATATGCTGAATACTATGAATAGCCCCAGGCCCTATCTTATATGAAGGATGGCCTTATGCCTATCCCATGCATGCTTAAACTCCTTCACTGTATTTACAGCTACCACTTCTGCAGGAAGGCTATTCCATGCGTCCACTACTTTCTCAGTAAAGTAATTCTTTCTGATATTAATTTTAAACCTTTGCCCCTCTAATTTAAAACTATGTCCTCTTGTAGGTTGAAACTAGCCACTTTGATGTCTCCAATACACTGGTCTCAGGAACGAGAGGAAATTATACTTGCCTATCTCTCTGTAGGGCACCATCAGAAGCATCATCAATATGAAGGACATTGTACACCAGTAATGAGCATTGTAGCTGTAAATCCAGCATTGGGGTGTGATAGAAAACATACTAAAGCCAGCAGCAGCACCTTTGTGTCTTTGTTTTCATATGGCAACTTACTCCTACTCCTTTTCCCTTAATAGACTTCTATAGGCAATATGTATCCTGATCCCTCAGTGAGATGATACTCTGTCTAGTCTCTTAAAATGGATTTTACTATTGAATAGCAACGAATGATTAGTGCACAAGTCAGAGGGAGAAGAAGTGTCTTTAATCCATCTGTTACATCGGTAGGTGACATATACCAATTGTTTGTGTGGGGTACAATTGCACTGCATACATGATGGGGAAATAAATCTAGTTAATCCATCTGTTACATTGGTGGGTGACATATACCAATTGTTTGTGTGGGATACACCTGCACTGCATACATGACAGGGAAATAAATCAAGTTAATCCATCTATTACATCGGTGGGTGATATATACCAATTGTTTCTCTGGGGTACACCTGCACTGCATACGTGACAGGGAAATAAATCTAGTTAATCCATCTGTTACATCGGTGGGTGACATATACCAATTGTTTGTGTTTGGTACACCTGCACTGCATATGTGAAATGGAAATAAATCTAGTTAATCCATCTGTTAGTTTGGTAGGTGACATATACCAATTGTTTGTGTGAGGTACACCTGCACTGCATACGTGACGGGGAAATAAATCTAGTTAATCCATCTGTTAGTTCCGTGGGTGACATATACCAATTGTTTGTGTGGGGTACACCTGCACTGCATACGTGACATGGAAATAAATCAAGTTAATCCATCTATTACATCAGTGGGTGACATATACCAATTGTTTGTGTGGGGTACACCTGCCCTGCATACATGACAGGGAAATAAATCTAGTTAATCCATATGTTAGTTCCGTGGGTGACATATACCAATTGCTTGTGCGGGGTACATCTGCACTGCATACATGACGGGGAAATAAATCTAGTTAATCCATCTGTTACATCCGTGGGTGACATATACCAATTGTTTATGTGAGGTACACCTGCACTGCATATTTGACATGGAAATAAATCTATTTAATCCATCTGTTAGTTTCGGTAGGTGACCTCAGAGAATGAGTAGAGCATCAAATAAGGGACGTGGCCCTGCCGGTGTTGGTGGAGCCCCTGTTGCAGGGAGAGGATGTATTCGATCTATGCCAGCTACACGCCCAAATGAAACACCTTCCTCAGGTGCACATAGGCGACAGAACGTTTAGCGTTATTTTGTAGGCCTGAATACCGGTGTACGAATGGTGAGGCGAGAACAAGTAGAGGCGGTAGTAGATTGGCTGGCTGACAGTGCCTCCAGTTCCTTTACATTGTCTCCCACCCGGTCACCTGTTGAAAGCGCAGAGTTAGCACCTGCAGCCCATGGGCATCTGTCTTTCACCTCACACACCTTACAAATAAGGCAAGCAGTCTAAGCCCCAAGTCATGCAGCAGTCTCTTATGCTTTTTGATGACTGCTGGCAGGGTTTCTGTCAGCCATCCACCTAGCCATGCTGCAAAAATGCACTGATGCCCAACCACTTATGTTTCAGGATGTGGATATGGGAGGACCACCGAAGCACGTCTCTGATGATGACAAACACAGGTGCCAACTGCTGTGGATTTCTGCAGTGTGCAGACTGGCAAGGAGGGCAGGGTTGGGGAGTGGGTTGAGGATGATGTTGAGGATGATGAGGTCCTAGACCCCACATAGAATCAAGGTCATGCGAGTGACATGTGCAGTTCGGAGGAAGAGGTGTTGGTCACACAGCACCAGCCACACAGCAAATAAAAGGTGCAAAAGCAGAGTGACCGTCTCCTAGCCAGTACTCCTTCTACTGCCCACCGCACCCAGAGACTAAGCACTGCAAACCCAGCTTCAAGGAGTTCCCTGCCGTGGCAGTTCTTCAGACAATGTGCTGATGACAAGATGCGAGTGATTTGTACGCTATGCAATCAGAGCCTGAAGCGAGGCATAAATGTTCTAAACCTCAGCACCACCTGCATGACCAGGCATCTAAATGCAAAGCACGAGCTGCAGAGGAGTACACACCCCAAAAACCACAAAAGATCTCAGGCTCCTCCTGCTCCCTCTTCTGCTTTAGCCTCAGCCTCTTCCCCCCGGGGTGACAGTAGCACCTGTAACCCCGCAAACAGAGGATGTGGCATGCTGGAGAGACTGTGCGAGCAGCAGCAGCAGGCGATAGTGAAGTTTCAGCTGCAGCACGCATGGGTGAGTCGCTCTGCGGAACAGCACCACTTCACCACCAAGTGAGTCTCCATGCGAGACATGTGTGTCGTGTTGCACTGTTTCGAGTACTCCGCCAACATGGCCAGTGCCGATGACGCCATCCTCAGCGTTATTATCCCACTTCTATGTCTCCTTGAAAAAACGCTTAGGGCTATTATGGAAGTGGATGTGGCACAGGAGGAAGAGGAGGAGGAAGAGTTCTACAGTTATCAGGTCGGTCATTCACAAGTATCACGGAGGGTGGGTTCCTGCACCAACAGAGGCCAGGTACACAACTGTCCAGCCAGGACACAGTTCTGGAGGATGAGGAGGATGATGAGGAGGAAGAACCATGTTCAAAGCAGAATGGCACATAAAGCAGCTCATGACTATCACTAGATACAGAGGACACAGATGATAAACCTCCCACAGATGACAGCTTGTCGTTGCCTCTGGGAAGCCTGGCACACATGAGCGACTACATGCTGCAGTGCCTGCGCAACGAGTGCCGAGTTGCCCACATTCTAACCAGTGCTGATTACTGGGTGGCCACCCTGCTGGATCCCCGCTACAAGGACAATGTGCCGTTCTTAATTCTGTCACTGGAGCGTGATCGGAAGATGCGCGAATACAAGCGCACGCTGGTGGACGCACTTCTGATGGCATTCCCACCTGACAGTCAAGGCTTAGTGGAAGCACAAGGCGAAGACAGAGGAGGAGGAAAAAGTCGCCAACACAGCTGGGGCACCACCAGCCCCCCAGAAGGGTGGGTTAGCATGGCTGAAATGTGGAAAAGCTTTGTCAGCATGCCTCAACAACCAGCACCACCAGCTGATACGGAACGTCTTAGCAGGAGGCAGCATTTCAGCAACATGGTGGAACAGTACTTGTGCACATGCCTACACATACTGACCGATGGGTCTGCCCCATTAAACTTATGGGTCTCCAAATTGGGCACATGGCCTGAGCTTGCCCTTTACGCCTTTGAGGTGTTGGCCTGCTCTGCGGCCAATGTATTGTCCGAATGTGTGTTTAGCACGGCAGGGAGGGTGACCAGACAAGTGCAGCCACCTGTCCACAGCCAAAGTGGACTAGCTCACGTTCATTAACATGAACCAGGCATGGATCCCACAGGACTTGTCCATACCATGTGCTGAATAGACAAGTATATCGGCCGCACCCAGCCATTGTTAGACTCCAGCGCACTTCTTTTTGCATTCTCTTTTCTAGTTCCCAATGTTTTGGGGTCTTCGCAACTTTATTAAAAAAAACAAAAACAAAACAGTATTGGCTACCACCTCCTCCTCCACTGCCGCTTCCACCTACACCGCCATGTCCACTGTCTCCTCGACCTCCTACTCCACTTTGACCTCTGCCTCCTAGTTCAAGATTATTATTTTTAATTTTTTTTATATTCTATGTTATTTTACTTCATTTCCCTATTCACATTTGTATGCAGGACAATTGTTCTGCTCTCACCCCCATTTTGCTTCCTTTTGCAGCCATTTTAGTGCAACAAAGTTTGGGTCCCAACTGACTTTGACCGGAAGTTCGGCCGAACCCGGCGAACCCGAACATCCACGGGTCCGCTCAACCCTAGTGATTTCCTCATCTCAATTTATTCAAACAAAAGCCAACAACAGTAGTGGGTATACCCCCACAACAAATGTCAATGTCTCAATAACTTGTCATGTGGCCTTGAGCATCAATTACAGCTTGACAACAACATCTCATGCTGTTCATAAGTCGACTTATTGTCTTCTGAGGCATGGTATCCCACACTTCTTGCAGGGTGGCCCTCAGGTCATTGAGTTTAATTTTGTTATTCAAGTAGTATGGGCTCGTTACTGTACCATTCACAAAGTATAGGGCAGTTCTGTATTGACTAGACACACCTTCCCACACTGTAACTCCACCACCACCAAAGGCTCATTTGGTGACAACAGTGGCTGATGCATATCACTCTTCTTGATGTCTCCAACATCGTTGGCAGCCATCATTTCTGCAGGGCATTGTTCACAATGAAGCGGTTATCAGTGTGGAATGTGGCCAAAGGACGTCCACTTCTATGGATTTCTGTGACTCTTACAGTCTCTCTGTATCTCTGTTGCAACCTGCTAATGACACTCTGTGACACTCTAAGCTCAGTGGCCACATCCTGCTTGAAGCCTTGATCAATTGTTAAGTCTCGTCTTGGTTTCATGATGTTAAAATGTGAACAGCATCATGAGAAAAACTGTTTAAATATCAATTCTAATTGAACCAGGAAATTTATTGGGCGATTAATGAATCAAACACCTGTTGTGAATTTTGCCATTAAGCTCCTTGTTAGAGAACAGTAAGCTGTGCAAAAAGTACTGAAACATTAAACAGCTGGACTTGTGCATTCCAAAGTTTAGAGAAGGTCACATTAAGTTCACCTGTAAAGGTTAAAGTGCATTTTAGGTTCATTCCAATATATAACCAATATATAACTTTTTGTGAGTAGTCTACATATATATATATATATATATTGTGGGGAGTCGCTCTGGTAGATAGCGGTGCGGGTGCAGTACCGAGGCAAAACAGGAGTCCCGAAGGTGCAATAAACAGTGTTTTATTCACACTTGCACAAGATAAACAATAAACAGTCTCTTGGTGTTACTTCACACACATAAGAAATCATGAGAAAAACAAGACAGTCCTATACAGGCTCCAGTCACCTGGGAGGTTTTTAGGTGCAGGTTCGCACCTGGCTGTCAGTCCAGCCGCAAGACAAGCGACGTCAGGTTTCCAGGCCGTCTGCACTCCTCCTTGCTGGGCTCTTGCTTCCAGCCCAGAGAACTCCCAAACTCAAATGATTCCACAGCCTTACAGCAGCTCCAGGACAATCACACCTCACCTGCTGGTGCTGGCTGTCTTATAAAGGCCCGGAAAAACCGGCCTGGACCGTGGGGAATAGGCACCCACCCAACTCTTTGCCTACTCCCAGTAAGAGCCGGCCCGGATTGGCTTTGCAGCCAAACTAAATAGAAATGTGTCAAAACAGCACTAGCTGCTGCTGACACGCAAGAAAACCCGGCTCTTACCTCACCGAGGCCAGGAACCTCGGTGACACGTACCTGCCATCGACCACGGTACCTTGCACCTTACCACATACCCCCCTTTGTTCAACCCTGAGGGGTGAACACAAGTGAGGCAGTGGACGCGGGACAGGGCATCTGCGTTACCCTGCAAGCGGCCTGCCCTGTGTTCTACCGAAAATTTGAAATTTTGCAAGGACAGGAACCACCTGGTGACCCGAGCATTCCTCTCCTTGGCCTGGCTCATCCACTTGAGAGGGGAATGGTCGGTCACCAGACGGAACCTCCTCCCTAACAGGTAATAGCGGAGAGATTCGAGTGCCCACTTGATAGCCAGGCACTCCCTCTCCACTATACTATACCTGGTCTCGGCGGGGTGAGTTTCCGGCTCAGGAAGACAACGGGATGTTCTTCCCCATTGACTTCCTGAGACAGCACTGCACCGAGACCTACCTCCGAGGCATCCGTCTGAACGATGAACTCCCTGTTGAAGTCGGGTGTCACCAAAACCGGGGACCCACACAGGGCCGACTTCAACGCGGAGAAAGCCTCCTCCGCCTTCTCACTCCAGCTAACCTTCCCAGACTTTCGCCCTTTCAACAGGTCGGTCAACGGCGCTGCTATTGTGGCAAAGTGGGGCACAAACCGCATGTAGTACCCTACAATTCCTAGGAAGGACTTTACCTGCCTGGTGGTGACCGGTCGGGGCCAGTTACGTATGGCTTCTACTTTAGTTACCTGCGGCTTGATGACTCCCGCCCAATAACATATCCCAGGTATTTGGTCTCTTCCAACCCAATCGCACACTTCTTTGGATTGGCGGTCAGTCCAGCTTTCCTCAGGGCATCCACTACCGCCTGCACTTTGGGCAAATGGCTTTCCTAGTCGGTGCTGTGGATGATTACATCATCTAAGTAGGCCGAAGCGCACCGACGATGAGGTCGCAGTACTATATCCATTAACCTTTGGAAGGTGGCGGGGCGCCATGCAGGCCAAAGGGTAACACCTTGTAATGATACAGGCCCTGCGGGGTAACAAAGCGTTTTTTCCTTGGCCGCCTCCGTTAAGGGTACTTGCCAGTATCCTTTAGTGAGGTCTAACACAGAAAAATAACGGGCTTGCCCTAAATTCTCAACAAGCTCGTCTACCCGGGCATGGGATACGCATCGAACTTGGACACTTCATTTAACTTGCGAAAATCGTTGCAGAACCGCAACGTCCCATCCGGCTTGGGTATTAGAACTATGGGACTGGCCCACTCACTTTTCGATTCCTCAATGACATCAAGCTTCAACATTAACTGCACTTCCTCCGCGATGGCCCGTCGCCGAGCCTCGGGTACCCGGTATGGTTTTAACCGGATCTTGGCCTGAGGCTCAGTGATGATGTCATGTTGGATGAGAGACGTGCGGCCAGGGAGGTCCGAGAACACATCCGTGTTCCGACTGACGAACTCCCTGACTTCCTGAACTTGTTTGGAAGACAGGCTGTCTGCAATTTTTACCGTGGTTACTGCTTCACAGGCCACGAACTGTGGGGCTGGACCCTTTTCACCTAGAAGCCCTGGCCGGGGGCTGTGGTCGTCGGCCGTGTCCCTATCTTTCCACGGCTTTAGTAAATTCACGTGGTACACCTGCTCCGGCTTGCGCCGCCCTGGCTGGTGTACTTTGTAATTTACTTCCCTACCTTCTCGATCACCTCATAGGGGCCCTGCCACCTAGCTAGGAACTTGCTGTCCAGGGTGGGTACCAGAACCAAAACCCGATCTCCCGGATTGAAGCCCCGTACCCGAGCCTGACGATTGTACACCCTACTCTGGGCTTGTTGCGCTGCCTCCATATGTTCGCGGACCAGCGGCAACACCCTTTCCATCCGTTCCTGCATCTGGGTGACATACTCAATGACACTTTTGTGGGGGACAGGCTGTTGTTCCCACGCTTCCTTGGCGATATCCAACAGGCCCCGAGGGTGTCTGCCATAAAGCAGTTCGAAGGGCGAGAACCCAGTAGAGGCCTGGGGCACCTCTCGCACTGCGAACATGAGATAGGGCAGAAGCAGATCCCAGTCCACAGGGGGCACACCCCGAACAGGTCTCTCAGGTATCAGACGTCGGGACTGGATGGGAGACCTCCGGGGTTTGACCGGCCCCCTCCCAACAACACCCCCTTGCAAGTTTTTTGTGGCCTCATAGCGCTCCACCAGATCAACCATTTCAAGGGCATTAGTGGGGGATACCTGGCCAATCCAGTGCTGAAGGGGGTAAGGCAGGGCCCTCCAGAACATGTCGGCCAGCAGACGGTCCAGCATAGCAGTCGGACTTAGAACATCAGGCTGCAGCCACTTTTGCAACCTGTGCAGCAACTCATAGTACTGCGGCCTGGCGGGTTCAGCCGTTTTAAAGTCCCACTGGTGGACCCGCTGAGCCCGGACTAACACGTTTACCCCCAGTCTGGCCAGGATCTTGCTGGGGTCCGGATGCCAGGAACGGAGCAACCACCTCGGCCCACTGGTCACGGGGTAACTTTTCCCTCACGGCGACCTTCTCAAAGACCGCCAGATATGTCTCCACGTCGTCTGAGGGGGTCATTTTTGGGATCGCCGCACGGACCGCTTTCCGGGCATCATGGTCGTGGTGGGACGCTCCTGCAGCTTGTAACGCCATCACGTGCTGTAATAGTAGCTGGTTGGTCTCCCGCTGCTGCACGTTAGCCTCTATGAGAGCTTTCACAGCCGCCTCCATTTTGTCAGGGAACACAGGCTGCAACTTTGCTGGCCTAATATAAGACATCCAGTCGTGCCCAGCAAAAACAAAAATTTTTGCCGTTCACGCCAGCCTCACTGCGCATGCCCGCATCCGACACCAAATGTGGGGCGTCGCTCTGGTAGATAGCGGTGCGGGTGCAGTACCGAGGCAAAACAGGAGTCCCGAAGGTGCAATAAACAGTGTTTTATTCACACTTGCACAAGATAAACAATAAACAGTCTCTTGGTGTTACTTCACACACATAAAAAATCATGAGAAAAACAAGACAGTCCTATACAGGCTCCAGTCACCTGGGAGGTTTTTAGGTGCAGGTTCGCACCTGGCTGTCAGTCCAGCCGCAAGACAAGCGACGTCAGGTTTCCAGGCCGTCTGCACTCCTCCTTGCTGGGCTCTTGCTTCCAGCCCAGAGAACTCCCAAACTCAAATGATTCCACAGCCTTACAGCAGCTCCAGGGCAATCACACCTCACCTGCTGGTGCTGGCTGTCTTATAAAGGCCCGGGAAAAACCGGCCTGAACCGTGGGGAATAGGCACCCACCCAACTCTTTGCCTACTCCCAGTAAGAGCCGGCCCGGATTGGCTTTGCAGCCAAACTAATTAGAAATGTGTCAAAACAGCACTAGCTGCTGCTGACACGCAAGAAAACTCGGCTCTTACCTCACCGAGGCCAGGAACCTCGGTGACACGTACCTGCCATCGACCACGGTACCTTGCACCTTACCACAATATATATATATACACTATACATTATCTTCTCATAATTACACATATTTGATGTATAGGCTTGAGCAAGAAGGATAAAGGTCTTTCTGTTGGAAATAATTGATGGTTTCTCTTTGATGGAGCATGAAGCTGTTAAAAGTAAGTGGTTGCCGAGAACCAACTTCACAAACATTGCAGACAGATTCCCTTTAAAACGACCAATGGACATGCATGTTTAGTTTTAGATTTTTGTACTATTCAATTGGATGTTCTCCACGTTAGTCAATGGGTAAAAACTGTATAAGGAAAAAGTGAGGCAAAGAGGAAAAAAGATAAAGCAAGAAAGGCTGGCGAGGTTAGAGGATGGATGAATAGAGGTAACATTATTATTAGATATATTCATCCATGCTTCATTGAGACAAGAGCTACATGTATAATACTTGCTGTCTCTGGGTCTGATAATTTAAATAATGTTTCATCTCTGGAAATGAACCAAAGGGTCGCCTGTCCTGGATATTATCTTTCAGTAGTGATGAGGTAGGTGCCATATTCGATTTCGCGAATATTCGATTAAATATTCGGCATATATTCGTCGAAATCGAATATTCGTCATTATTCTATATATTGCAAATGTTACGCGAATTTATATTCGCATTGCGAATTAAACTTAGAGCTGAGTTCCTAATAGTTGTAACTTGTATTGCTAGAATTGACTAAAATAACGAATATCACGAATATAGCACTATATTCTCAATCTTCATTATATTCTAGCAATACAACCATTAGGAACTCAGCTCTAAGTTTAATTGGCAAAGCGAACATATAATAGCATTGCAAATTGATCTTAGAGATAAGTTCCTAATGGTTGTATTGCTAGAATATAACGAAGATTGAGAATATAGTGCTATATTCGTGAATTTGTGATATTTGTTATATTCTAGCAATACAACCATTAGGAACCCAGCTCTAAGTTGAATTCGCAACACGAGTAATTCAGGTTATATTAATCGCATTGCGATTACAACTTTGTCAAATTTGTGAGATCGTGATTCTCACATCCAACAGTACATTTTAGCATGGATGCGTTCCCATGCACACGGGAAGTCGGCAGAAGCGGCAACGGGCATTGACTGGAGCAGGCAGGGAGCCAGGAATCCTCCGGACAGGTAAGAACAACTTTCGGGAAGTGGGAAGACAACCAGAGAGCAATAAGGATTAACAACTTAAAAAAAAAAAATGAATATTCAAAATAGCGAATATATATTCGCAAAAAAAAAAATTTGCTATTCGAATTTTCGCGCTCAACACTACCTATCAGTAGTTAAAAGTGGACTCTTTATGCTCCAACAACAACTCTGTGTTTGTGTCTTGTGCTGATACTTTTGTAACTCTCTGGTTTGGACTCTGGCCTGACTTTTACTTAGCTTTTGGAGTTTGATTCAGACCTGCTTTTTCTGTCTGGTTTTGACCTCTTTCTGTCTGACTAGACTTTTAGCTCACTAGTTTTAGGTCCCTGTGTAGTACCCCAGACCTGGGGGTATCTGTAATTGTTATTTTATTGTGTATACTTATGTATCATATTAATATGTATTGTTTATGTTATTTGGCCTTATCTTCCAGTAGGGTATATTGTTGGCAAAAGGTTGGCAGGAACAGGGCTAATCACCCTGTTCCTCCCCTCTTGGCAGGAGTGGGTGACCCTGCTTCCTGCCAGGAGGGGGAGATTGTGTGTTACCTTAGGAAGGAGAGGAAGCACACTACAGAACTCCGGCACCTGTAAATTTTCTAGAGAGAACTAAAGTAATTCTCAAGCAAATACTTGAGAAATCAGAAAGCAGAGTGAACAGCTGAAGACTTGCATTAAAGAAACTGTTGTAAGGTGGGGGACTACAGCTCAGACACCCATCGCCCAGATTATTACATGGACAGTAACAATTGCAGCCATCCAAGTTGCCTACAAACTTCCTTAGTGGTGCCAGAAATTGCACTTTGAATCCGCTGATATTGCATGTAACAAAGGTTTTATGCTGCACTGTCTGCTATTTATTCATGTCTGGCCCCATATTTCAAATTACATTTCCACCGCACTGATACCCAGGGAGCATCGGCCTGAGGGAATAGACCATGACACAACACGTTATCAACACTATATGACACAACTCTTAGTCAAGTCAAGGACAGTCGCCACGCTGTGCACCATCATTTAGGGAGGACTGTGCAAGTACGTAGAGACAGTGGTGCAGGTGGAGCACAGGGCTGCATTGGTCCCTACCCTACGTGACAATCCATGTAAAGAGCAAAGATGTTAAGTCCTGCAATGGCATAGGTGCTTGTTGTAGACGTTTTCTACTCTGGATCAAGGAGGAGGATCCTGAACACAGAATTCCCCAAAGATGATTTTAAAATGGGTTTTCTAAATCAGACAAGCCTTGTTATACTGTTAACATGTTATAATGAAGGAACAAGCCATTTTTAAAAGATTTTATAATTCATTTTAGCAAATATATTTTTTCTGGTACCTTGTGATCTGGAATAATAAAGACATTATTGTGACTAGAAGACTAAATAAACAAGGTACATATACAACATACACTATATAACCTGCTTTATTGGAAAGGACAAAACATCTTGTATTCCTGACCTGAAACAGAAATTGACTGTGAACATCTTGATGAATGCATTGAAGAGCAGATGCTCCAAATGAACTTTATCTCCCCCTCACTAAAACAGCAATAACAAGTATCACTGAGATATTTTCTCAGTTGAATTATTTTTAGTAGACTTGGATTTTTAATCAACACCAAGAGATGACACAAGCCAAAGATACAAACAGCGTCTGTCAATGGCATCGTGAAGGCTGAAAGTTCAGTCCTAAGGCAAGTTTGACTATAAGATGTCTTAAGAGTCTTCTATGGAGTCCTGCATATTCAACATGTTAAGGCTATAGTTCATTTGCATATATGATGTTTATATGCTAGCGCTCTTTAAGGAGGACCTGTCACCAAAAAATGCAATGCAATCTGCAAACAGCATGTTATAGAGCAGAAGAAACTAGGTAGATTGATATATATTTTTGTGGAAAAAGACTCAGTAAAACTTGTAATTTTTCCATTTATATCTGCAGCCCTGTAAATAGCTATCGGTAGAGGGAGGTGTTATCTGTGACTACCAGTTGTCTCTCTATAAACAGAATTCCTTCAGTCACTGGTAACATCTTGCTACTGTACCGATGGCTGTTCACAGAAGGTGGAAAAAGCAAAAGATATAAATGCATAAATTAGAGGTTTTACTGAATCTCTGCACACAAAAATACAGTGCCTTGAAAAAGTGCCTCACAACCTGGAATTAACATGGATTGTTTGAGGATTTTTATCATTTAATTTACAGAACATGCCCACAACTTTGAAGATTATTGTGAAGCAAACAACAAATAGGACAAAATAACAGAAAAAGTCAATGTACATGACTGTTCACCCCCCTAAAATCAATACTTTGTAGAGCCACCTTTTGTGGCAATCACAGCTCCAAGTCGCTTTGGATAAGTCTCTATGAGCTTGCCACATCTTACCACTGGGATTTTTGCCCATTCCTCCTTGCAAAACTGCTCCAGCTCCATTAAGATGGATGGTTTGTAGTGATAAGCGGCATAGGCAATATTCGAATTTGAGAATTTGTGATCTCCAGTCATTATTTACTTAATTTCGAAAATTGGCCATGTAATATATCAACGATAAAAATTTGCAATTAGAATATTCACGATCAACACTAACCCTGGGAACACACTTCGTGTGTTCCCAGGGCGCGCCTATGACACGCGCTTCTGCCGCGAAGTGGCTGTTTTATGGAAGTGCACGTCATATGCGCGCTCCCATAATAGAATATGGGTTGGATCGTGCGTGCTGACGTGCGATAGTGACGGCAGCCGACGCGATCGCGTAGGGCGTTTTACAGCGCGGTCCTCCGCGCTGTAAAACGCAGACATGTGAACCATGCACATAGGGATGCATGGCTTTTCACATGTTGAGCGTTTTTCAGCGCGTATGAACGCGCTGAAAAACGCTCAGGTGTGTTCCCAGGGTAAGGGGTAGGCAACTTTTCTACCACAAACCACTAAAGTGTTGCTTTAGCAGTGTGTTTGGGTTCATTGTCCTGCTGGAAGGTGAACCTCCCTCCTAGCCTCAAATCAGCACAGTGGTACAGGTTTTGCTCAAGAATATCCCTGTATTTAGCACCATCCATCTTTACCAGTTTCCCAGTCCCGGATGCTGAAAAACATTCCCACAGCATGATGCTGCCACCACCATGTTTCACTGTGGGGATGGTGTTCTTTGGGTGATGTGATGTGTTGGGTTTGCGCCAGATATAGTGTTTTCTTTGATGGCAAATAAGTTCAATTTTTGTCTCAACAGACCATAGCACCCTCCGCTATACATTTTGGGAGTCTCCCACATGCCTTTTCACAAACTCACAACGTGCCTTTTTGTTTTTTGCTGAAAGTAATGGCTTTCGTGTGATGGTGCGTGTCAGCGCAGCCGCAGGAAAGTCCAACCTCAGGCTTCCAGGCAGACTGCACGCCTCTTGGCAAGCTCTTGCTTCCAGCCCTGAGAGCTCCACAGCATTACCAGCAGCTCCAGGACAATCACTCCCAGCTGCTGGTGCTGGCTGTGTTTTTAAACCCAGCCCAAAACCAGGACTAGGTCGTGGGGAGCAACCACCCACCCTACACTTTAGCTTCTCCCGGTATGAGCCGGCCCGGATCTGCTTTGCAGCCATGCTATCTAGCAATTGTGTCAGTAGCACTACCTGCTGCTGACATAGACAAAATGGCTCTTACCTCACCGAGGCTATGAACCTCGGTGACACGTACCTTCTGTCGATGACAGAACCTTGCCCTCTCTTACACAGCCCCCCCCCCCTTTGTTCAACCCTAAGGGGGTGAACACATGTGAGGCAGTGGACGCGGGACAGGGCATCCGTATTTCCCTGCAAACGGCCTGCCCTGTGTTCCACTGAGAACTTAAAGTTCTACAGGGACAGGAACCATCTAATGACCCGAGCATTCCTCTCCGTGGCTTGGCTCATCCACTTGAGAGGAGAATTGGTCGGTCACCAGACGGAACTTCCTTCCTAACAGGTAATAGCGGAGAGACTCGAGTTCCCACTTGATGGCCAGGCACTCCCTCTCCACTATGCTGTACCTGGTCTCAGCCAGGTTGAACTTACGACTCAGGAAGACAACAGGATGTTCCTCCCCGTTGACTTCTTGAGACAGTACAGCACCAAGACCTACCTCCGAGGCGTCCGTCTGTACGATAAATTCCTTGTTGAAGTCGGGTGTCACCAAAATCGGGGACCTACACAGGGCCAACTTCAACGCGGAGAAGTCCTCTTCCATCTGTTCACTCCAGTGGACTTTTCTGGACTTTCGTCCTTTCAATAGGTTTATCAACGGCGCTGCTATTGTGGCAAAGTGGGGCACAAACCTCATATAATACCCTATGATTCCCAGGAACGACTTCACCTGTCTTGTGGTGACAGGTCGGGGCCAATTACGTATCGCTTCTATTTTGTTTACCTGCAGTTTTATGACTCCCCGCCCGATGACATATCCCAGGTACTTAGTCTCCTCTAACCCAATTGCGCATTTCTTTGGATTAGCGGTTAGTCCAGCTTTCCTAAGGGCATCCACTACCGCTTGCACTTTGGGTAAATGACTTTCCAAATCCGTGCTGTGGATGATGACATCATCTAGGTAGGCCGAGGCGTACTGATGATGGGGTCGCAGCACTATGTCCATTAACCTTAGGAAGGTGGCGGGGGCGCCATGTACGCCAAAGGGTAATACCTTATAGTGATACAGGCCCTGCAGGGTAACAAAAGCAGTTTTTCCTTGGCCGACTTCGTTAAGGGTACCTGCCAGTACCCTTTAGTGAGGTCTAGCACAGAAAAATATCGGGCTTGGCCCAACTTCTCAATAAGGTCGTCTACCCGGGGCATGGGATACGCATCAAACTTGGATACTTCATTTAACTTGCGAAAATCGTTGCAGAGCCGCAACGTCCCATCTGGCTTGGGTATTAGGACTATAGGACTCGCCCATTCACTTTTAGACTCTTCAATGACACCGAGTTTCAGCATTAACTGCACCTCCTACGCGATGGCACGTCGCCGAGCCTTGGGTACTCTGTATGGTTTTAACCGGATCTTGGCCTGGGGCTCAGTGACGATATCATGTTGGATAAGGGAAGTGCGTCCAGGGAGGTCCGAGAACACATCCATGTTCCGACTGATGAACTCCCTGACTTCCTGAACCTGTTTGGAGAACAGGCTATCTGCAATTTTTACAGTGGCTACTGCTTCACAGGCCTCAAGCTGAGGGGCTGGACAATTTTCACGTAGAAGCCCTGGCCGGGGGCTGTTGTCATCGGACGAGTCCTTATCTTTCCATGGCTTTAGTAAATTCACGTGGTACACCTGCTCCGGCTTTCGCCACCCTGGCTGGTGTACTTTGTAATTTACTTCCCCTACCTTCTCAAGCACCTCATCGGGCCCCTGCCACCTAGCTAGAAACTTGCTGTCAAGGGTGGGTACCAGCACCAAAACCCGATCTCCCGGATTAAAGTCCCGTACCCGAGCCTGGCGATTATACACCATACTCTGGGCTTGTTTCGCTGCCTCCATATATTCCCGGACCAGCGGCAACACCCTCTCCATCCGCTCCTGCATCTGGGTAACATACTCAATGACACTTTTGTGGGGGACAGGTTGTTGTTCCCACACTTCCTTGGCAATGTCCAACAGGCCCCGAGGGTGTCTGCCATAAAGCAGTTCGAAGGGCGAGAACCCAGTAGAGGCCTGGGGAACCTCTCACACTGCGAACATGAGATAGGGCAGCAGCAAATCCCAGTCCTTCCCATCTCTAGACACCACCCTTTTTAACATATTTTTTAAAGTTTGGTTAAACCTTTCGACAAGACTGTCCGTTTGCGGATGGTAAACGGACGTCCGTAACTGCTTCATACGCACCAATTTACATAGTTCCCTCATAACCTTGGACATAAAAGGGTCCCTTGGTCTGTCAGAACCTCTTTAGGTAGGCCCACACGGGAAAACATTTCCATTAACTCTTTAGCGATGAGCTTAGCTGACGTATGTCGCAGGGGCACAGCCTCCGGATATCGAGTGGCGTAGTCGAGAATGACCAGAATGTGTTGGTGGCCCCTAGCAGATTTCAGTATGGGCCCTAACAGATCCATAGCGCTTCGCACAAACGGAACCTCAATGATTGGAAGAGGTACCAGGGGACTACGGAAATGTGGCTGGGGACTATTTACCTGACAGGTTGGACAGGACTTACAATATTCTTCTACCTCTCTGAACACACTGGGCCAATAGAATCGCTGCAGTATGCGGTCCTGCGTTTTCTGCCACCCCAAGTGTCCCCCAAGAACATGTTGGTGGGCAAGCTACATGACGAGCTTGCAATACGCTGTGGGCACCACCAGCTGTTCAATAAGCTCACCCCGGATTTGGTTCACCCGATATAATATTTCTTTGTGAACAACAAAACGGGGAAACATTAACTCAGCCCCCGGTTTTTGGGGTTTACCATCAATTATCGCAACATTCTCCCAGGCCCTGATTAGGGTTTGGTCCCAGTGTTGCGCAGTCCCGAAATTGTCTCTGGAGACGTGGAGGTCTGCCAATTCAGGTCCTGGTGGCAAGTCCTCCGTGTCCCCCACCATTACACTCAGTGGGGTTGTTTCCCCCTCTATCACAGAAGTGGTGGTCAACCCTACCGCTGGCCCTTTGGACTCGGGCTCCCAGGGCTCTGGGCTCCCACTGGAACCAGGCCACTCTGCTAGGGTTAGCCCTGTCTCATGGTTATTAGTCACTTTCATATCAGGCCACAGCGCCGGAAAGCCTGGGAAGTCTCTCCCAACTATAAGTTCATACGATAGTGCGGTGGAGACAGCCACCTCGTGGGTCCACTTGCCGGCCTCCATGAATGCACACGACCCCAACCTTCTGCCCAGTATACTCGGCGGGCCGTACCAGTGCCGCTCTCACCAGGGACACTAGACTCCCTAAGTCCAACAGAGCCACCGCCAGAGTGTCTCCCACTTGGCTATTGTCCGACACTTCAGGGGAACACAACTTTCTAGCGTACATTGAGTGGCGGTACCCATAGTTCACTTATATAGGTTCTCCCAGGTGGGGACAGTCGGCCCGTATATGGCCAGGCTCCTGACACCGCCAGCAAACTATCGGAGCCAGGTCCACAGGGGGTACACCCCGAACAGGTTTTTCCAGAACCAGTCATCGGGACGGGTTTGGAGACCTCCGGGGTTTGACCGGTCCCCTCCCAACAGCACCCCCTGCAGGCTTTTTGTGGCCTCATAGCGCTCCACCAGATCGACCATCTCTAGGGCATTGGCAGGAGATACCTGGCCGATCCAGTGCTGGAGGGGGTAAGGCAAGGCCCTCCAAAACATGTCAGCCAGCAGACGGTCCAGCATAGCAGTAGGACTTAGTACATCAGGCTGCAGCCATTTTTGCAACCTGTGCAGCAATTCATAGTACTGCAGCCTGGCGGGTTCAGCTGCTTTGAAGTACCACTGGTGAACCCGCTGAGCCCGGAACAACACATTTACTCCCAGCCTGGCAAGGATCTCGCCTTTCACCGTCGGGTAATCGGTGGCTTGGTCATCCGTAAGGTCGAAAAATACCTGCTGGGGTCCGGGCGCAAGGAACGGAGTGTCCACCTCAGCCCATTGGTCCCGGGGTAGCTTCTCCCTCACGGCCACCTTTGGAAAGACTGCCAGGTAAGTCTCAATGTTGTCTGATCGGGTCATCTTTGGGATCGCTGTACGGACCGCTTTCCGGGCATCATGAATGTGTTGGGACGCTCCTGCAGCTTGTAAAGCCATCACGTGCTGTAATAGTAGCTGGTTGGTCTCCCGCTGCTGCACGTTAGCCTCCATGAGAGCTTTCACAGCAGCCTCCATGTTGCCAGAAACACCTGGTTGTAACTTTGCCGGCCTTATATAGGACATCCAGTTGTGCCCAGCAAAAACAAAAATTTTCGGCGTTCACGCCAGCCTCACTGCGCATGCCCGCAAATGTGGGGAGTTGCTCTGGTAGACAGCGGTGCGGGTGCAGTATAGAGGCAAAGGGAGTCCAGGTAGTGCAGCAAACAGTGTTTTATTTCACACTTACAAAAACAAAATTTAAAAACAATCACTTAGTGTTACTTCACACACATGGCAAAACAAAAGTCCAAGACGGGATCAAATTACCTGTGTGGTTTAGGTGCGTGTTCGCACCTGGCTGTCAGCCTAGCCGCAGGAAAGTCTAACCTCAGGCTTCCAGGAAGACTGCACGCCTCTTGGCAAGCTCTTGCTTCCAGCCCTGAGAGCTCCACAGCATTACCAGCAGCTCCAGGACAATCTCTCCCAGCTGCTGGTGCTGGCTGTGTTTTTAAACCTAGCCCAAAACCAGGACTGGGTCGTGGGGAGCAACCACCCACCATACACTTTAGCTGCTCCCGGTAAGAGCCGGCCCGGATCGGCTTTGCAGCCATGCTATCTAGCAATTGTGTCAGTAGCACTACCTGCTGCTGACATAGACAAAATGGCTCTTACCTCACCGAGGCTATGAACCTCGTGACACGTACCTTCCGTCGATGATGGAACCTTGCACTCTCTTACAATACGCACATGCCAATTTTCTGTTTTCTATTTCTAAACAATAGTTTTATATATATATTTTTCTCATTTCACTTCACCAACTTAGACTATTGTGTTCTGATCCATCACATAAAATTCACATAAACAAAACATTGAACTTATGGCTGTAATATACCTAAATACAAAAAAAGTCAAGGGGGGGTGAATACTTTTGCAAGGCACTGCATATATCAATTTACTCAGCTTCTCCTGCTCTATAGCATGGTGCTGTCAGATAGCATTGCATTTTTTGGTAACAGGTCTTCTTTAACTCTCCAACACAATGACAGCAATAGCAAATAATGTCATAGTGATACTAATATATACAAGCCTTTATTTGTTATAATTTGGATGATTATGGCTTATAGCTTATGAAAACTCCAAATTCACAATCTCAGAAAATTAGAATATTACATGTAATCAATAAAAAAGGATTTTAAATAGAAAAATGTAGGACCTCTAAAAAGTATAATCATGAATATGTACTCAGTACTTGGTTTGGCCCCTTTTACTTCAATTACTGCCTTAATGCGGCATGGATGCTATCAGCCTATGGCACTGCTGAGGTGCTATGGAAGACCAGGATGCTTCAATAGCAGTCCTCAGCTCTTCTGCATTATTTGGTCTCATGGCTCTCAACTTTCTCTTGGCAATGCCCCATAGATTCTCTATGGGGTTCAGGTCATGCAAGTTTGCTGGCCAATTATGCAGAGTAATCCCATGGTCATTGAACCAGATTTTGGTACTTTTGGCAGTGTGGGAAGGTGCCAAGTCCTGCTAGAAAATGAAGTCACCATCTCCATAAAGCAGAAGGAAGCACGAAGTGCTCCAAAATCTCCAGTTAGACGGCTGCATTCACTCTGGACTTAATGAAGCACAGTGGACCAACACCAGCAGATGACATGGCTCCCCAAATCAACACAGACTGTGGAAACTTCACACTGGACTTTAAACATCTTGCATTGTGTGTCTCTCCATTCTTCCTCGAGACTCTGGGTCCTTGGTTTCCAAATGAGATGCAAAAGTTGCTCTCATCAGAAAAGAGGACTTTGGACCACTGAGCAACAGACCAGTTCTTTTTTATTTAGCCCTGGTAAGACGCTTCTGGCGTTGTTTGTTGTTCAGAAGAGGCTTGACAAGAGGAATACAACATTTAAAGCCCATGTCCAGGATCCGTCTGTGTGTGGCGGCTCTTGATGCACTAACTCCAGCCTCAGTCCAATCCTTCTGAAAGTCCACAACACTTTTGAACGGCCTTTTCCTGACAATCCTCTCCAGGCTGCGGTCATCCCTGCTGCTTGTGCACCTTTTTCTTCCACACTTGTCCCTTCAACATAACTTTCTATTAATGTGCTTTGATACAGCACTTTGGGAACATCCAACTTCTTTTGCAATTAACTTTTGAGGCTTTACCTCCTTATGGAGGGTGTCAAAGCTGCACAACTGTCAGGTCAGCAGTCTTTACCATGATTGAGATTCCTACTGAACCAGACTGAGAGACAATTTAAAGGCTCAGAAACCCTTTGCTCAGGTGTTATGGATTAATTAGCTGACTAGAGTGTGACACTTTGAGCCTAGAATATTGAACCTTTTTACAATATTTTAATTTTCAGAGATTGTGAATTTGGGGTGTCATAAACTGTAAGCCATAATCATCCAAATTATAACAAATAAAGGCTTGAAATATCTAGTTTTGCATGTAATAAGTCTATCTCATATATTCGTTTCACATTTTAAGTTGCATTACTGAAACAAATGAACTTTTGCACAATATTCTAATTTTTCGGGTTTCACCTGTATATAGCTATGGGTAAACAAACGGTTGACAGTGCTAACAAACAACATGATTAACCCCTTCTACTGCAGGCCAGTTTTCATCCTCCTGCCCAGGTCATTTTTTGCAAATTTGACATGTGTCACTTTATGTGGTAATAACTTTGGAACACTTTTACTTATACAAGCCATTCTGAGATTCTTTTCTCGTGACACATTGAACTTCATGACAGTCATACATTTGAGTCAATATATTTCACCTTTATTTATGTAAACATCCCAAATTTACCAAAAAGTTTGAAAAATCACAGTTTTCAAAATTTCTATTTCTCTGCTTTAAAAACAGAAAGTGATACCTCATAAAATATTTATTACTCAATATTCCCCATATGTCTCCTTTATGTTGGCATCATTTTGTAAATGTCTTTTTTTTTTTTTTTTTAAGGACATTAGAAGGCTTAGAATTGTTTTAAGAAAATATCCAAAACCCACTTTTTAAGGACCAGTTCAGTTATGAAGTCACTTTGTGGGGCTTACATAGTAGAAACTCCCCATAAATGACCCCAATGTAGAAACTACACCCCTCAAGTTACTCAAAAGTGATTTTACAAAGTTTGTTAACCCTTTAGGTATTCCACAAGAATTAAAGGAAAATGGTCCCATCTATAATATCAGCCCCTCCAGCTCCTCCAGGCTCCAGCACACAGTCCCATCTATAATATCAGCCCCTCTTCAGCTCCTCCAGGCTCCAGCATACAGTCACATGTATAATATCAGCCACCCCCAGCCCCCTTCAGGTTTTCCAGGCTCCAGCATACAGTCCCATGTATAATATCACCCCCCCTCTCAGATCCTCCAGGCTCCAGCATACAGTCCCATGTATATCACTCCCCCTCTCAGCTCCTCCAGGCTCCAGCATACAGTCCCATGTATATCACCCCCCCTTTTTAGCTCTTCCATCAGCCCCTTCAGTGTGAGGCACTGTCACTTACTGTTAGTGTTGCTCTCTTTTACACAAAGTCTGGACTGGGTCCTGAAGCAGTAGCCATCTTCTTCTTGGGTTCTTCTTGCTCCGCAGTGTCTGGAAGGTGGGCTGAGCCTATGTGACTACTGTGAATCCTCAGGGAGTGTGCTCCATCAGTTGAAAGTTTTCCACTCCTCACTCACTCTGTGCAGTGCAGCAGGGTGAAAACAGCGGCCAGCCAGCACCCCCCTGCAGTCTATGCTGGGGCAACGCCCCCCCCCCCTGCACTAGGCCACTGGGTAGGAGCCAGAGCGAGGCCCCTACTATAGCGAGGCCTTAGGGTCCATTCACACGTCCGCAATTCCGTTCCGCATTTTTCAGACGTGTGAATGGACCCTTAGGCGGTGGCCTAAGTGGCCTAAGGGAGAGCCGCCTCTGCTCTTTGGGTGCTGACAATAGGCCTATGAACTGTAGAAACTTGAGGTTTTTAGTTGTACAAAAAAAAAAGGAAGGCTGGCTGCCCATATACAAAAAAAAATGAGTTTTCAGCAGGATAGAACTTCTCAGAAAGCTTTATGAACTATGAAACAACACACAACTAAGAGTGACCTGTCTCTCACTCTATTATTATATCTCCCTTTTTTTCTCCCCATAGTGTGTCTCCAGTAAAGCTTGATTACTGGATTATGTGTGCCCTGCAATTGCATTTTGGCAGACACAGCTAAAACATATGCTCTTAGTTCTAAAGTTGAACATATAATGACGTTCTATCATGTTCTCAGCAGAGTCATGTGATCCTTTATCTTTTTCTTTCCGGTCACTTTCCCTGCCAGTTTTCACAGTAAAATGGCACTGGGTGCCGTTTTTGCATGGAGCGAATCACCAAAACTTTGGATCTATTTGACAGATGAATTTATGTGAAATTCATAACAAATTCGATTCATTTAAAAAATATATCGTCCTCAATGTTCCTGGCCAGGAAGAAACTTTATGCCGTGGACTGACAAACTTGGGACACTGGCTATTCCTGAGAAAGGGCAGCAGCATAGCCCTCTTCCCTAACACCGTATCTGGGGAGCTGATGGAATGCAACAAATATTAACAGATCTGAACTGACTAAGAAAACTGAACACTTTGTTCATCACTGCATTCCTTTCCTGTGTGGGGAACATTGCTATTTATTATATTGTTATTGTGAAGCATGATGGTTGCTATGTCTTAACCCTTCTGACACTGCCCTTTATCATGTCTATTAATTGAATTCATGTTTTTCTTTCTACAAAAAAAAAAATTCAACTATTCTAGTATTGCAAGCTGTATACACTGCAGTATACATGTATATAGATAGATACATTTATATAGCACATATTCATACTAATTCTATAACTAGTGTTGATCACGAATATTCGAATTGCGAATTTTAATTGAGAATATTGGCACTTAGAGAATTCGCAAATATTTAGAATATCTCAAAATATATTTGTAATCGCGAATATTCATTTTTTTTTAAAATACCAGTCTATGTGAATTTTTATGCAAATTTTTTCATGCGAATTTTCGCAATCAAGAAAATAATGCCTGAAGATCAGGAATTCGCGAATTCCTGTATATATGGTAAATATTTGCCCAAATATTTGCAAAATATCGCAAATTCGAATATTGCCCCTGCCGCTCATCACTATCTATAAGCAAGTGCGGATGCGTTGCGATTTTCCCGCATGGTTGCTTAGCAACGGGACCCGATCTTTATTATTTTCCCTTATAACATGGTTATAAGGGAAAATAATAGCATTCTTAATAAAGAATGCTTAGTAAAATGAAGAGGAAGGGGTTAAAAATAATAAAAGTTAACTTACCTTAGCCAGTTGATCGCGTAGTTGCGATCTGTCCTCTCTTTCCCTGCATCAGCTAAGAACTAAAGGACCTGTGATGACGTCACATCACATGGTCCAATAACATGGTCCATCTTATAATCATCAATAATAAATTCTCCAGAAGACCCGAAACCAGACTTCAGTGATGAAGTCCGGCTTCGGGTCTGGGTACCAAACATGGCGATTTTTCTCACGCGCGTGCAAAACGCATTACAAACGTTTGCACCCGCGCGGGAAAATCACGCATATTCCCGCAACGCACCCGCCTCTTATCCGGGCGTCAAACATGACGCCCGTGTGAAAGAGGCCTCAGAGTACGGCCACACGGTCAGGTTTCTGCAGGCAAATTTGGATGCCAAAACCAGGAGTTAATGAAAAAAGAGGAGAATTTGTATCTGTCCTGTATACTTTCTTTACTCTTATGATCCACTCCTCATTTTGCCTTCCAAAACTGCATGCAAAAACCGGACCGTGTGGCCGTACCCCTATTGTATAGTATCTAAGCTTTTCCATAGGATTACGCTCATATAGATTCAACATATATTGCAAACAATTTTTATATATATTTGTATAAATTCTCACATGCAAAAAAAGCAACTCTTATATAAAGTCCTCAAATTAAATAATATTTATAATCGCACAATTGGAATTAAAATTTTGTAAAAACGAATACTATACAGCTGATAGAAAAATGCTGAATGCTACATTTTCTGTCTAGCACTAACGGGACTTGTGTACTAAGTGCACCCACACATGTAGGTTGTGTCCAACTCTGCTTAACCAGTAATGACCGGGATGCACCTAGACTTGCAATTGTTTCAAGCTGTAAGTCTAGGTTCAGCTGGGCAATTTGTACTTCTGCTACAGTTTTAGGTTATGGCTACATGTTCAGTTTCCTGAGGTAGTTTTGGAAGCCAAAATCAGGAGTAGATCATAACAGGAGAGAATGTATAAAGGACAGCTAGGACTTTTTTTGTTTTCAATTCATTTCTGGTTTTGGCTTCCAAAACTGCATCCAGAAATCTGAACATGTGACTGTACCCCATGGGGTTTTTGAGGAGGATTTTTTAAAAGTAAGATATAAAAATAACTGGATTCATTACCCACCTTCACACATCCCCCACCGCTACAGTTCCAACACTGTTCTGATTCCTGCTGCTCTACACTTTCTGGTCTGAGCTATACATAAAGCAAATGGCTTAAAATATCTGCTAATCCGATCACTGGCTGAGACGCCTCGCTGCTGCTGGAAAAATTGGTGGTATCACTCAAGATAGTTAATACTGTGCATATATTAGCAGAAGTGTGCACTTTTTGAAGGAATGGAGCTTTTTTTTTTTTTTACATGCCCCTGTAGTTATTTAACTATTAGTTTACAGCCTTATAAAGTGAAGACTACAGGGTGGTCCATGAAAAAGTAACCCGCCTCCAATATCTCCAAATCAAATTGCCTAATAGTCAATCTATCAGAGTTCAGCTTTAATTTTTTCAGAGCCATGTAGGAACTGAAAGCTGAGCTCTGATTGATTGCTATGAGCAGTTAAGACTGAATTATTATTCAGTTTGATGAAAGTGGCTTATTGTGTCAGAAAGATGGTGTTCCCCCTGGAACAGCGGATAGTGATTGTGGAACGCTATGTGCAAAGCAGATTGAGATTTTGGAAACGCAAGAGACCTTTGGCAATAAGTACCCAGGAACAAAACCAGCTAAATGTTGTATTCAGAGTCTGATTTAGAAATGGCATCAAACTGGCTCAGTTGCAAACATGAAGAAACCGAGGCCTCCTTCGATCAATACTGAAGTTGTGCATAAAATTCAGCAGCAGATGGCAAGAAGCAACCAAAATCAACTTGAAGACTGCAAGTTGGTGTATCGCGAACGACGTGACAGCGAATGCTGAAATCTCTGAACCTGAAACCGTACCGAAAAATGTGTGCAGGAACTGAAAGAGTCTAACAAAGCTAAACGTGTAAATTACTGGACTTGGTCGCTGACTATGATTGCTGACAAACATTCGGACCCATTGTTGTACTTCATGACGGACAAAGCTTGGTTTCATTTTTTAGGTCACATAAATTCCCACTGAAAATCTTGACTCACGAAACACCACTTCACAACCAGAAAATTGGTGGAAAAAAAAAAAAAGGCAACATCCAACACTTCACGAAACTTACTGGAACAGATTCATGAACTTTTTAACGAAGAGCGAACTGTGAGCAAGTCCACATGCGATTTGTATTTGTGGGGAAATTTAAAACAGAAAGTGTCCGCTAACAATCCACATTCCCTGGATGAACTCAAGGAAAACATGACAAATGCTACCTGCAGCATCACAAGCAGTATCAGGCAACATAATCCGACATGCCCAAAGATGCAGAGATGTGAACGGGGACCACTTTCATCATCTTCTGTGACTTGTGGGTAATTAAAAAACAAACAATCCACTTGCTCGTTCATCTTGTCATACTGTCACTAGAGGCGGGCTACTTTTTTTGTGGGCCACCCTGTAATTGCATTATGGAAGTGCTCATTAGTGCAGTAGGACCAAGGAACAGGTCTCATGAAGAGTGCGGATGTGATGTGGATTCGGGGTCTGATCTGAGGTCTGATGAATATGAGGAGTCTGATGAAGATTGGGGGTCTGATTTGGGGGTCTGGTGAAGATTGAGGGTCTGATCTGAGGTCTGGTAAAAAATATCTTTTTCTTATCTTCCCACTCTAAAACCTAGGTGTGTCTTATGGTCAGGTGTGTCTTATAGAGCAAAAATACAGTATATAGTTTGTGCATCTGCAGTGGGTGGAAGGTTTACTTGCCATCTGCTTCCTCCTGTAGATCATAAAGTATTTTTATATACAGAATATTATTTGTCACCTGACCACTGTGAACAGTTATAACCAACACCGGTGACTGTGTGGCTCAGTGTCCCACATAAGTGTGCTGTATTATTTAAAGGGGTTGTGCATCGCTAAGATATTGCTAACCTTATCAATATAGATTGTGGGGGTCCGACTCCTGGTACTCTGGTCGATCAGCCGTTTGATGTGGTAATGGCGCTTGTGCAAGCACTGTTTCTGCTTCAAAATTACCTGTGCCCTGTCTCCTTTGCAGCGGCATGGTGTAATTGCAACTGCCCTCTTCACTTGAATGGGACTAGCATTTGTAAATACACTGTGCCATCTCTACGAGCGAGGCGACACAAGGGTAATTTTAAGGTGGAAACAGAGCTCACAACACTGCTGTCCCTTTTGCGCTACCCAGTGCCTACAAACACTGTTCTGCATAAGTTACAGTGCCATAACTATAGTGCCCCTAAATAACAGTAGTATAAACAGTCTTGATCCATCTGCTCTACAAATACTCTGAAAGTCTGTGTGGCAGAAACTAAAGTGTAAAACAGCCAGAGGCTGGCGTATACTTCTGCTATAACTTACGCCAGTTTCTGCCATAAGTTGTAGTAAATCATACAATTAGTAAATCCCTCTTAGGCCCCATTCCTTGTTGAGAAGCTTAAAAAGTCATATAGTGTATGCCATAATTTGTGACTTTTTTACGCCACAATAGTCGCGTAAAAGCATTAGTAAATGTCCTCCAGTATTCCCAAAAGTAATAGTGCCATACAGATGGACCATGTGATTGGACCATGTGATTGGACCATGTGATGTGACGTTATCACAGGTCCTTTAGATCTTAGCTGATGCTGGGAAAGAGAGGACAGA
This sequence comes from Bufotes viridis, assembly GCA_033119425.1. Taxonomy (NCBI): domain Eukaryota; kingdom Metazoa; phylum Chordata; class Amphibia; order Anura; family Bufonidae; genus Bufotes; species Bufotes viridis. Next base: position 266,287,209 of record CM065590.1, on the reverse strand, counting down.
TCGCAACTACGCGATCAAGTGGCTAAGGTAAGTTAACTTTTACTATTTTTAACCCCTTCCACTTCATTTTACTATGCATTCTTTATTAAGTATGCTATTATTTCCCCTTATAACCATGTTATAAGGGAAAATAATAAAGATTGGGTCCCGTTGCTAAGCAACCATGCGGGAAAATCACAACGCATCTGCACTTGCTTGCGGATGCTTGCGATTTTCCCGCAGCCCCATTCACTTCTATGGGGCCTGCGTTGCGTGAAAAATGCACAATATAGAGCATGCTGCGATTTTCACGCAACGCAGAAGTGATGCGTGAAAATCACCGCTCATGTGCACAGCCCCATAAAAATGAATGGGTCCGGATTCAGTGCGGGTGCAATGCGTTCACGTCACGCATTGCACCTGCGCGGAAAACTCGCCTGTTTGAAAGGGGCCTTAATGTATCCTCACTCCCAAGGAAGGCCACCCAAACCAAAGATTGTGAAACAAATGCACAAAACACTTGCAGTGGGTGTTAAATGGAGAACATTTATTTAAAATCAATGTACTGTATTTTCATTCAGTGCCTCAAATTTATTATCAGACCAATCACTATGAAAGAGGCATTGAAATTGGCACACCTCCGACAGCACTCAGGAGGGGAAAAACCCCTATGGAAGAACCCTCTAGGGAAGCGTGGTTGGAGGATTGCCCTTCTCTTGGGTTTAAAAGGTTAATGTAACAGCATATTTGATCCGAATTTGTACATTTGCAATGAGACATAAATCCACTATAAATATCATAGTAATAACATCAAATAGTCAAACAGGTCAAACAGTAAAAAAAAAAGCAGATTAGTAAGCAGTTATATTGCCATACAACAAGCCGCTTATGGGATAGTCAAATTTGAACACTCCAGGTCTAAAGGCCCCTTTACACTGTCCAATGTTTGGGTAGATTATTACTAACGAGTGTTCATACATCGATAATCTCCCGGTGTAAAGGTGCCACCGATTATCCGATAAACGAGAACAAGACTTGTTCATCAGGTAGTAGATCTTTGGAGTGGTCACCTAAATTATCACTTGTGGGCAGCCAGGGGCGTACATAGAAATCACTGGGCCCCATAGCAAGAATCTGAAATGGGCCCCCTTAACCCCACCCACTACCCACCCCTGGCCCCTCCCACCTCCCCCTTAACCCTGCCCTCCCATCTCCTGTCCTAGCTCCTCCCATGCCACACCCCCATTAAATAAATTTATACATGACCTACTGAAACTACTGGGGGGGCTGTGGATGGCACTGTTATGGGATGGGGGGGCTGTGGATGGCATTGTTATGGGGGGGATCTGTGGATGGCACTGTTATGGGGGATCTGTGGATGGCACTGTTATGGGGGATCTGTGGATGACACTGTTATGGGGGATCTGTGGATGGCACTGTTATGGGGGATCTGTGGATGGCACTGTTATGGGGGATCTGTGGATGGCACTGTTATGGGGGATCTGTGGATGACACTGTTATGGGGGATCTGTGGATGGCACTGTTATTTGATGGGGTGGCTGTGGATGGCACTGTTATGAGATGGGGCTGTGGATGGCACTGTTATGGGGATCTGTGAATGGCATCCACAGCCCCCATCCCATAACAGTGCCATCCACAGCCCCCTCCCCATCCCATAACAGTGCCATCCACAGCCCCCATCCCATAACAGTGCCATCCACAGCCCTCCCCATCCCATAACAGTGCCATCCACAGCCCCCGTCCCATAACAGTTCCATCCACAGCCCCCCCAATCCCATAACAGTGCCATCCACAGCCCCCATCCCATAACAGTTCCATCCACAGCCCCCATCCCATAACAGTGCCATCCACAGCCCCCTCCCCATCCCATAACAGTGCCATCCACAGCCCCCCATCCCATAACAGTGCCATCCACAGCCCCCCATCCCATAACAGTGCCATCCACCGCCCCCATCCCATAACAGTTCCATCCACAGCCCCCATCCCATAACAGTTCCATCCACAGCCCCCCCAATCCCATAACAGTGCCATCCACAGCCCCCTCCCCATCCCATAACAGTGCCATCCACAGCCCCTCCCCATCCCATAACAGTGCCATCCACAGCCCCCATCCCATAACAGTGCCATCCACAGCCCCCTCCCCATCCCATAACAGTGCCATCCACAGCCCCCCATCCCATAACAGTGCCATCCACAGCCCCCCAATCCCATAACAGTGCCATCCACAGCCCCCATCCCATAACAGTTCCATCCACAGCCCCCCCCCATCCCATAACAGTGCAATCCACAGGCCCCCCTCCCCTATTACCGCTCCTGTCAAGTTCTAAAATTCGCCCGCCCGGCCTGCGTGAAGTATTCACTGCCGGTGCACCTCATGTGAGTTTATGATAAATTAAAACAGAGGGGGCATTATTTATATTATGGATTATGGTACAGAGTACCGTAATTGAATTTTAGAACTTGACAGGAGTGGTGGGGCCGGAGTGCCCAGCCGCAAATGCCTGCCCCCAGCTCCTCCTCCCTGATTATACATAGCAGCCTGCGATGCTGGAGCATCGCAGGCTGCTGTCCGTGCAAAGTGGGGGGGGGCGGAGTGTTCCATGGCTTCGGGCCCCCCTGTGCTGCGGGCCCCATAGCAGTGGCGTGGTCTGCCTCTATTGACGGTACGCCACTGTGGGCAGCAGATCATGCCGTCTAAAGAGCACTTTGCTGCAGGCAAACAATGATTCTGTATGGGGTTGTATGGGATGGTATTAGCAATCGCTCCTCCCCATACTGTGGAGGAGATCCCAGCATGTAAATGCAGAGGTCTCCTTAACTGACAAGCAGACGATTGCCGGGAGGGAATGCGACAATCATCTGCACCATCGGGCCATGTAAAGGGTCCTTTACACATAAAGGTGTAGCAGCTAGCACTGGTTGTGATGGAGATCTGGCTGCAGCATCTCTCACCCCATTGATCACTAGGGTTAATTTGGAAAATCTAACTGGCTAGGCTGACAGGCCGACTAGGTGGATAGGGCTGATTTAGCTGGCTAAGTGGATAGGGCTGATTTAGCTGGCTAAGTGGATAGGGCTGATTTAGCTGGCTAAGTGGATAGGGCTGATCTGGCTGGCTAAGTGCATAGGGTTGATCTGGCTGGCTAGGGGGGTGTCCCCATTCTCGATTACAAATGGTGAAGATCCAGGTCTCCAGACACATGAAGCATGGTGCAGCACATGGTCATGTGCTTTTCTGTTATGGAATCTTCTTCTCTGGGTTCTTCATGTCATAAACTTTTCTATGACATCAGCACAGTTGTCTTAGTTACTACAGGTGTTTGTTACAGATGCATGCCTCATTTACTTTCACTATGAAGTCAAAAACAGTGTTCTTAAGTGTTAACCCTTTCATGACTATCACTGTTATTTTCTACAGAAGCCTCCAAAATGTTCTTGTCTTCATGCATTATCGGGCACATTTATTAAGACCGGCGTTTTAATAAAGGCCCAAAGCTAAAGGCCCAAAGAGTTATGAAGAGGCGCCGGCCTACTATTTAAATTAATGTCCTCAAGCCTTATTACAGGCATAAATGAATAATATGAAAATGCATGTGCCATCTTGCACAATCAAATATGCCGAGGGGGCTCATGTACCAGCTCCCCCTTCTCTTTGGAATGTATCTATGTAGTGGCACAGGCGCGGCATGTGAGTTCATTTGAATGTTCAATGTGACTGATATGCAAAGATGGCACTGGCTCCCTAATTCACACGTCACTCCCTTAGTATTGCAGCTTCGCTAAGTATGGCTATATTGGCATCTGTGTTGGAGCCTTCTTTACAGATTTTATGATATGTGACAGGAAAGCTAGCGCTGCGCTTGGCAAAACCCAGGGGGCCCAACTGTGAGTGCTGGTGGTGTCTACCATGTGATAGATCTGGCAATGAATGCATCATCATTTCCATTATATGCAGAAACCACAATGCAGGTGTGAATAGTGACTTACCTATTTATATACGCTAAATCAGACAAATAGTTAAAATAATAAGCGTCATTTATGAAGCTGATATACGCCTATATTAGGCCTATTTCAGGTGCAGATTGCGACGCAACGATTAGTTGCGCTGCGATCTGTGACTCCTCCCCGCCTTGTCTCATTTACCATTTTCTATGCCTGTTTCAGGCGTGGGGAAAGGTCTAAATGTAAGACAGCTTGGAAGTTGTCTTACATTTTGAACTGGCGGAGGATCCACCGAAATTATGGAGAGGCCTGCACCTCTACATAACTGCGGCGGATCCACCTCCAGATATAGGGGTTTATTAAGACCAGAGTCTAAAACGCTGGTCTTAATAAATGACCCCCAATATGTGTAAATATTTAGGTACACAGTAATAGTAATGAATGCTGAATTTAAAAAAATCTGACTGGTCCCAGACACAATATTCATCAATTGCTGTAGAACAAATCACATAGCGAGAATGACTAAATTCTATATTTAGCTGAAAAATATATAGTAACTTGCATTAATATAACATGAGGTCGGGGACAGATACACATGCAAAATGGCACTATATATATATATATATATATATATATATTGTGGTATGGTGCAGGGTGCCGTCATAGATGGCAGGTACGTGTCACCGAGGTTCATAGCCTCAGTGAGGTAAGAGCCGTTTTGTTGATGTCAGTAGCAGGTAGTGCTACTGACACAGTTGCTAAATAGCGTGGCTGCAAAGCCGATCCGGGCCGGCTCTTACCGGGAGCAGCTAAAGTGTAGGGTGGGTGGCTGCCCCCCAACGACCCAGTCCTGGTTTTGGGGCTGGGTTTAAAACTCAGCCAGCACCAGCAGCTGTCTCTGTGATTGTCCTGGAGCTGCTGATCGTGCTGTGGAGCTCCCTGGGCTGGAAGCAAGAGCCCAGCAAGGAGGTGTGCAGTCGGCCTGGAAGCCTGTGGTGGATTGTCTTGCGGCTGGGCTGACAGCCAGGTGCGAACCCGCACCTAAACCTCCCAGGTGATTGGAACCTGTATGTGACTTTTTGTTTTGCCTCACGTTTTTCTCATGGGTGTGAATTAACACCAAGTGACTGTGTGCTGTATACTTTATGCAAGTGTGAATTAAACACTGTTTTGCTGCACTTTCTGGACTCCCTTTTGCCTCTGTACTGCACCCACACCGCTATCTACCAGAGCGACTCCCCACATTTGGTGTCGGATGCGGGCATGCGCAGTGCGGCTGGCGTGAACGCCGAAGTTTGTTTGTTTTGCTGGGCACGAATGCATGGAATATATTAAACCAGCAAAGTTGCAAGCAGGAATTTCTGGCAACATGGAGGCTGCTGTGAAGGCTCTCATAGAGGCTAACGTGCAGCAGCGGGAGACCAACCAGCTACTATTACAGCACGTGATGGCGTTACAAGCTGCAGGAGCGTCCCACCACGACCATGATGCCCGGAAAGCGGTCCGTGCGGCGATCCCAAAAATGACCCCCTCGGACGACGTTGAGACATATCTGGCGGTCTTTGAGAAGGTGGCCGTGAGGGAAAAGTTACCCCGTGACCAGTGGGCCGAGGTGGTCGCTCCGTTCCTGGCATCCGGACCCCAGCAAGTTTTTTTGACTTAGCAGATGACCAGGCTGCTGATTACCCCACGGTGAAGGGGGAGATCCTGGCCAGACTGGGGGTAAACGTGTTGGTCCGGGCTCAGCGGGTCCACCCGTGGGACTTTAAAACGGCTGAACCCGCCAGGCCGCAGTACTATGAGTTGCTGCACAGGTTGCAAAAGTGGCTGCAGCCTGATGTTCTAAGTCCGGCTGCTATGCTGGACCGTCTGCTGGCCGACATGTTCTGGAGGGCCCTGCCTTACCCCCTTCAGCACTGGATCGGCCAGGTATCCCCACTAATGCCCTTGAAATGGTTGATCTGGTGGAGCGCTATGAGGCCACAAAAACTTGCAAGGGGGTGTTGTTGGGAGGGGCCGGTCAAACCCCGGAGGTCTCCCATCCAGTCCCGACGTCTGATACCTGAGAGACCTGTTCGGGGTGTGCCCCCTGTGGACCCGGCCCCGATTGTCTGCTGGCGGTGTCAGGAGCCTGGCCACGTAAGGGCCGACTGTCCACACCGGGGAGAACCCATGGAGACTAATTATGGGTACCGGGCTTCCATGTATGCCCGGAGACTGTGTGCAACCGGCACCCCCGAGACAATAGACAATCGTCACCTGTGCCAGGTGCAAGTGGGTGATAATCTGGCAGTGGCGCTACTGGACTCAGGGAGCCTAGTAACCCTGGTAAGTGCTGCCCTGGTACAGCCCACCCAGTATACGGGCCGGAAAGTTGGTGTGGTGTGCATACATGGAGACTTAAAGGACTATCCCACTGCTGTAAAGCCTCTATCCACGGCGGCTGGCACCTGGACTTGTGAAGTGGCGATCTCCACAAAGCTACCTTATAAACTAATAATTGGGAGAGACTTCCCTGGTTTTCCGTCACTATGGCCTGAGATGAAAGTGACTAATAACCCTGAGACAGGGGTAACCCTAGCAGAGTGGCCTGGTTCCAGTGGGAGGCCAGAGCCCTGGGAGCCCGAGTCCGAAGGGCCTGCGGTAGGGGTGACCACCACTTCTGTGATAGAGGGGGAGACACCCCCAATGAGTGTAATGGTGGGAGACATGGAGGACTTGCCACCAGGACCTGAGTTGGCAGACCTCCACATCTCCGGAGACAGTTTTGGGACCGCCCAACACCGGGACCAAACTCTAACCAGGGCCTGGGAGAATGTGCTGGAAATTGATGGTAAACCCCAGAAACCAGGGGCTGAGTTAATATTTCCCCGCTTTGTTGTTCACCAAGAAATGTTATATCGGGTGAACCAAATCCGGGGTGAACCTATTGAACAGTTGGTGGTGCCCACAGCGTATCGCAAGCTTGTCATGGAGCTTGCCCACCAACATGTTCTTGGGGGACACCTGGGGTGGCAGAAAACCCAGGACCGCATACTGCTGCGGTTTTATTGGCCCAGTGTGTTCAAGGAGGTAGAAAATTATTGTAAGTCCTGTCCAACCTGTCAGATAACTAGCCCCCAGCCACATTTCCGTAGTCCTCTGGTACCTCTGCCAATTATTAAAGTACCGTTTGAGCGAATCGCTATGGATTTAATTGGGCCTGTACCAAAGTCTGCCAGGGGCCACCAACACATTCTGGTAGTTCTCGACTATGCCACTCGGTATCCGGAGGCGGTGCCTCTGCGACATACCTCAGCTGAACTCATTGCCAAAGAGTTAATGGAAATGTTTTCCCGTGTGGGCCTGCCAAAAGAGGTTCTGACAGACCAAGGGACCCCTTTTATGTCCAAAGTTATGAGGAAACTGTGTTGCGTATAAAGCAGTTACGGACGTCCGTTTACCATCCGCAAACAGACGGTCTTGTTGAGAGGTTTAACCAAACTCAAAAAAATATGTTAAAGAGGGTGGTGTCTAGAGATGGGAAGGACTGGGATCTGCTTCTGCCCTATCTCATGTTCGCAGTGCGAGAGGTGCCCCAAGCCTCTACTGGGTTCTCGCCCTTCGAACTGCTTTATGGCAGACACCCTCGGGGCCTGTTGGATATCGCCAAGGAAGCGTGGGAACAACAGCCTGTCCCCCACAAAAGTGTCATTGAGTATGTCGCCTAGATGCAGGAACGGATGGAAAGGGTGTTGCCCTTGGTCCGGGAGCATATGGAGGCAGCGCAACAAGCCCAGAGTAGGGTGTACAATCGTCAGGCTCGGGTACGGGACTTCAATCCGGGAGATCGGGTTTTGGTTCTGGTACCCACCCTGGACAGCAAGTTCCTAGCTAGGTGGCAGGGCCCCTATGAGGTAATCGAGAAGGTAGGGGAAGTAGCGCAAGCCGGAGCAGGTGTACCACGTGAATTTGCTAAAGCCGTGGAAAGATAGGGACACGGCCGACGACCACAGCCCCCGGCCAGGGCTTCTAGGTGAAAAGGGTCCAGCCCCACAGTTCGAGACCTGTGAAGCCGTAACCACAGCCTGTCTTCCAAACAAGTTCAGGAAGTCAGGGAGTTCGTCAGTCGGAACACGGATGTGTTCTCGGACCTCCCTGGCCGCACGTCTCTCATCCAACATGACATCGTCACTGAGCCTCAGGCCAAGATCCGGTTAAAACCATACCGGGTACCCGAGGCTCGGCGACGGGCCATCGCGGAGGAAGTGCAGATAATGTTGAAGCTCGATGTCATTGAGGAATCGAAAAGTGAGTGGGCCAGTCCCATAGTCCTAATACCCAAGCCGGATGGGACGTTGCGGTTCTGCAACGATTTTCACAAGTTAAATGAAGTGTCCAAGTTTGATGTGTATCCCATGCCCCGGGTAGACGAGCTTGTTGAGAATTTAGGGCAAGCCCGTTATTTTTCTGTGTTAGACCTCACTAAAGGGTAATGGCAGGTACCCTTAACGGAGTCGGCCAAGGAAAAAAACGCTTTTGTCACTCCGCAGGGCCTGTATCATTACAAGGTGTTACCCTTTGGCCTGCATGGCGCCCCCGCCACCTTCCAAAGGTTAATGGATATTGTGCTGCGACCTCATCGTCGGTACGCCTCGGCCTACTTAGATGATGTAATCATCCACAGCACCAACTGGGAAAGCCATTTGCCCAAAGTGCAGGCGGTAGTGGATGCCCTGAGGAAAGCTGGACTAACCGCCAATCCAAAGAAGTGTGCGATTGGGTTGGAAGAAACCAAATATCTGGGATATGTCATTGGGCGGGGAGTCATCAAGCCTAAAGTAAATAAGGTAGAGGCAATACGGAGTTGGCCCCGACCGGTCACCACCAGACAGGTAAAGTCGTTTCTGGGAATTGTGGGGTATTACATGAGGTTTGTGCCCCACTTTGCCACTATAGCTTCGCCGTTAACAGACTTGTTAAAGGGGCGTAAGACAGGGACGGTCCGTTGGAACGAGCAGGCAGAAAAGGCTTTCTCCGCCTTGAAATCGGCCCTGTGTGGGTCCCCGGTTTTGGTGACGCCCGATTTCAAGAAGGAGTTCGTTGTCCAGACCGACGCCTCTGAGGTTGGCCTTGGTGCGGTACTGTTGCAGGAAGTCAACGGGGAGGAGCATCCCGTTGTCTTCCTCAGCCGCAAACTCACCCCAGCCGAGGCCAGGTACAGCATAGTCGAGAGAGAGTGCCTGGCCATCAAGTGGGCACTCGAGGCCCTCCGTTATTACCTGTTGGGCAGAAGCTTCCGCCTGGTGACCGACCACTCCCCACTCAAGTGGATGAGCCAAGCCAAAGAGAGAAATGCCCGGGTCACCAGGTGGTTTCTATCCCTACAGAATTATAAATTCATGGTGGAGCACAGAGCGGGCCGGTTGTTGAAAAATGCAGACTCCCTCTCCCGGGTACACTGTTTTTCGTGTGTCCACCCCCTCAGGGTTGAACAAAGGGGGGGGGGGATGTGGTAAGGTGCAGGGTGCCGTCGTAGATGGCAGGTACGTGTCACCGAGGTTCATAGCCTCGGTGAGGTAAGAGCCGTTTTGTTGATGTCAGTAGCAGGTAGTGCTACTGACACAGTTGCTAAATAGCGTGGCTGCAAAGCCGATCCGGGCCGGCTCTTACCGGGAGCAGCTAAAGTGTAGGGTGGGTGGCTGCTCCCCACGACCCAGTCCTGGTTTTGGGGCTGGGTTTAAAACTCAGCCAGCACCAGCAGCTGTCTCGGTGATTGTCCTGGAGCTGCTGATCGTGCTGTGGAGCTCCCTGGGCTGGAAGCAAGAGCCCAGCAAGGAGGTGTGCAGTCGGCCTGGAAGCCTGTGGTGGATTGTCTTGCGGCTGGGCTGACAGCCAGGTGCGAACCCGCACCTAAACCTCCCAGGTGATTGGAACCTGTATGTGACTTTTTGTTTTGCCTCACGTTTTTCTCATGGGTGTGAATTAACACCAAGTGACTGTGTGCTGTATACTTTATGCAAGTGTGAATTAAACACTGTTTTGCTGCACTTTCTGGACTCCCTTTTGCTTCTGTACTGCACCCGCACCGCTATCTACTAGAGCGACTCCCCACAATATATATATATATATATATATATATATATTGGACATAGATCTGGGATTGGTTTTGCTAACAGAGTTAATGAGTGTAGCCTGCACTATTATCTTGCATCCCATTATTTTACATCTACATGACATGTTGCAGTAACAGATGCGCCTAATGATAGAATCTATTTCAAAGATAGAGAAACAACTTCTAATAATATGGGAAGAAGCACAGATTGACTAAAAGATGTAAAATAAGGCATCATGGGGAAAAAGATAAAGACAGACATACAATATATCTCAGGTAGTGAATCTGCATTGTTGCAGCCCTCATTACCATTTCCTGGATATATCAGTATTCCCTTATCTGCTTACCACATGAAAGGAACTGCACTGGATTAAGCAGCAAGGCTCTAGCAACATTTGTCTATTCATTATGTGTACTGCTTTGTAAATGGTTTTAAAGTTTTATGCATAAGGAAATGCAAAAGACAAGCTATACGGCAATAATAAAATGTAAGCATGAGTTCCTCAAAAAACCTTATGGGGAATGTATCATTGTAGGTGTGTTTGGGGCTATTTTTTTGACTGGAGTTTCTTTGTGTCCCTACGCCTAAATTTATGATGGTTTTATTACATTTGGCACGTGTGATGTGGTTTCGCTACTATCAATGAGAGTATACCAGGGGGCTGCCTGGCATAGAGATGCAACTTTTTATAAATGAGACATATTTATTACATGTTTTGGTATTCTATCCTGTGACCGACTTTTCACTCTGAAAGTGGCAAATCTCATCAAAATTGAAGAAGTTCGCCAACATCACAAAAAAATGCACAACAGTGTTGCATGCTACATCTCTTGGGACATTTTTACACCACAAAACTGGTGCAGCAGATTTAATAAATGTCCCTGTTAGGCCCCTTTCACACGGGCGAGTTTGCGTCTGTGAAGAGGACGCTTTGCACCCGCACTGAATCCGGACCCATTCATTTCTATGGAGCTGTGCACATGAGCGGTGATTTTCACGCATCACTTCTGCGTTGCGTGAAAATAGCAGCATGCCCTATATTGTGCGTTTTTCACGCAACGCAGGCCCCATAGAAGTGAATGGGGCTGCGGGAAAATCGCAAGCATCCGCAAGCAAGTGCGGATGCGTTGCGATTTTCCTGCATGGTTGCTTCGTAACGGGACCAGGTCTTTATTATTTTCCCTTATAACATGGTTATAAGGGGAAATAATAGCATTCTTAATAAAGAATGTTTAGTAAAATGAAGATGAAGGGGTTAAAAATAATAAAAGTTAACTTACCTTTGCCACTTGATCACGTAGTCGCAATCTCTCCTCTCTTTCCCTGCATCAGCTAAGATCTAAAGGACCTGTGATGACGTCACATCACATGGTCCAATCACATGGTCTATCACCATGGTAAGATGGACCATGTGATTGGACCATGTGATGTGACGTCACCACAGGTCCTTTAGATCATAGATGCTGCAGGGAAAGAGAGGACAGATCGCGACTACGTGATCAAGTGGCTAAGGTAAGTTAACTTTTATTATTTTTAACCCCTTCCTCTTCATTTTACTATGCATTCTTTATTAAGAATGCTATTATTTCCCCTTATAACCATGTTATAAGGGAAAATAATAAATTCTCCTGAAGACCCGAAACCGGACTTCAGTGATGAAGTCCGGCTTTGGGTCTGGGTACCAAACATGGCGATTTTTCTCACACGCGTGCAAAACGCATTACAAACGTTTGCACCTGCGCGGGAAAATCGTGCATATTCCCACAAAGCATCCGCCTCTTATTCGGGCGTCAAACATGACGCCCGTGTGAAAGAGGCCTAAATTTATGATGGTTTTATTACATTTGGCACGTGTGATGTGGTTTCGCTACTATCAATGAGAGTATACCAGGGGACTGCCTGGCATGCAGATGCAACTTTTTATAAATGAGACATATTTATAACATATTTAGGTATTCTAATCTGTGACCAACTTTTCACTCTGAAAGTGGCAAATCTCATCAAAATTGAAGAAGTTCGCCAACATCACAAAAAAATGCACAACAGTGTTGCACGCTACATCTCTTGGGGCATTTTTACACCACAAAACTGGTGCAGCAGATTTGATAAATGTCCCTGTTAGTGTTTTTAGGAACCAGTACTAAAAAACAACCATCGATACAAATGATTCTTGACCTTCATGATAACTCCTCTAGATGTTAAAAAAAGATGGCTAAAAAAAACTCCTAGGGGGTCATTTATGAAGCTGAAATACACCTATATTTCAGGCGACTTTTCCCCCGCTCACGCCAGGTCTAAAAAAGTGGGTGTTTCAGGTGTAGAAAAAGGTCTATATGTAGGACAGCAAAGAAGCTGTTTTACATTTAGAAGCGGTGGTGGATCCGCTGAAGTTATAAAGAGGACGGCGCCGCCACATAACTGCAGAGGATCCACCACCAGTGCAGGGCTTTTTTTAAGACCAGCATCTAAAATGCTTAACACTGGGTTCAGACCTGAGCGTTTAGAAGCCTATCGTTTTATGCGCGTTCAAGATGGGCGTTTAGGCGCGTTTTTTCAAGCGTTTTGGTAAATAGTGTAGGCGCGTTTGACGCGCGTTTATGTGATTGACTGCATAGTTGGCCAATGACCAATGATATAGTTTGGCCAATCTGAGTGCTTTAGAGGTGTGACATTCCATGGTGGCTGATTCAGCATGTTGCAAACTTTGTAAAACGCGCATCCATAGGCGCGTTTTACGCGGCACAAACGCCCGAACAACACGCCTATCGCGTTTCCCATTGAAGTCTATTGGCACCAAACGCTCGAAAAAAGCCCGAATTAACGCGAACATACTTGCTTATGCGTCGGACATTTATAGGCGCCTACGAACGCGCATAAAAACGCGCAAGTGTGAACCACCCCCATTGGAATGCATGGTTCCTGTACTGTTGTGCGTTTTTATGTGCGTTCGAACGCGGCGTTTTACGCGAAAGTGTGAACTGAGTGTAATAAATGCTTAAAAAAGGACCCCTCTAGTGTTAAGAACGTAAGAAAACAGGCACATGTGGCAAAATCTGCAACTGCTCTGCTCATATTCCATGGTAGTAAAATTCATACCATTTGCAAAAATGATGTTGCCCGAATTGCCGCAAATTTTGTTGTCTTCAGTGCAAAGTATGGGACCACAGCAGATATGCTCAAGAAGCTGACATGCTGCGAATCCAAACCACACTGTTTGTCAAGTTATAAGCGGATTCCAGTGAGCACACTCTCTGCAGCATGTCTTATCCACATTGCTGCTACTGTAAATGCTGCGGTGAACTTGCCTAAGTAGGCATTCTCTAAATGTTATGGTTGGTCATTATGTGAACACTTTACAAATAGAGAAAACTAGAGAATTGCACTGATATGTTGAAGGATAAAATTTCTATTATTCTCAGTTATCATTCCAAATTAAGATGAATTCCAGTACGTTAGAATATCAACTTTTTAGAAAGAGACCTGTGGGAGCTATTAGTGTTGTTGGGGTGCGTGGTTCCTAGTGATGAGCGGCATAGGCAATACTCGAATTCGCGATATTTCACAAACTTTTGGCTTAAATTTTTGCTCTAAATTCACAAATTCGTGATCTCCAGTCATTATTTAGATGATTGCGAAAATCGGCAATGTAATATATTCGCGATAAAAAATTTGCGATTAGAATATTGGCAATCAACACTATTCGTGTATACAAATATGTAGCACTATATTCTAAATATTTGCGAATTCTCAAGGTGGCGATATTCGCGATTAAAATTCACGATTCGAACATTGGCGCTCAACACTAGTGGTTCCATGTGTATTGACAAATGTGGTGTATGGGCGAACAGCTGCTTGACGGGGGCGCCGAGTGTCTGATCCATGCTAATTAGCTAGTAAAGTCCTATCCTGAGGATAGGCCTTCATTTAATATAAGGTGACAACTGAATTAAATAAAAGAATTTTTCAGGATTACTATGTTTGTTAACAGATATACTTATGTAGTTGCTTACCTCATGTACATCTTCCCCATGCTCTTTTTTTTTTTTTCAATTTGGACTCTCACAACCCATTTTCACCATGTAAACACGTGGAGCGACAAAAGTCATAAGAATGTGAAATGAAACTAACTTAGATTTAAAATTTCAATATTATAGTAATTAAATTGGTGACTATAGTTATAGCTGTAGTTGTACCTATGGTTTATTTATGATGGAACGAAAACCTCACTTGCGGAATCACGTCACAAGTATAGACCTACACATGTAACCGGAAGACCACTATGAGGTCATTCCACCAACACAAAAAATAGCAGATATTCCACAAAGTGGGGATATATATTTTTTTCTTGCATATGTACTGCATGCTGCGGCCTGTGTCTCAGACCGCTGGGGACTGTCTGTTGTGCAACCTGGTGTAAGCAGCCTTAGTACTTCACCTTCCACCCATCCTTCCCTCATTTTAAAAAAAACATTTGTGGGTATCCCTTGGTGCCGACTCTTTTCACTCTCTCCTCTTTCCCATTTCACAGACTTCTTATTCCAATCCTCCCTCCTCCACCCCTTCATTCCGTCACCTCACCTCCACTTCACTTTCTATTTCTATTTTTTTCTTCCTTGTCCCTCCTCTCCCAATCCCCCTGCCCCCTTTCCTCTCTATTATCTACTTCTCTCCCATCTTTTATCTCATTAATTCTTTTAACATACGCTCCAATTTTTTCTTATCTTTCTATACATTATGTAAACAAATCACTTTGTTTTCCTGTATGTAGCACTTCCTGTTACTGTACCCAAACAAACCCATGATGCACTTCTCCTTTCTCTGCCACACCTCCAGCACCACCCCTAACAACGCCCAACTAGTTTATAGCTCCGCCCACCAGTTAGTTACATAGACACTTCCCTATCACTGCCCCTAAAAACACCCAGCTAGTTTATAGCTCCTTCCACCAGCTAGTTACATAGACACTGTCCTATCACTGCCCCTAACACCACCCAGCTAGTTTATAGCTCCTCCCACCAACTAGTTACATAGACACTTCCAGGGCCGGTGCAAGGATTTTTGCCAGCACAAGCGAAGCTACATTTTGGCGTGCCCCCCCCCCCCCCCATGATCACATCACGAAAGTGATTTAAAAAAAAAAATTCATTTTGGAGCTCCCCCCCCCCTTCTATGCGCCCTAAGGCAGCAGCTTGGTCTGCCTTATTATAGTATCGGCCCTGGACACTTCCCTATCACTGCCCCTAACAACGCCCAACTAGTTTATAGCTCCTCCCACCAGCTAGTTACATAGACACTTCCCTATCACTGGCCCTAACAACACCCAGCTAGTTTATAGCTCCTCCCACCAGCTAGTTACATAGACACTTCCCTATCACTGCCCCTAACAACGCCCAGCTAGTTTATAGCTCCTCCCACCAGCTAGTTACATAGACACTTCCCTATCACTGCCCCTAACAACGCCCAGCTAGTTTATAGCTCCTCCCACCAGCTAGTTACATAGACACTTCCCTATCACTGCCCCTAACAACACCCAGCTAGTTTATAGCTCCTCCCACCAGCTAGTTACATAGACACTCCCCTATCACTGCCCCTAACAACACCCAGCTAGTTTATAGCTCCTTCCACCAGCTAGTTACATAGACATTTCCCTATCACTGCCCCTAACAACACGCAGCTAGTTTATAGCTCCTCCCACCAGCTAGTTGCATAGACACTCCCCTATCACTGCCCCTAACAGCCAGCTAGTTTATAGCTCCTCCCACCAGCTAGTTACATAGACACTCCCCTATCACTGCCCCTAACACCCAGCTAGTTTATAGCTCCTCCCACCAGCTAGTTACATAGACATTTCCCTATTACTGCCCCTAACACCCAGCTAGTTTATAGCTCCTTGCCACCAGCTAGTTACATAGACAATTCCCTATCACTGCCCCTAACAACAACCAGCTAGTTTATAGCTCCTCCCACCCAGCTAGTTACATAGACATTTCCCTATCTCTGCCCCTAACAACAGCCAGCTAGTTTATAGCTCCTCCCACCCAGCTAGTTACATAGACATTTCCCTATCTCTGCCCCTAACAACAGCCAGCTAGTTTATAGCTCCTCCCACCAGCTAGTTACATAGACACTTCCCTATCACTGCCCCTAACAACATCCAGCTAGTTTATAGCTCCTTCCACCAGCTAGTTACATAGACACTTCCCTATCACTGCCCCTAACAACACGCAGCTAGTTTATAGCTCCTCCCACCAGCTAGTTGCATAGACACTCCCTATCACTGCCCCTAACAGCCCAGCTAGTTTATAGCTCCTCCCACCAGCTAGTTACATAGACACTCCCCTATCACTGCCCCTAACACCAAGCTAGTTTATAGCTCCTCCCACCAGCTAGTTACATAGACATTTCTCTATTACTGCCCCTAACACCCAGCTAGTTTATAGCTCCTTGCCACCAGCTAGTTACATAGACACTTCCCTATCACTGCCCCTAACAACACCCAGCTAGTTTATAGCTCCTCCCACCCAGCTAGTTACATAGACATTTCCCTATCTCTGCCCCTAACAACAGCCAGGTAGTTTATAGCTCCTCCCACCAGCTAGTTACATAGACATTTCCCTATCTCTGCCCCTAACAACAGCCAGCTAGTTTATAGCTCCTCCCACCAGCTAGTTACATAGACACTTCCCTATCACTGCCCTAACAACACCCAGCTAGTTTATAGCTCCTCCCACCAGCTAGTTACATAGACACTCCCTATCACTGCCCCTAACAACACACAGCTAGTTTATAGCTCCTCCCACCAGCTAGTTACATAGACACTCCCTATCACTGCCCCTAACAACACCCAGCTAGTTTATAGCTCCTCCCACCAGCTAGTTACATAGACACTTCCCTATCACTGCCCCTAACAACACCCAGCTAGTTTATAGCTCCTCCCACCAGCTAGTTACATAGACACTCCCCTATCACTGCCCCTAACAACACCCAGCTAGTTTATAGCTCCTCCCACCCAGCTAGTTACATAGACACTCCCCTATCACTGCACCTAACAACGCCCAGCTAGTTTATAGCTCCTCCCACCCAGCTAGTTACATAGACATTTCCCTATCTCTGCCCCTAACAACAGCCAGCTAGTTTATAGCTCCTCCCACCAGCTAGTTACATAGACACTTCCCTATCACTGCCCCTAACAATGCCCAGCTAGTTTATAGCTCCTCCCACCAGCTAGTTACATAGACACTCCCCTATCACTGCCCCTAACAACACACAGCTAGTTTATAGCTCCTCCCACCAGCTAGTTACATAGACACTCCCCTATCACTGCCCCTAACAACACCCAGCTAGTTTATAGCTCCTCCCACCCAGCTAGTTACATAGACACTCCCCTATCACTGCCCCTAACAACACCCAGCTAGTTTATATCTCCTCCCACCAGCTAGTTACATATACACTCCCCTATCACTGCCCCTAACAACACCCAGCTAGTTTATAGCTCCTCCCACCCAGCTAGTTACATAGACACTCCCCTATCACTGCCCCTAACAACGCCCAGCTAGTTTATAGCTCCTCCCACCAGCTAGTTACATAGACACTGTCCTATCACCGCCCCTAACAGCCAGCTAGTTTATAGCTCCTCCCACCAGCTAGTTACATAGACACTCTCCTATCACTGCTCCTAACAACGCCCAGCTAGTTTATAGCTCCTCCCACCAGCTAGTTACATAGACATTTCCCTATCACTGCCCCTAACAACACCCAACTAGTTTATAGCTCCTCCCACCAGCTAGTTACATAGACACTTCCCTATCACTGCCCCTAACAACGCCCAGCTAGTTTATAGCTCTTCCCACCAGCTAGTTACATAGACACTCCCCTATCACTGCCCCTAACAACACCCAGCTAGTTTATAGCTCCTCCCACCAGCTAGTTACATAGACACTCCCCTATCACTGCCCCTAACACCCAGCTAGTTTATAGCTCCTCCCACCAGTTAGTTACATAAACACTCCCTATCACTGCCCCTAACACCCAGCTAGTTTATAGCTCCTCCCACCAGTTAGTTACATAGACACTCCCCTATCACTGCCCTAACACCCAGCTAGTTTATAGCTCCTCCAACCAGCTAGTTACATAGACACTCCCTATCACTGCCCCCTAACACCCAGCTAGTTTATAGCTCCTTCCACCAGTTAGTTACATAGACACTCCCTATCACTGCCCCTAACATCCAGCTAGTTTATAGCTCCTCCCACCAGCTAGTTACATAGACACTCCCCATTACTGCCCCTAACAACGCCCAGCTAGTTTATAGCTCCTCCCACCAGCTAGTTACATAGACACTCCCCTATCACTGCCCCTAACACCCAGCTAGTTTATAGCTCCTCCCACCAGCTAGTTACATAGACACTCCCTATCACTGCCCTAACAACACCCAGCTAGTTTATAGCTCCTCCCACCCAGCTAGTTACATAGACACTCCCTATCACTGCCCCTAACAACACCCAGCTAGTTTATATCTCCTCCCACCAGCTAGTTACATATACACTCCCTATCACTGCCCCTAACAACACCCAGCTAGTTTATAGCTCCTCCCACCCAGCTAGTTACATAGACACTCCCTATCACTGCCCCTAACAACGCCCAGCTAGTTTATAGCTCCTCCCACCAGCTAGTTACATAGACACTGTCCTATCACGCCCTAACAGCCAGCTAGTTTATAGCTCCTCCCACCAGCTAGTTACATAGACACTCTCCTATCACTGCCCCTAACAACGCCCAGCTAGTTTATAGCTCCTCCCACCAGCTAGTTACATAGACATTTCCCTATCACTGCCCTAACAACACCCAGCTAGTTTATAGCTCCTCCCACCAGCTAGTTACATAGACACTTCCCTATCACTGCCCCTAACAACGCCCAGCTAGTTTATAGCTCTTTCCCACCAGCTAGTTACATAGACACTCCTATCACTGCCCCCTAACAACGCCCAGCTAGTTTATAGCTCCTCCCATCAGCTAGTTACATAGACACTCCCCTATCACTGCCCCTAACACCAGCTAGTTTATAGCTCACTCCCACCAGTTAGTTACATAAACACTCCCTATCACTGCCCCTAACACCCAGCTAGTTTATAGCTCCTCCCACCAGTTAGTTACATAGACACTCCCTATCACTGCCCCTAACACCCAGCTAGTTTATAGCTCCTCCAACCAGCTAGTTACATAGACACTCCCCTATCACTGCCCCTAACACCCAGCTAGTTTATAGCTCCTTCCACCAGTTAGTTACATAGACACTCCCCTATCACTGCCCCTAACATCCAGCTAGTTTATAGCTCCTCCCACCAGCTAGTTACATAGACACTCCCCCATTACTGCCCCTAACAACGCCCAGCTAGTTTATAGCTCCTCCCACCAGCTAGTTACATAGACACTCCCTATCACTGCCCCTAACACCCAGCTAGTTTATAGCTCCTCCCACCAGCTAGTTACATAGACACTCCCCTATCACTGCCCCTAACAACACCCAGCTAGTTTATAGCTCCTCCCACCCAGCTAGTTACATAGACACTCCCCTATCACTGCCCCTAACAACGCCCAGCTAGTTTATAGCTCCTCCCACCAGCTAGTTACATAGAAACTGTCCTATCACCGCCCCTAACAGCCAGCTAGTTTATAGCTCCTCCCACTAGCTAGTTACATAGACACTCTCCTATCACTGCCCCTAACAACGCCCAGCTAGTTTATAGCTCCTCCCACCAGCTAGTTACATAGACATTTCCCTATCACTGCCCCTAACAACACCCAGCTAGTTTATAGCTCCTCCCACCAGCTAGTTACATAGACACTCCCCTATCACTGCCCCTAACAACGCCCAGCTAGTTTATAGCTCCTCCCACTAGCTAGTTACATAGACACTGTCCTATCACCGCCCCTAACAGCCAGCTAGTTTATAGCTCCTCCCACCAGCTAGTTACATAGACACTCTCCTATCACTGCCCCTAACAACGCCCAGCTAGTTTATAGCTCCTCCCACCAGCTAGTTACATAGACATTTCCCTATCACTGCCCCTAACAACACCCAGCTAGTTTATAGCTCCTCCCACCAGCTAGTTACATAGACACTTCCCTATCACTGCCCCTAACAACGCCCAGCTAGTTTATAGCTCCTCCCACCAGCTAGTTACATAGACACTCCCCTATCACTGCCCCTAACAACACCCAGCTAGTTTATAGCTCCTCCCACCAGCTAGTTACATAGACACTCCCCTATCACTGCCCCTAACACCCAGCTAGTTTATAGCTCCTCCCACCAGTTAGTTACATAGACACTCCCCTATCACTGCCCCTAACACCCAGCTAGTTTATAGCTCCTCCCACCAGTTAGTTACATAGACACTCCCCTATCACTGCCCCTAACACCCAGCTAGTTTATAGCTCCTCCAACCAGCTAGTTACATAGACACTCCCTATCACTGCCCCTAACACCCAGCTAGTTTATAGCTCCTCCCACCAGTTAGTTACATAGACACTCCCCTATCACTGCCCCTAACACCCAGCTAGTTTATAGCTCCTCCCACCAGCTAGTTACATAGACACTCCCCCATCACTGCCCCTAACAACGCCCAGCTAGTTTATAGCTCCTCCCACCAGCTAGTTACATAGACACTGTCCTATCACCGCCCTAACAGCCAGCTAGTTTATAGCTCCTCCCACCAGCTAGTTACATAGACACTCTCCTATCACTGCCCCTAACAACGCCCAGCTAGTTTATAGCTCCTCCCACCAGCTAGTTACATAGACACTTCCTTATCACTGCCCCTAACAACACCCAGCTAGTTTATAGCTCCTCCCACCAGCTAGTTACATAGACACTTCCCTATCACTGCCCCTAACAACGCCCAGCTAGTTTATAGCTCCTCCCACCAGCTAGTTACATAGACACTTCCCTATCACTGCCCCTAACAACGCCCAGCTAGTTTATAGCTCCTCCCACCAGCTAGTTACATAGACACTTCCTATCACTGCCCCTAACAACACCCAGCTAGTTTATAGCTCCTCCCACCAGCTAGTTACATAGACACTCCCCTATCACTGCCCCTAACAACACCCAGCTAGTTTATAGCTCCTCCCACCAGCTAGTTACATAGACATTTCCCTCTGACTGCCCCTAACAACACCCAGCTAGTTTATAGCTCCTCCCACCAGCTAGTTACATAGACACTCCCCTATCACTGCCCCTAACACACAGCTAGTTTATAGCTCCTCCAACCAGCTAGTTACATAGACACTCCCCTATCACTGCCCCTAACAACACCCAGCTAGTTTATAGCTCCTCCCACCAGCTAGTTACATAGACACTCCCTATCACTGCCCCTAACACCCAGCTAGTTTATAGCTCCTCCCACCAGTTAGTTACATAGACACTCCCCTATCACTGCCCCTAACACCCAGCTAGTTTATAGCTCCTCCAACCAGCTAGTTACATAGACACTCCCCTATCACTGCCCCTAACACCCAGCTAGTTTATAGCTCCTTCCACCAGTTAGTTACATAGACACTCCCCTATCACTGCCCCTAACACCCAGCTAGTTTATAGCTCCTCCCACCAGCTAGTTACATAGACACTCCCCTATCACTGCCTCTGACAAAACCCAGCTAGTTTATAGCTCCTCCCACCCAGCTAGTTACGTAGACACTGTCCTATCACTGTCACTAACACCCAGCTAGTTTATAGCTCCTTCCACCAGCTAGTTACATAGACACTCCCCTATCACTGCCCCTAACACCCAGCTAGTTTATAGCTCCTCCCACCAGTTAGTTACATAGACACTCCCCTATCACTGCCCCTAACACCCAGCTAGTTTATAGCTTCTCCCACCAGCTAGTTACATAGACACTCCCCTACCACTGCCCCTAACAACGCCCAGCTAGTTTATAGCTCCTCCCACCAGCTAGTTACATAGACACTCCCTTATCACTGCCCCTAACAACACCCAGCTAGTTTATAGCTCCTCCCACCAGCTAGTTACATAGACACTTCCCTATCACTGCCCCTAACAACACCCAGCTAGTTTATAGCTCCTCCCACCAGGTAGTTACATAGACACTCCCCTATCACTGCCCCTAACACCCTCCAGCTAGTTTATAGCTCCTCCCACCAGCTAGTTACATAGACACTCCCCTATCACTGCCCCTAACACCCAGCTAGTTTATAGCTCCTCCCACCAGTTAGTTACATAGGCACTCCCCTATCTCTGCCCCTAACAACACCCAGCTAGTTTATAGCTCCTTCCACCAGCTAGTTACATAGACATTTGCCTATCACTGCCCCTAACAATGCTCAACTAGTTTGTAGCGCCTCCCACCAGCTAGTTACATAGACACTCCCCTATCACTGCCCCTAACAACACCCAGCTAGTTTATAGCTCCTCCCACCAGCTAGTTACATAGACACTCTCCTAGCACTGTCCCTAACAACGCCCAGCTAGTTTATAGCTCCTCCCACCAGCTAGTTACATAGACATTTCCCTATCACTGCCCCTAACAACACCCAGCTACTTTATAGCTCCTCCCACCCACTAGTTACATAGACATTTCCCTATCACTGCCCCTAACACCCAGCTAGTTTATAGCTCCTCCCACCAGTTAGTTACATAGACACTCCCCTATCACTGCCCCTAACACCCAGCTAGTTTATAGCTTCTCCCACCAGCTAGTTACATAGACACTCCCCTACCACTGCCCCTAACAACGCCCAGCTAGTTTATAGCTCCTCCCACCAGCTAGTTACATAGACACTCCCTTATCACTGCCCCTAACAACACCCAGCTAGTTTATAGCTCCTCCCACCAGCTAGTTACATAGACACTTCCCTATCACTTCCCCTAACAACACCCAGCTAGTTTATAGTTCCTCCCACCAGGTAGTTACATAGACACTCCCCTATCACTGCCCCTAACACCCAGCTAGTCTATAGCTCCTCCCACCAGCCAGTTACATAGACATTCCCCTATCACTGCCCCTAACACCCAGCTAGTTTATAGCTCCTCCCACCAGCTAGTTACATAGATACTCCCCTATCACTGCCCCTAACACACTGCAGCTAGTTTATAGCTCCTCCCACCAGCTAGTTACATAGACACTCCCCTATCACTGCCCCTAACACCCAGCTAGTTTATAGCTCCTCCCACCAGTTAGTTACATAGGCACTCCCCTATCTCTGCCCCTAACAACAGCCAGCTAGTTTATAGCTCCTTCCACCAGCTAGTTACATAGACACTCCCCTATCACTGCCCCTAACA
Source organism: Bufotes viridis (assembly GCA_033119425.1). Lineage (NCBI taxonomy): Eukaryota > Metazoa > Chordata > Amphibia > Anura > Bufonidae > Bufotes > Bufotes viridis. Next base: position 266,263,871 of record CM065590.1, on the reverse strand, counting down.
ACGCCCAACTAGTTTGTAGCTCCTCCCACCAGCTAGTTACATAGACACTCCCCTATCACTGCCCCTAACAACACCCAGCTAGTTTATAGCTCCTCCCACCAGCTAGTTACATAGACACTCTCCTAGCACTGTCCCTAACAACGCCCAGCTAGTTTATAGCTCCTCCCACCAGCTAGTTACATAGACACTTCCCTATCACTGCCCCTAACAACACCCAGCTACTTTATAGCTCCTCCCACCCGCTAGTTACATAGGCACTCCCCTATCACTGCCCCTAACAACGCCCAGCTAGTTTATAGCTCCTCCCACCAGCTAGTTACATAGACACTGCCCCTAACACCCCCAGCTAGTTTATAGCTCCTCCCACCAGCTAGTTACATAGACACTGTCCTATCACTGCCCCTAACAAAACCCAGCTAGTTTATAGCTCCTCCCACCAGCTAGTTACATAGACACTCCCCTATCACTGCCCCTAACACCCAGCTAGTTTATAGCTCCTCCCACCAGCTAGTTACATAGACATTTCCCTATCACTGCCCCTAACAACACCCAGCTACTTTATAGCTCCTCCCACCAGCTAGTTACATAGACACTCCCCTATCACTGCCCCTAACACCCAGCTAGTTTATAGCTCCTCCCACCAGCTAGTTACATCGATACTCCCCTATCACTGAAACACCCATGGACATAACATCACAGGAAATAAGAAAGAGCTGCATGGACATGGTCATGTGACTAAAGTCCAGAACAGAAGAAAGGAGCAATAAAAATAAAAGACATACATTACAAAATGACAGCTACCTTCATAAATGATTATTTTATAGGATGTTGTTGCAAACCAAAAAAAACCTTTAAGTTCTAGGTGGGTGAATTTAGCGGTAATACACCAGAATCATGAGCTCCCTCACTCTCATAAAATGTTCATCTAAATATCAGATGTGAAAACTTTCAAAAAGCCATTATGGCAAGGATTTTCAAAGTAAGTACACCAGCCTCATCACATATGTGATAATGTATGGATCAGGTGAGAGGTATTCTTTAACCCCTTAAGGACCGGGGGTTTTGGGATTTTTGCGTTTTTGTTTTGCGCTCCCTGCCTTCCAAAAGCCATAACATTTTTATATTTCCGCTCACATAACCATATGATGGCTTGTTTTTTGCGGGACAAGTTGTACTTTTTAACGCTACCATTTATTTTTGCATGTGATGTAGTGGGAAACGGGAAAAATTCCAAATGGGGTGAAATTGCAAAAAAAAGCAATTTCACCACAGTTTTACGGGTTTTTAAATTACAACGTTCGATTTGCGATAAAACTGACTGGTTAATTTTATTCTTCAGGTCAGTACGAATCCGGCAATACCTAATATGTATAGTTTTTCTTGCGTTTTGATAGTGAAAAAAATTAAAAGTGGGAATTTTTTTATTTCATTTTTTTGTCGCCATGTTTTGACCCCTATAACTTTTTTGTAATTATGCGTACGGAGCAGTGTAGGGGCTCATTTTTTGCGGGCAATCTGAACTTTTAATTGATATCATTATGGGGTGCGTATAATGTTTTGATCACTTTTTATTCATTTTTTTAGGAAATGAAGCGCCCAAAATGGCGAATTAGCCATTTGGACGCTTTCTTTCCGTTTTTATGTTTACCGTATGGTGAATATTTTTAATATTATTATAGTATGGGCGTTTTCGCACATTGCGACACCCATTATGTGTAATTTTTTATTTTTTTATTTATTTTATTTTCATTTTGGGGAAAGGGGGTGATTTGAATTTTTATATTTTTTTTTATTTTTTAAACTTTTTTTTTTTTTTTTACTACTTTCTTATAGTTCCCATAGGGAACTATAAGATGCAATCATCAGATTGTTATTTCATATATTCCAATGCAATAGCATTGGAATATATGAGAAAATCAGATATTTCCTATGGAGCCTATTACAGTCATAGGCTCCATAGGAATACTAGTAGTAACCTAGGTTTCATTCACAGAAACCTAGGGTACTAAATGCATGCTCCGGCTCCCCTTGTGGCCATCAGGGAGCTGAGCAAAACCGAAAGTGAAACTTTCGGTTTTTGCGCTGATCAGATGCCGTGGTCAGGATTGACCACGGCATCTGAGGGGTTAAATGTCCGCGATCGGCATCGCTGCCGGTCGCGGACATGAGCTGCGGGTGTCAGCTTGATAAATCAAGCGTTTACCCGCAGCTCATGCGCCCGCTCCGTGCGGGAGTGGGCGCCATCTTTAAAGTCCGGACGAAGGGCGTACATGTACGCCCTTCGTCCTTAAGGGGTTAAAACCAGCTGCTGGGGTTCCCAGAAGTGGAAATCCTGTGATCAGCTTATTGTCGAGGGAACCTTCTAATGGAAAGGGAATGGTCCAAAGCAGCCCTGTTTCTATAGCAGTATACAGAGGACCATTACAGTGGCGACATTGTTATAACATACAGGGGCCGGGCGTGTGGCTTGATTTTGCAGTGTGTGTTTTCTTTTGGCTACAAAAAGATTTGCAGTTAATATCTATACTGTATGTTGCCACAAGGCTATTTTGCTTCTTGCTTCAACAGTTACAATCTAGAGTAGTATATAGCAAGGATTCCACCAAATATAATTGGGTACAAGGGCTCATTTACACCACTATTCTTATTTATTATTCAACAGTATACAAAACCTTAAAATCCCATATACTTTACAAACTGGACTTTTTACCATAAGAGACAGAAACTGCCAGGGGCACGTAAAAAGCAACAGAAAAAAGTCTGTGCTGAGAATAACACTTTAATGAACCAATACATAAATGCATGAAAACATCACTTATCTGTGGCCTAGAGGTAGTTAGTGGACTGTAGCACACAGAGCTGTGGATGGTAGGCTTTTATGTAATTGGAGTCTGGTGATTTGGGTGTCTTCTAGTGTAACAGATTTATATGATATTATAGTTAGACCTGAGAGTATTGCTGGCCAGTTTATAGTTATGGTACATGACTTCCTGCAAGCATTCTTGTAATGTTATACTAGTGATATGGTTTGTATATTTATTTTAACTAGAGGCAAAAGAAGCATTTACAAGCAGAGGAAAAACTATGAAAAAAACAGCACAGTATCCTTTTGAATATATAGTGATACATTCATTACCTAATTGTAAGATTCTGCATTGTATGTCTATCAAGACTTGTAAGGTATCAATTTACTTTTATATTGCATGATGTCTTCTTCTCTTTACCATGTGCAAAACTAAACATTTAGTATGATCTACAAAAACAAGTAGGACAAGGGGCAACTGTTCAAACTGTGTTCAAACTGTGTTTACTGGGTGGGGTTTTGATTTGCCTTTAAATATCTTTTCTGTGCCTCTTTGCCAGGTACACAGTGGCGTACATACAGGGGTCGCAGTTGCAACTGGGCCCGGCACTCCAGAGGGCCTGTCCGCCTGTGGAACCACCCCCCAGGCCGGCAGGCCACCCTAAATCATGTTAAAAACCACTGTACTCACATGTAATGGAGCGCTCTGATGGGGCCCAGCATGAAGTACAGTGGCAATTTCGGGCCCCATCAGAGCGCTCCATTACATGTATAATATGAGGGAGGGGGGGAGGGGCGAACACTCACACACACCCGGCCGGCAGTTCGTTTCCATAGTGAAGCAGGGAACCCTCCCTCTACCTGCTTCACTGATCTTCAAAGCTCAGCAGCTCCCTCTGCTGGCCCCACATTGCACTGCTTGCTGTGGGAGGAGATCTGAAAACCCAGGAATCTGCCTTCAGCACAGTAGCAGCGCGATGAGTTCGGGAGCCTGTCATCAGGGAAAAAGGTAAGTATGTGTTGTTGTTTTTAAGGCTGCAGACTGGGGGAAAAGGGGAAGAGGGGGGAATATAACTAATTTGAGGGGGCACCTAATCTGGCATAACTACTGTGAGGGCGACACATATGAAGGCATAATTATGAGGGGGCACATATGAAGGCATAACTACTGTGAGGGGGCAGGTAATCTGGCATAACCACTGTGAGGGGCACATATGTGGGCATATCTAATTTGAGGGACACATAATGTGGCACAACTACCGTAAGGGGGCACATAACTGGGCATAAATACTGTGAAGGGGCACATAATCTGGCATAACCACTCTGAGGGGGCACATATTTGGGCATATCTACTTTGAGGGGGACACATAATCTGGTATAACTACTGTGAAGGGACACATAATCTGGCATAACTACTGTGAAGGGACACATAATCTGGCATAATTACTGTGAGGGGGCACATATCTGGGCATATTACTGTGAGGGGACACATAATCTGGCATTACTACTTTGAGGGGACACATATTCTGGTCATTACTACTTTGTGGGGGCACATATTTGGCATTACTACTGTGAGGGGGCACATAACTGGGCATAACTACTGTAAGGGGGCACATATTTGGCATAACTACTGTGAGGGGCACATATCTGAGTATAACTACTGTTACAGGAACAAAGGTTGGCATTAGTACTGTGAGGGGTCTCAAGGTGGGCATTAGTACTGTGTGTTAGCACTAGATTACCCTGCTATACATTGGCATGGCTCAGTCTTACAGGCCAGCACGGCGCCCCCTGCTGGTGATTTCACAGGGGCATCATCCCTTCCTTATCTGATTATTCTTTTTTTCTCACCACAGGGACCTTGTTCTGGATCCAGCAGACATCACGCCGACGCCAGCGACACTCTGGATGAGGTAGGATCAGATTTTATTAGGACTGGGTGAGTGTAACCATTGGGCGTTTTAAGCGCGTTTTTGTATGCGCGTTTTTGTAACTAAAAAAGTAAGTATGTGTTGTTGTTTTTTAAGGCTGCAGACTGGGGGAAAAGGGCAAAAGGGGGGGGGTATAACTAATTTGAGGGGGCACCTAATCTGGCATAACTACTGTGAGGGCGACACATATGAAGGCATAATTATGAGGGGGCACATATGAAGGCATAACTACTGTGAGGGGGCAGGTAATCTGGCATAACCACTGTGAGGGGCACATATGTGGGCATATCTAATTTGAGGGACACATAATGTGGCACAACTACCGTAAGGGGGCACATAACTGGGCATAAATACTGTGAAAGGGCACATAATCTGGCATAACCACTCTGAGGGGGCACATATTTGGGCATATCTACTTTGAGGGGGACACATAATCTGGTATAACTACTGTGAAGGGACACATAATCTGGCATAACTACTGTGAAGGGACACATAATCTGGCATAATTACTGTGAGGGGGCACATATCTGGGCATATTACTGTGAGGGGACACATAATCTGGCATTACTACTTTGAGGGGACACATATTCTGGTCATTACTACTTTGAGGGGGCACATATTTGGCATTACTACTGTGAGGGGGCACATAACTGGGCATAACTACTGTAAGGGGGCACATATTTGGCATAACTACTGTGCGGGGCACATATCTGAGTATAACTACTGTTACAGGAACAAAGGTTGGCATTAGTACTGTGAGGGGTCTCAAGGTGGGCATTAGTACTGTGTGTTAGCACTAGATTACCCTGCTATACATTGGCATGGCTCAGTCTTACAGGCCAGCACGGCGCCCCCTGCTGGTGATTTCACAGGGGCATCATCCCTTCCTTCAGTGATTCTCCCCTATGGCATCATTGTCCATAGGCGCGTTAAAACGCCCCAAAGAAGCTCATGTACTTGTTTGGGCGTGGGGCGTTTTACAGTGCGTTCAAACGCGCTGTAAAACGCCCAAATGTGAACCATGCCCATAGGGAAGCATGGCTTTTCACATGTTGTACGTTTTACAGCGCGTTTGAATGGTTCTCACCTGAGCGTTTTACAGCGCGTACGAACGCGCAGTAAAACGCCCTACGCCCAAAGAAGTACGGGAGCTTCTTTGGGGCGTTTTGTCGCGCGTTTGCACCCATAGACTTCAATGGGAACGTGCGTTAAAGTGTAGATATGCCTTTTTTAATTGGTCTCCAAAGTCACGAACTATTTGCAAAAACGCGCTGTAATACGCGCGACAAAAACGCGCGTAAAACGCGCGTCTCAGAAACGCTCAGGTGTGAACCCAGGGTTAAAGTGTATGAGTGCGGTTTGCGTCTTCATTTATTTGCTATAAGTGTGGCCTGTGCTACTGTGAGCCTGCTTGTGAGTGGGGCGATGTGGGGTTTTCTATGAGCCCATAATTAATAGGTGTATTAATTTAAATGTCATAGATGGTGGCAGCGTGTTGGGGTGCATGGGAGGCTGTGTCGGGGTGTGATCTTGGCTCAATCTGAGGCCTATATGTAGGGGCGCGAGAGATTGAGTGCGTGAAATAGATCGACCCTTGGCAGTCGCACCCGGGTCATGTGACAGGGCGGTTCCCATACGTGACAGTAGGGTTCTGTTCAGGTGGATCAAATAATTTAAGCATATGGTCTGGGGTCTCGATTTATTTATAAAATATTCATTAAAGCAACCCTCTGGTTCAAGAAAAAGATTCACATTAATTGGGGAACAAACAGAACACAGTCAATTCCCGGAATACTGTACTGCCATTCAAGACGGCCGCACTGCTTCTCAGACTGCCTGATTCATAGGGTTTATTTGGTAGCCCAAGACACTTCATACTGCCCTTGGATTGGTCCTCACTTCTCATGTGAATAGTGCTGGCCAATCCAAAAGAAGGCTGGACAAGTAGGAAGTGCTTGGACTGCTGATGTACTGTGTATTCGTTTCAGAAAAGGTGTGGCCATCTTGGATGGAAAAAAAGGAGTCCAAGAATTAGTGGATCTGCAATTAAAAAGTTGAAAAGGAATTCATCATGTAAGTGTTCTGTTCATTCAACAGTTAATGTGATTTTTTTTCTTGAACTGAATTCAGAAAATTTGCATAAAAGCAAATAATATTATTTTACCTTAGGAAAAATATTATGCCGATTTCTTCAGATATACCGCAACAGCAATGTTTATAACAGCATCAACTTCCTCTCATATGGGGCACCTCAGGGGATCTCAAAGGCCCTTCACACATCTTCTATGATCATTTTACGATAAGAACTGACAAAGTGTTTTTCTAGAAACTGTAGCGCGCAGAGGAGATCTAAGTATTGTCTTGGCTGTCATCCAAGTTATGGGGAAGAAATGGATTTAACTGAAGCTGAAACCATTTTAGACAAATTTTCGAAAAGATTTAACATGCTGTTATACACTCAGTATCCAATAGTATAATATCACATAAGCCATGTCAAACAGATCCCTACAATCTTGTTAAAATTGTTTTACTATATTATAGTATCATAGCACTCATTACTACACTAAAGGGGTTGTCCGACGTTTTGATATTGATGGCCGAGGATAGGTCATCAGTATCTGATCAATGGCTCAGTGGTTAGCACTGGTGCCTTGCAGGATGGGGGTCTTAGGTTCGAATCCAACCAAGGACAACAGCTGCATGGAGTTTGTATGTTCTCCGGGTGTTTGCGTAGGTTTCCTCCCACACTTCAAAGTGTTGGACTCGCAATGATCAGCTATTGAAGACCCATCCTGGGGTTAGGCCATCAATATCAGTAATGCTCTCCATAGTTTTGCATTATTTCCCCTTTTATTTGCTTCTTTTAGAAATAGTTTTTCATTATTATTGAAAAAGGGACTAATTGTAAATCAATGTTTATAGTGAGGCAGATAATTAATAATGATATATGCTATACATACTACACAGATATAAAGTGTCATGATGATCAAAGGTTAAAAAAAATTAAATAATGAACAGTTCTCATGGATCCTCATGTACAGAAAATTTGTGTAGCCTTTTACTTCAAAGCTTAGCTGTTAGTTCTGTAGACACTTTTTCTCCTTCCTAAGTTTCTAATGAAAAGTTGTTACCATTATCTACCATGCTATAGACACAATAGATTTGCCGCCCAGCCACAGTCACTATTTCTACAAGCCTGCTAACTCACATTACAATTCCCTCCTTCCTACTCCCTAACCCCTCTCAAAGTGTAGTTTCAATCTCTCTCAGCAAGTATTGAGCGAGCAGTAGAAATATGCATGCAGTGGGCTCCATCTAAATGAGGCTTTAGGTAACCTGCAATGACAGTGTCGTGGCAAGCACAGGATGAAGATCAATGCCAACAACTTAGTAGGCCTGCTACTATTGTACATTTACTGGCTTGATGTCAAGTGGCATGATGATCCATGAGTCTAAACATCCTTTTACATGGATAATCGGGCCAATTAAGAAGGAGCGATTATAGAAACGCCGGTTCTCTATAACCTGTCCGTGTAAAAAGTGGCGCCAATCGCCAAATAAACAATAAAATGGTCATTTATGGGGTATACCAACAAAAAGAGAAAGACATAGATTGCACATCCATATGCAATGCGTTGATCTATTGTTGCTTCCCACTACAATTATATCGCTTGGTTTGGTTTTCTTTGGTTTGTTCCCAATAATTGCCTGAAACGTTAGTCCATGTAAAAGAACCTTTAGAAAACTCCCTGTTATTCACTCTCAACCCACCTAATGAAGTATGGACTTTACCAGTGAGATTCCCAGGTCACTGCTGAAGCAAAATTACATGCTAAGTCAGGTACAAAGCCAGGAGTTGTTCCTGGGAGTGCAGCCAGGATCCCAGGATGCTAGGAATCCAATGAATATGACAAATAGGTAATCAGAAGACTACAGTATCTTGTTAAAGTCTTTTTCTCTGGAATTTCTAGCTAGAAACTATAATCTGGCAATAATGGCTGTAGTGTCCACTGTGGAATACAGGTTTTTAGAGGCACATCTGGCCAGGACGTGGTTCAGTGTGATGGGTGTCCTAACTGTAGTTCCTCACAAGCAGCAAAGTCTGTATAGCTGTAATAGCAGGTTACCTTGCTGACTCCTGTGCTTAGCCATGCAGATTCTGAGTTCTTGTCCTTCCTTATTTCTGTCTTCCTGTAGCAGTAACTTTCAAAGGGATAGGTTAATCTCTTGATCCGGAGGATCCTGAGCTATGTACACCTTTGGCGGCAATTTTTTATGATTGCATTTCATTTATTTTTGGCTAAAAATCATATTTTTAATTGGCCTTTATTAAAAATATTGAGCCATTCTGTCACAAGGGGTTAACTGTTTCTCTAACTGTGTGACTGGTGCTTTCACTTTAAGCTGGTCTAATAACCCTTATTTCTAAACTACTGAGAGGTCATAAACACTTATTTAAGCCACATTCTTATCAGTAAGAACTGAGCTATAATGAGTGTTTATAATGTGAGAGAGCAGAGATAAGAAGTCAGTCTGCTCCTCAGGTGACAGAAAAGACAAAAAATCAACAGGCAGCTACTACAGCATGTCAGCTATGTACAGAAAGAAAGGATTCTATATTGTTAATAAAGACCAATTGAAAAAAATGATTTTAGCTCAAAATAAGTACAATTCAATAATAAAAAAAGTGCCCCAAAAGGTGTACATAGCCTTTAAGGAGAAGGAGTAGATGAATTTGCTTCCTCCGCTCACTGTAGACTAGTACTCCATCAGGAAGTAGCCCACTCCTTTCCTTCCTGAGAGTGGTGGAACAGGGTGGTTTACCTGTCCCTACCAACCATACCAGGTCATGCTGGGTGTAAACAAACATAGCATAACTTTACAATAGGAACAACCCATTTGCAGATACCCCCTGCACTGGGGTACTGCATTTGTGAAGTTGTTTTCAGAATCTAGAATCCTAGTCTATTGGCTTTGCTTGAGTGCATTTTGGGATTTGGGGATCCATGCTATTATTGTTATTTTGTATTGTAGTTATATTTGTTGTGGGTTCAGCTGTTTGTAATTTTCTTGCTGTCTAGTTGAACTTAGCAGTCCTGGGTTAGTTTCTGCTAGGTTTTATTCCTTTACCTACATTCATTGCTCCCCACCTGTATGTTATTGCCATCTAATAACAAACATTGCCAGACACACTGGCGTACATACAGGGGTCGCATTTTGCGACCGGGCCCAGCACTCCGGGGTTTTAGGGGTCTGGACCCCCCCTTAGAACCATTCATATATATATACGTATTTTAACCCTCAGGGCCACACCGCCGATCGCCACAGGCAGCGCGGCCCTGGTTCCAATTGCAGGCGGCGTTGGTGAGGCAGTAGGAGATGAACGCTTCCGTTGTGGAAGAGCTCATCTCCATATTCATCTGTATCACCGTCCTCAGGACAGCGATACAGATCAATGTGCTGCGGCAGGGCAGTCTGGGGGCAAAATTACTTAGTGTGGGGGACAAATTACTTAGTGGGGGCAGTGTAGCGGGCAAACTACATAATGGAGGGCAGTGTGGGGGCAAATTACTTAGTGTGGGGGTAAATTACTTAGTGGGGGTAGTGTGGCTGGCAAACTACATAATGGAGGGCAGTGTTTGGGCAAATTACTTAGTGGGGGAAAAATCACATAATGGAGGGCAGTGTGGGGGGTAAATGACTTAATGTGGGGCAGTGTGGGGGGCAAATTACATAATGCGGAGATCCATGGATCAGTTTCGCACCGGGCCCCATGAATTGTGTGTACACCACTGGCCAGACACCATATATCTTATCTTTTGCCATCCTCATACAGTTTGCTGTCATCTCTCAGTGGGTTTATTATTCAGTATTTTTTGTTTGTTGTGCTGAATATATGTCTTCTTGTTACTGTCTGCTTATTATGTAATTCTGCTCCACTCAAGTGCTGGAGGTATATGACTACCAAGAGACATTGATTAGAACTTGGAAAATGTGACTGCTACAGGTGAAGCTAAGTTCTGTAGTATTGCACACAACCAACGTTGTTACACCAGTATTTTTTATTTTTTTTTGCAAAAGTGGTTGTGATCAGAGCCAGGACAATAAGCAGGTAGGTTTAGTTTTCTCCACTGCAAGGAAAGGTGGATAGTTTGACTGCACTTGATCAACATCAGTACTTACACAGCACCACTACTATGTACAAAAATGCATTTGTGAAATAAAATCTGCATCCAGCCGATAAGGAAATTACTGAAGGAGCAGAAAGAAATATGCAAGTGGTCTCCTACTTCTCTTGACTTAAAGCCTGTCAATAAATGTATACAGTGAATGAAAAATTATGTGTGTGCATAGAGGCTGGCATTTATATATGGCCACTGAGACTGGCACTTAGGGAGGAAATGTTGGTGGCTCTTTTGGGAGCACTGTGACTGGAAGTTCTTTGAAATCGATGTGAGTTGCACTTACAGTATAATGGGAACCCATGAGTGATGAAGACAAAAATAAGGAGAATTCTGGCCTGAAGTCAGAATTCATTTAGGGGTCAAGTCTCTAAAATTGAATTTATTTAAGTGTGAGAAATGGCCAACAATTCTCATAACTTTTATTATCTGTGTATGTTTCTATACCTGTCGTGTGATCCTATATATCTTCCATTCTGTGACTGTACATGCCGTTCCGTCTGGGCCTGCAGTTGGAATACGCATTGCCCTTGGAGGAAATCAGTTTATCACCAGAATGTTAAAAAACTGGCCCTTTGCAAGTGGTAATAAAGATGGTTCTCGGAAATGCAGACACTGAGACAGCATGGAACCTCACCCAGAAGGAATCCAGAAGCTTTTCAAATACAGTGCCAGAGGATGGAAAAAAATATCTCATAGGAAATACCTCATCTCTGGTATAACTCACATACTAATAATTGTGATTGTTTCATTCTGTATAATGTAGGCATTGTAGGGAGTCCAAACATCCCTGACAGCCAGCATTCCCACATAACCAGTATGTCCGCTTCTGGGACAACCACACCGGTCATGTGTAGTATCAGAACGATGGGCCTGATAATATATACATTATTAAAACATGTCGGGGCCCGAATATCCGTTAGTGTGGACGGTAAGCCGTGTTTTATAATAAAGGAGGGAGACTCCTCTCAGCTCCACCCTCTGCCGATGGGGAGAAAAATGTACTATTGGGAAAATTTTTGGGACACAATTTGGGGATCCGATCAACATGGGGTTGAGTTCCACTTTCCTCCTGTCCGTGGAAAAAACAGAATTGACTCTGATCACACAATTAGTTGAGTAAGAACCTTTCTGCTTTTTATCCTTTTATCTTTATACTGTTTTGTAGACGCGTATGTCTGTCTAATTTTCTTGTAAATTTTTGTAACTAAGTACTGTACCTTTTTAGTACATTAAAGCACATCTTTAAAGGTTTTGCCTTGTGCCCTGAACAAGCCAAGTTACCTCCACGTTTACCCTCAGTTCACACTTGCGCGTTTTACAGCGCGTTTGAACGCGCTGTAAAACGCTCAACTGGAGAAAACTCATGTTTCCCTATGGGCATGGTTCTCACCTGAGTGTTTTACAGTGCGTTTGAACGCGCTGTAAAACGCCCTACGCTCAAAGAAGTTCTTGAGCTTCTTTGGGGCGTTTTGTCGCGCGTTTGCACCCATAGACTTCAATGGGAACGCGCATTAAACGCGCGTTAAAGTGTAGATATGCCTTTTTTAATTGGTCTCCAAAGTCACGAACGCGCGTATGACGCGCGTTTCCTATTTGCAGAAATGCGCTGTAATACGCGCGACAAAAACGCGCGTCTCAGAAACGCTCAGGTGTGAACCCAGGGTTAAAGTGTATGAGTGCGGTTTGCGTCTTCATTTATTTGCTATAAGTGTGGCCTGTGCTACTGTGAGCCTGCTTGTGAGTGGGGCACTGTGGGGTTTTCTATGAGCCCATAATTAATAGGTGTATTAATTTAAATGTCATAGATGGTGGCAGCGTGTTGGGGTGCATGAGAGGCTGTGTCGGGGTGTGATCTTGGCTCAATCTGAGGAGTATATGTAGGGGCGCGAGAGATTGAGTGCGTGAAATAGATCGACCCTTGGCAGTCGCACCCGGGTCATGTGACAGGGCGGTTCCCATACGTGACAGTAGGGTTCTGTTCAGGTGGATCAAATAATTTAAGCATATGGTTCGGGGTCTCGATTTATTTATAAAATATTCATTAAAGCAACCCTCTGGTTCAAGAAAAAGATTCACATTAATTGGGGAACAAACAGAACACAGTCAATTCCCGGAATACTGTACTGCCATTCAAGACGGCCGCACTGCTTCTCAGACTGCCTGATTCATAGGGTTTATTTGGTAGCCCAAGACACTTCATACTGCCCTTGGATTGGTCCTCACTTCTCATGTGAATAGTGCTGGCCAATCCAAAAGCAGGCTGGACAAGTAGGAAGTGCTTGGACTGCTGATGCACAGTGTATTCGTTTCAGAAAAGGTGTGGCCATTTTGGATGGAAAAAAAGGAGTCCAAGAATTAGTGGATCTGCAATTAAAAAGTTGAAAAGGAATTCATCATGTAAGTGTTCTGTTCATTCAACAGTTAATGTGATTTTTTTTTTCTTGAACTGAATTCAGAAAATTTGCATAACAGCACATAATATTATTTTACCTTAGGAAAAATATTATGCCGATTTCTTCAGATATACCGCAACAGCAATGTTTATAACAGCATCAACTTCCTCTCATATGGGGCACCTCAGGGGATCTCAAAGGCCCTTCACACATCTTCTATGATCATTTTACGATAAGAACTGACAAAGTGTTTTTCTAGAAACTGTAGCGCGCAGAGGAGATCTAAGTATTGTCTTGGCTGTCATCCAAGTTATGGGGAAGAAATGGATTTAACTGAAGCTAAAACCATTTTAGACAAATTTTCGAAAAGATTTAACATGCTGTTATACACTCAGTATCCAATAGTATAATATCACATAAGCCATGTCAAACAGATCCCTACAATCTTGTTAAAATTGTTTTACTATATTATAGTTCCATAGCACTCATTACTACACTAAAGGGGTTGTCCAACGTTTTGATATTGATGGCCCAGGATAGGTCATCAGTATCTGATCAATGGCTCAGTGGTTAGCACTGGTGCCTTGCAGGATGGGGGTCTTAGGTTCGAATCCAACCAAGGACAACAGCTGCATGGAGTTTGTACATTCTCCGAGTGTTTGCATAGGTTTCCTCCCACACTTCAAAGTGTTGGACTCGCAATGATCAGCTATTGAAGACCCATCCTGGGGTTAGGCCATCAATATCAGTAATGCTCTCCATAGTTTTGCATTATTTCCCCTTTTATTTGCTTCTTTTAGAAATAGTTTTTCATTATTATTGAAAAAGGGACTAATTGTAAATCAATGTTTATAGTGAGGCAGATAATTAATAATGATATATGCTATACATACTACACAGATATAAAGAGTCATGATGATCAAAGGTTAAAAAAAATTAAATAATGAACAGTTCTCATGGATCCTCATGTACAGAAAATTTGTGTAGCCTTTTACTTCAAAGCTTAGCTGTTAGTTCTGTAGACACTTTTTCTCCTTCCTAAGTTTCTAATGAAAAGTTGTTACCATTATCTACCATGCTATAGACACAATAGATTTGCCGCCCAGCCACAGTCACTATTTCTACAAGCCTGCTAACTCACATTACAATTCCCCTCCTTCCTACTCCCCTAACCCCTCTCAAAGTGTAGTTTCAATCTCTCTCAGCAAGTATTGAGCGAGCAGTAGAAATATGCATGCAGTGGGCTCCATCTAAATGAGGCTTTAGGTAACCTGCAATGACAGTGTCGTGGCAAGCACAGGATGAAGATCAATGCCAACAACTTAGTAGGCCTGCTACTATTGTACATTTACTGGCTTGATGTCAAGTGGCATGATGATCCATGAGTCTAAACATCCTTTTACATGGATAATCGGGCCAATTAAGAAGGAGCGATTATAGAAACGCTCGTTCTCTATAACCTGTCCGTGTAAAAAGTGGCGCCAATCGTCAAATAAACAATAAAATGGTCATTTATGGGGTATACCAACAAAAAGAGAAAGACATAGATTGCACATCCACATGCAATGCGTTGATCTATTGTTGCTTCCCACTACAATTATATCGCTTGGTTTGGTTTTCTTTGGTTTGTTCCCAATAATTGCCTGAAACGTTAGTCCATGTGAAAGAACCTTTAGAAAACTCCCTGTTATTCACCCTCAACCCACCTAATGAAGTATGGACTTTACCAGTGAGATTCCCAGGTCACTGCTGAAGCAAAATTACATGCTAAGTCAGGTACAAAGCCAGGAGTTGTTCCTGGGAGTACAGCCAGGATCCCAGGATGCTAGAATCCAATGAATATGACAAATAGGTAATCAGAATTACAAGTGTCATGTAAACAACCTGAAGGAGCTAGACAAAGGCAGAATACAGAAACATGGCTAGGGTTAGAGTCAGGATCAATGCACATAGATAGTACAGTATTTATAGCTAAGGATTAAAGTTAAAAGGGTGTTCCGAGATTTTTTTTCACTGATGACCTATCCTCAGGACACCTCCGACACCTGGGACCCCCAATGATCAGCTGTTTTAAAAAGCACAGTGCCTTACATTGTATAGCAGCTGTGCTTGGTATCGCTCTCTGCCCCATTCACTTGAATGGGGCTAAGCTGCTCCTAGACCAAGTGACCGTTGAACGTGCTGTCACTCGGCCTAGAAAAAACTGAGAAGGCTGCGGTGCTCACAGGAGCATCGCTGCCTTCTCAAATAGGTGATTGGCGGGGGTCCCAGATGTCGGACCCCCCACCAATCAGATACTGATGACTCATCCCGAGGATAAGTCATTAGTAAAAAAAATATCTCGGAAAACCCCTTTAAATTGTCTTTTTTTTTTTAAACCTGCCACTCTGCAACATCTTCCGAGTTAAGGAACTGTGTGGTGTGGTTGAGATTTTTTTGAGAGTTGAGAGTTGTGCATCTAAATCTGATTCCGAAGAACCATATTCACAAGGTTTCTCAACACAATTTAGGGGGTAAAGAAAGACTACTTGGCAGTCTTGAGACAAGTTATAATGAGCAGATGTCTGCTACTCATAATATCCGTCTTGCAGCAGAAAAACATGTTAGATGAAT
The DNA here is from genome assembly GCA_033119425.1 of Bufotes viridis. Classification (NCBI taxonomy): domain Eukaryota; kingdom Metazoa; phylum Chordata; class Amphibia; order Anura; family Bufonidae; genus Bufotes; species Bufotes viridis. The sequence goes on along the minus strand of CM065590.1, from coordinate 266,247,946 downwards.
GTATAATAAATAGGATTAAATTTGTGTGTAATATTCGGTTTACTTTATGTTACAGGGTGAGTTATACAGATGACTCAGATACATAAAATGGGGCCAGGTTCCTGTAATTAATTTGAATTCCAATCAGTTAAAAAATAGCAGGTTTCATCAGATTTCTCGTCAAAACACTTTTTGTATGCTTTATGTATACATACATGATATGTATGAGATAAACATTATCAGATACATAGTTTATGTAGTTGGTTATGCCAGTCAGGGAGCTTATCCTCTAAAACTAAAAGAGCTACCTCAAGTACAAACCTTGGACCCAATTCCAGGTACAAATTGACAAGTCCACCAGATACAGTATATGGGCATGAGAACCTGTCTCCTGGCTATACCATATTTTAATAATCTGATCGCCCTTTAACCACTTAAGCCCCCCTAGCTAAAACACCCTTAATGACTAGGCCACTTTTTACAATTCCGCACTACACTACTTTCACCGTTTATTGCTCCGTCATGCAACTTACCACCCAAATGAATTTTACCTCCTTTTCTTCTCACTAATAGAGCTTTCATTTGGTGGTATTTCATTGCTGCTGACATTTTTACTTTTTTTGCTATTAATCAAAAATGACCGAAATTTTTACAAAAAAATGACATTTTTCACTTTCTGTTGTAAAATTTTTCAAAAAAAACTACATTTCTATATAAATTTTTCTCTAAATTTATTGTTCTACATGTCTTTGATAAAAAAAAGTCCAATAAGTGTATATTTATTGGTTTGGGTAAAAGTTATAGCGTTTACAAACTATGGTGCAAAAAAGTGAATTTCGGCATTTTGAAGCAGCACTTTCTGAGCACCTGTCATGTTTCTTCAGGTGCTAGAATGTCAGGAAAGTATAAATACCCCCCAAATGACACCATTTTAGAAAGAAGACACCCCAAAGTATTCGCGGAGGGGCATGGTGAGTTCATGTATCATTTCATTTTTTTTCACAAGTTAGCGGAAAATGACACTTTCTGAGAAAAAAAAAAAAAAAAAGTTTCAATTTCTGCTAACTTCTGGCAAAAAAAAAAGAAAACTCAGACGGACTCACTATGCCCCTCAGTGAATACCTCGGGGTGTCTACTTTCAGAAAAGGGGTCATTTGTGGGGTGTGTTTACTGTTCTGGCATTTTGGGCGGGGCTAAATTGTGAGCCGCCATGTAAAACCTAAAGGTACTCGTTGGAATTTGGGCCCCTTTGCGCACCCAGGCTGCAAAAAAGTGTCACTCATGTGGTATCGCCGTACTCAGGAGAAGTAGGGCAATGTGTTTTGGGGTGTATTTTTACATATACCCATGTTGGGTGAGAGAAGGATCTCTGTAAACTGATAACTTTGTATAAAATTTTTTAAAAAGTTGTCGTTTACAGAGATATTTCTCACACCCAGCAGGGGTATATGTAAAAATACACCCCAAAACACATTGCCCTACTTCTCCTGAGTACGGCGATACCACATGTGTGACACTTTTTGCAGCCTGGGTGCTAAAGGCCCTAAAACCAATGAGTACCTTTAGGATTTCACAGGGCATTTTTACGCATTTGGATTCCAGACTTCTTCTCACGCTTTAGGGGCCCCTAAAATGCCAGGACAGTATAAATACCCACATGTGACCCCATTTTGGAAAGAAGACACCTCAAGGTATTCCGTGAGGGTATGGTGAGTTCATGTAAAATTTTATTTTTGTCACAAGTTAGTGGAATATGAGACTTTGTAAAAACAAAATTAAAAAAATATATATATCAATTTCCGCTAACTTGTGCCAAAAATAAAAATTCTGTGAACTCGCCATGCCCCTCACGGAATACCTTGGGGTGTCTTCTTTCCAAAATGGGGTCACATGTGGGGTATTTATACTGACCTGGCATTTTAGGGGCCCCTAAAGCGTGAGAATCCAAATGCGTAAAAATGGCCTGTGAAATCCTAAAGGTACTCATTGGTTTAGGGCCCTTTGCGCATTTGGCTGCAAAAAGTGCCACTCATGTGGTATCGCCGTATTCAGGAGAAGTAGGGCAATGTGTTTGGGGTGTATTTTTACATATACCCATGCTGCGTATGAGAAATATTGCTGTAAACGACAACTTTTTACATTTTTTTATTCAAAGTTGTCAATTTACAGAGATATTTCTCACACAAAGTATGGATATATGTAAAAATACACCCCAAAACACATTGCCCTACTTCTCCTGAGTTCGGTGATACCACATGAGTGACACTTTTTTGCAGCCAAGATGCGCAAAGGGGCCCTAAAACCAATGAGTACCTTTTAGGAGGGCATTTTTACGCATTTTTCTTCTCACGCTTTAGGGCCCCTAAAATGCCAGGGCAGTATAAATACCCCACATGTGACCCCATTTTGGAAAGAAGACACCCCAAGGTATTCTGTGAGGGGCATGACGAGTTCATAGAAGATTTTTTTTTTGGCACAAGTTAGCGGAAATTGATTTTTTATTGTTTTTTCTCATAAAGTCTACATTTCTGCTAACTTTTGACAAAAAGTTAAATTTTTCATGGACTCACCATACCCCTCAGCGAATACCTTGGGGTGTCTTCTTTCCAAAATGGGGTCATTTGTGGGGTGTTTGTACTGTTCTGGCCTAAAATGCCAGGTCAGTATAAATACCCCACAAGTGACCCCATTATGGAAAGAAGACACCCCAAGGTAATCCGTGAGGGGTATGGCGAGTTCACAGAAAAAAAATTTGGCACAAGTTAGCGGAAATTGATTTTTTTTTTTTTTTACAGTCTCATATTCCACTAACTTGTGACAAAAATAATATTTTACATGAACTCACCATACCCCTCACGGAATACCTTGGGGTGTCTTCTTTCTAAAATGGGGTCACATGTGAGGTTTTTGTACTGCCCTGGCATTTGAGGGTCTCCGCAATCATTACACGTATGGCCAGCATTAGGAGTTTCTGCGATTCTCCTTATATTGAGCATACGGGTAATGAGATTTTTTTTCCCGTTCAGCCTCTGGGCGCGTTCACAGGAAATCTCGCCTCACGTGAGATGATGGCGAGCGCGTCAAGGAGGAACAGACTGACCGCCCGCAGGACGCAATCCTGCGTGAGGCGGTCGGAAAGAGGTTAAATCTCCTTGATAATGAAACAATTGGAATGTTTAACCCCTTAATGACCAGCCTGTTTTGGGCCTTACTGCCCGAGGGTTTTTCTTCCTTTTTTCATTGTCATGTTTTTCTGTCTATAGCTTTATGAGGGCTTGTTTTTTGCAGGACAAGTTGTAGTTTTTAATGGCACCATTTTGGGATACACATAACTTTCTGCTTAACTTATTCTAACTCTTTCTGGGAGGGAGATGGGAAACACAGCAATAGTGCCACTGCGTTTTTACATTATAAATTTGATGGAGTTCATTTTTCAGTATAAATAACATACCGGTAATATCTTTATTCTCTGGGTCACTACGATTACAATGATACTAAATACATATTTTTTTCCTTTTTACTACTTTTTTGCAATAAAACCCCTTTTTTTTTAAAAGAAAAACTTTTTTTGCATTCGCTTCCCAAGACCCTTATTTATTTTTCTTTCTATGGAGTTGTGAGAGGGCTTGAATTTTGCGGGACTTCTATTTTTCATTGGTATAATTTTGGAGTAAATGGCGCTTTTTGATCACCTGTTATTACGCTTGTTATTATGTATTTTTGGTGGCAACTAAGAATCAATTTGCAATTCATTTTTTTTTCTTTCTTTCTTTTTTTTATGGCGCTTACCGTAAAGGATAATTTACGTGATATTTATGTAGTCTGGGCAATACCAAACATATGGGGGAGAATTTATTTTTTGCAATTTTTTTCAGTTTTAATGGGAAAAAAGCGTAATTTTTTTATGGGATATTTTTTATTGAATAAATGTGGTTTATTTTTTACTTTTTTTACACAAGGGGACTATAACAGACAACATTCTAATTAATTTTAAAATGCAATGCATTATCCCAATAGTGCATTGCATTTTAATATCAGTGCTATTCTGACATTGACCAGAAGGCTGCGCCAGAGAGAAAATTACTAAAGGCTGGTGTGGGGCCTACACAAGACTCCAGCCAGCCTTCACACACATCGGCACCCCACGATCGCATTTGCGGGGTGCCGATGGGAGACAGAGGAAGTCCACTCCTTCTGTTAGAACTTTACATGCGGCGGGCGCCATTGCCTGCGGCATGTAAAGTGTTAAACAGCCTGGATCGGAACTCCTGCCAGTCTGAGTTGTTAGAGCAGGGACGTGGCTCTCATTTGAGAGCCGGGCCCCCGCTCCCTGGATGACCCGTGCAGCATTTAGACTGGGCCGCCGTAAAAAAAAAGCAGCGGCCCAGCCTAAGGCCCCTTAGCGACTGCCGTAAACAGGCATATGGGTGGTCACTAAGGGGTTAAATTTCCCAAATGATCTATTATCTTCATTCAGCAGGACCTGTGCTGATGTCACCGCAGGTCCTTTTGCAGGTCCTGCAGGAAGAAGAAAGAAGACGATACCAGCTGCGCGATCAAGTGGATGAGGTGAGTTTATTTTTTTATTTTTTTAACCCCTCAATGAACATTTTAGTTAGCATTTTGTATTAAGAATGCTATTATTTTCCCTTATAACCATGTTAGAAGGGAAAATAATACATTGAATTTACTTTAATGGGGTCCGGGGTTGCTCATCCCGATTTACTAACATCATCTCCTAGCAACCATGCGTGAAAATCGCACTGCATCCACACTTGCTTGCGGATGCTATGTGATTTTCACGCAGCACTATTCATTTCTGTGGGGTCTGCGTTGCGTGGAAAACGCTGAATATAGAAGTAATGCGTGAAAAACCTTGCCGATATACACAGCCCCATTGACCCGACGGAACAGCCTGTCGGATCTGTCCTGCCGCTAGTGAACGTGCGCCCCGGACTACCACTCCGGCCCCATTGACTATATTGGGGGTGGGGTGGCGTACCGGCAGCGCACGCCGAGAGGCTGCTGGAATAAACGTCGGACATGTCGTAGTTTTATTCCTGCAGCCTCTCACCGTGCCCTGCCGTGGATTTAAACTCCCAACCTTGTACATTAGAGGCAAGGATGTTAACCACTACACTATAGAGTTACATGTTAATCTGCACAGAAATATAAAATAAGTCTTCTGCTGAATAGGAATACTCACTACATCAGAAACTACTATGATGTTTTTCTGACAGTTTAGCATTCAGCTTTATAGCTGAGTGGATAAGGTCCTTGCCTATAATGTACAAGGTTGGGAGTGCAAATCCTGGCAGAAACTTTTCAGAAATGCTAAATTACATTTAAATACACTGACTCGAGCGGTGTTGTGCCAAGCATAGCGATGCTCGATCCAAACTGGTGTTCAGCTGAGCATGCTCGCCCAACACTAGTCATAACTGGTTTATACTGATGTCAACACAGCTATATGAGGGGCTCTTTTTTACTGAAGGTATTATAGTTTTTATTAGCACTATTTTGGGTAATCTCAAATACACTAGCAGAAAATAAAAAATAAAAAAACAGGAAAACTAAATGTGATTGAGCTGAGATTGACAAAGTATAAATTGTTAGTGATTCTTGGTCAATTGATCACACAACCAACAATTTTAGGTTCTGCAGCAGGGTATATGGGTGACATCTCCCCTTGATTGCAATACAGGCTGCTATGTTGAATATCCTGTGGTTTGTCATTCCAAGTTCTTTTAACTTGGACTTATAGGTCAGCCAAGGTGGTTGGTGGCTGCTGTGCATGGGAGATCTGTACCCCCATCTAGTTGCAGACATTTTCGATGGGGGGATAAGGAGACCAAGCTGGCCAGGGAAGCTGCTGGATACCCTGAAGAGCATGCTGTGTAGCGCGGGCAGTGTGTGGGCAGGCATTATCTTGTGGGAACTCCACGTCTCCTAACTGTCAAACGGCAGTAGGATTCGTTCCACAATATCCTGGACCTACCGAAGGCTGGTTAATGGTCCTTTCACGAATACCAGACGGGAACGGTCATAGTAGCTAATAGAGTCTCACTCCATGACACCTGGTATTGTTCGTACTATGCATGATGGGAGTAGGCATTCTCTAGTGAACTCCGATGTGGCCATCAATGGCAAACAGTAGTGTTCAGTGATGAAAGCAGGTTCTGTCTTGGTACTCATGGACACATCAGAGTTTGTAGGAGAGCGTCTACTGCAATCATGCACAGTGCAGACACGCAGCACCATCAGGTGTCATAGTGTGATACGCCATTAGCTACTATGGCCGTTCCCGTCTGGTATTTGTGGAGGAAACACTGACCTTTGGGATGTCCAGGACATCATGGAACAAGTCTTATTTCCTTTTATGACTCAGTTAGAAGATGTGGTTTTCCAACAAGATAACGCCTATACACTGCCCACACTACACAATGTGTTTTTAAGGGTATCCCCCAGTCAGATCTCTCACTCATTTTCCTCCTAGAGCTGATCAAATTGGGTATATAGATAGCTGAGTCCAGGAATCAAGTTACATCAGATATGTAGTAGCCTTTTGCCACAGAGAAAGACAGACTTCATAGAAATGCCTAGTCCCTGCTCTCTTCTTCCCAGGATCGGTGTGTAGTTTCCTTGTGAAAGCCTTTTCATGGCGCTGCTGATATAGCCTACAGACCAATGTCTAGCTATCATTGTGTCCAAGACAAAAGCGGGTTTGTGACAAATGGCAATAGCTTGCACTTCGACAAATAGGAGTCACTGCACAGTTATCCCACTTGACATGATCTGATGTTTGAGATTTCATATGGCTAAAAAACTTTCCATCTGGATTTTATGCCCCTCCCACTTGCTGCAGAATGGAGCTGAGTGCTGAAAATTTGCTAACCTGCAGATCTTAGCAACACCTGTTGCCTCCTTCATTGGCATAACCTTACAACTTGTCCTTCTTGGTGTTGCAATTTCAAAGTTGAGGAGTGTAGTTAGAATAGACAGTCTATTGGCTCTTTCAGACAAGTGATCAGAAGCTCAGCTAGAAGCTCTACATAGCACATCGGAGAAGTAGACCGTGCACTGATGTGTTATGCCAGACTGTAGCAGAGTGGGCACAGGCAAAGTGTGCTCCTGGCAGTACTCAGCTGACTGCCGCGCTTATAGAAGTGTGAAATCTGTACACCGAACAGTGGCGTAGCGTGGGGGGGGGGGGGCGTTGTCCCGGGCACAAAATTGCACCAGGCAGCCAGCACTTCAATGGCTCCTGTCCCCTTCGTTCTTCCTCATAGGCTTCAGGCTAGTGGCCTGAAGCCTATGAGGCAACAGAGCGATCGTAGTGAGTAGAATGGAGTTGCTCCTGGTAGGTGTGATGATGTCAGGAGAAAAGGCGGAGCTTCGTCATACAGGGGGCGTGGCCTCAACATGCGTGGGACACTCTACAAAGCAGGTTGCTGGACAGAGGAGCAGAAGCTGCGGGTGGCTGTGAGATGGAGCGACCAGCTGGACCGCACCGCTGTCATAGTGAGTACTGATGCAGGCGATTAGGCTAGTTTATTAATAGGAGAGTAATTGATTTAGGTTTAAAGAAAGACTTTACATACAGAGAATAAAGTACTGTAATGCTGTGACATAAAGGGCCATGAGGGGGACCAGCATAAGATGCTATATGTGTGTCATCCACACATATATCATCTTATTCTGGCCCCCCTCATGGCCCTATGTGTCACAGCACACATCCCCCATAACAGTGCATCATCCACAGTCCCCCCTCCAAATCAGTGCATCATCCACGGTCCCCCCTCCATAACAGTGCATCACTCACAGTCCCCCCTCCATAACAGTGCATCATTCACAGATTTCCCCCCCAAAACAGTGGGTCATCCACAGATCCTCCATAACAGTGCGTCATCCCCAGAGCCCCCATTACAGTGTGTCATCCACAGAGCCCCCATAACAGTGTGTCATCCACAGATTTCCCCCCCATAACAGTGTGTCATCCACAGATCCTCCATAACAGTGCGTCATCCACAGATCCCCCATAACAGTGCGTCTTCTACAGAGCCCCCATAACAGTGTGTCGTCTACAGATCCTCCATAACAGTGTCATCCACAGGTCCCCCATATCAGTGTTATCCACAGGTACCGCATAACAGTGCGTCATCCACAGATCCCCCATAACAGTGTCATCCACAGAGCCCCATAACAGTGTCATCCACAGATCCCCCAAAACAGTGTGTCCTCCACAGATCCCCCATAAGTGTCATCCACAGGTCCCCCACAACAGTGTCCTCCACAGGTCCCCCATATCAGTGTCATTCACAGATCCCCTATAACATTTTCAGCCACAGATCCCCCATAACAGTGTCATCCACAGATCCCCCATAACAGTGTTATCCACAGATCCCCCATAACAGTGTTATCCACAGATCCCCCATAATAGTGCATCATCCACAGATCCCCCATAACAGTGTCATCCACAGATCCCCCATAACAGTGTGTCATCCACAGATCCCTCCATAACAGTGTCATCCACAGATCCCCCATAACAGTGTCATCCACAGATACCCCCATAAGTGTCAGCCACAGATCCCCCATAACAGTGTGTCATCCACAGATCCCCCATAACAGTGTGTCATCCACAGATCCCCCATAACAGTGTGTCATACACAGATCCCCCATAACAGTGTCAGCCACAGATCCCTCCATACCAGTGTTATCCACAGATCCCCCATAACAGTGTCATCCACAGAGCCCCCATAACAGTGTGTCATCCACAGATTTCCCCCCCATAACAGTGTGTCATCCACAGATTTCCCCCCATAACAGTGTGTCATCCACAGATTTCCCCCCCCATAACAGTGCGTCATCCACAGATCCTCCATAACAGTGCGTCATCCACAGATCCCCCATAACAGTGTGTCTTCTACAGAGCCCCCATAACAGTGTGTCGTCCACAGATCCCCCATAATAGTGTCATCCACAGATCCCCCATAACAGTGTCATCCACAGATCCCCATGACAGTGTGTCATCCACAGATCCCCCATAATAGTGTGTCATCCACAGATCCCCCATAATAGTGTGTCATCCACAGACACCCCCATAAGTGTCAGCCACAGATCCCCCATAACAGTGTCAGCCACAGATCCCTCCATAACAGTGTCATCCACAGATCCCCCCATAACAGTGTCATCCACGGATCCCCCCATAACAGTGTCATACACATATCCCCCATAACAGTGTTATCCACAGATCCCCCATAACAGTGTGACATCCACAGATCCCCCATAACAGTGTGACATCCACAGATCCCCCCATAACAGTGTCATTCACAGATCCCCCATAACAGTGTCATCCACAGATCACCCATAACAGTGTCATCCACAGATCCTCCATAACAGTGTCATCCACAGATCCCCCATAACAGTGTCATCCACAGATCCCCCCATAAGTGTCAGCCACAGATCCCCCATAACAGTGTGTCATCCACAGATCCCTCATAACAGTGTGTCATCCACAGATCCCCCATAACAGTGTGTCATCCACAGATCCCACATAACAGTGTGTCATCCACAGATCCCCCATAACAGTGTGTCATCCACAGATCCCCCATAACAGTGTCATTCACAGATCCCCCATAACAGTGTGTCATCCACAGATCCCCCATAACAGTGTGTCATCCACAGATCCCCCATAACAGTGTCATTCACAGATCCCCCATAACAGTGTGTCATCCACAGATCCCCCATAACGGTGTCATCCACAGATCCCCCATAACAGTGTCATCCACAGATCCCCCATAACAGTGTCATCCACAGATCCCCTCAATAACAGTGTCATCCACAGATCCCCCATAACAGCGTCAGCCACAGACCACCTTTTGGTTTAAATTTTTTTTTTCTTATTTTCCTCCTCAAAAACCTAAAAAAAAAACTGTCTTATAAAGTGAAAAATATGGTACCTTACATGAGACTGTATTCTGGAGGGGCAGAGGGCAGGGGGAGTGATGTATTTTACATGGGACTGTATGTTGGAGGGGCTGAAGGCAGGACGAGTGATGAATTTTACATGGGGCTGTTTGCAAGAAGGGCTAGAAGGCAGGGGGAGTGATGTATCTTACATGGAACTGTATGCTGGAGGGGCTGAAGGCAGGGGGAGTGATGTATCTTACATGGACTGTATGATGGCGGGGGCCATATTTATGGCTATAATACTACAGAAGTGGCCATTATATATTATAATTATACAGAGGGCATTATAGTTGTGGGCACTATGGGGGAGGGGGAGGTCTGTTATCTAAGGATGATAGTAAAGTGAGAAATCTAAAAATGTTTTCTGTGAAACTCTACAGAGACTAGACGAAGCTGAAAGGACCGCCATTATACCTTCTATCTCCGAATGAAGACGCTGAGGAAAGTCTTTATCCCAGGAGCTGTCACTGGATGTAACAGGTATGGTGCTGTAGGTATGTTATGTGCATCCAAATATCTGTATCTTTTTGTGGGGGTTTGGACACAGAATTTGGCCCACACTGCCTGTGTGTGTTCTGAATTCTGGGGCCTCACACCCATGTACTACATTATCTGTACTCAGAGAGTTATCACCGTGTTATATGTAGTGTTACATAGGACTGCAGGTGACATCTACTGCATTATTTGTTAAAAGGGGCATGGTGAAAAGTTGGAGGGGCGCAATACTTGGCTTGCCCTGGGTGCTGGCAACCCACGCTACGCCACTGACACCGAATACATGACAAAGTGTACAGATCTTGTATGTCTAACAGTAAAATGCGCTATAGACAGCTTGCGGCTTTGGAGGCCTATTTTGGCATTAAAATACTAACATCAGTTAATAATATACAATAGATTAATGAATTATAGAGCATTTAGGATAGTTTAAAAGGAAGTTGTATAAAAGTTTAGTTACACTTTATACATCCTCACACCGATGGTGTCTGCTGTTTTTAATCACACACACATTCACTTGAATGGACAAGTCTTGCATGAAAACTGAACCTAAATGGAGTATACTGCTCTATTCTCTGCGCAAAACAATGGTTCATGCATAAACTGCACATGAGTTTATGGGTCAGCGTTCACTGGGTGCTGTGCATTCTACATAACCCACTAAGGCCTCTTTTAGACGAGCATGTGCAGTGCGGGAATCACACTCCGAGTGTGAGCGTGATCCTCCGTTCTGGGCTTGTAGGACATAGCATTACACTGATTTATAATGCTGTGTGCCTCTGCTTGACCTCACTTCTACAGAATCATAGTGGAATAAAGCTATGACTCCATAGCAATAAGGTGATGCTGAGACAAACAGCATTACAAATCAGTATAAGGCCTCTTGCACACAAACCTTTTCTTTTCCATTTACGTTTATTTTTTGCGTTCCGTATACAGACCATATACGGGACCATTCATTTTAATGGATCCGCAAAAAAAACGAAAGGTACTCCGTATGCCTTCAGTTTCTGTATTTCCATTTTTCCGTTCTGTTCAAAGATAGAGCATGTCCTATTATTATCCGCATAATGGACAAGGATAGTACTGTTCTATCAGGGGCCAGCTGTTGCGTTCCGCAAAAGATGTAATGCACACGGACGCGGACCGCAAAATACTGAAAAAGCCATATGGTCGTGTGCAAGAGGCCTAAGGCCTCATGCACACGAACATATTTGGTTTACGTGTCCATTCCGTTTTTTTGCGGATAGGATGCGGACCCATTCATTTAAATGGCTTTGCAAAAAATGCTGACAGCACACCATGTGCTGTCCGCATCAGTATGTAAAAAATAGAACATGTCCTATTCTTGTCCTTTTTGCGGTCAAGGTTAGGCATTATTTAAATGGATCATTTTTTTTTTGTGGATCCGCAATTTGCGGACTGCAAAGCACATACGTTTGTGTGCATGTAGCCTAATGTTGTGTGGTCCAGCAAGACGAGCAGTGTCCAGAACGGAGGGCCACCCTAACACATGGAGCGTGATTTCCGTGACTGCTCGTGTAAAACACCCCAATTCGTGTGGTCAGACTGTGGAAACGAAGCAATGGACTTACTGACTTTCATCTTGCACAATTTTATCTGGTAAAATGTCAGGTTGCATGATGTTGGGCATCATTGCTGTCCTTCACGGGACAGATCAAGCGCTTCTGTCCTGCCCTAAGCTAAATCGCTGGCACTTGGGGTGGAAAAAGCTAGCCACATAAATTATGGTTGCCAAACAACCCCCCAAAGGCATACAGGTGAGTATAGAAAGCTAAGCACTTCCACAATGTAAGCGCTCGTTGCTCATAGCCCGGCCACTGCCCCCGCTTTCTCTAGGTCTCCGCGCCTCACCTGGAGGTGCACCCCTGCCATGGACCGCTGGATTTTTACCTATTTTTATAGTCCCAGTATGTTGAACTGAATGTTCTGCTATATTTCAATTTGTACCCTCAAGTAAAGTGAAAATAATGAATAAAGTTAAAGCTCAATAAATCCTAAAGGAACATAACAATAACATTGTCACAGTATTGTCCTTTTCATAATAACATATTGTCCCTGGGGGCTTAATATTCCTTTTACCAATATGATACAACATTACATTATAACATAACAATACTTTGAACCTAAACTTGAACCTCTTACAATACAGCCCCGACTCCTGCAGGCGGCGGAACTACATTTCCCGTTATCCACTGCTCTGCCGTGCACCACGTGGCTGAAAAGCCTGGCGCTAATTGGCTGGCAGTGGAGAGGGCGGAAGTGCTGTGGTCAGCCGTGTACGTAGTGCAGTGGATGAGCGGCAGAGCATGATGCAGCCGGGGTCAGTGCAGCAGAAGATCTCCTGTGTGTTCGTCACTCAGGTGAAGGATGAGCCGTCCTCCAAGCGGGAGCACCAGGTGACAGCAGCCAGCTCCTCTCCATTCATGTGTTATGGCACTGGAAGCAGGGCGAGCTTACACAGTCAAGATCCCAAGCCATGTAGACTTCAGGACCCGCAGATTGCAGCTAGTTCTCTAGAATGGAGGAATCTACACGTGGATAATAGTGTGTCATCTGCAGGGTGTGAACATAGGCTTGGACCAGTTCTCTTCTAAATAAGGACCCACCATTTAAATGAATGGGCGACTATGTAAGACACGGTGCTGACTATGGAGAGCGGAGTCCTATGTGATATTCATATAGGTCAGGGATGCCTAACCTACGGCAAAACTACAACTCTCAGCATGTCTGGACAGCCTACAGCTGGGAGTTGTAGTTTTGCAACAGCTGGAGGGCCACAGGTTGTGCATCCCTGATATAGGTGATATGGACTAGAGTTGCCCTAAAAGGACGCCCCCTTATAGAGGTTATCCAGGAAAAGATATTTGACTTATACTCAGGATAAGGCCTCATGCACACGACCGTACGTGTTTTGTGGTCCACAAAACACGGAAGCTGCTCCGCATTCTGCGGAATGGAACCCGGCCCATTGTAGAAATGCCTATTCTTGTCCGCAAAAAGGACAAGAATGGGACATGCTGTATTTTTTTTGCGGGGCCACGGAACTCCGTGTGCTGTCCACATCTTTTGCGGCCCCATTGAAGTGAATGGGTCCATGCCCGAGCCACAAAATATGCGTCTCAGACGCGGACCAAAACAATGGCCGTGTGCATGAGGCCTAAGTCATCAATATCAGATCTGTGGGGGTGCGACACCTGATCAGCTGTTAGGCTAGGGCTACTTGGCGACATTTAGTGTAATAATAGTCTATGGTGCCGCACTGCGACTCAACAGTCACAAAAAATCCATCCAAGTTGGACACCGTAGACTATGATTACAATAAATGTCGCCGGCACCTGTCGCAATGTAGTTTTACCCCAGTCAGGCCTAGTTTACGCTTCACAGAAAAGGTGCAGCTCTTTCCGTGAGACTTTATCTCTATGGGCTTCACTCCTGGTTTTGTGTGTGAATAAGGCCTTAAAAAGTGAGGAGGTGAGCAAAAATGACAACAGCGTAAAAAAAACAAGTCAAAATTTGTGACTTATGGATTCTGCTCCATAGGGGGCAGCCACACATGATTTTGCATTCTAAATAGTTTTTTTCTTGGACCAAAAAAGCCACAGAAACCCCTGACTTGCTCAGCTTTTTTGTCATTTTTGTGTATTTTTGCCCATATAATGTGCTTTACCACCTGTTGTTTTTTTATTTCAAGAAAATACTTTATTAAAAAAAATGCATGATTATACAAACAAAAAGGCACACCGCGACTAACAGCTGAGGAGACATATTGAAGGAAACGAAATGTACAGCACGGGAGGATGTGTATCTCTCGTAGTGAAAAACAGGTGTGTTGTAGAAGACAATATGGAAGACCAAACTAGAACGCATGACAACAATGTTCAGGGGTGTGGAAATTTAAAAAAAAACTACTTGTCGAAGGACTAAAGCTGGGGCTCAATCTACTTGTCCCTCATGACAATCTACTTGTCCTGAACTTCTACTGTATGGGGGCGGGGGCCACAAGAAGACGTTCTACTGTATGGGGGCGGGGGCCACAAGGAGATGTTCTACTGTATGGGGCGGGGGCCACAAGGAGACGTTCTACTGTGAGGGGCGGGGGCCACAAGGAAATGTTCTACTGTATGGGGCGGGGGCCACAAGGAGACGTTCTACTGTATGGGGGCGTGGGCCACAAGGAGACGTTCTACTGTATGGGGCGGGGGCCACAACGAGGCGTTCTACTGTATGGGGCGGGGGCCACAAGGAGACGCTCTACTGTATGGGGGCGGGGGCCACAAGGAGACGCTCTACTGTATGGGGGCGGGGGCCACAAGGTGACGTTCTACTGTATGGGGGCGGGGGCCACAAGGAGACGCTCTACTGTATGGGGGCGGGGGCCACAAGGTGACGTTCTACTGTATGGGGGCAGCCACGCCATACTGGGGCAGTGAATCCCTTTAATGTATAATATATACATTAAAGTGATTCACTGCCGCAGTATGTCATGTACATTAAAGGGATTCACTGCCCCAGTATGTCATGTACATTAAAGTGATTCACTGCCGCAGTATGGCATGTACATTAAAGGGATTCACTGCCCCAGTATAGTATATACTATATTGCATACTGGGGCAGTGAATCCCTTTAATGTATATGCCATACTGGGGCAGTTCGAGCAACCCCCCCCCCTTCCCCTCCCCCGGGCGACCCGGCAGCTCACCCAGGGGAGTCACCACACACTACATGCTGGGCTATCTTTTAGGAGACACTGGCTGCCACCATGTGAGGAGACAGGAGCTCCCACTACTGGTTCAGCCGCTGACTGCCTGACTCGCGCTTCTGCCCGCTGACTTCCGTGCACTCCTCTGATCATGACTTCCGGCCTGCACAGGAGCGATGTTCGCACAGCGGTAAGCAGCCCGGACGTGCTGCCGGGCTGTGTATAAAAGGAGAATCCGGCGCCACCCTAGCCCTGCTACTTGCCCGCAGGGCTAAGCTACCTGCCCAAACTACCTGCCCGGCGCCCGGAACTGCATGTCCCGGGCGTCGGGCGATAGGAATTCCCTGATGTTAGACTACTTGTGATCTTCATTCAACCAGGAGTAATAAAAGTGCAGTCCATGGCACCTGAAGTAACTGAGCAGACCCTGAAGGCACATATCAAATATCTGACCGACGAGTAGCAGAAGCATATTAAAGGTTATCCTCAACGCTAGGTGACAATACTGTAAGGTGAATTGATCCATGGTAACCACATTGCATGGACTCTGTCAGGGACTCCCCGATGCATATACACAGTTTTATCAATAAGGGCGGGAGCTAGTCACCCTTTGAAGCCACGGAGCGCAGGTTGGTACGTTATCATTCACCCAATGTCAAGCAATCTGCTTTCTAGCCAGGATAAACTCCAGTCAGGGCATGCTGAAAAAAAGATGTCATTAATCTACATTCCTCCCTAAATATTCAGTTTTTTAACCCAGGTTAAAGTCAATCTCCGAGTGCCCAAAAATCTTACCTTAATAATACGGAGGATTTCGGTGGTTTATGACGCCATGTAGTTGCCTTGTTGTCTGGTTGTGCAATGTATAAATTAACTAGACAGACCGTACGTGCCAGGAGGGCTCGGGTGAGGCCTACAGAAGCTGATCAAACACTGGGGAGTTTAGGTAGAATTAGGTTAGGTATCTTTACAAAGCACTGCATGTCACACATCCTGTAGCTGATCCGCAGGGGTCCGACACTCCACATCCCTGCCAATCGGCTGTTTGGCAATAGCTCCGGCACTAGCTGGACCCCCACTGATCAACTAGTGATGCATTATCCTGAAAATAGGCCATCACTTAAAGCGGCTCTGTCATCCAGATCAGCGCTACCCTACTAGGCATATAGCCTGGTAGGGTTGTTGACGCTGGCACAAAAACAATACCTTTCTTTCTGCTGTCGATGGTCCGGTGGTGGAGAAAAATGCACATTTAAAAATATGCAAATTAAGTATTCGAGCACCAGGAGGCAGGATTATGCGGTTAAAGAACAGCGACGCCCCTGGTGCCCCTTTGCTGTAGTTCACACCCCCTGCCTTTAGATTGACAACGATAAAGCCTTTGGTCTAGCACTGAGATCCCCCGCACCTGTGCCGTGACGGAGCGTGCGCACTATGCATCTTTACAAGCTGGGAATGAAGCCAAAGAGTTTGCGTGCGCAGGCACAGGACCCTCTGGTCTAGCGCTGTCAATCTGAAGACGGGGTGTAAACTACAGCAGAGGGGCGTCATTATGTAGCACCAGGGGTGGTGCTCGAACTGCATAAGCCCGCCTCCTGGTGCTCCAATAGTTCATTTGCGTATTTTTAAAAGTTTATTTTTCTCCACCACCGACAGCAGAAAGAAAGGTACCGTTTTTGTCAGCGTCATCCACCCTACCAGGCTATATGCTTGGTAGGTTAGCATTGATCCGGGTGACGGAGCCTCTTCAGTCCCTGTTGTGCACGCAGGGTAATATCCTGGCCTCAGAGTTGCCCCTCCCCTATGCTCTGCCATGGATCCTGTAATAAACAGACCTCTTATACATCCAAATGCAGGGCACATATATAATTACATATAGAATGTGATAAAAAATGAATATTAGCAAAATCCAAGAGTTATTAAGATAAATTGTCAAATGTAATTTTCTATGTTATGTATGTCATCTGATGGGTGGGTTTTCTTTGTAGATGTTCAGAGTGCTGGCTACAGAAACACTAAACCCTCTGGCACTGAATGCTGCCATTGACAGTGCACTGGCTACAGAGAAGGTAGACGGTACGTGCTGCTATGTAACCACTCACAAAGGTAAGTATACAGATGTAGCCATCCACCTGCCGTACATACTTCATGTACGTTACCAGTGGAATGACTTTATATGCGCCCATAGAGTTTGATTCTTCAGATTTGTACAGGACTAGACGGTTCTTTATGATCAATCTGTCTCCAGTCCATCAGTTTGCCAGTCTTCATTTTGGCTTTGCTAAAATTTGGCTTATGACTCATAATCATGTCAAGTTGCAGTAAACCAGTGTACATTAATGGGCAACTGCCAAAACTTTTCAATGACGTCCACTGCACCAGATTAAGATCATGCTGGTGTACTGGATATTGCTTGAGCATTTCATGCTAACATCATCAAGAAATAGTCCAGCATAATGCAAAAGGCAACCAATAGCGTTACATGTCAAAACCACATGATCTGCTATGTGTGCAACAAGTATATTGAACATGCACATTACATACAACAGTGGAAATACCATTAGCGTGTCAGTACTGGTTCCTCTGTTCTGTGTAATTCTTGGGGCAAATGAAAGTGACAGCAGGGGCACTGGTTGGGGCAACAGCAAGACAACCTCCAAAAAGAGAATGGTTTTGCAGGTGTTGGCCACAATTACTCTTTCCTTATCCTTCCTGACAGATTCTTCTCTAATTTTGCTGGTGTCCTTGTCATTACTAGTAGCATGAGGCGATACGTGCAGCCAAATCGAGTTCCAAAGGTAGTCCTATGGTCTCAATAGCTTGGAGATGATACCAGAACACTGGGAGAGCTGGATAGGGCAGTAGAAGGACCCCACATTAGGACCAGTATCTGATCCTTTGTGCAAGGAGGAACGGAAGAACACTGCTAGGGCCCTACTAAATGACCTTCAGTCGGCTACTGGTCTGCATGTTTTTGACCAAACTGTCATTAAGTTTTCGACAGAGGCATGAGGGTCCATTGTTCTTTAGTGGATCCTGTGCTTACAGTCCAGCACTCTGTTACTCAATTGGCAATCACCATGGAAGTGCAGATTTGGCAGGTTCGGCATTGGTGCCCCATTCTCTGGGGAGAAGGTTCAAACTGAACACATGACAGTTGTGAAAGGAGATGCCATGGTGAACTTTGTGCTGCCTGCAACATCATCCATCATGAACAGTAAATGATGGTCTGGAGATACATATCCTTGGCGAATCGCCCAAACCTCCATGTGATAGCTAGTAGTACCCTGACTGCTGTTTTATTGAAATATAACAAACAGAGCATAGTACAAGCATTACAATACAGAGCAATGAATATAAGAGTGCACATACAGCGATGACAACAGACCTCAGTCACATTAGGAGCATGCAGTTCAAAGCATAATAACCTCAGTGTTACAATAATGACAAAAGGAATTCGACAAGTATAGACTAATAATGTGAGGCCAACAGCAGAACATAGGTGTGGCCGCAGGAGGCAGCACGGAACCTTAGGGGGGCAGAAACCCTGGGTCAGTAGAGCGCACCGCAGAGGCCGAGACTGTTAAAGGAGATGCACACCATGCACCCCATATTTTTTCGAAATTTTGGGGGCAGCCCCTGCGAGTGTACATGATCCTCTTAAAAGGTATGACAGAGTTAACCAGTGTTTTCCACTGCCCAACCGTGGGAGGTCTGTCCGCCATCCATCGGATAGCAATCGCCTTCCTGGCTAGAAAGAGAGTTTCCCTCAAAAACATGAGTACATATAAAGAGCGTGTGTCATCCTCCACAACCCCTAGCAGGCAAGTTTTAGGGCAGGTGGAGAGAGGGCCCGGCACCAGGGTGGCAAGTATAGCTATCACAGCGGTCCAGAACGGTTTAATGTAACTACAATCCCAGATAAGGTGCCAGAAATCCGCATACTGATGAGGACATCTATGGCACCCGGCATGCGACAGTCTGCCCATCCTAAACAAAGAATTCCACAATTTATATCGGTAAAGATTTTCAGCTCGAATTTTTCGCACATTGAGATCAGATGTGTGATTTAGGTGTTCCCTTAATTTTTATTGAGCTTTGCACTTGTTTGTAGCAGATCATGTGACGTTGACATGTAATGCTATTGGTTCAGTCATGTTTTTATGCTGGTGTATTTTTTTTTTGATGACATTAGCAGCTATGATAAGAGCCCACGTGGCTCAATATCCAGTACCCCAACATGATTTTATCTTTATGCAGAAGTGAATTTATTGTGTGATGTGGGACATAGCTGAAACTTTTTGGGAAGTCATCATCAACTAGTAGTTATCCACCAAGTTATCCATGCACTTACATCTCATTATCTAAACCCCGACATGTGGTGAGAGAGACACTTTGGATGAGCTGCTGCCAAACATTTTCTTGTAGTTTGCCATAAATAAATGGTGGGCAGCCGGCAAGAAGTTTCATCAGAATCTTGTGAATATATTTACTTGGATAGTTACGGCATCTCCCGCTAATTTTCTTACATGAATTTCTTCCATTTTTAAATTATTTGAGAGGCCCATGCTTGGCAGTCTCTTCTATTATAACCCTACCCTTCTATTCTTATGGGCTTCCGTTTTAAGCATCTGTTCTTTGTAGTATGGAATTGTGGGCTTAGGATCCCTGGAAAATCATGTCTGTTTCACAATGTGTACTCTACCCTCAACAGGCCTCCCATACCTCTGGGCCCGATATGATAGGAAGCCAACAAAACAGGCGGAAAAGAGGTTCAAAAAATATATTTATTCAAAAGGAAACTCCAAAGGTTTGTGCAGTTATTTTCACTTATCTGTTCTCAATATCATATTACACATTTCCAGTACTTGAAGCGGTTCTCTGGGATTTCCAGATTGGTGGCCTATCCTCAGGATAGGTCATCAATATGAAATCGGCAGGGGTCCGACTCCCCGGCCTCCTTCCAGCTTACCAAGCACATCGGCCTGTGACCTGTGAACGAGACGTTACATGGCCTAGGAAGAGTCCTAAGTGCTCATAGATGTGCCTAGGCCTTTTCATACAGCTCAGTGGGGGTGCTGGGAGTCATACATCTGCCAGTCTCATATTGGTGACCTGTCCTGGGGATAGGCCATCAGTATACAAATCCTGGAAAACCTCTTTAAAGAAAAACTGTCCTTTTTTTTTTATTATTGTCTTATTTGAACAGCCATACATTTTTTTTTTTTGTTTTCTTTTATTTCCGTCGATGTGACTTGACTTTTGCAAGATATTTTTTTTCAATAATAACATTTTAGGGTATGTATAGTTTATTTATTAACTTTAATTTTTGTGAGGGGAATTGCAAACAAAAAAACACAATTTTAACAAAATTTTTTTTGTATGCTATTTTCCAAGTAGTAAAAATATTAAACTTCTCTTTTTCTGTGGGGCAGTACAAATACAAAAGTACTAAATGTCATTTTACTTTACATTTAGTTATTTTGCATAATAAAACATATTTTTAGGAAAAAAGTATATTTTCTATCACCATAAATTTTGTGGTCTCCAATCAGTGCCCAGTGCTATTAACAACAGCCTCAGCATTGGGATTGCAGCAGGCATATTGCTGCACTCTATTTCTGAAGCTCCGCAATAGAAAGGCAGCATCAGAAATAGTCCCCTCAGCGGCCACCATAAAAGACTATCCAGTGGTTAAGAGGTTAAATATTCCTGAGTGCATTTGTTCTAAATCAGAAAAAGTGATTTATTTTTCCATCATTGCTTTATTGAAGACATTGTGTACATCGGACAGGCACAGTACAATATTAGCATACATAATATAAAATCATACTTATTTCAAGACAATTTAACACATTTGTGTTCTCTTAATGTGATTTGATGCTGACTTGTTCATTAATCTATTTCTATTAAAATATCATTTATTTGACATTGCTGTTCTGAAGTACTGAGCTGGTGTTTTAAAAATCCACGCTTAAAGCACAAATAAATAAAACAAAAATAACTAGTTATAAAACAAAACAGTACTACTAGATTGCAAAAAATAACCATAATGTTTATTAACCCCATAAGGACCAGCGCCGTACATGTACGGTGCGTGTGGACGTGACTTAAGGACCAGTGACGTACATGTACGGCAGGCTGATCGGGCGGGTTCAAGAGCTGTGCCCGCCCGATCAGCGGCAGGGGTCAGGCAGTCACAGATAGCCGGACCCCTGCTGTATGCACTGGCATCGGTAAAAACACAGATGGCGGCGCATTAACCCTCACACTGCCGTGGTCATTGCTGACCGCGGCACGTGCAGGATTGTGCTGGGTGCGGGGTATCCATCGGGTCCCCACGCTGCTGTGACGAGGACCCGATGGCAGGGAAGGCAGCCCGATGCCTTCCTTAGGCATCGCAGCTGCTTTCCGTGACAGCCTGTAAGAAACATTTTTTTTGTCACCTTACATTACTAAAAGTGCAACACCAAGCAATCAAAAAGGCATATGCCCCCCAAAATAGTACCAATCTAACCGTCATCTCATCCCACAAAAAATGAGCCCCTACCTAAGACAATCGCCCAAAAAATAAACTATGGCTCCTGGACTATGGAGACACGAAAACCAGTTTTTTTTTTTTTTTTTTTTTGTTGTTTCAAAAATGGTATTATTGTGTAAAACTTAAATAAAAAAAAAAAAAGTATACATATTAGGGATTAGGCCACATCCGTAACGGCCTGCTCTATAAAAATATCACATGATCTAACCCCTCAGGAAAACGCCGTAAAAAACTGTGCCAAAAAAGCCATTTTTGCCACCTTACATCGCAAAAAGTGTAATACCAAGCGATCGAAAAGTCATATGCCCCCACAAAATCAAATCAAACCGTCATCTCATCCCACAAACAATGATACCCTACCTAGGACAATCGCCAAAAAAAAACAAAAAAAAAAACTATGGCTCTCAGAATATGGAGAAACTAAAACATGATTTTCTTTCTTTAAAAAATTGTTATTGTGTAAAACGTACATAAATTAAAAAAGTATATATATTAAGTATTGCCACGTCTGTAAGAAACTGCTGTATAAAATATCACACGACCTAACTCCTCAGATGAACACCATAAAAAAAAAAACTGTTAAAGGCATTTACAGCCATACAAAAAATGTAATACCAAGCGATCAAAAAGTCATATGCACCCTAAAATAGTACCAATCAAACTGTCATCTCCTATTGAAAAAAATGAGCCTTTCATATTGAAAAAAATGGCTTTCAGAATATGGAGAATTTTTTTTCTCAAATATGCTTTATTATGTAAAACGGAAATAAACAACCAAAAAATATTTGGCATTGTCGCGTCCGTAACAACCTGCTCTATAAAAATACCTCATGATCTAACCTGTCAGATGAACGTTCTAAATAACAAAAAATAAAAACGGTGCCAAAACAGCTATTTTTTGTTACCTTGCCTCACAAAAAGTGTAATATAAAACAACCAAAAATCGTATGTACCCTAAAATAGTACCAACAAAACTGCCACCTTATCCCATAGTTTCCAAAATTGGGGCATCAGGGGGTCTTCAAATTTTCTTAAAACTTTTAAGATTTGCTTCTAAACTTCTAACCACTCACCACTCTAATGTCCCAAAAAAAGAAAATGACATTTACAAAATGATCCAAACATGAAGTAGACATATGGGAAATGTAAAGTAATAACTATTTTAGGAGGTATCACTATCTGTTTTAAAAGCAGAGAAATCAAAATTTTGAAAATTGCGAAGTTTTCTAAATTTTTGGTAATTTTATTTTTTTTTATAAATAAAAATGAAATATTTTCACTCAAATTTACCACTGTTATAAAGTACAATATGTGACGAGAAAATCTCAGAATGGCTTGGATAAGTATAAACGTTTTAAAATTTTCACCACATAAAGTGACATGTCAGATTTGCAAAAAATGGCCTGGTCATTAAGGTGAAAAAAGGCAGGGTCCTGAAGGGGTTAAATAGACAATAGCGGCCACACATATTACATCTAAACACATAGGAGGGGACATTTATTAGGACTGACGATTTATACACCGTTTTAATCTCTGGTGCTGGCAGATGCGCCAAAGTTATGTGGAGATGCAGGCCTCTACATAATTTTGGCTCTTGCTGCTGCTGGTTGTGTGACATGATTTAAATTACAGCAGCTCTCTTCCGGGCATAGTTTGAGGCGATTTTGCAGGACGTCCTCCATGACAGTACCCATGATGGATGTCCTTATATAACTCTAAATGGACAGGAAGCACAGAGAGGTTAAAAGCCCCACCCTCCCTTTCAACACCAGTGTTCTTCCTGTCCCTTACAGGTCAGCAGCTAACAGAGAGGATCCCTGTTATGATGAACAGTTTATGCTTTGGCATAGGAGCCCAGGATAGGATCGGGGGGTTTATACCTCTTCTTCCATCCCTGAACCGGATGACTCGGCTAGCATCCCTTATGGTGGGGTCCCCTGGTCTTACCAGTACCCATTGAGCCCGCTGGGTCTGGTTGCAGTGTCCGCTTCCTCTCTGGAGAGGCTCTTGGCTCCGTATGGCATCCTCCGTCGATGTTCCACGTGCAGGGCGCAACCATATTGGAGGCAGTCCCAGGAACGTCACTTCTGGCGGCTTTGGCGTGCTTCTGCAAGCCGGGTGACGTCCTCTTGCAAGATGTCTGGCGAGAGGGCACACTGGATTGCATGGCACGGTGTGGATGGCCTAGCAATGCAGGAGTCTTCGTTACGAATGGACTCGCATTATCCATATCGGGATTGTCCTGTAGGATGGAGTCCCAGAAAAGGGAGGAGCAGACTGGCGGCGGCAGGGGGCAGGACTATAAAAGTATGGTGGGAAATCAAATGTTTGTGTACTCCACCATGGATGGTCCAGTGTCTGGTCGGTCTGTGCCGGGTTCAGAACCTCCTGCCCAGGGTCAGGTGTGCTGTATAGGCCCAGTAATAATACTTTTGGAATTTATGCATAGCTAGCCGTTTGTTTTGTAATTTCAGGATGATAAAGATGTGGTGCATAAAAATCATTCTGAGCCTAAAAAGAAAGTGAAAAGATGCGCTACTTGTGCTGGCAAGAAGCTGGCAGAGTCTTACTCTAAACAACTTTGCAGCTCCTGCATTCATAAAAGAACAGCCATCTTTATTACCTGAAATTATGAAGATTATAAAGGAGGAAGTACACTCCTTAGTGGTCAAATTAATGCCAAAATCTGTTCCGCAGTCTCATGTTAAAAGAACTAGAGTTGATATGGACTCGGATAGTGTTGAGCGAACAGTTCGAGCATTGTTCGGGTTCGTACCGAATTTTGGGGTGTCCGGGACCCGGACCCGAACCCGGACATTTTCAAAAAAGTTTGGGTTTGGGTCCGTTGTTCGTCGATTTCTTCCCGCTTTCTGAAGGGCTGCACAGCAGCCAATCAGCTAGCGTTTTACTTCTTGCCCTAAGAGCCCATCACAGCCATGCCTACTAATGGCATGGCTGTGATTGGCCAAGTGCAGCATGTGACCCAGCCTCTATTTTAGCTGGAGTCACATAGCGCCGCACGTCACACTGCTCTGATTAGTGTAGGGAGAGGACGCAGCTTCTGTCAGGGCGAGATTAGGCAGGTTAAAGTCAGCAACAGCACCTAATGAACGGATCGATCTACAGCTGAGAATCATTGAACTTCTGCTAGTTACTTGCTCGCTGGTTTTAGGCTGCACAGAGCGTTTTCTGTCACTTATTTTCTGGGTTGATCGGCGGCCATTTTGTGACTTGTGGTGCACCAGAAGAAGCTGCCACCAAGTCCATCAATCCATCAATACTAGTTTTTTTTGCTATATCCTACATCAGGGGCTTGGCTGTGCTAATTGTCACCCCTAGAAACTCAGGATAGCAATTTCTATATTTTATTAAGGGGTTAAATACAATTGCCCAAATACCAATCCCCTAAATCTGGTGTTCCAGCTTTGGCTAGACAAGTATAATACTGTCTGCTGTCTGGCAAAGGATAGATTATTTTCTGGGGTGAAATTTAATTGCCAAAATAGCAATACCATAAATCAGTGGTTTCAGCTGTGGCTGGCAAAATAGAATAGTGTCCGCTAAAACATATATTTTGTTCTGGGGTGAAATTAATCTTGCAAAATAGCAATACCCTGATTCTGGTGTCCCAGCAGTTGCAGGCCAGATTTCATAGTGTCTGCCAAAACACATATTTTGTTCTGGGGTGAAATTAATCTGGCAAAATAGCAATACCCTGAATCTGGTGTCCCAGCAGTTGCAGGCCAGATTTCATAGTGTCTGCCAAAACACATATTTTGTTCTGGGGTGAAATTAATTTTGCAAAATAGCAATACCCTGAATCTGGTGTCCCAGCAGTTGCAGGCCAGATTTCATAGTGTCCGTCAAAACATATATTTTGTTCTGGGGTGAAATTCAATTGCCAAAATAGCAATACCCTGAATCTTTTGTCCCAGCTGTTGCAGGCCAAGTGTAAATCTGTCCATAAAAGGATACCTTTCATCCAGGGCCTAAATACTAGCCCTAAAAGAGATATTCCCCTAAATCAGTGGTTACTGCTGTGCCTGGATTAGTGTAATACGCTACATAAACAAATAGGCAGATAGTGTTAGGTGCCTGTAAAAAAAGGCCTACATTTGAAATCAATACATTGGGCCAAATATTTTTTTCCTTATTGTGGTGCTTGGTGAACGGTAACAATGAGGAAAACCCCTAGTAAGGGACGCGGACGCGGTCGTGGTGGTCTTGGTGTACCCTCTGGTGCTGGGAGAGGACGTGGCCATTCTGCCACAGCCACACGTCCTAGTGAACCAACTACCTCAGGTTCCAGTACCCGCCAGAATTTACAGCGATATTTGGTGGGGCCCAATGCCGTTCTAAGGATGGTAAGGCCTGAGCAGGTACAGGCGCTAGTCAATTGGGTGGCCGACAGTGGATCCAGCATGTTCACAACATTATCTCCCACCCAGTCTTCTGCAGAAAGCGCACAGGTGGCACCTGAAAACCAAGCCCATCAGTCTGTCACATCACCCCCATGCATATCAGGGAAACTGTCAGAGCCTCAAGTTATGCAGCAGTCTCTTATGCTGTTTGAAGACTCTGCTGGCAGGGTTTCCCAAGGGAATCCACCTAGCCCTTCCCCAGTGGTGGAAGACATAGAATGCACTGATGCACAACCACTGATGTTTCCTGATGATGAGGACATGGGAATACCACCTCATCGGAGTCCGCACGTCTCTGATGATGACGAAACACAGGTGCCAACTGCTGCGTCTTTCTGCAGTGTGCAGACCGAACAGGAGGTCTGGAAGGAAGACTATGTGGAAGACTATGCAGGGGACGATGAGGTCCGAGACCCCACATGGAATGAAGGTTGTGCCACTGACTTTCATAGTTCAGAGGAAGAGGCAGTGGTGAGACCGAGCCAACAGCGTAGCAAAAGAGGGAGCAGGGGGCAAATGCAGACCAGCCGCCGCCAAGAGAGTTCGCCTGCTACTGGCCACCTCCACCAGGGACCGAGCACCCCAAAGGCAGCTTCAAGGAGTTCCCTGGCATGGCACTTCTTTAAACAATGTGCTGACGACAAGACCCGAGTGGTTTGCACGCTGTGCCATCAGATCCTGAAGCGAGGCATTAACGTTCTGAACCTTAGCACAACCTGCATGACCAGGCATCTACATGCAAAGCATGAACTGCAGTGGAGTAAACACCTTAAAAGCAAGGAACTCACTCTGGCTCCCTCTTCTGCTGCTGCCTCGGCCTCTTCCTCCGCCTCGGGAAGAATGTTGGCACCTGCCACCCACCAAACAGAGGATGTGCCACCGACACCACCACCTGCGTCACCAAGCATCTCCACCATGTTACACGGCAGCGTTCAGCTCTCCATCTCACAAACCTTGGAGAGAAAGCGTAAATTCCCACCTAGCCACCCTCGAGCCCTGGGCCTGAATGCCAGCATTTCTAAACTACTGGCCTTTGAAATTCTGTCATTCAGGCTGGTGGACACAGACAGCTTCAAACAGCTGATGTCCATGGCTGTCCCACAGTATGTTGTTCCCAGCCGCCACTACTTCTCCAAGACAGCCGTGCCTTCCCTGCACAACCAAGTATCCGATAAAATCAAGTGTGCACTGCGCAACGCCATCTGTGGCAAGGTCCACCTAACCACAGATACGTGGACCAGTAAGCACGGCCAGGGACGCTATATCTCCCTAACTGCACACTGGGTAAATGTAGTGGCGGCTGGGCCTGCTGGCGGAGAGTTCCTTGGCGCACGTCCTTCCGCCGCCAAGGATCGCAGGGCATCATTCTTTGCCTCCTGTAGCCTCCTCCTCTGCTTCCACCAGCTCATCCAGTCAGCCACACACCTTCACCACCAACTTCAGCGCAGCCCGGGGTAAATGTCATCAGGCCATTCTGAAACTCATATGTTTGGGGGACAGGCCCCACACCGTGCAGGAGTTGTGGCGGGGTATTGAACAACAGACCGACTTGTGGTTTCTGCCGGTGGGCCTCAAGCCCGGCCTGGTGGTGTGCGATAATGGGCGAAATCTCGTCACAGCTCTGGGACTAGCCGGTTTGACGCACATCCCTTGCCTGGCGCATGTGCTGAATTTGGTGGTGCAGAAGTTCATTCACAACTACCCCAACATGTCTCTCTCCTCTGACTGGGTGCTGGGGCCTAAATAACTGAAAATGGCCTTTTCCAGTGGTGGGTGATATGACGCATGATTCCTTGCTGTGGGACCTGTATCCTCGGTCTGGGTGCTGTGCCGAAATAACTGAAAGTGGCCTTCTCCAGTGGTGGGTGATATGACGCATGATTCCTTGCTGTGGGACTTCTCTCCTCTGTCTGGGTGCTGTGCCGAAATAACTGAAAGTGGCCTTCTCCGGTGGTGGTTGATATGACGCATGATTCCTTGCAGTGGGACCTGTCTCCAATTGATATTGGTTAAATTTTATTTATTTTATTTTATTTTAATTAATTTCCCTATCCACATTTGTTTGCAGGGGATTTACCTACATTTTGCTGCCTTTGGCAGCCCTCTAGCCCGTTCCTGGACTATTTTACAGCCTTTTTAGTGCCTAAAAGTTCGGGTCCCCATTGACTTCAATGGGGTTCGGGTTCGGGATAAAGTTCGGGTCGAGTTCGAATCCCGAACCCGAACATTTTCGGGAAGTTCGGCCGAACTTCTCGAACCCGAACATCCAGGTGTTCGCTCATCTCTAGACTCGGATTCAGAAGATGAATCCAGTAGTAACATTAGATCAGAGGGAGAAATAGATGATATTGAGGAAGATTAAATTTTTTCTTGTCCTGCGGAAGAGGAAAAAAGTTTTTTTTCATCTGAGGATTTAGACATTATCATTTCTGCTGTCCGTCAGACAATGGACATAGAGGAAGTCACCCAATCTCCTCCTATACAGGACGAGATGTTTGACCAACTAAAAGCAAAAAAGAAAACGCACTTTCCAGTAAATAAAAATCTAAAATTACTCATAGTGGAGGAATGGGAGGAAGAGGCTTTACATATCTCGTGAGTTTATCCTTTATTGCAGAAGATACAAAATTGTGGGTGGATACTGAAAACTGGAAGACTGAAAACCTTCCTTCCACAGTGGGAAAAAATTACTCACAATTTTTATATCCTTCTCCAAGGAAATTTGTTGTGACACGTTTCGCTCAACCAGAACAGAATTCTGCAATGTCAGATTTGGAAAAACTATTGCGTCTACAAGCCATCAAGCCAGTACCTCCAGAAGAAATCAGTCTGGGACATTACTCGAGAGTTTTTTTTTTTAGTAATTCTAAACCTAAAAATACCGAATCAGTGGGTGAAATATTGAAGATTCAAAATGTAATCGATAAAATCCTTGATTCAGTTGATTTGTCCATGAGTGGTAATGTGCACAGTGGACTTAAAAGATGCTTATTATCATGTCCCAATATTTCCAGAGCATCAAAAATATCTGAGATTTGCGGTTCAGAAGGATTCATCTATTCAACATTTCCAGTTTGTGTCTACCCTTCGGCCTAACCTTAGCACCAAGAATCTTTTCAAAAATAGTAGCAGAAGTCTTGTCCTGGTTGAGGAAAGAAGAGGGTATAATAATTATACCTTATCTGGACAACTTCCTATTCACAGCTCCATCTGCCACCATTCTAATGACACAGCTGGAATTCACCTTGACAAGTCTCTCCCGCTTGGGATGGATCATAAACCTTGAGAAATCAAACCTTATTCCAGAAACCAGGAACATTTTCTTAGGCACCCTGTTGGACTTGGAGAAACAATGTTAGTTTCTGCCGATAGAGAAACAGGCAAAGATGCGCCAGGAGATTTCCTTATTCCAAAGGAAAAGTCTGGTCTATAAGAACGGCCATAAAAATCCTAGGGTTAATGACGTTTTGCATCGCCACAGTCCCCTGGAGTCAATTCCATTCAAGACCTTTGCAGAAAACAGTTCTCATTTGTTGAATCCGAGACCTAAATTCTTTGGATCAGAAGATCCGCATTCCAAAGTTGGTAAGACAGAGTCTTTCATGGTGGCTAGATCCAGAGAACTTATCACTGGGAATTCCTGGACTTTAGAACCTCAGATTCTAGTAACAACAGATGCCAGCAAGTCGGGCTGGGAAGCCCAGGTGCAGGACTTATACTTTCAGGGTCTCTGGGGTCACAATCTCTCTCACAGGTCCTCAAACTTCAGGGAGTTGAGAGCAGTCTTGGAAACTTTACTAAAAGCGGAAAATATTCTAAATGGCCTACATGTACGGGTTCTCTCAGACAACATTGCAACAGTATCATTCCTGAAATATCAAGAGAGGTCAAGATTTCTGCCCCTTCAACATTTATCAGACTGGATCTTCAGCTGGGCAGAGAAAAATGTACTATCAGTCTCAACAATCCACCTGAAAGGAGAAAAAAATGTGACCGCAGATTTATTAAGCAGACATTCCATATGTCCACAGAAGTGGTGTTTCAAAAAAGAGGTATTTAATCTACTTTGCAAGAAATGAAGGACTCCTCAATTGGACTTCTTTGCCACAAGAAAAAATACTAGTCTTCCCTTTTTCTTCTCGCTAAATCCGTGGGACAGACCAGTGGCAGTAGATGCTTTGTCTCAGAGTTGGGACATGGATGTGGCCTATGCCTTCCCGCTTTATCCTCTAATTGTGCCAATCCTAAAAAAGCTGAAGTCAGAACGAGTCACTCTGGTCCTAATAGCTCCATATTGGCCAAAACAAAGCTGGTTCCCAATTCTAAAGAACTTGGCATTGGAGGAACCCTTCTTTCTTCCCCCAGAAGAAGACCTGTTGTCTCAGGGGCCTCTTTGGCATCCACAAGTGCACAGGTTGAAGCTGGCAGCATGGATTCTGAAGAGCAGATACTAAGAGCCAGGGGCCTGTCAAAAAGAGGTATAACAACCATGCTACAAAGTCACAAGAAGGTTAATTCTGCCATTTACGGCAATATTTGGAAGAAATTCCGTTCCTGGTTTATTTCTCTTCAGAGTCAGTTTCCCCTTCTAATCAGGACATTCTAGAATTTCTGAAGGAGGGTTTTGACATGGGTCTAAGGCCCAGTACTATAAAAGTGATAGTAAGATTTTGGCTTTGAGTTAGTTTCTTGACTTCCCTCTAGCAGAGCACAATTAGATAAAAACATTTTCTCCTGCCATCTCCAGAATCCGGCCTCCTGTAAAAAAAAAAAAAAAAAAAAAGAAAAAGTCAGTCCCTCCTTGGGACTTGTCACTAGTATTGGAGCACCTATTTAATGCTCCTAATAAAACCTTTAGAAAACTGTAAAATAAAATGCTTTGTTTCAAAACAGTATTTCTAGTGGCCGTAACATTGGCAAGGAGAGTAGGAGAGATACAGACTTTCTCTTCAAGAGAACCATTTATGAGGATCAAAATGGAGGAGCAAAATGCGGAATAGAATTGCGGACGTGTGAATGGAGCCTTATTTGTACAATTCGCAGGGAAGAATAAGGGAAAACAAGCTTCAAAATCCACTATTGCAAGATGGATTAATCCAGCAGGCTTATACTTCCCAGAACAAAGTCTGCCCATTCAAATACATTTATCTTGAGACTGGCACTCAGCTGTGTAGGGAGATAACACAAATTATATAGAATTGCTAATAAACAATGTTTATTGAGAGATATATATATATATATATATATATAAAAAATTGTAAATGCGTGAAATCAAACACCCCAAAAAAATAAAAAATTTGTCCTCAGGTGATGGACTAGCTAAAAAGAAAAAAAAAAATATTGAAGAATCCCAATTAGATGAATACAATGTCTCTTAAAAGTTCATCAATAGTCTAGAATTCATCATATTACCATAAAAAATTCATACAAAAATCTATAGGTACTATCCAAAATGTTCACAGTCCAGAATGTCTGTAAATTCAATATATTGTATGCCCCAGAGTTTCCACTGTGTTGGGTCTGATGATATGGGTCTTAAATGTCCTTAAATGATGTCCTAATATATTCAGGAGGAGTCCCAGATGACATATAAACAGGGATATTGAGTCGACCGGATCCTAATACATTAAATACCGCTGGGTTGCCAAGTCATATTACACACTTTAATTCATTACAGGTACCTGTTATTTCTTTTTTCCCTCGTGTCTATGGCTGTGGTGGGAAAGAGATTAAACGGTCAACGTTGTGAATTCACCTTCTTGTGTATCTTCTGCCGACTGCAATCTCGGCGTTTACTCTGAGCAGCCGCGCACCCACATCCACGTTATTCATCAGTCATGGATGAGACACGTGGGTCGGGGGCCGGCATTCGCGGTAAAGGAGATGAGGGGAGATAACTATAAGGTGTCTTCTATTTGTTTTGGAGCGCTCCAGAATTGTTGTTCATAGTTTTCTCCGATCATTTGACTCCGGTGCGGTATGGAGATATGACTTAGTTCTCCAAACGCATTTCGGGGATTGCTTTCCCCTTCATCAGTGGCTACCCAAAGTCAGAGCCCATTCTACTCGAGCTGCTTCTTGACGTCCCTAGAAAGTAGAATTTAGACTTGCCGGTAAATAGTTTTCCAGGAGTCCGGCATGACGGCAACCTACTTATTCCTCCCTAAATATATATGGTTTATTACTTGGGAATTTGTGTATATATATGTTGCTTGACCGGTGTGATGATTTAAAAACACTGGTGTTAGAGGGGAGGCAGGGGCTTTTAACCTTTCTATGTTACCTGTACCTTTAGAGGTACATCAGGACATCCTCCATGTGTACTGTCATGTTGGACTCCTGGAAAACTATTTACCGATAAGTCTAAATTCTACTTTCCATGCCATAAACATTATTGAGGCCTCTTTGACGCCCACCCTCTTTTCACGCCACTTCGGAAAAGAGTGGCGTGAGTGACGAAATCTGCAACCTTAAATGGCCTAGAACAAATAACTCCATAAGTACAAAAAAGAGCCGGGGTGGTGGTTGGGGGGCGGGCGCAGTCATAGATAATGAGTCCTTAAAAATAATCTAGGAAAATACAATGGACACCTTGCCACTACCACCACCGTAATTCGCATAAATAAATTATATGACTGTATTTCTAACCTGGATTCCGGCTGTGTCCCCACACCGCACCCTCCAACCCGCGTTTTCAGTGTCTTATTCAGGGAGAGGTCACACAAACAAGGACAAGAAAAATAGTTTTTTTTTTCCTTCTAATTTTAGACTTTGTTTGGAATGTTGACGAAGATTTCAAAGTTGTGCCCGATTTTTGGATTCCAGCGAAAGGTGTGACCCGTTGTAATGGTAAAATGTACCCGGATGAAAACGGCCATATACCAGGTACCTGCAGAAAATTTCATACTACGGGTGGACTGCTTGATGAAAAATGTTATAATGTTGATGTTTAAAATGACTGTAAAAAAAAAAGTTCTGGTTTCGAGATCTAGATGTGGTTGATAAGATCATCCTATTTTGGTCCCTTAGACATCAATTCAGTCATTTCTTTCCAATCTTCTTTACAGGTTTTGATGCGTCCCTACTTAATATAGAGCACCTCTTGCCATATTTCTACTGTATTTCCTTATGAACATGAATAATAGGAAGTCAACATAATTATCTTGAGAATAAGAATTTCTGTAATATGTCATATGACTAGCAAACAAATATACCATATTACACAGCATCACCCCAGTTTACAGTTGTAGTCCACTTGGCATTTAAAGGGGTTATGGCATGATTAATGTAAAAAATAAGGCACATATAGTGCATGACAACCTCTTTGTAACAAATCTAGAACCAGCCCTGTACCTCACATGGATCCAGAGATCTCCCCATTCATTGCTCTGCTAGATTTATATCAAGCTGACAGCTCAGGGGAGTGTCTGTTCTGGTGCAGCTAAGGGGGCGTGTCCATGCTCTCCCTATCACAGCTCAGGAGGCGTGTCCATGCTCTTCCTATCACAACTCAGGATGCAGTTGAAGGATGCAACTGAGCATGTGTAGCCATCTCAGTGAGCAGGACAAAGAAATAAGAAAAAAACAAACAGCAGGTGGCGCTGTACAGATACATTTTATTGAATAACTTGGCGGCTATGCTACATTTTTAATTACATGCAATTACAAAAGTATTCAGATCCAGGTGCTGGTTTTAAAACCGCTTTAACCTTGTCCTTTATACATTATAGGGTGGGGGGGAGAATGTGCACTGAATGTCCTCAGAACACAAATTTTTTTCTAAAGCTTTTTCTTTTTTTTTTTCTGCCGTCAGGTTGGGTGCCTGTGGAAAATGGCAATAAGCAGTATTGTTGGCATTCGAGTGCTGTAAATTATGCATTAGAAGTAGCCATAGTATTACAACCGAAGACAGAAGATCCTGGATCTTTGGAAATTTGCCTTGTGCATTTGTCAGATCTTCTTGAGCAAACACTGGAGCTTATTGGGACCAATATTAATGGAAACCCATACGGTAAGTACAATGGGCAGTAGCCAATCTGTTTGTAAAACTTCAATTAAATACATCAGATATAAGTGCTTATTCACACCGTGTGGGAAAGTCATGTTTTCTGCTATAGTTTTCAGAATATAGCCCCCAGTGTCTGATAGGTGTGGGTCCCACCTCTAGTACCCACACCAATCTTTATAACAGCACCTGCAAAGTGAAAGAGGGCGCACCACACGTGCATTTACCCTCTATTCATTCCTATGGGAGCGCAGTGTGCTCGGCTATTTTCAGAAGTCCCATTGAAACGAATAGAGAGCACATTGTGCAAGTGTGGTCATCGCTCCATCCACTTCTATGGGGCTGACGGAAATAGCTGAGCCAGCGTATGGCTATTTTCGGCAGTCCCATAGAAGTGAATGGAGGTCGGCTACGCATGCGTGGTTCTAAAGATAGGGAGCGGCACCTGTCAGTCAGACATCGGGGACATATCATAGCCATATGCACCCAATTTATGAGATGATACAACCCCCTAAGCCAAGTAATGCACTACAAGGTACTTAATCCAATACCTTTGTTTTTCAGGCATTGGTAATAAGAAGCATCCAATTCACCTCCTTGTCCCTCATGGCACTTTACTCTTAAAGGATCTAGAAGCTCTGGATCATAACAGTCTAATGTCTTGGTTTGAACATTGTCAGGAAGGGAAAGTAGAAGGCATTGTATGGCATTGCGAAGATGGATCTTTATTCAAGGTAAATGGAGGGAGGTGCTTTAAATTAAGGGACACTGGTTTCAAGGAGATTTCTGTTGTTTATGTAAAGGGATGTCTTGAGAAGATATCTCCCTCTTTAAAAAGAAGCTGGCCCAACGATCAGCTGATTGCCACAGCTCAGGCTTCTCTAACCCTGGGTTCACACCTGAGCGTTTCTGAGACACGAGTTTACTGCGCGTTTTTGTTGCGCGTTTTAGGCAATAGTAAACGCGCGTTTGTGTGATTGACTGCAGTGTTGGCTTCTCTCCAAACTGTGCCTAGCACCTGGGGTTTGGCCTTTCCAGCATGTTGCAAATTCATAAACGCGCGTTTTCAGTGTCAAAAACTCGCAAAATACAAGCGTTGCGCGTTCCCATTAAAGTCTATGGGCCAAAACGCGCGACAAACGCCCCCAAAAAAGCTCAAGTACTTGTTTATGCGTCGGGCGTTTTTCAGCACGTTCGAACGCGCTGTAAAACGTGAAAATGTGAACCAGTCCCATAGTGAAGCATTGGTTTGCATCGGTTATGCGTTTTACAGCGCGTTCAAACGCGCAAGTGTGAACTGAGGGTAACTCAGCAGAACGACTGACCATGTCCTGCATGGATGCACCAGAGCATACAGACTCTCGTACCTGCCTTAAATAGAGGTTGGCCCCAAGCGAGAGACTCTCACCCACTATTATGGCCATTTGCCCTAACTGGGTATTTGGTCAGGCATTGTCCTCATACAATGAAAATGTATATAACTTTCATACATCTAGTATAAAGATCTCTGTATGCTGTCAGTAAATGGAAACATTTTATCTACACCTAGAGGCTAAAAAAGAAAAAAAACTTCTTCACCTACATTGATACACTCTTCCAAATCATCTGGGCAGGACAGAGATTTTTGCTGCAAATGTAATTATGAACGCTGTGTTCTCTTCATACAGTTGATCGGTGTGGGTGCCGGCCGTTGGGCCCCTGCGGATCTGATATTGATGACCTGTTGTGAGGAAAGGTCATCAATATAGGAAAAGCGTAGAACCCCTTTAATTTATATTCGGACAACCAAAGCACTTTTCATGTTGAAGGACAATCCCTTTAATGTAGGAACCACAGTGGCAGCTCAGGCTGTCATAGCAACTGATTGGAGTCTTGCAATTTCCCACGGGGGCTTGGCCCAGAGGGAGCTCCCTCTGTCTAACCTCTTAGATGCGGTGGTTGCTAACAATCTGCTAATGAACTGTATTACAGTGCCGGCTGTGTAGTACAGCTGACACGCACCACAAGAGATCAAGATTAGAGATGACTTTGATCCCGGTCATTTAACCCCTTAGATTCTAAGGGGTTAAATGACTGGGATCAAAGTCATCTCTAATCTTGATCTCTTGTGGTGCGTGTCAGCTGTATTACACAGCCGGCACTCGCCATGTATGGAGGGGGATCAACCTGTGAATCCTCTCCGTACATTTTTCACTTTTTTGGGGGTTAAAGAAACCTCAAATGTAGAAAATACACCATTGTTGATGTATAAGTAACAGGAAGTAAATGTGTGTCCCTGGCGGACAGACATTTTCCTCCCCCTCCTCACAAATCTGCCTCCTTCTGTAAGGCAAATGGCCGCATCAGCAGCCCTCCCATACTGCAGTCTTCTGTAGTTGACATGAACCCTGCCCCTCTGCCATCCGAAAATGGAAGGGATTGGGAGGAAATAAATTGTGTTCTCTGCAAGATTTTATCAAGATTGATAATCTACTGGATTTTCTGCATGCTTTTGATATATTATGGGCAAGCTCTTCTATCATTGCTAGGTTTGGCATCCCTTTAAGATGTTTTCAGATGGAGATGCTGCTCATCTGTGCGAGATAATAACTTTCATAATTGTTTCCATTCCACCAGTTACTAATATAATTTCACATTGTTTTTCTAGCTTCACCGCCATCATCTTGGATTACACTGGCCACTCAACGACACACACCTAAATTCCAAGCCAGTTTCTATTAGATTGGATTTATGCAAATATGACTGTGAAGCAGATTCAAGCACGTTGCTAGGTCAGCTTTCAAAAAAAGACTCTCTGTGTTATGACAGATTAAAAGACATTATGTTAGGCTGAAAACAGCACTTCATGATAAGTAAAATGAAGTGCTGACAGCTCATCAAGCCTGATGGGGAATATTGTGGAAGTTCTACATTTTAAGCATATGGCGCACTCTGCCTGGTCAATGGAACAGACGTCTGCAAAGCCGCCATATTTGCAAACATTACACACGTCTGATGTATGTTTTCATTACCGCAAGAAGACTGGTGACTTCCTGGGAGCCGAGAACACATTATCACATTACATGCACTTCTTTGAGGTTTTCCAGTAGCAATAACATTTTAAGGAGAACTTGTGAGCTGTAGGAATTTTGCATTGAGCCGTTCCTGTTATTCCACCTGGAGACGTATAAATTAATAATTACCGTTACCCTTGTCAATAGGATGTATCCCTCCATGGTCTGACATAGGGTTGTCACAATACCAGAATTCCAAATTGATACCACCCCTGCAGACTCTTCGATCACTGCGCTCTCCCCAGACTCTCACCCCTGCACTTTGTCACGGCTCCACTGCCACATATGTGTGGCCACGACACACACCATAGTGAAGATGACGCACACACAGCAGACGCATCAGCCGACACTTGTTAGTGATGACAGGCTGGTCATCTGCTTCACTCCTGCTCTTCCCTCTATGGCACCATGACTCTCACGTGTAAAGAGAAGAGGCACTGCAGACGCGTGACGGCACAGCTCCGTCCTCCCAGCACTCCGAAGCCTTCTTGGCAGCTGCACTTTTCCTTGCTCCATTGCCACAGACCTGCGGCAGTGGATGAGAACAAGGTGTGTGCCAAGTTGTACGCTTGCTGTGTTCTCTAATCAGAACTGCTGCAAGGCTGTGTAATAAGGCACGCAGCTTAGTATAAAATTACTGACAGCGTCCGTATTGAACCAAATAGAATATGAGCGTATTGAAAAAGTATTGTTATTTTGAAACCTTGCGGAACCCTAGTCTGACATGGTCAGCATCACGTTGTACAGGGGCACATCCTGTTGATGACAATAGGAATGGTAATCTCTAGTTGTCACAGTATGTTCATATTTTCAGGTGGATTGGCAAAGTGCAGATAGTCCAGGATTACTGTATGTTATGCAAGTATTTACTAAGGTAGTCTTTAGTGTTGAAACATCCTCTTAAGGCCTCATGCACATTTGCGGACGGACGCGCCTATGTAGTTATGCCTGGTCCTGTCCAAAACGGACAAGAATGGACATGCTCTACGTTCCGTACTGGGCCACGAATGGAGCAACAGATGCGGACAGCACACGGAGTGCTGTCCGCATCTTTTGCGGCCCTATTGAAGTAAGTGGGTCCGCGCCTGAGCCGCAGACGCGGACAAAACAACGGCCGTGTGCACGAGGCCTTAATGTCCTTAAATCTGACAAGAAATCAGTCAGCTTCCGCACAAAGTTAAAATGTGACAAGTTTATTTAAATATACAAATAAGAAATCACGAACTAGAAGCTAGAAAACCTACAACTGTATATCTGAAAAGAAACATGTGTACATTCTGTATTTACAAGTGTAATAAACTAAATCCTCTAGTTAAATATAAAAATGTCAGTCGCTGTATGTAATTTGGCATAGCAAACTTTAGGTTTTACCTTTAGTTAAAAAATTAAGTGCAATTATTCGTTCTCTATTACTCAGTAATAACAAAGTCATGGTGCCTATTCCTTTCACTAAGACCACCAAACCTACTTTTTACACAGTTAGAGCTCACGTTGGTTGAAAAGATATGGACCTACTGAATGGTACTGTGGTATATACTGAAACTTCATGTCTGCTTTTTTTTTTTTATGAAGCTTGATAGTTTTTTGATAAAGTGTAATAAAAACACTCCAGGATGCCGTGGTCTTCTATAATATTGTTCTTAAAATCCAAGTTTTGTTCTGTGGAGTGACTGCCATACTGCTTTCTCTCTGGCATAGGATGCCTGTGATGTGTCCAGTTCATACAGTAATGTGCCACATGCTAGATGCACATGGTGCTGCTGAGCAATGAGTCAAACAAGAACATTCTCTTTAAAGTGGTATGCGCATCTTGGTCATTCTTGGCTGGGATCGGAACACCGGCAGCCAGGGATACAGAAACAGCTAAGCAGGAACTCCCATGGGTAGCTCCTATTCACGTCTATGGGAATTATGGAAAGGCTGTTGCATTGGATGAGTATTCTGATCTTTGCCATGAATGGTTGAGACAGGAAAATACCCCTTTAATAAACCACTTCTCTTTATATGGTGTATAGGTAGGTTAAACCAATTCAATGCATGGGAATATCTACATGGACACCAAACTGCTGAGATAAGGCTTTTAGCTTTTCTTCAAGGAGTATATTCTTTTTAACTTCTTCATTGTAGTTGTACTTAAGATCTTCAATCTCTTCAAAAAACGTAGGATCAAAGTTTTCAAGCTCCTTCTTTAGCTTTTTGATCTCTTCCTGTGAATAAAAAAAAAAATATATATATATACCTTGGTGTTAGTCGGTCAAAGCATTGTTCTTACAAACTACACTGGAAGAACTACAAATCTCTTGCTTTGTGCCAGAAAACTTGCGTAAATGAAGATAAATTCGTTGCGGTGACGCACTCTTTCTGAAACATGGCGAGGGCAGCATAAACCTGTCCTTTTAGACTTTTTAAAGCCAATTTTCTGGCGCAAAGAAGATGATAAATCTCCCCTATGAACCCAAAAGATTCAACTAAAGTAAAGAAAAATGTGCCGTTATTGACTTAGGGCTCATTCACACAACCGTATGGTCACCGTGCCCATGTCACAGACCACCGTGTGAATCTCGTATTGTAGTGCGGACGCACTGTCTTAAATGGGTCTGCGATCCGCAAAATAAGGCAAATGATAGCACATGTCCTATCTTTTGCGGTGCGGCAGCACCAACCCAAAAGCCCACAGAAGCGCCTCTGCTCCGCAAAAAATAGGAAATGTCCTATCTTTTGCTGCATTTTGTGGATCACAGACCCATTCAAGTCAATGAGTCCACATCTGCAGCCAGTGTCCGTGTACTGCGGTCTTTTTTTTTTTAGATGCCAAAACACCTCCAACATTTGGGCACAGAAGACTACGTCAAACCAACTTATGCAAAACTTTACAAGATCATTACCTTCAAGTGTAGTTTCTCCAAGTCAGAAGTTTTATTCTGTGTTTGAAGATCCACTACTTCTTCCATCAACTTGTTGTATTTACTGTCTTTTTCAAGAACTTCATCAGGCCCTAAATATAGGTGACATATTTAATGTAAAATAGCTGACATCAATTCCTGATTGTAATGCTGGTATAGAGAAATTCTATTTATGCAACAGCTGCTGCCAAGTCCAATAAGATAATGGGTTGCATCAAAAGGGGCATAGATGCCAGTGATGAGAACATAGTCCTACCACTTTACAAATCACTAGTCAGACCACACATGGAGTACAGTGTACAGTTCTGGGCTCCTGTGAACAAGGCAGACATAGCAGAGCTGGAGAGGGTTCAGAGGAGGGCAACTACAGTACCCTGAAAGATTATCAAAATTAGGGTTATTCATCTTAGAAAAAAGACGACTGAGGGGAGATCTAATAACTATGTATTAATATATCAGGGGTCAGTACAGAGATCTCTCCCATCATCTATTTATCGCCAGGACTGTGACGAGGGGACATCCTCTGCGTCTGGAGGAAAGTAGGTTTGTACACAAACATTGAAGAGGATTCTTCACTGTAAGAGCAGTGAGACTATGGAACTCTGCCTGAGGAGGTGGTGATGGTGAGTACAATAAAGGAATTTAAGAGGGGACTAGATTTATTTCTGGAGTGTAATAATATTACAGGCTATAGCTACTAGAGAGGGTCGTTGATCCAGGGAGTTATTCTAATTGGAGTCGGAAAGAATTTTTTTCCCCTAAAGTGAAGAAAATTGTCTTGAAGGATAACAGGCTGAACTGGATGGACAGATGTCTTTTTTCAGCCTCTTAAACTATGTTACTAAATTAAAGAAAAAACAACAAAAAGCATATTTTATGTTCAAGCCACCATTAAAAACATCTTTTTGCCTTCTCCCCTTTTTGGATAGGGAGTCCTCAAGTGCCTGGACCACGTGAATAAGTACATATAACGTCATTAGTTTTTAAGATTTAAAGATGTTTTATTATATCCCTCAGATGATATATGGACAAAAAACTATTATAATGGGTTCATAGTACTAAATATAGTACATACCAAATTGTTGTTTATATGCTTCTAGCTGGTGAACCAGCTCCACCTTCTCATTTTCCAAGCGATTATTGGTCAACCTGAAACACACAACCTATTGACTGATATTGTTCACAAGGATGGAACCATATGAAAGTAAATCAATAATGAGCGTAAAACAGAGAGGTGGCCATTATCTAGTGGGTAGAAGAGGAATGCTTTTTCACAGACAGAAGCGCACTCATGAAAAGAACCATTTAAAAATATCTTAAAGGGTTAGAATTACATTCAACACACAAAATAGAGCTTCTAGCAGCACAGTAGAACAATGGCTACAGCGGACTGCCTAGAAATTCTTTCCACATAGAAGTAGAACTGTTCAGTGAAATTATTAGCAATTGTAGAAAGTGATTTTCACACAACTGAACTCCAAAACTACCATGTTTTCTTGTATCATTACCTGAGTATCTGAAATTCTCTGGAAAGGCCTTGGTCTGTCTTGGCATCTTCAGGAAAATGCTTCAGGAGGTCGATCTTGGTAAAATAAAATAAAAAGTTATATCAAAACTTAGCATAAAAAGGAAGCTAAATTGTTTCCAAAAGTATTCCTTAATTGAAAAGAGAATATATGTACACGTAATATATGGTACATGCAGATGCTTGGACCTTCATCAAGGAACACCAAAGACACAAATGTAACTTCAGAGTGCAGTAGGCAGTGCATGCTTAGATATGTAGACTAAGGTGACTATGGAGGTGATCCAGTGGCAGTTTAAGGTTGAGGGGAAACTTTTCCCCTCTCACTTGTATTGTACTCTGATTCTCTTTTTGATCTAAAGAGGTATGATGACCAATCTTATTGTATATATGCACATTAAAGGAGTTTTCTGGGGGGAATACATTTACTAAAGAATTAAAAATGGACACCAAGGGTTAAAAATCCTATCACTGGCTGAGGTTGGTCATTGTTACAGCTAGTGACTGGCTGTGAGGGTCTTTCTAATGTTTTGAGCTTGGACCAGGAAGTGAAAAGCACCTTTGACTAATTGATGCCACCCTTTCAAAGGGTTGTACAGGATTTTGATATTGATGGCCTTTCCTTGGTATTGGCAAGGGTCTGACACTGCTGGCAATGAGCTGTTTTATTGCAGCTCCGGTACCAGAACTACACAGCTTGATCCATTGTGCAGTGGACGGAGATAGTATCTGCAGCGCCACTCCCATTCAGTTCAAGAGGGGGGCAATGCTGCAGTTATCAGCTGCATTCACTGCACAGTAGACGGAGCCGTGTAGCTCTGGCGCTGAACATTGACAGCTGATCGCAGAGGTGTAGGGTGTCAGACCCCTGGTGATCTGATACTGATGGCATATCCTTCATTTTTAAATAGTAGTATCAGTTAGTAGTCATTATTGTTCCATTCGTTTGCAAATTAGATGTAGTATTCGTTTTGAAAAATAAGATGTTAAAAGTGAGACATTTTACCATTTCGTATTGTGAAAATGAAAGTAAAAATACGCCCCAAAGAAGCTCCTGTACTTCTTTGGGCGTAGGGCGTTTTAAAACGCTCAGGTAAGAACCATGCCCATAAGGAGACATGGGTTTTCGCCTGTTGAGCGTTTTACAGCGCGTAGGAACGCGCTGTAAAACGCTCAAGTCTGTACCCAGCCTAATGGAAGCAACACATCTCAAAAAAAGTTGAGACAGGTTCATGTCTGTCATTGTGTAGCATCCGCTCTTCTGTGTCTGTGAACGTCTAGGAAGTGAGGAGACCAACTGCTGGAGCTTTGGGAGAGGAATGTTGTCCTATTCTCATCTGATATAGGATTCTAGCTGCTCAACAGTCCTGGGTCTTCTCTGCCGGATTTTTAATTTCCAATGTTTCGATATGGTCTGCAGGCA
The DNA here is from genome assembly GCA_033119425.1 of Bufotes viridis. NCBI lineage: Eukaryota > Metazoa > Chordata > Amphibia > Anura > Bufonidae > Bufotes > Bufotes viridis. Next base: position 266,204,909 of record CM065590.1, on the reverse strand, counting down.
GGCCAGTTCAGCACCTGGACTCTTCTTTTGAGAAGCCATGCTGTTGTGATGGATGCAGTATATGGTTAAGCATGATCTTAATGAAATATGTAAGGCTTTCCCTGAAAGAGATGTCTGGATGGGAGCATATGTTGTTCTAAAACCTCCAGCATTGATAGTGCTTTTCCAGATGTATAAGCTGCCCATGCCATAGGCATTAATGTGACCCCACACCATTAGAGATGCAAGCTTTTGAACGGTGCCCTGATAAGGTCCCTCTTCTCAAGTTCACAGAACCTGGTGTCCGTGGTTTCCAAAAAGAATTTCAATTTTTTGGAAAATCTGACTTCAGAACAGATTTCCATTTAGTCTCAGTCAATTTTAAAGGAGCTTTGGCCCAGAGAAGAACGCAGCCTTTCTGGATTTTGTTGATATATTGCTTCTTCTTTACATGATACAGCTTTAAAGGGGTTGTGCAGGGGTTTTATATTGATGACCTAACATCAGGATAGGTCATCAATATCTATTGTGTGGGTCCAACACCCGTCACCCCTGCCGATCAGCTGTATGAAGAGGGGTGGTGCTCCATGCGAGCACTGCTTCCTCTTCATTAAACTATGCATCCTTTTCCTTGCAGCGTAGTGTAATTATTCGCTCCATTCAAGGGAATGGAAAAGGTACTTGTAATTATGCTCACTTCTACGACGACAGGCAGTGTGATGAAGAGAAAGTAGTGATCGCATGTAGCGCCTACTTCTCTTCAAACAGCTGATTGGTGGGGGTGTTGGGTGTCGGACCCTCGCCAATCAGATATTGATGACCTATCATATTCAAAGTTTTCACAATTTTACGTTGGGAAACATTTTTCAGAAATCGTTCCACAATTTTTAGATTTTTTTAGTTTTTCGCAGACTGTACTTCTGAGAAACTTTGCCTGTCTAACCTGCTTTTTTTTATACCCAGTCATGTGACTTGGAAATTGCAAATTGCCCCCCAGTTGTTTATTACCACATACTTTTACAGCTTTTCGTTGCCATGTCCCAAGTTTTTTGAGATTTTCTGCTGCCACCAAGTTCTACATGTGTTTTTTTTCATGAAATGGGAAAATGTCTCATATTCAACATCTAATATATGTTCTATAATCAATAACATATGGGTCTATGAGATTTGCATATTATTGCAGTTATACATTGTCCCAACTTTTTTGGAATTGAGGTTGTACTTAATACATTGTTGCGAGTCGCTGCATACAATAATAAAGCTGCAAAAAGACTAATACCTCCAAAATATATATTCAGTGTTTTTTTGGGGCTGATCTAACACATTATATAAATGTTGACGGTTATCTGCTACTACAAAACATAATTCCTATATGTTATCACTAAGGAAAAGATGAGTATTGGATCCAGCTCCAGGTTAGGGATACTAATCAGCCTTTATTATGTGTTTGCTTAGGGGCTCATGCACACAAATGTATTTTCTCTCTGTGTCCGTTCCGCAAAAAAATAAAACGTCCTCTTACTTTTCGCATTACGGACAAGGATAAGACTGTTCTATTAGGGGCCAGCTGTTCGGCAAAATATGGAATGCACACGGACCTCATCTGTATTTTTGCGGATCCGTGTTTTGCGGTCGTGTGCATGAGCCCTAACACAGAAGAGCATCAGTACAAGAGACCACGCTTATGTGTTTGACACAACATGCATCCTTAATCATAGTAAACTGCTATGAATAAGGATGCATGTAGCATCAGAAACACATAGGTACAGTCTTTGGTAGTGCTACCTCTCTATTTTAGATGTATGCATACTAAAAGGCTGGGGCTGGATCAGATACTTACTGTACCTTTTCCTTGTATGATATGCCACCTTTGGATGGGATCTGTGCACCAGGAGGCTGGATTTTGTATTGTATTTATGCTACCAGTAACACAGGTATATAAGGCTCTCTTGTTTGAACAGGATCCTCAGTTACTTACTTCATCTTGTAGGCGCTGGATTGTTTGTCCAGTTTTCCGTTCACGCTCAGTTGCTTCCTTCAATAGTCTTTTCAGATCAACGATGCTGTTGTTTCTCTTTATAAGTTCTGCTTCCATCTCCTTCATCTTTGTTTCATACATCCTGAGGAGGTAAAAAGAACCTTTTTATCTGCTTATTTTGTAAAAAAAAAAAAAAAAGTGTCAATAACAAAGTAGGAAAATGCAGAACATCAAACTGAAAAAAGGGTATGGAGAATCATAAAATCTCCTGTGAAGAATGTATGGAGATGTAGAGTGAGCTTCATTGGAGCTTATCTCTGCTCCTGACAAAGAATAACAACAGAAGATTTTGTAAAATCCTTGCGCATCAAGGGTTATTAATTGTATCCGGCTGGATCTGACTGTAAACGCCATCCTATAGAAGACATTATACCACATTCAGATTACGTCTAGAATCTTTACCTGTAATTCACGCCTGTGTTCCCAAGCAGCGTATTACACACAATGCTCACCCAATCTTTCTATTTTCCCTTTGTATTTTGTCACACAATAAAGATGAATGCATTAAAGTATCTCTTGTATAGAGCCCCATGTTATTTCTATGAATGTGCTCCTGCAGCTAAAGCAAGCTATAGAACAGAACAGTTATTAAAATTTTAGCTTAAATAAAACTTAAAGGGGCCGTCTCATAAAACAACCCCTGTTTAAAGGACCTGTCACATAAAACCTTTTATATTTTCCAAACAAGCACCTGGATCAGAATATTTAACTGCATGTAGAAATTTTGCATGGCTGCTGAGTTATTTAATAAAATGTATATGTATAGCGCCACCTGCTGTTCTTTTCATTTCTTTGTCCACCTCAGTAATATCTCTGAGGGGGATGCACACAGGGGTGTACCTAGCCTTTCTGCTGCCTGAGGCAAAAACTGAAATGGCCCTACTGTTAACCTCCCTGGTGGTACGATATCTTCATTCATTTTGTACCCGTAGCGGTACAACAATCCGGAGCTGCGGCCGGAAGTTCGAGACGTGCTCTGGAAATGCGGATGCGGACAGCACACTGTGTGCTGTCCACATTCATCCCTGCGCTGTTCAAATGAACTCATGGTAATCCCGAGTGTGGCTCGGGGTTACCTCTGCTTGCAGTGTAATGTAACCCCGAGCCACACTCGGGATTACCGCTAAGGAGGTTAAAGACATACTTGGAAATCATTATATACAGCGCTACAAAACATACATGGTAATAAAGCTCTACATAATTCTTACATACAGTAACGTGTCCTCTGATGTAGATGATTTCTTTCTTTATCTTCTCTATTCAGACCAGACCACCATGATTATTTCTTTCAGCCTTCTCTCGTCTCTTCAGAGTTTGACAACTACTTTTCCATTTTCCTCCCCACCTTCTGAACACCCCATCCTGCCACCTCTAATACTGTGCCCATTGTGCTTCCCAATACTATACTGCACAAACAGTCCTCCTGAAAATACTATTACCACACAGATAGTTCCCCTTCAATAATTATTGGCACACAGTGGCCTAAAAAATAACTGTGCCAAGCAAATAGTGTCCCTGAAACTTATAGTGCCGTAAACATAATTTCCTCCAAAAATAATGGTGCTAAGCTGATACTGTGCCAGGGTGGCTCCCAATGTAACAGTCCTCCCGAAAGTCCCTCCAATAGTAATAATTCTCTGCCAGAGTGCACTATGTGGTAACAGTGCACCCAATAGTAATAATGCCCCCATAGTGCACACAGTAGTAATAATTCCTCCTATAATGCATGCATGTACAAAAAATACTTCCTTATAATGTTTGCCAGTAAAATAATTCCCCCTCGCAATGTGTGCCAAAAAAAAAAAATGCTCCCTTATAATGTGTGGCAGTACAAAAATACCCTCTTGTGTGTGCAAATACAAAAAAAGCTCCCTTATGGCATGTGGCAGTACATAAAAAACCTTTTAGTGCCCCATGTAGAAGAAATATCCCCATAGTGGCCACCTTAGAATGCCCTTATGTGCCAGTACAAATAATGCTCCCTTATAACTACCCCCTTTTAGTGCCCCCAGTATCCCCATACTGTTCCCCTTATAATGTGTGCCAGTACAAAAATGCTCCTTTTCAGAGCTGCGATGTCCCCATAGTGCTTTCTGCAATTACAAAATAAGGACTCCTACCCCATGGTGGCCCAACAGCATGCTGCCAAATAAAAATAATAAACTCAAATACTTACCTCCATTCTACTGTCAGGGGCGCAGTGCAAGACTGAGACCTCTTCAAGTCTGTGCCTGAGCTTTTTGCAGCCCGACTCAGGCAGCGCAATAATGATGACTCTGGCCTCTGATACGCTACAGGAACTAGGACTAAAGCCTATTAGAGGCAATGGTGGGCCAGGGAGAAATCGCTCCTGTGCCCCAACGCAGCATTCAACTATATTGCTGTCCTGAGTACAACGATGCAGTTGAATATGTAGAGATGAGCGTTTCCACGATGAAAGCGCTCATTGCCCATGCCTCCCTCTTGCCCCCTACCTTGTGCTGCCTGAGGCAATCGCCTCACCTGGCCTCATTGGTGGTGCACGCCTGGCTGCACAGTTCCATTTTTCAACTGGCACCAACTGTATCTTCTGTTGGAAGCTAAGACACTTACAGGGCACGATAAAGGATATACCCCCTGAACTGCCAGCTTAAAATAAATATATCAGAGAAACTGCAGCAATGAATGGCAGAGCTCTGGACCCTTGTGAGGTACAGGGCTGGTTCTAGAATTGTTAGAAATAAATGGTCATGTACTATATGATGTCGGATTTTAATTTTGACACTAATCGTGGCGTAACCCCTTTAATAAAAAGTTAGCCAATTGTTGCAGCTTTGGTTTCCCTGTTGGCCATTCAAATGAAAAGCCAGACCATGTCCACTGGGAAAAAAAAAAAAAGTTTTTTTTTGTGATTCTGGGGATGCAGTAACTTTCAAGTTGCACTGCGACACCATTTAGTTTAACGGTTGCGTTGCTACACAGCGATCTTGGTTGTGAGATGGGTGTTCCGGCCATGATCCCCATGTAGCCCCAGCCTTAAGTAAAAGAGTATTCACTATTTGGAACTTTCACAAAGGAAATGGAATGGACAGCATCACATACTTGCTCACTACCACAGACTTCCAGGCTTTCTGGTCTGCTCCTTCCAGCTGTGGTCCTCTGCTTTCTGCAATGCTCAGTTTACTTCTGGTTTCTTCTAAGTTTGCTGATAGTTTTTCATTGACCACTTCCAAATTCCTTTTTGCGATTCTTAATTTTTCTGAGGTTTCAGTTTCCTGCATGTATTAAATAAACATCAAAAACCTATGTAAGCACTGCTTGCTTTAAAATTGAGTAACTTTAAAGAAGACCTTTAACCACTCCAGGTACACACCCCCAACTTGTTACCACCCCTCCGTACCTTTACTGCAGACTGCTAGACCCATAAGACTAGATTCTCCAGAATTGTTATTACATGGGGAATACATTTAGCTATTAGACACAGGAGTGGTGACAGGTCCTCTTTAAAGAGTCACTGTACTTTCACACAATTTTATTTAATTTAATAGAGAATGGTGTAACCAGCAATTTTCTAAATCACATCATTAAAAAAATGCCTGCATCCACCTGAAAAAAAAAAAAAAGCTGCAAAATCAAGGCCAATAGGGGTCTCCCTTCCACCTAATTTGCAATTCACTGCCTGTTATTTTAAAAGATCTGCCTCTAGTAACAGAGACTCAAAAGACGGCTCACAAGAAATACTGTAGGGCATGTCAGAGCTACCGTAGCCAAAATCCTGAGCCTGATAAAAGAACTGCTTCTGAACATCACATGAGCTTCCTGCTTTTCTGTAAGCGTGATTTATCCCTTCTTATCTGTACTGTGAGTTGGAGCTGAAAACAAACAGTGGAAAGTAAGGGAAAGGATGTCACAGCAGTACAGTGCTGGCAGATTTCACAGAAGGGATATGCACCCTGCTTCTGAGTGAAATGAGTCTAGCTGTGCAGCTGAAACAGGGAATAACTTGGCTGAAAAAGGTTTAGGGAAGCCCAAAAAACACTTCTTCCTTCACAGTTATGATGGTACAATGAAGCACAGCCATTGTGCATTACGCTTTAAGGCTAGGATTACATAGTTACCTGTGTCACATCGCAATGCATTTAAAAAATAACCTGTCACAAACAGGGGCAGACAATATGAAATATATTGTGGAGCAAAGCGAATTGATTAGAATGAATCGATTTGTTCATTAGAGTTCTTGAACAGTGCCCACTCCTCAAGAGGCTCATCCCTCCTGCTTGCTTAACAGTGCTCTACATCTTGCCTGTCCCTGTCAATTGCGTGCCAGCGCTGCTGACTGAGTAGCAGAGCAAGTGCAGAGGCACTGCTACTGCTAACAGAGCAGAGACTGTGCATGTTCCTCTACACAGAAGTGTAGTTGCAGCACATGCACAAGTCACTGCTCCGGTAGCAGCAGCAGAGCCTTGTGTATAATGGGTCATTTTTTTTTAGAAAGGCAATAAAATATTGTACCTTTATGTTAGAAATACAATGGCTATATTCTAACATCCACCAAAATGTCACCACTGGCCTGTTAGAAAGGTACACTGTAATGAAGGTAATCTTCTTACCAGCAACTGTGTATTCGTGAGTTAAAACCTCCCTTCTGATACTCAGCCGTGTCATGTGACAGCACTCTGATTTCCAACTTACACAAGACAGGAAGTCAGTTACTTCTCTATTCATTCCTATGAGACTGACAGTGAGGCTCCCATAAGGAGGGACATAGAGAAACTGGCTTCCTATCCACACATAAGATGCTGTGTTATTTGGAGAGTCAGTGTTGGTCACATGACACAGCTGAGGATCAGAAGGGAGGGGATAACTCACAAATACAGTCACTGGTAAGAAAGTCACCTATATAACAGTTTACATCAGATACCTTTTTAACAGGCCAAAGAATAAACATTTTTTGTGGGAGTGCTCCTTTTTACATTTTTTTTACTATCCACATAAAGAATTTTTTTAAAATATTCCAGTTTTCACACCCTTTACAGTGCACAGCAGGTGATGCTTCTAGTCTTCTGAAGTTGACTTGCCAGCTTTGCTGTATAAATCGGGAGTTAATAAGCAGAGTCATCTCATTATCATTAAAGGGTGGGCAAATTACTTAGAGCTTTTATACTGCTGAAAACTAAGCACGATATGTACAGATAAGATTCTGTATGCATTTCCTATATCACTCCCTGGTCTCTGTGGTTGAAGGTAGTACTCCATTCACTTACTGGAGACTCTAATAGAGACTGGATGACTTGTCAGTTGACTCCCATTTATTTATGATGCCATAAAGCACACAAACCCTGCTGCACAAACAGGAAGAAAGTGTATGCTTCCAAAAGTGGCCAATCCAGGGCAGGTTTAAAAATAAATTAAACATTTACCACATTTTTAAAATAACCCATACATTTTATTTTACAGAGTTACCTCCAATTACTGGGGTTGTCCCCTTCAAAAATAAAAACTCACCAGTCCCGATGCTGCAGTGAAATAGCATTCAAGCAGGTCTGGGGACAGTTGAGATTTTTTTTTTTTTTTTAAATGTTGTAGTATTTTATTTTGCCTTCCCAGGGTTGGCCATATTGGAAGCATATACTTTCTTCCTGTTTGTGCTTTATGGCACCGTAAATGAATGGAAGTCAACTGAAAAGTCATACAGTCTCCAGTAAGTGAATGGAGTACTAGCCATCCATGCCTTACCACTTGACTCCATATATCATGGATGTGTAGAGTGAGTTGACCAGCTTATTATTTTATTTTTTGAAAAAAAATTAATAAGGAAACCGTGATTTCCTGATATTCATTCATGATAAGTCTATCCCGTGTGTGGACACTAGTGGTTGTGATGTGATTTGCAATCTGTCTAGGGTTTCTAGATATGGACACATCTGTACATGAGACATTTCTTTTAATAGTAGAGTATGTCATGAAGACACTGTCAATTGTACTTTACTTAAAAGAACACTCAAAAAAAAAACTTCATCCACTGGCAGAAGCCTGAGGCAGGGTTGGGTGCATGGCTTAAATAATCTTTGGTATATTATGGTTATAGAGGACATTGAAAAGATGCATTAGTTCTACCTTTTCAGAATAGCTGTTCAGACAATCCACTTCACTCCATCATGTAGTGTGATTACTGTCTCATCACAGCAAACTGCATTGTGGCACATATTAAAAACACACCCTCGACCTCCTCCAGCTGTGAGAGATTGTTCTCTGCTGCGCTGTTGTGACCCACTTCTTGCCCCCTCTAATCACTCTACGCTGTTGTATCTCCTCAGTCCTCCCCTTCTCCCTGCTGATTCCGAGATGGTGCTTATTGACTGCAGCCTGCTGTGTGACATCTAAGATGATAAAGCTACAGGATCACTGACAGAATTGTGTCCTGAGAAGTGTAAAGCTGACTAGGGAGCTTTTCGACTCTCCGAGACAGCAGATTGGGAGTTGGGTTTCAATTGCCCAATCCTTTTGTAATCGGGGAGACAAGCTGCTGGTGGCCCTCTCTCTTTTCTTTACCTACTGAAAACACCTTCTTGTTCGGCCAGGCTGAGCAGGCATGTGTATGAGGGGATCGGGGGTGATGGCTGTGGGCCAAATGAGTGTGTGGCCAACAGCTATCTTATATGCATGGCTGGCCTAAGGGTAGCTTCTACTGAACTTACGTATAGATTAGATAACAGTTTCACTAGGCAAGTACGTAATTGAGTGCACCAAGCAGAAAACCCATGTGCTTACAACCAAAACAACTAATGGAGAATATTGGAACAGATTTTTCAGTCACAGAAATTTTTTAAACAAATCTGCCACATGTGAATTCACCATAAGATAGCAAAGTACATAAAAAGAATACGTTGGTTCAAACATTTAAGGTGAACTTGCACTTTAAAGAGGACCTGTAACCTCCCCTGATATGTTTGTTTTAGTAACTACTTGAATTCACCATGTACTAACAATTCTGAAGCATCTATTCTTATGACTGTGTTGTGCCATTCCTTTATCATTACTGATAGAAGTTATGAATGAATCACTAGCAATTTGCAATGAAGGTCCATCTGGGTGATACCACTTGGTGGTGTGTCCCTGCACAATCGACTCTGGCAGCACTCATTTGATAGTATCATACTGTGCAGGAATACACCACCAGCTGATAAAACCGATCTTGACCTTCATTACAAACTGATAGCAACACCATACTAACTTTTAGCAGGAATAATAAAGGAATGCCACAACCTAAGGCCCCTTTCACACGGGCGAGTTTTCTGCGTGGGTGCAATGCGTGATGTGAACGCATTGCACCCGCACTGAATCCGGACCCATTCATTTCTATGGGGCTGTGCACATGAGCGGTGATTTTCACACATCACTTCCGCATTGCGTGAAAATCGCAGCATGCTCTATATTGTGCGTTTTTCACGCAACGCAGGCCCCATAGAAGTGAATGGGGCTGCGTGAAAATCGCAAGCATCCGCAATCAAGTGCGGATGCAGTGCGATTTTCCCGCAAGGTTGCTAAGAGACGGGACCCGATCTTTATTATTTTCCCTTATAACATGGTTATAAGGGAAAATAATAGCATTCTTACTACAGAATGCTTAGTAAAATGTGGATTAAGGGGTTAAAAATAAAAAAAATTAACTCACCTTATCCACTTAATCGCATAGTTGCCGATCTCTTCTTCAAGCATTAGCTGCCGGCTAAAGGACCTGTGGTGACGTCACATCACATGATTCAATCACATGGTCCATCACCATGGTAATGGACCATGTGATGAGCTCAGTGACCTCATCATAGGTCCTTTAGCCGGCAGCTAATGATTGAAGAAGAGATCACAATTACGCGATCAAGTGGATAAGGCGAGTTAAGTTTTTTATTTTTAACCCCTTCATCCACATATTACTAAGCATTTTGTATTGAGAATGCTATTATTTTCCCTCATAACCATGTTATAAGGGAAAATAATAAAATCTACAGAATACTCAACCCAAACCTGAACTTCAGTGATGAAGTCCGGGTTCGGGTCTGGGTACCAAACATGCCGATTTTTCCCACGCGCGTGCAAAACGCATTAAAACGCTTTGCACGCACGTGGAAAAATTGCGCATTTTCCCGCAACGCACCCACCTCTTATCCGGGCGTCAAACATGACGCCCGTGTGAAAGAGGCCTAAGAGTAGATGCTCCCAAATTGCTATTACATGGTCAATGCAAGTAGTTACTGAGAGGTCAGGAGAGGTGACAAGTCCTCTTTAAAGGCTATGTAAACCTTTGAGAGGGAGGGGGACTATATTTTATTAATATATTATACTGATTTTGAGCTAGAAATCATTTTTTCAATTTTTATTAAAAAATTGTGAACCACTGTCTTTGTGCAGCCTTGAGTTTATTTAGTAGCAGAATCTAAGGCCTCTTTCACACTTGCGTTGTGAAGATCCGGCGTGCACTTCCGTCGCCGGAATGCACGCCGGATCCAGCACAACGCAAGTGAACTGAAAGCATTTGAAGACTGATCAGTCTTCAAAATACTTTCAGTGTTACTATGGCAGCCAGGACGCTACTAGCGTCCTGGTTGCCATAGTAGCAGTGGGGAGCGGGGGAGCGGCATACTTACATTCCGTGCGGCTCCCGGGGCGCTCCTGAATGACGTCAGAGCGCCCCGCGCGCATGGATCACGTGATCCATGCGATCACGTGATCTATGCACTGGGGCGCCCTGACGTCATCCTGGAGCGTCCCGGGAGCCGCACAGAATGTAAGTATGCCGCTCCCCCTACTCTTTACTATGGCAACCAGGACTTTAGCGTCCTGGCTGCCATAGTAACCATTGACAAAAAGCTAAATGTCGGATCCCGCGATGCGCGGAAACGACGTTTAGCTAAAGGCCGGATCTGGACTAATGCCCTTCAATGGGCATTAATTCCGGATCCGGCGTTACAGCATGTCTTCCGGATATATTTCCAGCATGCTGCGCTTTTATCAACGTCCAAAAAACATTGACATACTGAACGGAAGACATCCTGATGCATCCTGAACGGATTTCTCTCCATTCAGGATGCATGGGGACAATCCTGATCAGTAGCTTTCCGTCCTAGAGACCCGAGGACGGATCTCTAGGACGGAAAGCTAAAACGCTATTGTGAAAGAGGCCTCAATTTTCTCTCTCTTCCATCAGGCAGCTCAGCTGTGGGCGCCTTATCTCTGACCTTATAAACACTCATTATAGCTCAGTTCTTATCTTACTGATAAGAATGTGGTTTCAATAAGTGTTTATGACTAGAGTTCAGCGAACTTCTGTTTTAAGTTCTGCTTCCAAAGTTCGGGTTTGGGTTATCCAAGCATCCAGTTATGGATTCCGCTACCACGGACCATAACGGCATTTGGAATCCATAAGGGAATTCTTCAATGAACCCGAACCTTGGACAACACTGAGGACCTGGGGTGATGTCACCGTCATGTGATCAGTGCAGGGGGCGTGGCTCAGTACTGGATTAGATAAGAGGTGGTAGCCTACGACCTCTTATCCAATCCAGTACTGAGCCACGCCCCCTGCACTGATCACATGACGGTGACGTCACCCCAGGACCTTCACCCCGGATTCCAAATGCCGTTATGGTCTGTGGTAGCGGAATCCATAACGGGATGCTTGGATAACCCGAACCCGACTTTGGACGTAGAACTTAAAACACAAGTTCGCTCAACTCTATTTATGACTTTTTACTAGTTTAGAGATAAGGTTTATTAGGTGACCGCCACAAAGTGAAAGTGAAGGCACCATTCACACAGCTAAAAAACTGTTAACCTTTTGTGACAGAATGACTCAATATTTTTATAATATAATAAAGACCAATTGGAAAAATTATTTTTAGCCCAAAATGAGTAAACTGCAATCATAAAAAAAATTGCCACGGATAGTGTAGATAGCCTTTAAAGGGTTTCTGTCACCAACTTTTGACATTATAAGCTGTCTGACATTAGCTATGTGCTAATGTCAGACCAGCTTGATAATGTCTTTTTTATAAAAATCCGCTGTATATATAGTCTGAAAAACTTACTTTTATATTATGTAAATTAGCCTCTAGGAGCAGGGGGGGCGTTGCCCTGCTCCTAGCGGCTCGTCCGGCAACCTGCTGGCACGCCCTTCACACTTTGATTGACAGTGCAGGGCAGCGATCCTCCTGCACTGTCTCGTTCTGAAATCGCGCGCCAGCCGCCGCTCTGTATTCGGCGCAGGCGCGGTGAGCAGAGGACGCTGGTGCCTGCTGTCCTCTGCTCACCGCGCCTGCGCCGAATACAGAGCTGGCGCGGGCGCGCGATTTCAGAACGAGACAGTGCAGGAGGATCGCTGCCCTGCACTGTCAATCAAAGTGTGAAGGGGCGTGCCAGCAGGTTGCCGGACGGAGCCGCTAGGAGCAGGGCAACGCCCCCCCTGCTCCTAGAGGCTAATTTACATAATATAAAAGTAAGTTTTTCAGACTATATATACAGCGGATTTTTATAAAAAAGACATTATCAAGCTGGTCTGACATTAGCACATAGCTAATGTCAGACAGCTTATAATGTCAAAAGTTGGTGACAGAAACCCTTTAAGTTTAGCCAGACGTATAAACATTGTGCCATGTTCGCCATCATAATAGTATGGAAATCAGAGGATCAGCCTAATCTCTACACTGGAGTAGTAGTGTGAATTCATAATTATGGATATAAAATGTTGTACTTGAGAAGAAGTCCAGCAACCATCTAAAGGGTTACACAGCCAGGATCAGAGCTTACTTTGATCCTAGGAGTGTGGATGTCAGTCTCAGATTATCATTGGTGACCTGTATAAAGTGGTGCCTCAGTTGAAAAAAAGACAAGGCAAATGTAATAATACAAATAAAAACCAGATACCTCATAAGGAGAGGAGGTACACCAAAGGAATAACAGAAAAATATATGTCCTGTGACAAACAGTAGAAGAAAAAATAATCTTTATTTCTTTTTTAACTATATTATCTAGCTAAGAGACAAAGGGATTATGTATCAAACTTTTCTGGCGTAGAAAAGTTGCAAATTATGTTCCTTTTTGCCATTTCCAACAACCTCACCACTTTTACAAAAAAGTGGGTGGGGCAGGATATCTGTGGCCCAAAACCTGGCTGGCGTAGATTTCAAGTTCTGGTACACGGACCCCCCTAGGAGGCACCAAAATGATTAATAGGCACATCATACACCAGCAAGTTTTCATACTGAGATTGGCATCAAAACACCAGTTTTACTGAAATGTTCTCAAAAGGAAGTTTGATAATAAGGGGTTAAAGATAAACATTTTCTCCGGTAGATGAGATTCACAAACAGCTCAAATGTGAAAGAAATTATTTTCTGCTTAGAAGCAGGTGAAAAAGCAAGACTTTTCACACTGCGGCAGCAAATCTGGAAGCATATAATAATCCAGTAATTACATCCAATCAGCAGCCGACATGCGATCTATAAATCAATGTTTACACTGTAAATTGTCTGAGTGCTCTAATCATATATGATGGCTATGGGTTTTATAGAGGCAGATCACGGGTATTCTTTTCTTACCGTTTTCAGTTCTTTCCGAAGTCTCTCATTTTCAGCAATTACTTTTTCCATGCCTTTTGTCTTTGCTTCATATCTCACACTTAGCTGTCCACCCACATGCAGCTGTAGCTTTTCAAGTTCTGACTAGGTGGGAAATAAAGAAAAATGATTATGAAGAACTGATCTCATACAGCCTCGTATTCACGTAGCATTGAACATAAACCACACAAACATAATGCATAGTTTTAGTTCACAAGGAATACTCCTTATATAAAATGAAGAAAAGATAAAGGAAATACACTTTAGGCTACTTTCACATTAGCATTTTTTGCGGATCCGTCATGGATCTGCAAAAACACTTCCGTTACAATGATACAACCGCATGCATCCATCATATACGGATCCGGTTGTATTATGTCTTCTATAGCCATGACAGATCCAACATGAACACCACTGAAGGTCAATGGTGGACGGATCTGTTTTCTATTGTGTCATAGAAAACGGATCCGTCGCCATTGACTTAGGGTACTTTTACGCTTGCGGCAGGACGGATCCGGCAGGCTATTTAGTAAAAGTACCCTTACATTGTGTGTCAGGACGGATCAGTCTTGCTCCGCACCACATCGCAGGCAGAAAAACGCTGCTTGCAGCGTTATTCTGTCCGCCATGGGAGCGCAACCAAACGGAACGGAATGCATTTTGGTGCATTCTGTTTCGTTCAGTTCAGTTTTGTTCCCATTGACAATTAATGGGGACAAAACGAAAGCGTTTTTTTCCACCTTTGAGATCCTATGACGGATCTCAATAGCGGAATTGAAAACGCTAGTGAGAAAGTAGCCTTAATTAAAGGGGTTATCCCACGAAAGGTATTCCTAGGCAATGAATAGAGCATTTCAAAAGAAGTATTATTGTACAGTAATATACATGCAATAAGAATAATGTATGCTTTTTTCATTTATATTACATTTTCACTCTGGTAGAGCCCCCTGCTGTTTATCCTTCTGGTCCACCTTCTCCTGCATTCAGTGGGGGACAAACATTCCCAGTACTTCCCTGTTCCCTTCCCCTCAGTGCTGGTGTACTACCCTCATAGAGAAGCAGGTACAGACTGGGCAAACATACCGTATCTGATCATTCAAGAATATTACAAAGAATCCTAGATGTTGTGCTTTTACCGGTTTTATTTTTTACCTTTAAAAGGGGTTGTGCCATGAAAAATATTCTACAATTTTCAAACCAGCACCTGGATCTGAGTACTTTTATAATTGCATGAAATTAAAAATGTAGTATAGCTGCTGAGTTATTCAAAAAAATCTATCTGTATAGCGCCACCTGCTGTTTCTTTTTTCCTTGTTACATGTCCACCTCACTGAAATGGTTGCACGCGCTAAATCTTCAACTGCCACCAGCCATATCTTCTGTTACAAGCTGTGTCAGTTACATGGAAGTAAGGATACACTCCCTAAATCTAGCAGGATAATTTGGGCAATGAATGGGGAGATCTCTGGATCCATATGAGGTACAGGGCTGGTTCTAGCTTTGTTAGAAATAGATTTTCATGTACTATATGATGTCTAATTTTTTTTTACATCAATCATGGCAAAACCCCTTTAAACAAAGAGAAAAGACATACCTTAAGTTTTTCATTTTCCCGTTCCAGGTTGGATAACTTTTCATTTGTCAGTACTCCCGGGGTCTTTTTAAGCTCCTGATTTTCTTTCTGAACTCTTTCAACCACTCGTTTCATCAACCCTATCGTCTTCTCCAGTTCTGGAATGGTCTTTCCACTTCTTCCAGACTATTTAAATATTCATGAAAGTAAATAGGACAAATAGTAAATTATGACGAGATGTCCATGACCACTGCATTATGGCCTTGCATGCTCAAGCTTGTGGAAGGAATACTCTAAAAGAAAAGATGGAAAGGACAAAAAAGGCAGACTGTATACTGATCAGAGTTAATCAGGATATGGTCTGCTTTTTTTGGGGGGGTTAAACTAATGGCAAAACAGAACTGGCAGCCTTGGTTTCCCCGTCATTGTGATGATGGCACCACAAAGGTCAAAGGAGCAGAATAATGAAAATAAGGGTAGGATCCAACATATAACTAAAATAAATGGGACCAGATGGACCTCATTGACTTTAATGGATTCCATCAGGTTTCCATTAGGAAGCCTGGCGTTTTAACTGCATGCAGGCCCTTCTGATGCAGATGTGAAATAAGCCTAAAGGGAGTATGGGTAGTATTACACTGCCCTATCTTCAGGCAATTAAATTGTCGAAAAGCTCTTGCTTGCACTGGCCTATTTCACAGGGCGATGCAAAGTATAGGGGGGAGAAACAATGTTTCTCTCATTCATTTGTGTTGATTATTGCCACCTCATCCCTGATTACTCAGGGCAATAGGCTTCCAATATCAGCTGACAAGCATTTGCTTATCGGGCCAATGAATGTTAGTGTCTGATAAGTGGGCAGATAATCGGACCGTCTAACAGGGTCTTTAAATAATAGTTAAAGACAAAACTGTGGACGCTTTCATCTAATGTCTCATAACTGCCTATAAAAACATTAAAACAAAAACAACAAACATTTTCTTAGGTTCGGATTGGAATAAAAACTATGTGAAAACAATATAATAATGTTATATGACAATTTCTGTTCTATACAGATCATATTTCAGCTGTCATCTCATTATTATCATAGGCAGAATTACAATGATAGATATCACCTATATATAGATAACACACGATCCACCATAGGTAATGGTCACAGCTTATCTACTCCCCTCCCTGTACAGTGACCTCTTCACGGGTCACAGAACATGCCTAGAAAACTCTTCTATAGAAGTCAATGAGTCATTTCCAGTCCACATGTTCCTATGGACCATGTGACTGCGGTAAAGCATCTCTCTAAATGCTGTTAGGCAAGAAGGCAGCCTCCATAATCATGCACAGAAAATTACATTTAAAAATCTACAATCAGAAAATAGAAAATCAGATTAGTAAAAATGTATATTTTGGTTTTGATTAGTAAAAAAAAGGGAGAAAGAACAAAATTAACTACCATATTTTTTGGACTATAAGAAACACTATTTCCTCAGAAAAGGAGGGAAAAATGGCAGTGCATCTCATAGTGTGAATGGGGGCTTTGGGGGCCTGATCTGAGGTCTGATGAAGCTTGGGAGTCTAATCTGAGGTCTGAGAAAATATACTTTTTTTTCTTCTTATTTTCCTCCTCTAAATCCTAGGTGTGTCTTATAATCCAGTGCGTCTTATGGAGCGAAAAATATCTAAAAAAAAAGCAGGACAGCCTCCTACAGACAGTAAGCAATGAAAGATATGCTGTGTCCGCAGTAAAGCTATGTAGCATGCAGAGCAGAAGCAAAGCCTACAACTTTAGATGCCGAGTCCCCCAATGACATGTGCAATAAAATACAATAGCTATTGTGTGAGGAAAGAGGAAGGTTCTATCTGTAATTACTATTTTTGGGGACATTGATGATAAATGTATTGATGTAAGAAACTGGGAAGAAAAGCTTGCTGTGCATGTGGGTGGCAGATGCTTCAATACCGCTTTTCTCCTTTACTTTAATGTTCATAAATGATTGAAATTGTTGTTATTATGAATAATCTTTCTTCATTGGATGTTTAGAACAGTATGAGCCAACGTTTTGGATAATATTAAAAGTAACACTAAAATAGTGCAAGAATTTCCAAATGATGGCAGGCCACTATACATTACACAAATGGGTAACTACATTTTTGAAACTAGTATGTCGCCAAACAATACCAGTGTGTGAGGATGCAGCTGCCACATGGAAACCCTTCCGTAATTAATGTTTTGGCTGATTGCTTTATCTATTCTTAGGATGAAATGTGAAAGATACACATTATTTGTGTCCTTTTGGGTGCATTCACACGACCTATGTGTTTTGCGGTCCTTAAAAAATATGAATGTCCGTGTTGCATACGTTCTTTTAAAGACCTATTGTAACAATGCCTACTCTTGTCTGCAATCTTTTTTGCAGGAATGCGGAATGGACATACAGATGTGGACTGCACACTGTGTGCTGTCTGCATGTTTTGCGGCCCCTACCCGTTTTAGACGCCGGTCTTAATAAGCCCCTGTACTGGATCTGCCAAAGTTATGAAGGGTACATAACTTTAGTGTATCCAGCGCCAGTCTAAATGTGAGACGTCTTCTGCGCTGGCTTACATTTAGACCATTTTCTACGCCTAAAGCAGGCGGAGAAAATGACGAATGAGACGGGCTTGCCAGCCTTCCCCTTCTCCAACCTTTGCGTCACAATCTGCGCCAGAAATTTCTGATCGTAAATAACCCTTAAATGCTTTCTTCTAATGCCAAGTCATCTGATGTCATCATAAACTCTATAATGCATTGACACAGAACAGTGTCATTTGTACATACAAAGATTACTACATAGATTTAAATGGTATAAATTACTGTATGTTCGGACTTCCCCCTCAGTTTTCTATATATTATAAAAGACAGATATCATATTATAATGATTATTGCTGCTGTAAGTGTGCATCCACAAACAAATCATACTCGCCAATCCCTTACCTCCGTTCTGATGATTCCCATATTCCCTTGCCGGTCTTTACTTCCTGCTCCCTCCTGACACAGACCACTGTTCAGAGGGATAGGAAGTAGAGGCCGGAACTGGAATGGCAAGGAATCAGAAAGTTATGACTTTGTTTCTGTTTTATTTTTTTCATTTATGCACTTACGGTAGTTAGGTCTATATATATTTGGACACTGACACAAATTTAGTTATTTTTACCTGTTTACTAAAACATATTCAAGTTATAGTTATATAATGGACATTGACATAAAGTCCAGCCTTTTAGCTTTCATTTGAGGGTATCCACATTAAAATTGGATGAAGGGTTTAGGAGTTTCAGCTCCTTTACATGTGGCACCCTGGTTTTAAAGGGACCAAAAGTAATCGGACAATTGACTCAAAGGCTGTTTCATGGGCAGGTGTGAGCAATTCCTTCATTATTTCATTCTCAATTAAGCACATAAAAGGCCTGGAGTTGATTTGAGGTGTGGTGCTTGCATTTTGAAGATTTTGCTGAGAAGTAAACATGCGGTCAAAGGAGCTCTCCATGCAGGTGAAACAAGCCATCCTTCATCTGCAAAAACAGGAAAAATCCATCCGAGAAATTGCTACACTATTAGGAGTGGCAAAATCTACAGTTTGGTACATCCTGAGAATCAAAGAAAGCACTGGTGGTGACCTCAACAATGCAAAAAGACCTGGACGCCCACGGAAGACAACAGTGGTGGATGATCGCAGAATAATTATCATGGTGAAGAGAAACCCCTTCACAACAGCCAACCAAGTGACCAACACTGTCCAGGATATAGGCGTATCAATCTCCAAATCTACCATAAAGAGAAGACTGCATGGAAGTAAATACAGAGGGTTCACTGCACGGTAAGAAGGCTAGATTGGACTGTGCTAAAAAAAAAAACATCTTAAAAAAGCAGCACACTTCTGAAAGAACATTCTTTGGACAGATGAGACCAAGATCAAGCTCTACCAGAATGATGGAAAGAAAAAAGTATGGCGAAGGCATGATACAGCTCATGATCCAGAGCATACCACATCATCTGTAAAACACGGCGGAGGCAGTGTGATGGCTTGGGCATGCATGGCTGCCAGTGGCACTGGGTCCCTAGTGTTTATTGATGATGTGACACAGGACAGAAGCAGCCGGATGAATTCTGGGGTTTTCAGAGACATACTGTGTGCTCAAATCCAGCCAAACTGATTGGTCGGCGTTTCATAAAACAGATGGACAATGACCCAAAACATAAAGCCAAAGCAACCCAGGAGTTTATTAAAGCAAAGAAGTGGAATATTCTTGAATGGCCAAGTCAGTCACCTGATCTGAACCCAATAGAGAATGCATTTCACTTGTTAAAGACTAAACTTCAGACAGAAAGGCCTTTAAACAAACAGCAACTGAAAACCGCTGCAGTAAAGGCCTGGCAGAGCATTAAAAAGGAGGAAACACAGCGTCTGGTGATATCCATGAGTTCAAGACTTCAGGATGTCATTGCCAACAAAGGGTTTTCAACAAAGTATTAGAAATTAGCATGTTATTTACAATTATTTAATTTGTCCAATTACTTTTGAGCCCCTGAAATGAAGGGATTGAGTTTAAAAAATGCTTCAGTTCTTCACATTTTTATGCAATCATTTTGTTCAACCCCCTGAATTAAAGCTGAAAGTCTGAACTTCAACTGCATCTGAATTGTTTTATCCAAAATCCATTGTGGTAATGTACAGAACAAAAATTAGAAAAATGTTGTCTCTGTCCAAATATATATGGACCTAACTGTATATGGCGCTGACATATTCCACAGACATTACAGACATTGACATCATTTCTAGCCTTCTAAGCTGTTTTCAAATGTATTTTTCATGGCTGGAAAACCCAGGTGCTTTTTTGTTAATACAGCTCTTATGATGTTGGATTAAAATCATTCTAAAACAGTATTTACTCCTGTTCTTTTTGTCCAATATTAAAAACTTAATGAGAAGAAAGCATTCTGTGTAAAATATGTAGCAATAAGGCAGATGTGGAAGGCGACTGATTGTTTTTCAGAGAACTGTACAAGATGTCGGAACTCACCCCTCTGACATTTCCAAGTTTACGTTCTGCTTCCAGTTTATCTTTTTTGAGAAGTTCACACATTTCTTTTAAATTAGATATTTGATCCTAAAAAGTGAAATATGAAGATATGGCGTTATCAGAATTGTACTACACACAAAGAACAGCAGACCATGAGTGTGCATACACCTCATTTTGAATTCTAATATTCACATGCTACCTTTAAACGTGGCAAGTCTTTATTGGCCTGCTCCACTTGGAACTGCAGCTCAACATTTTCAGCAGACAGTCTCAGATTCTCCTTCTGAAGTTCCATTTCTCTACTGGATGGATCCTCTGATCCAACGCCTGATGTCTGGAGGGAAAATAAACCATTTTACACTGAAATACATGATTTACTACAATATGTCATCTACATAATATACATTTGGTTTGAGATATCTTGAAGACACAACTAGATAAGCAGTGCTAAAGTCCTACCTACTGCTAAAGGATTCACTAAGCAAACCACTAGAGATAATGTGGGGAAGGTTAGGTAATAGAAGACTCTCACACCTGCAGAAGAGCATTGAGGCCTACACTCATATCCAGTTTATTAGCGCAGTCCTTCTGAGATGCGTTCCTTACACACATAGAGGCCTCATTTTCCTTAGCATTAGAGTAAGAAGTCTGCTGACCATCATGTGAAGTAGTAGGACATTTGGCATTAGAAGGTATTGTGCTTCCATTGTGATGTGCAGAATTGAACTCTGTCAGCTCTTCCTCCTTCATCTCTCCATTTCTACTCAATCGTCCTTCGCTGCAAAGGTGGGTATCCTCAGCTTCTTGAACTGTATTTGCCCTACTGGTTTTATTGGATGACATGTCAAAGGTATTCTGGCAGTCAACATCATCATCAGACTCCTGCTCATCGATGGCGGGTGCATCGCCCAGCCCTGGGGTTGCGGTTGTACTAACAGGAAGTGAAGTATCACCTGGTTTAGAAGACTGTGCCCCACTGGCAGACACTGATGCGCCACATGATCTTGGTGAAGGTGTGTTGCTGGCTGGCGTGGTTGTTTCTGGACTTTTAGAACTTGTTGCATTTTCTGTTCTACTGCAAACACGCAATTCATCACCCAGATCGGAAGCTGTTTCACTTCCTGCTGTGGCAGAGGCATTATCTGTGTAATGTACAGCCAGGCAAGGATTTGAGACATCCACATTTTCAGCATGTGTTTCTTTGCTCTGTGCTGTACAGGAAGACAACACCTCCATATGCTTGGCAAAACTGTCAAAGTCGTCATCCATCACAACTGTTTTCTTTGCCTTCGTTCTTTTAAAGCGGCTTCTCTTTGTGTTAGGAGTTACTGCATTTTCTCGCACATAGGAAAGAAAAGTGGTCTTTTCTCTGTTTTCCTCTACATTCTGAGGTGTGACATGTCCATATTGTATGCAAAGAAAAGAGAAGTTGAGGATACACATGCATATAGGATAGGACATTCATTTCTACTGTATCTGCTGCCTGTCATCGTCTTCGATTTATTAGGATAATGGTTGGATGAGTGACAGTCTGTGATGTGTAGGCAGAGCCTCTATAGGAACTAATGTGCGTCAGCCTCTTGTCATTTAGGAGGACAGAATCTGTCGCACACTGCATCTGGGTCCCCCGATCATCGCTGAGGGGGAGCCAGAGCACACCTGGAAGTTGGAACTGCAAGCTTCTGGGTTTTTGCTTGTACAGATGCCGTTGTCATGTTTGACCACAGCATCTGGAAGGTTAAAAGTCTGTGATCGGTGTTGCCGCCGGTCACAAACATAAGTCCCAGTTTCCTTCTTTAAAGAGGACCTTTCATCAGGGAAAACTGATGAACTAAGTATGCAGACATGGAGAGCAGCGCCCAGGGATCTCCCTGCACTTACTATTATCCCTGGGCACCGCTCCGTTCTCCCAGTATTGGCTCCGGTATCTTCGCTCACTTGCTTCTACTAGGCGGAGCCTGCCCTTGTTCTCCTAGGCGTCTCCTTCTCCCAGGCTGTGAGCTCTGCTCTGCGATTGGCCAGCGCTACAGCCTGGGAGAAGGAGGAGACGCCCACGAGAACAAGGGCAGGCTCCGCCTAGTAGAACCAAGTCAGGCAGGCAACGCCTAGTAGAACCAAGTGAGCGAAGATACTGGAGCCAATACCAGGGCCAGGGATAATAGCAAGTGCAGGGAGATCCCTGGGTGCCGCTCTCCATGTCAGCATACTTATTTCATATTTTTTTCCCTGATGAAAGGTCCTGTTATAGTCCACTGGTTGGGAAGGGGTTAACTAACTTCTCTGTCCACCTCACTGAGATGGACGCATATTGCTCAGTTCCATCATTCAACTGCCACCAGCTGCAGCAGACAGAACATGCCCTTTGAGCTGCCAGCTTGATATAAATCTAAGAGGACCAATGAATGGGGAGATCTCTGGACCCATGTGAGGTACAAGGCTGGTTCTAGCCTTGTTAGAAAGATATTGTTGTGTACTATGATATCTGATTTAATTTTTTTACATTAATCATGGGATAACCCCTTTAAGATACATAATAAATGAAAATACAATGCAAAAAATATGTAAATGAGTTCCTTCCTAGAAAAAAAATATGGATCATCGGCATACAGGACACAGTGGTCTCCTCCCAGTGGTCAAAAGCTTTACCGATCGCTAAGTAATTTAGTATGGGTTCATTCATTCAACAGAAGATACTTTAGAATATCTTGAACACTTCACCAAAAACTAAAACTACTGCTTATCCTATCAGAAATGTTTTAGAAAATTAAATAAAAATAGCTTGCGATAGGAAACTCCTCAACCTTTCTTCTGACCTAGGTTTGCTAGATTTCCACATTGATATGATGGTCGAGTATGAACATATGCCAAGCAAAGGTACACAGAAAACAGTTAACAAAACACTACAAAAACAGTACCTAAATCATTACAGCAAGTGCTAAGTATCACAATACTTACCGAGGGCCTTGATAGGTTGTCCCTCGAAAGCTGGCGTTCCAGTACTTGAAGCTTTTCTTGCAGATATTGATTTTTTAAGTGCAGTTCATCCACCACAGAATCTCGAGGTAACGCCTGCTTTGTTCTATGAAAAAAAGAAAAAAAAAAGATTAATATGAAGCAATTATTGATTTCTCTGTTCTAAGAACTGCTGATTGGTAAATCGCATTAAGGGTCCATTCACACGTCCGTGTGTGTTTTGCGGATCCACGGATCCGCAAAACACGGACATCGGCGATGTGCGTTCCGCAATTTGCGGACCGCACATCGCCGGCACTCTCATAGAAAATGCCTTTTCTTGTCCGCAATTGCGGACAAGAATAGGACATGTTCTATTTTTTTCGGGAACGCAATTGCGGACCCGGAAGTGCGGATCCGCAATTGCGGACCCGGCCGGGACATCGTCTGTCCCCATTGAAACTAATGGGTCCGCAATTCCGTTCCGCAAAATGCGGAATGGAATTGCGGACGTGTGAATGGACCCTAAAAGGGAGTTTTCCCCCAAAATACAAAAATGGCCACATATTTTAAACATCTAGTTATAACACAGTAATAACGGGGTCATTAACCCCTTCAGGACCCTGCCATTTTTCACCTTAAGGACCAGGCCATTTATTGAAAATCTGACGTGTCACTTTATATGGTGATAACCTAAAACGCTTTTACTTATCCAAGCCATTCTGAGAATGTTTTCTCGTCACATATTGTACTTCATGACAGTGGTAAATTTGAGTCAAATATTTCATTTATAAAAAAAAATACCAAATTTACCAAAAATGTGAAAAAATTCACAATTTTCAAAATGTCAATTTCTCTGCTTTTAAGACAGATAGTGATAACTCCTAAAATAGTTATTACTTTACATTACCCATATGTCTATTTCATGTTTGGATCATTTTGTAAATGACATTTTATTTTTTGGGACTTTAGAAGGCTTAGAAGTTTAGAAGCAAATCTTAAAATGTAAGAAAATTTCCAAAACCCAATTTTTATATGCCAGTTCAGGTCTGAAGTCACTTTGTGGGGCTTAGATAATAGAAACCACCCATAAATGGCCCCATTTTAGAAACTACACCCCTAAAGGTATTCAAAACTGATTTTACAAACTTTGTTAACCCTTTAGGTGTAAACTGCTTCACGGGAACAGGGCAGGGCGCAGAAGGAAAGGAACGCCATATGGTTTTTGGAAGGCAGATTTCAATGGGATAATTTTAAGTTGCCATGTCACATTTGAAGACCCCCTGATGCACCCCTAGAGTAGAAACTCCAAAAAAGTGACTCCATTTTGGAAACTACAGGATAAGGTGGCAGTTTTGTTGGTACCATTTTAGGGTAGATACGATTTTTGGTTGCTCTATATTACACTTTTTGTGAGTCAAGGTAACAAAAATAGCTGTTTTGGCACAGTTTTTTTTTTTTTTTTTACAATGGTCATGTGCTATTTTTATAGAGCAGGTTGTTACGTATGTGACAATACCAAATATGACTACTTTTTTTGGTTGTTTGTTTCAGTTTTACATGATAAATCATTTTTTAGTGTCTCCATATTCTGAAAGCCATAGTTTTTATTTTTTTGGCGACTGTCTTATGTAGGGGCTCATTTTTTCAATATGAGATGACAGTTTGATTGGTACCATTTTAGGGTGCATATGACTTTTTGATCGCTTGGTATTACAACTTTTGTAATCTAAGGTGACAAAAAATGTTTTTTTTTTTTACACCTTTTTCATTTTATTTTTTTAGTGTTCAGCTGAGGGGTTAGTTCATGTGATATTTTTATACAGCAGGTTGTTATGGACACAGCGATACATAATATGTTTCCTTTTTTTATTTATTTAAGATTTACACAATAAAAGCATTTTTGAAACAAAAATAAAATATCATGTTTTAGTGTCTCCATATTCGAAGAGCCATATCGCTTGGTGTTGCACTTTTAGTGATGTAAGTTGACAAAAAAATAAATGATTGTTTTGGCACAGTTTTTATTTTATTTTTTCTATGGCGTTCAGGTAAGTGGGTGGATCATGTCATATTTTTGTACAGCTGGTCGTTATGGATGCGGCATTACCCAATATGTCTGGTTTTCTTTTTTTTTCTTTACAATTTTATCTGTTTTATTATGGGAAATGTTATTTTTTTTTTTTTTACTTGAAACTTTATTTTTTTTGTTATGAAAAACACTTTCTTTTAACTTTTTTTTAAACTTTTTATTTTTGTCCCACTCTGGGACTTCAACTTCTGGGGTCTGATCACCTCTGCAATGCATTCCAATACAACCTGTATTGTAATACATTGCATGTCAGCTTTTACGCTCACAGCCTGCCTGTGAGACTCAGCCTATAAGGTCTGGATCTTACAGGCTTCTGTAGAAGGCTTGACTTCTCTACCATCGGGTCCCTGCCACTGTAGTGCGGGGAACTGATGGGGAAGCGGAGGGCACCCGTACCCTCCCCATGCCGCAGTCAGCTTTGACTGCAGCATACAAGGGGTTAATACACCGGCATAGATGTTTTCACCGATGCCGGTGTATGCAGTAGGGGCTTGGCTGTCATCAGGCGGGCGCAGCTCCTGCATGTACGGCGCTGTTCCTAAAGTCACATCCACCAGCGCCGTACGCGTACGGCGAGGGTCCTTAGGGGGTTAAGCAAAGACCGGTGTGTCTTATGCCAGTCCTGCACTGCAAACCTCGTCACAAATTAAATGCATCCTCTGTGCACCTAGATTGGACTCTACACCCCCATTTGTCAGAAAGTAACAAACCCCCGATTTGCGACTTTTTTACACCAGTTTCTGGTTTAAAGGTTATAGTAAATGACCCTCATTGTTTTTTTTTTTTTTATGACCAGGACCTTAAGAATTCATGTTATAGTCTAATAAACCTTCTTCAAAGTGAGTAAATTTTCAATCTTGCTCGACTTGAAAGGAAGTGCAGCATTTTTCTTCATCCTTTGCTACAAGGTTAACAATAATACATTTCCCTGGCTGCCTGCAGAGGTTAGGCCTTCCCAACCACATTATTACATTGTGCATCCATGTGTAATGTCTCTAATTATCTCAAGAGTCTCCGGTACCCTCCATTCTCCAGACATTAACCTGGCAAATTAATTCCAGCGATGCATTTAAGCTGTTATTCTTAAACCAATTACAAGAAGAAAGTCAGCCTTTTTTACAATGTGTATTATGTGTGCAGCGACTTAATGGGAGGGTCACAAAATATCACACTTTAATTTAGTGACCTTTGTGTTACTTTTAGATCTTTTAAAAATATACATTTATGTGTATACTAAATGTATGGCTATTAAAATGTTCTTACGAGGCCCCTTTCACTAGGACTACACACTCACCCTGCCTCAGCGGTCACTGGACTCCAAGTTGTCAAGTGACTATTGGACTTGAAGCCTCTAATAACTACATGTCACCAGTGCAGGAACTGTTTGCATTTATTTTTTGAAGAAAACATATTGTTAAGGGTCCTTTCACACTGGCGTTTTTGTTTTCCGGCATAGAGATCCGTTGTCGGGTCTCTATGCTGGAAAAATCCTGTTCAGGATCATCCCCATGCATTCTGAATGGAGAAAAATCCGTTCAGGATGCATCAGGATGTCTTCAGTTCAGGACCGGAACGTTTTTTGGACGCAGCAAATACCGCAGCATGCTGCGCTTTTTGTTCCGTCCAAAAATCCGGAACACTTGCCGCAAGGCCGGATCCGGAATTAATGCCCATTGAAAGGCATCAATCCGGATCCGGCCTTAAGTTAAACGTCGTTTCGGCGCATCGCCGGATCCGACGTTTAGCTTTTTCTCAATAGTTACCATGGCAGCCAGGACGCTAAAGTCCTAGTTGCCATGGTAAAATGTAGTGAGAGCGGGGGAGCAGTATACTTACCATCCGTGCGGCTCCCGGGGCGCTCCAGAGTGACGTCAGAGCGCCCCATGCGCATGGATCACGTGATCGTCATTCTGGAGCGCCCCGGGAGCCGCACGGACAGTAAGTATACCGCTTCCCCGCTCCCCACTACTACTATGGCAACCAGGACTTTAATAGTGTCCTGGCTGCCATAGTAACCTGAAAGCATTTCGAAGACTGATCAGGATCCTGATCAGTCTTCTAATGCTTCAGGCGACTTGCGTTCTGACGGATCCGGCAGGACGGAAGTGCCTGCCGGATCCTCAGAACGCAAGTGTGAAAGGACCCTAACTGCTTTCATTCAGTAAAAAAAAACAAAAAAAAAAACAAACAACAAAAAAAAACAATGTTCTATACTGTAGATCTTGGAACATAACTAATATTGCCAGTGAGTGCAGTTTTTTTGCTTTTTTTTGGCATTTTTTGGTGCAGATTTTTTATTTTTTTCACGTTGACAACCCATTGAAGTCTATGGGGAAAACCACTTTACATAAGGTGTGGAATTGACATGCTGCGGATTTTAAAATACACACAGCAGGTCAATTTACTCATGCAAAACATACACAAAGTGTATATGAGATTTGGCCAACGCTGTATTTTTTTACTGCACGAAAGTCTACGTGGAAAAACCATATGCAAAGCCTGGGTTCACAACAGGTTTGTCATATATTTAAAGGGAACCTGTCATCAACTGTATGCTGACCTCTCTGAGGGCAGCACAAAATAGTGACAGAAATGCTGAGTTCAGCAGTGTGTCACTCATCAGCTAAAAGTAAGTGGTTGCCGAGAACCAGCATCATAATCATTACAGCCCAGGCCTTGAAAAGAGTCCAGTCTACCTGAGAAGAGTCCTGGTTATTCATAATCTCCTGGTCTCTCACCCATCTGCTGATGATTAGCAGTTCTCTCCTATACAGAAAGGGAGAAAACTAGGTAGAAGACTGTCAGTCATCAGCAGGAATTCATGAATAACCATGACTCTTCTCAGGTGGCCGGGACTCTTTACGAGGCCCAGTCTGCAATGATTGTGATGTTGGTTCTCGGCAACCACTTACTTTTAGGTTATAAATGACAGACCGCTGAAATCAACTCACCTGTCTCTACTTTATTCTGCCGTAAGTATGGGCAGCACAAAGGTGATGACAGGTTCCCTTTAACGTATACAAAAAAAAAGTATACATTAATGGATGCCTCAGAAGAATGCCATACAGTGGCATCCGTTCTTCCGTTATAAAACAAATGTATGTGTTAATGTATTCGGTTTTTTACTGGACACTGCAGGATAGAAAAGTGTGGTGGGCTAAGCTTTTGTATCCTTTTTTCCGCAATGTATATGTTAAACAGATGTGAACCCACCCTAATCCTCATCGTGTGCAGTTACTCTTCGAATATGTCCACACATGACAGCTGTTTTGAGTTGTTTTTTTTAACTGATTTTAAGGGAGAAAGCTGCCAAAATGAGCACAAATAAACTGTCCCTTAAAAAGGAAAGACTGTAGAAGTCACCAAAGTATATAGAAAAGCGCAAGGCAGCTATCCAAGCTCTTTCTTACAGGCCATGGCATATCAAGGAGACATTATTATCCTTATGTCTCACCCTATGAAAACCATAACTCCATATGATATGAGAATATTAAGTGGCACCTTTTAAAGGGGTTGTCCCAGGAAAAATATTCTAGTTTTAAAACCAGCGCCTGGATCTGAATTCTTTTGTAACTGCATGGAATTAAAACATTTAGCGAACCTCTTATGCCACAATATTGGAATCAAAAAAACTCAACCCCCCGTCTCTCAGTGGTTAAGAAAGGTGGATCAGATCTACCACATGGAGGAACTCTCTGCCTGGGAACGGAGGACTCACGTATCCTTCCCAAAAATATGGAGGGACGGGATAACCTTCCGCTCCACTATCCTGGCGTTAAACGCCATGGCTGACAATCCCTAAAACCCTTTATGGTTAAACTACTCAAACCACCTCCTTGCGCTCCCCCGTGGCACACCCGGGACCCCTTCTACCCTTCCCCACCTTATTTCCCAATACCTTTCTATCCCCCACGCTCCCACATTGACTTGCAATTGTAATTAAACTAATCGAGATCAGTCGATGATATCTTTCATTATCTCGCAATATACCTGATTGTTGTATTGTTTATTCCCACCTGAAAAACTCAGTAAAAAGAAAATTGAAAAGAAAAGAATTAAAACATTTAGCGTAGCCACAGAGTTATTCAATAACACTTTGTTCTTTTTCTTATTTCTTTGTCCGGCTCACTGAGATGGCTGCACATGCTCAGTCTGATCCAACTGTCTCATGAGCTGTGATAGGGAGGGAGCTCCAGCATGAAAAGACACGTCATCTGAGCAGCAGCAGAAAGGACCCTCCCCTTGAGCTGTCAGCTTGATATAAATCTAGCAGAGCAATGAATGGGGAGATCTCTGGATCCATGTGAGGTACAGGGCTGGGTCTAGCTTTGTTAGAAAAAGACTGCCGTGTACTACATGGTCTCATTTTTACATTCATCATGGGATAACCCCTTTAAGGTTGTGTATACATCTGTTATTTATATTTCTAGTCCTTGTCAGATGCTCATCGGCATTAGGAAGATACTGCTATGCAGACAAAATGCCCCAGACAAGCAATTAATGAAAGCCAAGGGCCAAACATGTGTGAACATCTATATACTGTTCATGGATTGAATGCCAAGTTACTGCGGACTGAGAGATAGAAAAGACATGGGACAGGTCTGCACATCCAAGTATAGAAATATGTAATCGGGTTTCTTGTCATTGCCCCATGCACCCTCGTCATCCCTCATTATGTCGCTTGGTAAACGGGGTGGAGTACTGGACCTGGAAAGCGGTGACAGCGGAAGTAATCCTAACTATAAAGGGGACCATATATAACACTATATCCCTGAAATATAACGAGGAGAGAATGAAATAACCCAACGATTCAAATGCAAAGCTTTCTTCAGCAAGTATTGTAAAATACATGAGCAGAAATCGCACATACTTCATGTAAGAAATCTCATTTTCTAATTCGACATTCTTTTTGCGGACTTCTTCAATTTCTCTCTCAGACTCCACAGCTCGTACTCCCACCACTTGATCCACAGTCACACCACGCAATTTCAGTCTCTTCTGTAACACAATTTTCTCCTGGTCTGATCTACAATAGAAGACATCCACTGATCAGCACTAAAAGAATACAATAACAACACGTCTTCATATTTCACTTTTCAGAATGGCTTTATTGCCATTTACTATGTATGTATTTATCATTATTTATCCAACACAAAAACACAATAAATTACCATTAAAACAAAAACAAGATATGCAAAAAACAAAAGTATAAAGATCTACAGCAGGCATCCTCAAACTGCAGCTCTCCAGCTGTTGCAAAACTACAACTCCCAGCATGCCCGAACAGCCTACAGGTATCAGCCTACAGCAGGGCATTGTGGGAGTTGTAGTTTTACAACAGCTGGAGGGCCACAGTTTGAGGATGCCTGATTTACAGTATACCAGGTATAGGTCAGATATACTGCCGAACTTTCCTTTTAAAGGCTATGTGCTCTGTTATTAAGCATCTACTTTCTGCTGGTGGACATGCAAGTTCAGAGTTCAGTGGGTGTTCCCTGTGAGGCAGGATCGCTCTCTACCCCACTCCCTTCTTTTAAGGCTCGGGTGTATAACCCTTTGTCCATTCCCCCTCTTTCTCTCACATGGACATGGCTGTAGCACAGCAGTCTTTTCAGTGATATCGAACGTGCTAGGTGTGAATGATACTGACCTGCTCAGAGCAGAGGAGCCCCTACCGTGCTCTGGAGTAAATGAGTAATGGAGTGATGCAGGACTGCAGGGTCAGGCTACACATAGGGTTTGTTAGGACCTGGGTAACCAAGGTGCACTGGCTGTATCACCCCGGTGCACATTGTTTGGGATAGGAGCTATGTAAACAAATGGGGATTTTCAATCAGGGCTAACTTGCCTGGACTGGAGCAAGGAGAAACCTGTTTGCAGTAGTGGACAGCTTTAAGGCAATATGTCTTTAAGGCCCCTTTCACATGGGCGAGTTTTCCGCGCGGGTGCAATGCGTAAGGAGGACGCATTGCACCCGCACTCAATCCGGACCCATTCATTTCTATGGGGCTGTGCACATGAGCGGTGATTTTCATGCATCACTTATGCGTTGCGTGAAAATCGCAGCATGTTCTATATTCTGCGTTTTTTTTACGCAACGCAGGCCCTATAGAAGTGAGAGGGGCTGCGGGATAATCGCAAGCATCCACAAGAAAGTGCGGATGCAGTGCGATTTTCCCGCATGGTTGCTTAGCAACGGGACCCGATCTCTATTATTTTCCCTTATAACATGGTTATAAGGGGAAATAATAGCATTCTTAATAAAGAATGCATTGTTAAATGAAGTGGAAGGGGTTAACAATAATAAAAGTTAACTTACCTTAGCCACTTGATCGCGTAGTTGCGATCTGTCCTCTCTTTCCCTGCATCATCTAAGATCTACAGGACCTGTGATGACGTCACATCACATGGTCCAATCACATGGTCCATCTTACCATGGTGATGAAGTCCGGCTTCGGGTCTGGGTACCAAACATGGCGATTTTTCTCACGCGCGTGCAAAACGCATTACAAACGTTTGCACCCACGCGGGAAAATCGTGCATATTCCCGCAACGCACCCGCCTCTTATCCGGGCGTCAAACATGACGCCCGTGTGAAAGAGGCCTAAGAAATACCTCCTTTAGGGTGTCTTCACACGTTGTAGATTTTGTGGCACAAAATTCCAGGACTGAAAATCAGCTCTATTCATTTGAATGGGGGCAGCTAGCACATGGATTTCGGCAAGCCTCATTAAGGATGAATGGAACTGATTTTCAGTCGCAACATTTACTGCCACAAAATCTGCCAGGCGTGAAGGCACCACTAAGTAAGAACATCAGTAGGTGTCCAGGTACCCACTAAACGGATGATGCCCAGATCTCTTGTTCAGTGCATCAATTCATCAATTTTGCACTGTAAATGAATGTGAACTCGTGGCCAAATTCAAAATAAATTAAATTTAAACGTTAAAGGGGTTGGGCGCTTTGTACCCAGCGATTTTTAGTTTTCATTTTTTTTACTTCCTGCCTTTTTATTTTTCTGTTCTTATAGTCATATGAGGGCTTGTTTTTTTGCAGGACAAGTTGCACTTGCTAGTGGCACCACTTAAAGGGGTTTTCCAGGTTTTTAATATTGATGACCTATCCTCAGGATAGGTCATCAATATCAGTTCAGCAGGCGTCCGAAAGCAGGCACCCCCGCCACGCATGCCCGCTCCTGTCTCTCTTCCTGCTTGCCATAGACATAGCAGCAGCGTGCAGGAAGAGAGACAGGAGAGGGAATGCGTGCAAAGCACATGCCTTCTCTTCATATAGCTCAGGAATGCTCAACCTTCGGCCCTCCAGCTGTTGTAAAACTACAACTCCCACCATGCCCTGCTGTAGGCTGATAGCTGTAGGCTGTCTGGGCATGCTGGGAGTTGTAGTTTTTCAACAACTGCAGGGCCGCAGGTTGGGCATCCCTGATATAGTTGATCGGCAGGGGTGCCGGACCGCCGCCAATCTGATACTGATGACCTATCCTGAGGTCATCAGTATTAAAAGCCTGGAAACCCCTTTAATATTGCATATGATGTAGTGGGAAGCTGGACAAAAAAGATCCAAAAGGTTAGGGATTTGGGGGGGTGGTTCGCCATAGGTGTATGGATTTTGTTTTTTAGGACAGTCCCTATGCGGTAAAACTGACCTGTTACCTTCATTCTCTGGCTCGGTACGATTACAGCGATACAACATTTTTATCTAGTTTATCTTGTGTTTTAATACCTAAAAAAATAAAAAAACTTTGAAAAATAATATTTTTTTCTTTGCATCTCTAGTCTGACTCCTATAACTTTTTTATAGTTACGTCTACAGAGTTGAGTGTGCAACTATTTTTTTGCAGGACGATGTGTAATTTTTACTGATACTATTTTGAAGCGTGTATGACTTTTTATTCAGTTTTTGGGAGGTGAAGGCACGAAAAAACAGCTAATCGGCCGTTTTGGTTATTTTTTTTTGTCCATTGCAGA
This sequence comes from Bufotes viridis, assembly GCA_033119425.1. Taxonomy (NCBI): domain Eukaryota; kingdom Metazoa; phylum Chordata; class Amphibia; order Anura; family Bufonidae; genus Bufotes; species Bufotes viridis. The sequence goes on along the minus strand of CM065590.1, from coordinate 266,171,647 downwards.
GTTCACCGTACAAGATATATACATTTATATTTTAATAGTAATGTAGCAATGGCATTTGTTTTTTATTGTTTATTTTTAATAGGGGGAAGGGGGGGAGGTGATCCGACTTTTTGTACATTTTTTTAATATATTCTTAATAATTTTTTTTTTTTTTAAACTTTCTTTTCACTTTAAGCCAGATCACTTCCCCCATAGACTGCAATGAATTACCATGGGAGTTTAAATGCAGAAGGCCCGAGGCTGCCACAGCACCTGAACGGCTACCCCCATCTTAACGTGGGGGGAGCACAGTGCTGTAGGGGAAAGCCCTCTCAGATGTTCTGGTCGCAACTGATGTCTATCTCTGGATGTCTGCTGTGTAAAACAGTCGGCACTTGGCAGCTATGGCGCCCGCTCAGCTTCTGAGTGGGAGCCACGTTTGAAGACCTAACATGTACGGTGGTGGTTGGGAAGGGGTTACATTTCAGTAATGCTCTATACTAGTATGTAATGGCATAACATCCTTACCATAGCCTGCATGGAGTTGCCCCCCCTTGATCTCCCATGAGTAGCGGTATAATCAGGCACCGTTGTACACAGCCTTTCTTCTGAAAGTGGTCAGTACATGCACAGTAGGAGACAGAAAGGCCATCTTGAAAATGCTATGAATGCTGGTGCCTTACCCTTACCATGGTCACCAAGGGGGCAACTCCATGCGGGCTGAGGTCAGCCTGAAAGCCATTTGGCAGCTTCTTATGATATTACATACTTGCGTATACCACTCCTAAAACTTAGACACAAAGAGGCCACCCCTTTAAGCATAAACCACAGATTGTGTACAATAAAATCATGAGCAGATTTGTTTCTTTGTTTAGGAAGAGACATTTTGTTCAAAGTGGAGACCATTCATTTGAGAAATATACAAGAAGAAATGCGAAATAAGACCCTGTAAAAACAACAACATTAGTTCAATACTGTGCAATAAACCAGTCCAGAGAACTCACTTGGAGTACAGCTCCTTCAGGGTTGTCAGCTGTTTTGTCAGCGTCTCTACTTCCTTCTCTTTATCTCTGAGCTTGCTGCGCAATCCTTCTATTTTACTTTGCCATTTTTTTCCTTCTTCCCACCTTATAATCTCTTCTTTGGAGCTCTGAATTGAGAGAAAAGAGAAATATCAGCCCGTAGTTACAGTTATCTAAGGAATGCTATAAACTTCAGACTTGTTCTTTGGGACCACAACCATGCACATCCATATAGCAGTATAAGACTAGAGGAATCCGTCCTGGTCATATGATGGACACATAGGTGCATGGCTTGCTAGAGCTCCAGTACAGAAAGCATAACTTGTATTTGCTGAAACTATAGATTCAGACCCCATGCAGATTATTAAGTAAGCATCCTGCATTTAGATACAATATTGGCCCAGATTTACTAATGTGTCTGTGCCTAAAATCTTTATAAAAAGTGGCACAAATTGGAACAACTAAGGTTTCAAAATTTTCTTAAATTTTTCTCAACAAGGGGGTGGTTCTTAGCTGAAAATGTGGTGTTTAGCAGGAAAGGGGCACGGTCTAAGCTGAAACATTCTGCACCAAAATTGTGCCAAGATTCTGGTGTCAAATTATGTTGCAAATTAAAAGATAACTGTCACATTTAGACCCTAATTTCAGTTTTCATATATGTAGTTACTAATATGATAATATTCCTGAATCAATAACTATTAGACTTACTTACCCCTTATTTAATAAGATTCAGCCCTTAGCAACCAGTCTGCATAAAACTGCAATTTCACTATTCTGTTAAGATGGCCGCCCTCAGCCCTGAGGCTAATCCATAGGACGCCTGCAGTGAAGTTAGTGAAGACCAGCTTTGTATAGGGGGGTCTTGCAGTGAAGTTCCCAGGTCTGGCTGAAGCCTGTAGTCCTCCTACAAGCTCTCCTCTTATGAGATAAGGCTGTCATTTATACACTGAGCAGCCACATTGTCCTGCACTGCTAAGGGAGTGTCTGCCAAGCACAGGCATGTGGAGAAGTTCACACACACAGCCCAGCACTGTTATCTCCTGTCAGGAAGAACCTGGCTTTTTATACATTCCCTTACAATGTTGACTCACTATCAGTTCCCAGTGCACGCAGCGTGCTCCGTCCTCATCTGGTAGACGGAAGGAGCATAGCAACCTGATTTTATCTCAGGTAAATATAGCCAATACTGGGGACTTTTAGGGGTTATTTATTAAACAATCAGAAATTAAAACAGGGCCAACAAGGTGATATTAATCACCAAAATCCAATAGTAGAAAAAATAAATAAAAATTGACAGTTATACTTTAAGCCAATAGTTGGTATTGTTAGGTCTGCGGTCCAAGACTGTTATCCTCCTGCTGTCCCCTGTGGGCATGGACACCACGCCATTTGCCATGTCATCCAGCGCCCTGGTTTCCAACATCCTCTCCATGCTGCTTCTTTCATGCTCCTGCCCTTAGGCAAATCCTTCCCCAGCCAACAACTATGGGGTCCCTGGTTATTTAAGGCATCTCTCTCCACCAGGTGTCCGTCTGAGCTTTAGGTTCCCTGGTAACCAGCAAAGGTATTTGCTAGTCTAGTGCAATTTACCTGTGGTTATCCTGCTTCATCTTCTCTGTGTTTCAAACGTGTGCCATCCTGCCTGTGCCCCTGCACTTCCAAGTCCATGTTCAGTTTCTGTTTAAGTTAACCAAGTTTTGTCTATCCTGTCTGTGCTCATCTAGTCCCAAGCCTGCCGGCCTCGTATTTGCCTCATCACTACTCCCCAGCAAGTCTTTCCTGTGTCTGTATTAACTGGGCGCTGCCTGGATCTCCAAAAACCAGAATTCTAGTTGTGGTGACTGTTCTTTGGTGAATTTTCTGTACCCTGAGCTTCTGGTGCTAGCACTATAGTCCCCAGTGAGTCAGGTGCGAACTACACTGGGACTATCCCAAGAGGCAGCAGTTCAGTTGCTTCCCTGCAGCAAAGTCCAGATCCCTGTAAAGGGAGCACCAGGATAGATTTAAGCCCAAAGCCAAACTGGTTAGTTGGCACAGTGGGTTCACACTGTGGATTTGTAATCAATATGTGTTCTTCTCCCCCATGCAGCCTTGTCAAGATTGTCCACTTAAAGGGTTTCTGTCACCAACTTTTGACATTATAAGCTGTCTGACATTAGCTATGTGCTAATGTCAGACCAGCTTGATAATGTCTTTTTTATAAAAATCCGCTGTATATTTAGTCTGAAAAACGTACTTTTATATTATGTAATTAGCCTCTAGGAGAAGGGCGTTGCCCTGCTCCTAGCAGCTGTCCAACCTGCTGGCACGCTCTTCACCTTTGATTGACATGCAGCGCATCCTCTGCACTGCTCGCTTGATCGCGCGCTGCGCCCGTCTGTCGCAGGCGCGCGTGAGCAGAGGACGCTGGTGCCTGCTGTCCTCTGCTCACCGCGCCTGCGCCGAATACAGAGCCAGCGCAGGCGCTGCGATTCAGAACGAGACAGTGCAGGAGGATCGCTGCCCTGCACTGTCAATCAAAGTGTGAAGGGCGTGCCAGCAGGTTGCCGGACTGAGCCGCTAGGAGCAGGCAACATGCCCTGCTCCTAGAGGCTAATTTACATAATATAAAAGTACGTTTTTCAGACTATATATACAGCGGATTTTTATAAAAAAGACATTATCAAGCTGGTCTGACATTAGCACATAGCTAATGTCAGACAGCTTATAATGTCAAAAGTTGGTGACAGAAACCCTTTAAATATAAAGTTCAAAAATATGTACTATAAAATATTACATATGACGTTGTTTAGAAGCCTGCTTCTGTCACATAACATACACCAGTCTCTAAATGAAGGGTATTACAATTTGTGAACAAACCTTATCTTCATGTGCAGGTTTTCGCTCAGTTTCCCCAGTCTTTTTCTCCAGCTCCACTTCTAGTCTTTTAACTTTCTTCTGAAGTTCATCCATCAGGTTCTGTTTACTTTCCAGATCTGACTTACTCTGAAAAATAGATATTCAAAATCAGTCTGCAATATTTACATAATGAAAGAGTCTGAGAACCGAGATAGACTTGTTTGATGTCTCCTTCAGAAAGGCTATACATAAAACATAGCAAAGGCTGGAACAGGCGTTTTCTTTATGGGCTCTTTATAAAAGAATAAGTAGGTATTAACAGTCATTTTAGGAAAGGATTCATGATTTGTCACAGATGCCACCATGATAATGCTTTGTTTCAGGGTGATTATTCCCATGACAGCAGTTGTTTGCTGAAAGGAGTATTTTGTAAACTCCATATGCATAGAAAACACATTTTAAAGAACGTTTGGCTGTTTTTCTTTTGCATTTTGGCAATACAATGCCATTGAAAATTAAATGGGTTTTCTGAGATATTTTTATTGATGACCTATCCTCTGGATCTGATCGGTGGGGGTCCGACAACTGGGACCCCTGCTGATCTGCTGTTTTTGTTCCGTTTTGGCTACTAGGAGTATGGACTTCGCAGTTGAAATATCCTGTCCTTACACAGGGCAGCATATATTAGGCCGAAAGATTTGCTTCAGGCCTGTTAAACACAGTGGCCGCAACCCTGGCACCGCCTACCATTCCAGTGAACAGAACAGTCAATGCCACTGTATTGTGGCAATGTGAAACTGGTCTAAGATGGCCACATGGAATATGAATAGCTTATAAAGCACAAGCCCACGCACAGCTGGTTCTCAGTGTTATAAGTCGGTTAGCCAAAAGGAGAAAGCAAATTGTGCATGAAAGGGGTTTTCTGACGATTTTTTTAACTGATGAGTTATCCTCTAGATAGGTCATCAGTATCTGATCGGTGGGGTCTGAAACCAGGGAACCCCGCTGATCAGCTGCTTCTGAAGGTGTTCACAGTAGCACTTTTAGGCTATGTGATGTTACGGTCATTTGAAGTGAATGGGGCTGAGCTGCGATACCAAGCACAGCCTCTATCAAATGGACGGCGCTGTGCTTGGTTAGCAAAGAGAAGGCCCCGGCCCTACTGCAAGCGCCACTGTCTTCTCAAACAGCTGATTGGCGGGGGTCCCCAGTGTCGGACCTCCACCAATCAGATACTGATGGCTTATCCAGAGGTCCCCACTTCAATGGTCCTTAATGGCCTTTATTTACTGCGCCGCTGCCAATCATTGTAGTGACAGTGTAATTACAACTGCTTGTTGGAATAGTATGGAGCAGTCAGTGGCGTAGCTATAAGGGTCGCAGCGGTTGCAATTGCGACCAGGTAGGGGCGTAACGATCACGGTCACAAAGTGTGCAACCGCGACCCGGCTCGGCAGGGGAAGGGGGCCCGTAGCCCCGCCACAATAATTTAATAATGGGCAGCAGTGGCGGCGGCAGGGCACAGGGAGATGAGAGTTTTCATTATGGAAGCGCTCATTTCCATAGTCATCGGCATCGCCGTCCTCAGGACAGCGAAACAGATGGATGCTGTGGCGGGGCAGGGGAGAGAGAGGCGTCTCCCTTTCCCGTTCCTCTGATAGGCTGCCGGCCCAAGGCCCACAGCCTATAAGAGGCCGGTGCAGGCCTATGCCGTACAGCGCGGGACATAGGCCAGAAGAGGCTGCCATGGAGGTAAGTATAAGTGTTTATTTTATTTTTTATATGGTACAATACTTGTTACTGGCACATGATTGGGGGGAGCGGCACTTGTTACTGGCATATGATTGAGGGGGGGCACTTGTTACTGGCATATGATTGGGGGGAGGGGGAGAGTCACTTGTTACTGGCACATGATTGGGGGGCACTTGTTACTGGCACATGATTGGGGGGAGGCACTTGTTACTGGCACATGATTGGGGGGTGGGAGAGGCACTTGTTACTGGCACATGATTGGGGGAAGAGGCACTTGTTACTGGCACATGATTGGGGGGGAGGCACTTGTTACTGGCACATGATTGGGGGGGCATCTATGGGAACACTTCTTACTGGCACATTATTGGGGGTCATCTATGGGGGCACTTCTTACTGGCACATTATTGGGTAGCACTATGGGGGCATCTACTTAGGCTACAAAGGGATATTTTATATGGGGGGAGATGAACACTATGGGGGCTTCCACTGAGCCCACAAAGAAGGGGTATTTTATGTGGGGGGCTCTGTGTGGTACTAGTATTACCAGGGGTATTATCTGTTTCTGCAGTATAGTTTTGGGGAGCACAGCAGCACAGTATTGGGGGTAGTAGGATGATTTGTCCAGAAGATGGGAGGATGATGTAAAAGTAGTAAACTAAGATTTTTATTTTTTTTGTCAAACTGCAGAGATGAAAAATGGCTGAAAAATGGTGGTCTGGTTGGAAGGTCTGAAAGGAGAAGATGAGGACAGAGAACATCTACATCAAAGGAGATGTCACTGGATGTAAGAGGTATGTGGGGCTGTATTACCCTGTATTTCTGTAGTCATGGGAGCAGCGGCGTAACGATTGCCGCACAGAGGGTACGGGCCTGGGGGAGTTGGGGGGCAATTCAAAGTTTGCTCTGGGGCCCACAGAACTCTAGTTACGCCACTGTGAGCAGTTATAGTTACGCTGCTGCTAAGTTACCGGGTGCGCAGTTAAACAGTGGAGAGGATGCACGCAGAGCTCACACAAGCCCCGCAACCCCTTCAAACAGCTGATCGGCAGGGATTCCCGGAGTCAGACCCCTGCCAATCTGATATTTATGACCTATCCTGAGGACAGATCATCAGTATGCTGGCACTGTACAACCCCTTTACACTGCAGGCAACCAAAGTAATCACACCCCTGCCGATCTGATATTGATGAGCTGTCCTTAGGATAGGACATTAATATACTAGCACTGCACAACCCCATTAAGTGAGTGCTGCTCCTGGAGATGGTCGTGAAACCTGTCATACGAAAAGGAGTTATCCCAATCAGTCACCCCCTCAAAAGTCCTTCTACTTTGCACCACGAGCATGTTCTTTTGAACGGTTTTACAATGCACGTGCATTGGTGAATGGAAGAATGTAAAATTTAGCAAACATTGGCATCTGTCCTAAATGACGGAGAATCACATCTAACCCCCGGTGTATACAAAATGACTTCAATATTCCCCGCTTCTCATGGAAGAAAACATTTACCTGTGCACTGCTCATGAGTCGCTTCAGCCTTTTCTTCAACTCCTCATTTTCTTTATCTGCATCATCTTTTTCCTTGTGAAGCTTATTGATGATTTTCTGCTTTCCTCGCATCTCCTGGTTTAGATTTTCAAGGTCTTCTGTGAGGTTATTCTCCCTCGTCTTGCTACTTCTCAGGGTCTCTTTAAGCTTTAGTAGTTGCTCATTTAAATCTTCGATTCGTGCCTGTAACGATAATATCATGTTTCTTCACAATTAAATTTGCCTACTTAAAATACCACAAAGGAATTAGGTCCTGGATTAAAACTCTGTAATCAGCTTTTAAGTTAAGAAAGGATAATGTAACAATTTTCATTTGCAACCAACCCAAGCACCATGGGACATCATTTGCAAGCAGACGCTTAATGAGAGAATTTGCTTCAAATGAATTATTTAACTCTTGTCCCCACGAAAGGAATATCAATAAAACACGCCAGACAGCGGAGGTTACTCAGATGTTTTCTGCGTTAACTCCCCTCAGTCTTCCTTACTGATTCAGCGATCAATGTCAGATCGCAAAAAGAGAGAAAAATACAATGTAGTGTTATTACATAATTGCCAGAACGGTCAATGGCAGAAAGGATTTGTGCCATGAATACACAACGTGCTGTAATGATATAATAATCCTGCAACTGGAAGTAAACACATGAGAAGAGGGCCGACGATCTCAGGACTGATGGGCAGGCTTCACGTCCTTGCTGATATTATCATTCTGTAACAAAACATGAGGTGGCGCAAGAAGGATTTTAGAAACATATGTGTATCATATATCATTAGGCCACTCCACACATTGTTTTACAGCTATGCACCATATTTTTTGCCAGGTATTGCAGTTTATCTTGCTGCTAGTGTTGTAACTGCAACAACTACAACAGTGCCATCTGCAGGTCAGTTCTGGTACAACATATAATAATACATATTATATACAGTATCTCTCTCTCAATATATATATATATATATATATATATATATATATTTATTAAAAACTGCACTCAAAATTATATTTTGTAAAACATTATGTTTTCTAAGAAAAACTACATCTTAGTAAGATCATCTATCCTCAAAAAGCCATCACTTGACCCATCTTCTTTGTCCAGTTATCGCCCCATATCACTTCTTCCATATGCCTCAAAGCTACTTGAGCAACATGTCCATTCTGAACTGTCCTCTCACCTCTCCTCCTGCTCCCTCTTTGACCGGCTACAATCTGGCTTCCGACCCCACCACTCAACCGAGACTGCCCTCACCAAAGTCACCAATGACCTACTACTTGCCAAAACCAAAAAACATTACTCTGTCCTCCTTCTACTTGACTTGTCCTCTGCCTTTGACACTGTCGACCACTCCCTTCTGTTACAAACTCTCTCATCTCTTGGCATCACTGACCTGGCCCTCTCTTGGATCACATCATACCTCACAGACCGGACATTTAGCGCCTCCCACTCTCACGCCACCTCCTCGCCTCACTCCCTCTCTGTTGGTGTCCCGCAAGGCTCCGTCCTAGGACCCCTGCTCTTCTCTATCTACACCTTCGGCCTGGGACAGCTTATAGAGTCCCATGGTTTCCAGTATCACTTTTATGCTGACGACACACAAATCTACCTCTCTGGTCCAGACATCACAACCTTACTATCCAGAATCCCACAATGCCTATCTCGCATATCCTCCTTCTTCTCCTCTCGCTTTCTAAAACTTAATATGGATAAAACAGAATTTATCATCTTTCCCCATCTTGCTCACTCCCCCAACAGACCTATCTATCACAATCAATGACTGCACACTCTCCCCGGTCAACCAAGTCCGCTGCCTTGGAGTGACCTTGGATTCTGCCCTCTCCTTCCGACCACACATCCAAGCCCTTTCCACCACCTGCCGTTTCCAACTCAAAAACATCTCCCGCATCCGCCCTTTCCTCAACTTTGAATCGGCAAAAATGCTTATACATTCCCTCATCATCTCCCGCCTAGACTACTGCAACATTCTCCTCTGTGGCCTTCCATCTAGCTCTCTCGCACCCCTACAATCTATCCTCAACTCTGCTGCCCGACTAATCCATCTCTCCCCCGTTACTCCTCTGCATCTCCCCTCTGCCAGTCCCTGCACTGGCTCCCCATTGCCCAGCGAATTCAGTTTAAAATACTAACCCACACATACAAGGCCGTCCACAATCGGTCCCCTCCCTACATCTCTGAGCTACTTCCCGATACATCCCCACACGCACCTTCGATCCTCACAGGACCTCCTTCTCTCCTCTCCTCTTATCACCTCTTCCCACACTCGCCTCCAGGATTTCTCCCGTGCATCCCCTATACTCTGGAACTCTCTACCCCAACATATCAGACTCTCACCTACAGTGGAATCCTTCAAAAGCAACCTGAAAACCCACCTCTTCAGACAAGCCTACGACTAGTGACACTGCTGCTTCTATACCGCCATGACCAGCTTCACCCTCGCCTACTGTCTCCATCCCCCATACCATGTAGATTGTAAGCCCTCACGGGCAGGGCCCTCTATCCTTCTGTACCAGTCTGTAACTTGTCTCGCTCATGCTTAAGGCTATTGTCTTATTATGTATGTGCACCGCTTATGATATGTACAGCGCTATGGAATGAATGGCGCTCTAAAAATAAATAATAATAATAATAATAATAATAATAATATCTATAAGGGCTCACACACACAACTGTGTTTTTTGTCCACATCCGATCTGTTGCTGGTTGGATGCGGACCCATTCACTTACCTGAGGCTGCAAAAGATGCGGAGAGCACTCCATGTGCTGTCTGTATCCGTATGTCCATTGCACACGTAAAAAATAGAACATGTCCTATTCTTGTCCGTTTTACAGATAAGGATAGGGCTGTTCTATAGATGGCAGGACGTTCAATTTAACGAAATGCTGAACGCACATGGAGGGTATCCATGTTTTGCAAGTCCGCAATTTGCGGACCCCTTGATAGACCCAGTTATAAGTCAATGGGTCAGAAAGTAGCTGCCGATCTCTACTATGCGACAAATCTGTCACTGCGCCATTGTTTCCACTGATGATGGAAACTATGATGTTGACACAGCCTAAAGCATCTACAGTCTGAATGTTGATTGTCCTTGTGCATTTCTAGATTAAGGTACTAAGATAATTATTCAAATCTATATAAAAAATAAACAATCTATATCCCAAAGCTACTAGGTACGCTGACCCCCCTCCCCCTGTGAAGTGAAATGTCACCTCTTACCTTTAAATCTTTGGTCTGTCTATCAACAATCTGCTGAATGTTGAAATTTTCCTCCTTTTGTGCTGCTGCAGAAATAATCTGCTGTTCAGCATGAGCGGTCATTTCTGCCCTTAGAGCGAGCAGAGCTTTACTTAAAGCCTGGAAAAGACAAAGTACATTCAGCAAAATCGTCACCTGGTGGCGGAGATCGCTCATTGTTAACATCCATGGTTTCGCCGCAGTAAGAAAAGCGTTCTTAAGAGCAAGTCTTAGGGAACACTTCAAATTAGGAAGGAATACATAAAAAGATATTTAGCATACGTGAGAAAAGTGAAAATGGATTTTATCCCCACAGCTGGAAGTTACAGAACCAACTTGTCAGTGCCAGACTCTGCCCATGGTGCCAAGGACATTTACCAAGCAAAATGCACCTGCTTTCTGGCTCAAATTATGCCAAAAACGAGTGCATGTGCTGGGATTTATTGCAGGTTTAGACACCATTTATGCCCCTTTAGTTTCAAGTATAGGGAAAGGGGGCATGCCGTTTCGAAAAGAAAGCTGTGTTCTATTGAAACGCGTCGGATTATAGTGTCCTGTGTGGTCTCCAGAACAGCAGTAGGGACATCACTCGGTTTGAATGGATTGTTTCTGTTCAGACACACTTGGAGCACCGCCGGCCGGGAAGGTTAGTGGAATAAGCGGACTTGTTTGCGTTCACATTACCACAATATCACCAATATCATCTTTGGGAAGCCTTTGGACCGCTCTGGAGAACCCACCCTGTATAAGAGCTCATGCACACGACAGTTTTTTTTTCCACATCCGATCCGCATTTTTTGCGGGACGGGCCCATTTATTTCAATGGGGCCGCAAAAGATGCAGACCACCATGTGCTGACTGCATCCGTATGTCCGTAAATATAGAACATGTTCTATTCTTGTCCACATTACTTGTCCACATATTCTTGTCCTAAGGATAGGACTGTTCTATTAGAGCCCGGACGTTCCATTCCGCAAAATGTAGAGCGCACACGGCCGGTATCCGTTTTTTTTTTTAGAGCCGCAATTTGTGGACCGCGAAACAGGCAATGGTTGCGTGCAGGAGCTCTAAAGAATACTGTATATCTCCCAACAGGACAACCGTTTGGGGACTGCGATAAGGTTTTAAATTTGTGGTTGAATGGGTACGACTGCTTCACCAGCAGCAATGACATAGCTGCTATACAGGCACCATCATTTAGGTGAGTGTGGGGAACGTGTAAGCTGCTCTGGTACAGTTATATTCTCAGTCACTTGTATTTTTGGGTGTGTTGGGCAACCATTAATAAATCTCCCATTTTGTGTGCACAGATACCAGCATCTACGTCAACATCCACATTGTATTTAAAGAGAACTTGTCACCACTCCTGACATGCCTTTTTTAATAGCTACATGCATTCCCCATGTAATAATAGTTCCAGAGCATCTATACTTATGGCTCTATGTTGTGCCATTCCTTTATTATTCCTGCTAGAAGTTATGAATGAATTGCTAGCAGTCTGCAGTAAAGGTACAGAGAGGTGGTAACAAGTTGGGTGTGTGTATCTGGAGTTTGCAATTGCAGCACTGATTGGATAGAGTGAGTCTGTGCAGGTGCACACCCCCAACTTGTTACCTCCCCTATGTACCTTTACTGCAGACTGCTAGCACTTCATTTATAACTTCTAGCAGGAATAATAAAGGAATGGCACAACATAGAGCCATAAAAATAGATGATCCAGAATTGTTATTACATGGGGAATGCACAAAGCTATTGAAACAGGAAACTTCTATAAAAATGTTATATATTTTATAGTTATATAATAAACCTGATGGCAGATTCCCTTGAAAGTATTAGGTAAAATACCTTTTGCTGCTTTTCTTTGTGGGCTACCTGGCTTTTCAGGCGTTCAACTAGATTCTTCATAGTTGCTGTAGGAGCTCTGACGTTTGCTTCTTTCTGCGCTTCAAGTTCAGTATTAAGATAATTTGTTTCCTTTTCCATCTCAGAGATGCGAATTCTCAGCTCTTCAGCTTCACTCTTATGTTTTTTCACTTCTAAAATATATTTGTCTTCAAGCCTAGGTAACATAAAAATAAATCAGAAGTTTATTTATCCCCCGAGTACTCCAGCCCCCCCACACAAGATACTCCTTTTCTGGCAATCAATAAGAACAAAATGTTAAAAAAAATATCCACTGAAGCAGATCTGTAACCAGTATTACAAACGCCACAATAGATAGATATGCGCTTATAAATCAAACTAATCACTGAAAGGAAATTAAGCGCTAAAATGTAACTTTTATTAATTTACTTAAAATAACACACTGGGGGATTGGCTTAAATACTAAATTTGCCCCAAGGGAATGCAGGTTATAGGACAAATCCCTTACTAATGATAAGGATAATAGAATGGTCCTAAATTCACCTGCGAGACCTCAGGAAAATGGCACTTCACAGATGCCCCAGGCAATAAATAGAAGCACTGCGTAGCAGGTACTGAAGTGCCAAATAGTAGTGGAGGTATTAAACAGGGACCGTACACTCTAATCCCTGATAAAGGGTAAGTGAGGGGGTTAATGGGTCTCTGTGCGAACAACCCTAACACTCAATGCAATGCCCAACAAAGTCTCCACCACTATACAGGTACTAAATAGGCTCCCATTCCTGTACACACTCGACGCGTTTCATTGAAAAAAATCATCAGGAGCGAAGGGGATATGCAAGTTACAGAGAACCTGCCTGCGATGCTGCCACACTAAGTTCTTGTGGCGGCATCCTCCGGCACTGTGATGGCCGTAAACATTGGGCCATATTTACATGGGCACTGAGGCACCAAGGTCAAGTGCATGAGGCCTAAGAAAAATGGGAACTTGAGCATCAGGCTACCCTTTATATGGTTGGTTGCAGTCTAACCATTGATACACAGAGTAGTTTTGCATATGAGCTGCACACACAACAGGATTACTTTTCTTTATTTAAGATGCATTAGAACAATAAATAAAAACTGATTGATAAGTAATGGCCACCTTTGTGCTGAAATCTTATAGTTCATTTGCTTACAAAATGAAACAGTTTTCTAAAATACTTTACAGCAGCAAAATGCTAATACATTTTATAACTCCTTCCCATAGCCGATTGTCCTGCTGAAATTGGCAAAGATCCAACAGCAAACGCCTGTGTCAGCAATCACTGCCCTCCCTCTCGCTGCTCTCAGATGCACACATAGTGTGAAGAGGGAGGAAAGCATGCATATTATCAGGGAGGGCAGATCGCACAGGCTGTACAGAGTGTAGATAGGGTGGAACGTACACAAAAGGCAGTTAGCAGGGGAATGTAAAGATATTGCACAGACTGTGTACAGTGCAATTGTAGAGAGAAAGCAGAGCACTGATGGCAAATTCTGCAAGGGGAGTTGAAAACATGCACTCCTCAGCATCAGTCTCTGGGATCACAAGAGCGAAGAAATCCCTCAAGAACTGTGGAAAAGGAAATCGGTCCAAGAATGAAGCTATGATGATGTACGAGTACAAGTGAGGGCAGCAGCATCCTTGACACACAGACCTGACTTCCAGTATGCATTACTGGGAGGGACACATGCACATGAAAACAGTCTGACACTAGGAGCAGGATACAAACAGTATATCAGGAGTCTGAAAATTAACGGAGGAATGGAGAAATCAAGTTTGGAGCTTCATGTGACTTAACGGAAGGTAACTACTAAGATAAGGTGTCTATAGCATTCAGCTAGCAGAGTGTTGGCTGCCTTTACCAGCAGCCTTTTTCACATTTCTTTATTTCATTAGCCAATCAAAGATCCAAATCAAATATCAGAATTCAATATGAACGAGTAAACTCCCACCCCAACATCCCTGGAATTGGGGAGAAAGAGAGAGAAAAAGAGACAGAGAAAAAGAGAGAGAGAGAGAGAGAGAGAGAGAGAGAGAGAGAGAGAGAGAGAGAGAGAGAGAGAGAAAGAGAGACAGAGAGAGAGAGAGAGAGAGAGAGAGAGAGAAAAAAAGAGACAGAGAAAGAGAGAAAAAGAGACAGATAGAGACATAGAGAGAGAGAGAAAAAGAGAGATAGCGACAGAGAGAGAGAGAAAGAGAGAGAGAGAAAAAGAGAGAGACAGAAAAAGAGAGAGAGAAAAGAGAGAGAGAAAAAAGAGACAGAGAGAGAGAAAAAAAGAGAGAGAAAAAGAGAGAGAAAAAAGAGACAGAGAGAGGGAGAGAAAGAGACAGAGAGAGGGAGAGAGAGAAAGAGAGAGAGAAAAATAGAGAGAAAAAGAGAGAGGAAAAGAGACAGAGACAGAGAGAGAGAGAAAAAGACAGAGGAGACAGAGAGACAGAGAAAAAGAGACAGAGAGAGAGAAAAAAAGAGAGAGAGAGAGAGAGAGAGAGAAAGAGAACAGGCTACATACAAACTAAAGGCTGCCATCAGACAAAATGCTTCTGGAAATGACTGGGAATTGGGATTCCCCGTGGCTTCTGTGCCATATTTACAACAGCTCACTGTCAGAAGGAGAGCAGTGCCTATTCATTAACTTCACTTAATAGGAACATATAACAGTTCAACAAGTTATTATGGATCCATCCCTAGGACACTCGTTAAATATGATTTCCCTTTTATCATATTATAAATATGAAGCTTTAATACATGAATAAAGAAAAGACATCTAGAGCTGGAAAAGTTATTAATGATATCCTGCAGAGCATTAGGTGGGATAGAAAGAGAAAAAAGGAAAGCAATGGTTTCCTCATTTGTAACATGTATAAGGATCCCCATGGGTTCCAATCATCAGCCTTCCACAATAAAGCTAGGAGCAAAGACAAGCAGTACAAAGTGTGGTGAGGGGGCTCTGCGTGGCACTCCAGCTAATTTACCTTGCTTTGGGAAAGCAGTTCTCACTGGGCTTATTCACGTGATAAATTCTGCTGCCCCTAGCAGTTTAATGAGATAACAGAAAAATGGTTTCTTGGAAATAGTCCCAACAAAGTGATACACTATCTAGAAAGAAGTAAACTACAGCAAGATGTACGTACCTAGGGATTACTAAAGTATTCACCAAACACATCATTACCACACGTGTGTCCTGAAGGATATATGAATGACAGCGTACCTCCTAACCCCGGGGTGCACAACCTACGGCCCTTAATACCATTCTGTGCAGCCCCCAACTATCGGGTAACAGACATGTATGTCTATGTCTTGTGGCTGCTCACATGTTTCTTCGATGTATTCTCCCATTAGATGGGAATCCTGGAGGTGTAACCAGACATTTATAGTATATACTGTATGTACAATATGCCATAAATACAGTATTTCAGTTGGTAATACCCCTTTACCTGTTATTTTTGGCCCTTGGGATTCTTTCAGTTTGACAAAGTGTCCCCAGCTAGAAAAGGTCTAACCAGACACCTCGCCCCATTCCTTCTACGCATAGAAAGACAATGAAAAACACTACAAGCTATTTCTGCCCAGCATTATGAGCCCTTCAGTCCGGAAAACACGTGAACACTATATAAAAATGGAATCCTTATAGCACACGTAGAGGGGCTTTTTTTCTGCTTAAGGTGGGAGAACATAAGTACCTGTGGCTCCTCTACGCCTAATTGGGCCATTTATCATCATACTGTGGATGTATGACGCATATAAGAAATGTGCGCATTTTGTAATTTTACTTTTAGGTTGTCACATGTCATTGTTGACACAGATGCCCTTCAAGCTGGGATCCCCGTCAAAACACTTACAATACGGTTCACATTATTTTCAAAGGAAAAGAAGAATAGACGTGTCAACGCTTGCCCCAGATATCCTGCGTAAACCACGGCAGGTAGCGGCACAAGGATTTACCCCATTGAATTACAATCTGCAAACCACGGCAGGTAGCGGCCCATTGAATTACAATCTGCAAACCACGGCAAAGGCATACACATCGGATATTTCAGATGTGTATTTTCACTGTGTGCGTGTTTAGGAGCTGTCAGGAGTTCAGACCTGCTGTCTGATGGATTCACTGTAAAGGAAGAACCTGCTGGTCTGCAAATAAACATAAAGCTATACAAAGGAAATCTGTTGAAAATGTTTGGTTTGCTGGCTTACATTTAGACTATTTTCTACGCCTAAACCACAGAAAATGATGAATGAGGCAAGCCTGTCGCGGCCCATCTCCTTCCCCCGCCATACCCACTTTTTTTGACTTGGCATGAGCGGGGAAAGGTCGCAGGTACTTTTTGTCAGAAATACGCCTAATTTAGGCATATTTCAGTTTGATAAATGACCCCCCTATGTTTTTACAATAAAACCATTACTTTTTCTGTTTGTCTTCTCCCCAATGCTTCCTGTTTCAGACGGCTTGCCAGTGAACCCAGGTAATGATCAACCCTACCAGATTTTTCATCATCTGCTAGCTGTGCCTCTCTCACTAGGTTTCTGTCTTCTGATGCTACTGGCTTTCTTCATAGACTTCTATGCAGTCTATGGAATTAACACAAGCCTATAGAACTGGCTGAGCATGCACAGTTTAAAATTTCAGTGCAGGACCTTTGCTTCTGACGCATGAGGAGACCAAAGAACACTTGGTCTTGTTAAGCAGAGTGACAACAACAGGACAACAGGACAAACAACCTTATGTGATGGCAATATGAACTCTTTTCAGCACATGGGTGGCTTGTATTGCAATAAAACCACATTCTTCAATCAAAGCAAAATAACTATCTAATGATATTTCCTCACTTAGGTTTATAGAAAACCCCTTTAAAAATGTACAATAAACAAATGGAAGGCAAGTCTACCTGGCTTTACTGTTTTCTAGCTCAGTCATTTTGGCCACATGACTTTGCTTCTGCCTCTCCAGTTCTGCTGTGGCTGTCTTCAGTTTGTTGGAAAGGGTAGACAATGAGAGGTCTTGTTCCGCTACGGTCTGTTCCATCTCTGCTAAACGCATTAGATGAGAACTTGATGGGACTTCCAGAGTGGGTTTCTTCATCATCTCCTGTAAGACAGCAGGACAAAACTCCTAGGTTATAAATCAAACACATGCCAATGGAAAGAAAAAGTGTTAGCTGATCAGTTTGTAGCAGGGATCAGCAAACTTCTTGCAAAACTACAACTCCAAGCATGCTACATTCATTTCTAGGAGGCTTCCGAGAACAGCCAAGCATGTGCAGGTTCTTCATCTAGTTTTCCGTTATGAAAAAATATAGATGGCCTGACATTCATGACCACAAGGATTCACAAACGTTTAACTACTGAAAGATGAAAAGTAAGGGTTAAATGCAAAGTTATAAATCAGGACTAGGATTCAGATTACCAGGCAAGCCAATCTACCAAAAGAAAGTGATGTATAGGTAAGGTCAGTAAAGTAAAGCAAGAACAAGTAACCTGGAATTCTGTAATGATTACTAATAAAACGTGTTTTGATTGTTACCCAAGACCATTCAGATGATTAGGTGACCACACTGAGAAAACATACTTAGTGCAGGGGGAAAATTAAGTGAACCCTTGAATTTAATAACCCGTAGAACCAAGATGATTGCTACACAAAATATTTCTTCTAGCTACAAGTAAGATTTGCACATCATTGAGGAGGAATTTTGGACCATTTCTCCCTGCCACTGTGCTTCAGTTCATCAATATTCCTGGGATGCCTTGAATGCACAGGGATCTTCAGGTCACACCACCGCATCTCAATAGGGTTACGGTCAGGACTTGATTCCAAAAGACAAATCTGTACTTACTTGTGTTGTTTGGATTATTGTCTTTTTGCATCACAGTCTCTCTATCAATGTTCCTTCAGCTAGAGGTCATGGATTTCTGCCCTTATATTCTCTATTATATTCTGCTCTGTCTTCTCACATCTCTGGTCTCCCCAGTGGACAGAAACCGTCTTTTACAGATCTACATTAACCTTAAAGGGAACCTTTCACCAACTTTATGCTAACCTCACTGAGGGCAGCACAAAATAGTGACAGAAATGCTGATTTCAGCGGTGTGTCACTCATGAGCTAAAAGTAAGTGGTTGCTGAGAACCAGCATCATAATCGTTACAGCCCAGGCCTTGAAAAGAGTCTAATCTACCTGAGAAGAGTCATGGTTATTCATAATCTCCTGGTCTCTCACCCATCTGCTGATGATTGTCAGTTCTCTCCTATACAGAAAGGGAGAAAACTAGGTAGGAGACCGTCAGTCATCAGCAGGAGGGCAGGGAGAGCAGGAATTCATAAATAACCATGACTCTTCTCAGGTGGCCATGACTCTTTTCCAGGCCCAGTCTGCAATGATTGTGATGTTGGTTCTCGGCAACCACTTACTTTTAGGTTATAAATGACAGACCGCTGAAATCAACTTACCTGTCTCTACATTATTCTGCCGTTAGTATGGGCAGCACAAAGGTGATGACAGGTTCCCTTTAAGGCTTATTTAACTCCCATACGATTATTCAGGGCTGTGGTGATCCTCTCCTCATGCTGGTTTTGCTACTGTATTTCTGACACTTTATATTGAGGTGCCCCCCTATTGCTTCAAGTTGGAGAGTTGTGGTTTTCTTGCCTAGTTAAATTTTGCAGACTCCTATTTCAGTAAAGCCCAACCTTGTTTTCTTGGCCTCCTAGAAAATGAGGAGCTGTGGTCCCATTACCAATAGATTCTGCTATGTGAGACCTTTTTTGGCACGCAAGGTGATAGCCCTGAGATGGATGGCCCCATCCTCCCCTACTCCTGATCTCCGGAAGTAACAAATGCATGGTATCTTGGAAACTTTTTCATAATCGTAGGCTCGCCCTTAAATTTAATAAGATTTGGAACTCCTCGTGTTACATGTATAACACTGCCATTTCATTTTGCATGTTCTGCCACCTAAGTATGACCTTTAATGTGCAATTTACATTCTCATTTTGGCTATACCACTGAGAATCAGTTTTGAGTGGACTTGTGCTTTGTAAGTTTTTTATAATCCTAGGCCATCTCAGACAGATTTCACATTGCATTCACTGTAACTACCGTAAGTTCTGGTCACTTGAATTGTTGGGGGTCTAAGTGTTGCAGTCACAATATGGACACTATTAGGGGGTCATTTATTATTGTTTTTGCGGATTTTGTCGCAAAGGTTTTTTGCTGCAAAATCTGCAACTTTTCTGAAGTGGCGGCGAAGGGGGTAGGGAAGAAGGCGGGCCAGCTGGCCCGCCCCATTCATTATTTTCCATGCCAGTTTATGGTGTGAAAAATGGTCTTAAACTACACCAGCATGGGAGCTGGAGTAGTTTAAAACATGTCTAATGGCCGGTGGCACCAAGAGCCAGAGTTATGTAGAGGCCAGCTCTACATTGGGATTAAGACTGGTGCCTAAATCGCAGGTCTTAATAAATGACCCCCTTAGTGTTTAACAGGTCTTAAAGCAAATCCGTCAGCTTAATGCATGCTGCCCTATGTGAGATCAGGATATTACAGCTACAGAGTCCATACCCCTAGTAGCCAAAACAGCACAAAAAACATTGCTGTTTGGCTAATGGCAGTGGTGAACGATTACAGCAAACTCATAGTTATAGTGCAGGCATGCCCAACCTGCGGCCCTCCAGCTGTTGTAAAACTACAACTCCCACCATGCCCTGCTGTAGGCAGATAGCTGTAGGCTGTTCGGGCATGCTGGGACTTGTAGTTTTGCAACATCTGGAGGGCCGCAGATTGGGCATGCCTGTTATAGTGTATGGTGTGAGAGTGCTCTCCTCATGAACACACCAGGATCATAAACTATGAGACCAGTGTATGCTTTCTGTGCTCCTTTTAGCCATAAGAAATTATGCCATTTTGGCTACACATAGTACGGGTCTGTTACCCTAATAGGCTGCCCTTACATAGCGCAGAATATCAAGCTGACCGATTGGTTTTAAAGGGCATCTGTCAGCAGATTTGTACTTGGCTGATCTGTTATATGAGGGCTTAGCAGCTGAAGGCAACTGTGCCCACATCACCAAAAATCAAGTATGCATATATGCAAATGAGCCTCTATGAGCAACGGGGGCGTTGCCATTACTCCTGGAGGCTCTTCTCTCTCTGCAACTGCTGCGCCCTCTGCACTTTGATTGACAGGGCCATGAGTGATCACATTTACATTGCCTGGCCCTGTCAAGCAAAGTGGAGATGGCATGGTGGTTAAAGAGAGAGCAGGTCCTCTAGGTGTAATGCCAACGCCCCCGTTGCTCCTAGAGGCTCATTTGCATATATAAAAACTAAATTTTTCTCAGCAATGCCGGGACATATGGACATGGGACCAACACAGTAATCGTGCAACAGGTCAGCCAGTTTCATGGGTACAAATCTACTGACAGATGCCCTTTGATATCATCCTGCCACTGCTGTGAAATGAAGTAGGCTGTAAAGATTACAGTATAATTCACACTATGCCATATGTAGTGGGAAAAGTTGAGGAGCTGGCAAATATCTGCTGCATATCTGAGCAATAAGTAGAGCAAGAAGTGACAAAAACACGAACCAGAGCAGCTTCTTTAAATTTTGTAATTGAGGCATCTGAATGCAGATCCAGCTTCTGATGTAACGCTTTGAGGTCCTCTGCGTGCTTTTTTGCGCTCTCTTGCTGCTCCTGGAAAAGAAAGATGTACCGTATATTCTGGTCTATAATGTGGCGTACACTAAAACACTTTAAAGACATTAAAGGATAAAATGTTTCTCACTGCCGAGTGATTGAACCGTTCAGCAGAAATCAGAACAAATAATCCAATAACTGTTCTCGCTAGCAGAGATAAAAATAAGACAATCAGGGGGATAGAGCGGCTGGGGGGCTGCCGTAGTCTCCATAGCCCGGCTAGAAGTGTCAGATCCCCGCTCCGCCAAAGCTAATGAGACTGTAACCAATGAACTGCTCTTCACACGTAAAGTGTTTACTTGCTGTGTTTCCATGGTTACTTGTAATTCGCGGTTAAGGCTTACTTATCGTCTTTATGCAGATCTTGGAGTATTTGCTATTCATATGACAGCAGTTGATTGTGAAGACGTCAGAGTAGCTGAATATTATTCAAGGCAATCACAGAGACGGGATATGCGAGTAACTAGCGGTGTGACAGCACCGCCGCTCCTACTACTAAGATCGAAAAAGAATGAAAGAACTTGGTAAAGCTATAAACTCTACTGTTTTATCACATCATTGCCTGCCAATAACACATGTGGAGATACTCAAGGGGTTGTCCAGCCTCACATGGACAACAATGCTGAAAACTGAAGAGGCAGCCACCCGACACCCAGCAAGCATCGTGGGCATGTCCTCTTCTAATTCATAGGACCCAAGCACCTGAAGGTTGTCTCAATAACTGTCTCCCAGCATTTCTCCACGCCTGCGGGAATAGACAGTCCCTTTAAAGGCACAGGCTAACCTTTGACTCCGGCCGTAACCAACGCAGATCGACAACGATCATTTTCACTTTACAATATGACGGGAGCCTGTCCCCAATTTACACACAGAGAAGTGCTGACAACCAACAAGCATTTTCCTGCGTGATTAATTGGCCAACAAACGAGAGTAGATTTACATGGGCTAATTATCATGAACGAGCGTTCGTTTGCCAGTATAATAATGCTTAAAGGGGTTTTCTGATTTTAACGAATAAAGCATAATCATGCATAATGAAAAGGTGTGCAGCGTTCTGATACGCTTAATGCTTTGATCGCTCACCATTTGTAAGATCTCCAGCTTAAGGGAGGGACTGAACAGAGAATGGAGTGGAGCGTGAGTACAAGAGCAACAGTGACACCCTCATTGCACCAAAGGCCTAATTTAAGAAAATGCATCGCAACTAGGGAATGGAGCCACGGATCAACAAAAGAAAAACATTGTTTTAAATCAGGTGAACCACAGCTATATGCCCATGCAAACAAACAGATAGGGAGGTGATTGGTGACAGGTTCTCTTTACGTGAGAAAAAATGCTCTAAGGGAAATTGCTTAGCAGTTGCTATAGCTCCCACTGCACATAACTGAACACAGACACTATATGAATGTCTAACCGCTCAGGTGCCACATTTGCTATTGACCATGCCATCTGAGAGGTTAAACTGCCTCAGAGTGGGCTAAGCTCGTGAGCCCAGTCCATACATTCCCTGCATGCTAATGCCATACATGTATAGCATTTTACATTAATGGGCTAAACATACATTATGCATATTCCATACATCTGTGACCCTGGGCTGTGGAGTCGGAGTGGTGGATATGTACTGACTCCAACTCCAGCTTAAAAAATATATTATCTTTCATATAAATTTAGAAAAGTTTAGAAATGTTATCATAAATAAATGTTATGTTCTATCAATCAAAGGTCTTTATTCATCAAAAGCAGCGATAAGCAGGGTGTACTACTGGTGATAGGTAATCAGTTCTCCCCTGTCCATATAATATACACAGTGATAAGCAGGGTGTTCTAGTGGTGATAGATAATCAGTTCTCCCCTGTCCTTATAATATACACAGTGATAAGCAGGGTGTTCTAGTGGTGATAGATAATCAGTTCTCCCCTGTCCATATAATATACACAGTGATAAGCAGGGTGTTCTAGTGGTGATAGATAATCAGTTCTCCCCTGTCCTTATAATATACACAGTGATAAGCAGGGTGTTCTAGTGGTGATAGATAATCAGTTCTCCCCTGTCCTTATAATATACACAGTGATAAGCAGGGTATACTAGTGGTGATAGGTAATCAGTTCTCCCCTGTCCTTATAATATACACAGTGATAAGCAGGGTGTTCTGCTGGTGATAGATAATCAGTTCTCCCCTCTCCTTATAATATACACAGTGATAAGCAGGGTGTTCTAGTGATTATAGATAATCAGTTCTCCCCTCTCCTGACCTTATACTATAAGCAGTGATAAGCAGGGTGTTCTAGTGGTGATAGATAATCAGTTCTCCCCTGTCCTTATAATATACACAGTGATAAGCAGGGTGTTCTAGTGGTGATAGATAATCAGTTCTTCCCTGTCCTTATACTATACACAGTGATAAGCAGGGTGTTCTACTGGTGATAGATAATCAGTTCTCCCCTGTCCTTATAATATACACAGTGATAAGCAGGGTGTTCTAGTGCTGATAGATAATCAGTTCTCCCCTGTCCTTATAATATACACAGTGATAAGCAGGGTGTTCTGCTGGTGATAGATAATCAGTTCTCCCCTGTCCTTATAATATACACAGTGATACGCAGGGTGTTCTAGTGGTGATAGGTAATCAGTTCTCCCCTGTCCTTATAATATACACAGTGATAAGCAGGGTGTTCTGCTGGTGATAGATAATCAGTTCTCCCCTGTCCTCATACTATAAACTGTGATAAGCAGGGTGTTCTAGTGGTGATAGATAATCAGTTCTCCCCTGTCCTTATACTATACACAGTGATAAGCAGGGTGTTCTAGTGGTGATAGGTAATCAGTTCTCCCTTCTCCTGTCCTTATACTATAAACAGTGATAAGCAGGGTGTTCTAGTGCTGATAGATAATCAGTTCTCACCTCTCCTGTCCTTATACTATACACAGTGATAAGCAGGGTGTTCTGCTGGTGATAGATAATCAGTTCTCCCCTGTCCTTATAATATACACAGTGATAAGCAGGGTGTTCTAGTGGTGATAGATAATCAGTTCTCCCCTGTCCTTATAATATACACAGTGATAAGCAGGGTGTTCTGCTGGTGATAGATAATCAGTTCTCCCCTGTCCTTATAATATACACAGTGATAAGCAGGGTGTTCTAGTGATTATAGATAATCAGTTCTCCCCTGTCCTTATAATATACACAGTGATAAGCAGGGTGTTCTAGTGGTGATAGATAATCAGTTCTCCCCTGTCCTTATACTATAAACAGTGATAAGCAGGGTGTTCTAGTCGTGATAGATAATCAGTTCTCACCTCTCCTCTGTTCTCTCCTGTCCTTATACTATAAACCGTGATAAGCAGGGTGATCTACTGGTGATAGATAATCAGTTCTTTCCTCTCCTGTGTTCTCTCCTGTCCTTATACTATAATCAGTGATATGCAGGGTGTTCTAGTGGTGATAGATAATCAGTTCTCACCTCTCCTGTCCTTATACTATACACAGTGATAAGCAGGGTGTTCTAGTGGTGATAGATAATCAGTTCTCCCCTGTCCTTATAATATACACAGTGATAAGCAGGGTGTTCTAGTGGTGATAGATAATCAGTTCTCCTCTCTCCTTATACTATAAACAGTGATAAGCAGGGTGTTCTAGTGCTGATAGAGAATCAGTTCTCCCCTGTTCTTATAATATACACAGTGATAAGCGGGGTGTTCTAGTGGTGATAGGTAATCAGTTCTCCCCTGTCCTTATAATATACACAGTGATAAGCAGGGTGTTCTAGTGGTGATAGATAATCAGTTCTCCCCTGTCCTTATAATATACACAGTGATAAGCAGGGTGTTCTAGTGGTGATAGATAATCAGTTCTCCCCTGTCCTTATAATATACACAGTGATAAGCAGGGTGTACTACTGGTGATAGATAATCAGTTCTCCCCTGTCCTTATAATATACACAGTGATAAGCAGGGTGTTCTAGTGGTGATAGATAATCAGTTCTCCCCTGTCCTTATAATATACACAGTGATAAGCAGGGTGTTCTAGTGGTGATAGATAATCAGTTCTACCCTGTCCTTATAATATACACAGTGATAAGCAGGGTGTACTACTGGTGATAGATAATCAGTTCTCCCCTGTCCTTATAATATACACAGTGATAAGAAGGGTGTTCTGCTGGTGATAGATAATAAGTTCTCCCCTGTCCTTATAATATACACAGTGATAAGCAGGGTGTTCTAGTGGTGATAGGTAATCAGTTCTCCCCTGTCCTTATAATATACACAGTGATAAGCAGGGTGTTCTGCTGGTGATAGATAATCAGTTCTCCCCTGTCCTCATACTATAAACTGTGATAAGCAGGGTGTTCTAGTGGTGATAGATAATCAGTTCTCACCTCTCCTGTCCTTATACTATACACAGTGATAAGCAGGGTGTTCTGCTGGTGATAGATAATCAGTTCTCCCCTGTCCTTATAATATACACAGTGATAAGCAGGGTGTTCTAGTGGTGATAGATAATCAGTTCTCCCCTGTCCTTATAATATACATAGTGATAAGCAGGGTGTTCTAGTGGTGATAGATAATCAGTTCTCACCTCTCGTGTCCTTATACTATACACAGTGATAAGCAGGGTGTTCTAGTGGTGATAGATAATCATTTCCCCCCTGTCCTTATAATATACACAGTGATAAGCAGGGTGTTCTGCTGGTGATAGATAATCAGTTCTCCCCTGTCCTTATAATATACACAGTGATAAGCAGGGTATTCTAGTGGTGATAGATAATCAGTTCTCCCCTGTCCTTATAATATACATAGTGATAAGCAGGGTGTTCTAGTGGTGATAGATAATCAGTTCTCCCCTCTCCTTATACTATAAACTGTGATAAGCAGGGTGTACTACTGGTGATAGATAATCAGTTCTCCCCTGTCCTTATAATATACACAGTGATAAGCAGGGTGTACTACTGGTGATAGATAATCAGTTCTTCCCTGTCCTTATAATATACACAGTGATAAGCAGGGTGTTCTAGTGGTGATAGATAATCAGTTCTCCCCTGTCCTTATAATATACACAGTGATAAGCAGGGTGATCTGCTGGTGATAGATAATCAGTTCTCCCCTGTCCTTATAATATACACATTGATAAGCAGGGTGTTCTAGTGCTGATAGATAATCAGTTCTCACCTCTCCTGTCCTTATACTATACACAGTGATAAGCAGGGTGTTCTGCTGGTGATAGATAATCAGTTCTCCCCTGTCCTTATAATATACACAGTGATAAGCAGGGTGTTCTAGTGGTGATAGATAATCAGTTCTCACCTCTCCTGTCCTTATACTATACACAGTGATAAGCAGGGTGTTCTAGTGGTGATAGATAATCATTTCCCCCCTGTCCTTATAATATACACAGTGATAAGCAGGGTGTACTACTGGTGATAGATAATCAGTTCTCCCCTGTCCTTATAATATACACAGTGATAAGCAGGGTGTTCTAGTGGTGATAGATAATCAGTTCTCCCCTGTCCTTATAATATACACAGTGATAAGCAGGGTGTTCTAGTGGTGATAGATAATCAGTTCTCCCCTGTCCTTATAATATACACAGTGATAAGCAGGGTGTTCTAGTGGTGATAGATAATCAGTTCTCCCCTGTCCTTATAATATACACAGTGATAAGCAGGGTGTTCTAGTGGTGATAGATAATCAGTTCTCCCCTGTCCTTATAATATACATATTGATAAGCAGGGTGTTCTAGTGGTGATAGATAATCAGTTCTCACCTCTCCTGTCCTTATACTATACACAGTGATAAGCAGGGTGTTCTAGTGGTGATAGATAATCAGTTCTACCCTGTCCTTATAATATACACAGTGATAAGCAGGGTGTACTACTGGTGATAGATAATCAGTTCTCCCCTGTCCTTATAATATACACAGTGATAAGCAGGGTGTTCTGCTGGTGATAGATAATCAGTTCTCCCCTGTCCTTATAATATACACAGTGATAAGCAGGGTGTTCTAGTGGTGATAGGTAATCAGTTCTCCCCTGTCCTTATAATATACACAGTGATAAGCAGGGTGTTCTGCTGGTGATAGATAATCAGTTCTCCCCTGTCCTCATACTATAAACTGTGATAAGCAGGGTGTTCTAGTGGTGATAGATAATCAGTTCTCACCTCTCCTGTCCTTATACTATACACAGTGATAAGCAGGGTGTTCTGCTGGTGATAGATAATCAGTTCTCCCCTGTCCTTATAATATACACAGTGATAAGCAGGGTGTTCTAGTGGTGATAGATAATCAGTTCTCCCCTGTCCTTATAATATACATAGTGATAAGCAGGGTGTTCTAGTGGTGATAGATAATCAGTTCTCACCTCTCCTGTCCTTATACTATACACAGTGATAAGCAGGGTGTTCTAGTGGTGATAGATAATCATTTCCCCTGTCCTTATAATATACACAGTGATAAGCAGGGTGTTCTAGTGGTGATAGATAATCAGTTCTCCCTGTCCTTATAATATACATAGTGATAAGCAGGGTGTTCTAGTGGTGATAGATAATCAGTTCTCACCTCTCCTGTCCTTATACTATACACAGTGATAAGCAGGGTGTTCTAGCTGGTGATAGATAATCAGTTCTCACTCTCCTGTCCTTATACTATACACAGTGATAAGCAGGGTGTTCTAGTGGTGATAGATAATCAGTTCTCCCCTGTCCTTATAATATACATAGTGATAAGCAGGGTGTTCTAGTGGTGATAGATAATCAGTTCTCACCTCTCCTGTCCTTATACTATACACAGTGATAAGCAGGGTGTTCTAGTGGTGATAGATAATCAGTTCTCACCTCTCCTGTCCTTATACTATACACAGTGATAAGCAGGGTGTTCTGCTGGTGATAGATAATCAGTTCTCCCCTGTCCTTATAATATACACAGTGATAAGCAGGGTGTTCTAGTGGTGATAGATAATCAGTTCTCCCCTGTCCTTATAATATACATAGTGATAAGCAGGGTGTTCTAGTGGTGATAGATAATCAGTTCTCACCTCTCCTGTCCTTATACTATACACAGTGATAAGCAGGGTGTTCTAGTGGTGATAGATAATCATTCTCCCTCTGTCCTTATAATATACACAGTGATAAGCAGGGTGTTCTGCTGGTGATAGATAATCAGTTCTCCCCTGTCCTTATAATATACACAGTGATAAGCAGGGTGTTCTAGTGGTGATAGATAATCAGTTCTCCCCTGTCCTTATAATATACACAGTGATAAGCAGGGTGTTCTAGTGGTGATAGATAATCAGTTCTCCCTCTCCTTATACTATAAACTGTGATAAGCAGGGTGTACTACTGGTGATAGATAATCAGTTCTCCCCTGTCCTTATAATATACACAGTGATAAGCAGGGTGTACTACTGGTGATAGATAATCAGTTCTCCCCTGTCCTTATAATATACACAGTGATAAGCAGGGTGTTCTAGTGGTGATAGATAATCAGTTCTCCCCTGTCCTTATAATATACACAGTGATAAGCAGGGTGTTCTAGTGGTGATAGATAATCAGTTCTCCCCTGTCCTTATAATATACACATTGATAAGCAGGGTGTTCTAGTGCTGATAGATAATCAGTTCTCACCTCTCCTGTCCTTATACTATACACAGTGATAAGCAGGGTGTTCTGCTGGTGATAGATAATCAGTTCTCCCCTTTCCTGTGTTCTCTCCTGTCCTTATAATATACACAGTGATAAGCAGGGTGTTCTAGTGGTGATAGATAATCAGTTCCCCCTGTCCTTATAATATATACAGTGATAAGCAGGGTGTTCTGCTGGTGATAGGTAATCAGTTCTCCCCTGTCCTTATAATATACATAGTGATAAGCAGGGTGTTCTAGTGGTGATAGATAATCAGTTCTCCCCTCTCCTTATACTATAAACTGTGATAAGCAGGGTGTACTACTGGTGATAGATAATCAGTTCTTCCCTGTCCTTATAATATACAAAGTGATAAGCAGGGTGTTCTAGTGGTGATAGATAATCAGTTCTCCCCTGTCCTTATAATATACACAGTGATAAGCAGGGTGATCTGCTGGTGATAGATAATCAGTTCTCCCCTGTCCTTATAATATACACATTGATAAGCAGGGTGTTCTAGTGGTGATAGATAATCAGTTCTCACCTCTCCTGTCCTTATACTATAAACAGTGATAAGCAGGGTGATCTTGTGGTGATAGATAATCAGTTCTCCCCTTTCCTGTGTTCTCTCCTGTCCTTATAATATACACAGTGATAAGCAGGGTGTTCTAGTGGTGATAGATAATCAGTTCTCCCCTGTCCTTATAATATACACAGTGATAAGCAGGGTGATCTGCTGGTGATAGATAATCAGTTCTCCCCTGTCCTTATAATATACACATTGATAAGCAGGGTGTTCTAGTGGTGATAGATAATCAGTTCTCCCCTGTCCTTATAATATACACAGTGATAAGCAGGGTGTTCTAGTGGTGATAGATAATCAGTTCTCACCTCTCCTGTCCTTATACTATAAACAGTGATAAGCAGGGTGATCTTGTGGTGATAGATAATCAGTTCTCCCCTTTCCTGTGTTCTCTCCTGTCCTTATAATATACACAGTGATAAGCAGGGTGTTCTAGTGGTGATAGATAATCAGTTCTCTCCTGTCCTTATAATATACACAGTGATAAGCAGGGTGATCTTGTGGTGATAGATAATCAGTTCTCCCCTTTCCTGTGTTCTCTCCTGTCCTTATAATATACACAGTGATAAGCAGGGTGTTCTAGTGGTGATAGCTAATCAGTTCTTCCCTCTCCTGTGTTCTCTTCTATCCTTATACTATAAATAGTGATAAGCAGGGTGTACTACTGGTGATAGATAATCAGTTCTCTCCTGTCCTAATACTATAAACAGTGATAAGCAGGGTGTACTACTGGTGATAGATAATTAGTTCTCACCTCTCCTGTGTTCTCTCCTGTCCTAATACTATAAACAGTGAAAATCAGGGTGTTCTGGTGATGATAGATAATCAGTTCTCACCTCTCCTCTACTATAAACAGTGATAAGCAGGGTATACTAGTGGTGATAGATAATCAGTTCTCCCCTTTCCTCATACTATAAACACTTCCGTATGACCACCTTCAAGTTTGCGGTTTGTTTCATTCGTCCTATGCACGAGCATGATCATCTGCTCTGCTACAGTAAATTACTGGGTTCTGCGGTGATGTCTTTTGTGGGCACGTCACCGCCGAAGCCATTGTGTATACAGTATATATTGCTTTTCTAACTTTTTCTTACAATTATTAAGTGTATAACAATGTATTCCAGTTATTAACTGCATAGTGCATTGCGTATTTACTTACAGGAATTTTGAAAATATCAGAAATTGTATTCCAATAAATATGGTTTAAGTTCCAAATAGCTTAATTACTTACATGATAGTAAGAAAAAGCCCAGTGTTACCATTTCATTACAGTAAATTTGTTATTGCTAAATTACTAGCCATTTATAAAGCAGTCGGAGCGTGATAAAATGCAGGAGTTGGAGTCAGAACTTGGGTTTACCGACTCCACGGCCCTGCTCTGCCCTAATCTCTAAATATCTCAAACGTAACCTCAAGCCCTTTGCAGACCTTCTTCTTTGTCCTTATCTTGTCGGCTTCTCATACAATCATCTCCAAGATTTTTCCTGTGCATCCTCCACTCTATGAAGTTTATTATGCCATACGATCAGACTCTCTCCCACCTTCAAAAGCAACCTGAAAACTCGACTCTTCAGCTGACTACCACCTACAATAACCCTCATGTCACTACACAACATTTGAGCAGCTTCTCTCATCTGGTCTGCTCCTCACACAATCTTCTCCAAGATTTCTCTTGGGCATCCTCCATTCTATGGAATGCTTTATGCCAAATGATCAGACTCTTTCCTACCTTAAAAGGCTACCTAAAAACTCACCTCTTCAGGAAGGCCTACCACTGTGATGGCTAACCTCCGACACTCCATCTGTGGTAAAACTGCAACTGCAACTCTCAAGAGGCAAATTTGCTTGGCTGTTCTTAGTACTCAACAGAAATGAATGGAACATGCTAGGAGTTGTAGCTTTACCACAGCTGGAGTGTCAGAGGTTAGCCATCACCTCATATCACTACACTACATTTGAGCATCTTCTACCATCACCTACTGCCCTCTCCTTCCCTTGTAGATTATAAACTCTTGCGGGTAGAGTCCTCTCTCCCTCTGTACCAGTCTGTCATTCACAGAGTTAATATACCAGTATGTATTATACTTGTTCCTGTCTCATGTACGGCCCTGGAATATGAAGAATAAAATAATATACATTTTGAATTCACAGCTTCGGCATAATGAGGTTTCTCTTTTCCGTATGTGAGAATGGTTCCTGTTCCTGTGATAGATCTCCAAGGAACAAGTGCTCCTCACTCTCAACCAAACAGCTTTACAATGGGGTGGAAATTGACTTTCAAACGGCACTAGTACCAGATAAGGGCTTGTCTTCAGTACAGTGTCTTAATGCTGTATTACTGCTGTCCCATGCGATCCGCCCAGCTTATTAATACATTTATCACAGCGAATATTTAAAGTGTGTGACAGCTGCTTAGCCCGAGCCGCACTAGTTAATTGTCTATGTAGAGCAGCTGCGACTTTCACAGCATCTCCAGACAGCTTGTATCCTGGATTTTTCTGGATACCTTCCAATGTCTTTGGCGTCCTCTTTTAATTTATTATAAATGAGTTGTAGTAGGGTTTCTCTAGAGACGGTCATTATTAAACAAAATATAAGTAGTGCTTAATATGCTTTTTAAAGAAACATGCCAAAGTATCATCAAAATATCAGTTTTCTACATCTGATCATGATGAGGCTTCCTTCAAAAGATGCAGCTTCAAATGGGAGTAAGGCAGGCCATACATAATAGACAGCTGTCCACCCTCTATACATGTGTCCTCAATGGGAAGAGTGGAGTAAGCTGCGGCAAGGCTCCATTTAACATATACTGTTACATAGTACACTACGCGTTTCCATTCTGCAGAGTCTAGCAAAAAAGGACGTTATAGGGATACTTTTTTTTTTTTTAACAATGGAAACATGATGAAGGCTGCCACTGTACAGCATCTGCCAGAGGCATACATTTAGGGTCCGTTCACACGTCCGTAGAATGGGTCCGGATCCGTTCCGCAACGCTGCGGAACAGATCTGGACCCATTCATTCTCTATGGGGCTGGAATAGATGCGGACAGCACAGCTGTGTGCTGTCCGCATCCGCATTTCTGGAGCGCGGCCCCGGAAAAAATAGAACATGTCCTATTCTTGTCTGCAATTGCGGACAAGAATAGGCAGTTCTATGGGGGTGCCGGCCGGGTGTATTGCGGATCCGCAATACGGACGTGTGAATGGACCCTTAAAGAGAATCTGTCACCTCTCCTGACAAGTCTGTTGTCTGTTTTAGTAGCTACTTGCATTCCCATGTAATAACTATTCTGGAGAATCCTTCCTTATGACTCTATGTAATGCCATTCTTCTATTATTCCTACTAGAAGTTTATGAATAAAGGTGCTGATAAGTGGTACCAGTTGGTGATGTGTCCCTGCATAGTCTGTTACTGGCAGCTCCTATAGGACAATGCCAAACTGTGCAGGGACACCCCCTCCCCCCCAATGGTAACTCCCATATGTACCTTTATTCATAAACTTCTAGCAAGAGTAGAAGAAGAAATGTTCCAAAATGTGGTAATTTCATCTGGAATACAGTTACATGTATTTACAAAAATTTGTCAGGAGAGGCGACAGGTCCTCTTTAAAATATACGCCATGCTTATACATTAACCCCTTGAGTCCTGGAGGATTTTTCAGTTTTCATTTTGTACTCCCGGCCTTCCTGCAGCCTTAACATTTTTATTTTTTCCATTCACATGTGTTCACATCCAAATGGGGTGGGATAGGAAAACACATAAAACGCAACTACATCAGAGTTTTATGGGTTTTGTTTTTAAGGCGTTCCCTGGGTGGTAAATCTAACCAGTTTCCTTCATTCTAAAGGTCAGTACGATTACAGGGATACCACATTTGTGTAGTTTTTCTTGTGTTTTAATTCCCAAAAAAATAACAACTTCGGAACAAAAAAAAACCCTTTCTTTTCATTAACCCCCTATGGAGCTGTGAGACGGCTAATTTTTTGCGGTGCAATCTATACTTTTCAAATATAATACTATTTTGGGTTATCTGTGACTTTTTGATCATTTCTTATTCAATTTTTTGGGGGAAGGTGAAGAGACAAAAACACAATTCGTCCATTTTAAGTTTTTTTCCATGTCACCATTAATATTTTACTACTATGGGTGTTTTCAGATGCGGCGATGCCCATGATGTTTATTTTTGTATTGTTTATCTTTTTATCCTAGGAAAAGGGGGTGATTTGCTTATTTATACTTTATATTTTTTAAATAAAACTTTTTTCCTTTTTTTAACCCCTTAAGGACGAAGGGCGTACATGTACGCCCTTCGTCCGCACTTTAAAGATGGCGCCCGCTCCCGCACGGAGCGGGCGCATGAGCTGCGGGTAAACACTTGATTCATCAAGCTGACACCCGCAGCTCATGTCCGCCACCGGCAGCGATGCCGATCGCGGACATTTAACCCCTCAGATGCCGTGGTCAATCCTGACCATGGCATCTGATCGCGCAAAAACCGAAAGTTTCACTTTCGGTTTGTGCTCCGGCTCCCTGATGGCCACAAGGGGAGCCGGAGCATGCATGTAGTACCCTAGGTTTCTGTGAATGAAACCTAGGTTACTACATAGTATTCCTATGAAGCCTATGACTGTAATAGGCTCCATAGGAAATATGTGATTTTCTCATATATTCCAATGCTATTGCATTGGAATATATGAGAATAGCAAACTGATGATTGCATCTTATAGTTCCCTATGGGAACTATAAGAAAGTGGTAAAAAAAAAAAAAAAAAAGTTAAAAAAAAAAAATTAAATAAAAAAAATATAAAAATTCAAATCACCCCCTTTCCCCAAAATGAAAATAAAATAAATAAAAAATAAAAAAAATTACACATAATGGATGTCACAATGTGCGAAAACGCCCATACTATAATAATATTAAAAATATTCACCATACGGTAAACATAAAAACAGAAAGAAAGCGTCCAAATGGCTAATTCGCCATTTTTGGACGCTTCATTTCCTAAAAAAATGAATAAAAAGTGATCAAAACATCATACGCACCCCATAATGGTATCAATTAAAAGTTCAGATTGCCCTGCATAAAAATGAGCCCCTACACTGCTTCGTACGCATAATTACAAAAAAGTTATAGGGGTCAAAACATGGCGACAAAAAATTAAATAAAAAAATTCCCACTTTTAATTTTTTTTCACTATCAAAACGCAAGAAAAACTATACATATTAGGTATTGCCGGATTCGTACTGACCTGAAGAATAAAATTAACCAGTCAGTTTTATCGCAAATCGAACGTTGTAATTTAAAAACCAGTAAAACTGTGGTGAAATTGCTTTTTTTGCAATTTCACCCCATTTGGAATTTTTTTCCCGTTTCCCACTACATCACATGCAAAAATAAATGGTAGCGTTAAAAAGTACAACTTGTCCCGCAAAAAATAAGCCGTCATATGGCTATGTGAGCGGAAATATAAAAATGTTATGGCTTTTGGAAGGCAGGGAGCGCAAAACAAAAACGCAAAAATCCCAAAACCCCCGGTCCTTAAGGGGTTAAGTCACCTAGGTGACTATAACATGCAAAACATTCGATTTTAACATGTATTTTCTAATGGATATCTATCCATTAAAAATACAGGATTCAGTATATTCCAATGCAGCGCTGCCATCTGTTGGCCAGCTTTGGAATATACCATTACTAGTACAGGCCGCCCCGTCTGATCTCAGCCAGGGGAAGGTAGCTCGGGCTGGTAAGCATGCACTTCTGGTTTTAACACTGTCAGATGCCGTGGTCACATTTGACCCTGGCATCTGAGGGGTCAAATGGCTGCAAACGGCATTCTGTCATACATGTATGGAGCTGGGATTTAAATGGTTAAATGGGAAAACCTAATGTGTATGGCCAGCATAAGTCCCATTCAGCTGGCAACTAAAAAGTAACATATGACAGCAACATGCTGTTCACCTGAAGGCCGCTATTTGTAGGCGAGATCCACAGCTCTAGGAAGCAAAGCAAAATGAGTTCCTTAGGAGAATATCAATCTCACCACAAATGGCCATCCCTACAATGTGTAAATGGAAAGCATCTGCTCATTATGTCTCCGACCATTAAAGATCAGAGACAACTGGAGCCGCCCCGGTGATCGTC
This sequence comes from Bufotes viridis, assembly GCA_033119425.1. Classification (NCBI taxonomy): domain Eukaryota; kingdom Metazoa; phylum Chordata; class Amphibia; order Anura; family Bufonidae; genus Bufotes; species Bufotes viridis. The sequence continues at coordinate 266,136,343 of CM065590.1, read as the reverse complement.
ATCATACCTCTCTTGCTTTAGCCAGAAGATGCTGGTATTTCTTCAGAACGTCTTCTTTTTGATTGAGCCGAGCTTGCATATTTTCAATTGTCTGATGAGCAACCTTCAAAGCTTGGCGCATCTCAGAATCTTCTTCCTTTTGGTTAAACTCAGACATAAGCTTTTCTCTGTCCACCATCGCGGGTAAGCGAAGTCTCAGCTCATTTATCACTTTATCTCTGCTCAACACATTTTGCTCGGCTGCCCAGAGCAGAGCTTGCTTCTCTTTAAGTTTCTATGGAAAGCACACACACATGATAGCAGCAAGCAGTAAATCTCGATGAAGTATGAAGATGTCAGATACTAATGCTTCTACTCACCTCTTCCATTGTCTTACAAATAGCTTTGGTTTCCAAGATGGTCCGCACATGTTCTTTGATTTTGCGCAGCGCTATGTCAAGTTGCTGAGGTAGTGGTAGACTGGAATCTGGCACCTCGCCTGTGGCCTCCTCAAACTACAATAGGAAGTGTTTTTGATAGTTATATGCTATATATATACTAAACATGACATAAAAGTCCATCAGAGGTCAGTATATGTACCTTCCGAGCAGCGCCCAGTACTTCATGCTGCTGCTTCTCGTACATATCTAGCTGGCGTTCCAGTTGTACTTCTCTCTGATCCCAGGACATTTGACGTTCCTCATGAAACTAGAACAGACATACGTGAAAAGCTTGAAATAGGACATATTAACTAATAACATATTATTTTGTTTATCAAGTCATCAAATTACTACAAGCGTTCGTTCCTACAGCTTCTCACGTATTAGTCCTAAGTTGGATTAAAGACGACCTGTCACCTCTCCTGAGATGTCTGATAAAGTAACTACTTACATTCCCCATGTAATAACAATTCTGGAGCATCTATTCTTATGATTAGGGCTCATTCACACGACCGTATGAAGCAATTTTGCGGAACGGGTGCGAACTCATTCATTTCAATAGGGCCGCAAAAGATGCAGACATCATACCGTGTGCTGTCCACATCCGTAGTTCTGTTCCGTGGCCCCGCAAGAAATATAGAGTATTTGCGGACGACAATAGGCGTTTTCTATGATAGTGTGCGGTCCGCAAATTGCGTATCTGCAAAACACTATGGTTGTGTGAATTTAGCCTTATGTTGTGCCATCCATTTATTATTCTGGATAGAAGTTATAAATTAATTACTTGCAGTTTGCAATGAAAGTCCAGATGGGTCTTACCAGTTGGGGGGTGTCCCTGCACAGAGTAACACTATCCTGTCAGTGCTGCCAGTGTCAGACTGTGCAAGGGCACACCCCCAACTGGTAAAACTCATCTGGACCTTCATTGCGAACTGCTATCAATTCATTCATTCACTTCTAGCAGGAATAATACAGGACTGGCACATTATAGAGCCATGAGAATAGATGGCTTAAATAATGAACCCCTAAAGTGGAGGTGGATCCACCGGAGTTACGAAGAGGTGCCGGCCTCTCCGAAACTTCAGCACATCCAGCACCAGTTCTAAATGTAAGCTAGCCTCCTAACTGTCTTACATTTAGACCTTTTTCTAGGCCTAAAATATACATAAAAAATGATGAATGAGACAGGCCTACTGGCCGACCCCTTCCCGGCTCACAGTTTTAGACCTGGCGCGAGCCGGGCGAAGTCACAGATAGCAGCGCAACTAACTGCTGCGCCGCAATCTGTGCCTGAAATACGCCTAATGTAGGCATATTTCAGATTAATAAATGACCCCCATAGTCTTCCATACTTTACCTTATGAACGTATGTTCCTTTAATAAGCCATGTGACTTCACAGAAGTAGGAATGCTTTATTTCCACCCCTTGGTTTAGTAGGTGTCATGACCATCACTAGTGTAACCCTACTAGGTCATCATACCCCGGTATTTATCATAGTGATTGGTACTCTTTAATACCCTGCACTCAACACAAGAATACCAAATGTAAGAATCAGGTATTGACATTAAGACTGGCTATTATACACTATGAGGCCTTGGACTGTAAGCCACTTTCCCTGTATGTGCTTCATATAGGTGTATATTCACCTGTTGAACCTTTCAACAACCTTAGGGTCCCTTTAGACAAGTGCTGATGGACAATATATGGCGAACAAGCGTTATTAGCAGTGTCATCTCCCCCATTCAGTTTGTATTTGTAAACTACGACTTGTGGCGCCATATAAAAGATGTGCCTTGATGACAGGTGAGCGTTTGTCTGGTGGCATGTTTACTGCCCTTACCAATCAGAGAATAGGTGGTCCCAGACTGTCACATTTAGCGGGTCTTAGGAGGCATTTTGTGAGAAGATGAGCAGTTGTACATGTAATCCCCTTTGTGCTTACTCAGGTCATTTGTTAACTCATAGGTCAGATTGATCAAAAGTGGCGTAAAAGTGGCTTAGTTGCCCATAACAACCAATCAGATTCCATTTTTCATTTTCCAAAGGAGCTCTGAAAAATGAAAGGTGGAATCTGATTGGTTGTTACAGGCAACTAAGTCAGTTCTACTTTACACCAGTTTTGATAACTCTCCGCCATTGACTTAGATGTTTGCTGCCTGGATCTGGATCTTCATTTTTAATGATTTTGTGACAACACGGTTATGTATATGTAAACATCAATGAACGCTTAAAATTCCCGGAGGCCTATAATACTAACTTTGCGCTGCTGTACAAGCTCTTCCTCCAAGTTATTGATGGTACGTTCCTGTTCAGAGATGATGTTACTCAAATACTTAATCTCTTCTTTCTTCTGGTTTAACTCACGGGTCAACTTCATGTCCTGGAGACACATTGCTTCCATTTTCTGATGCCATTCTGTTACCTACAAATAGTTCATTTACGCAGTTTTATTACATTTTCTGGGATCCTAAAGGATACACTTCGAGATTAACTACACAAGTTGTAGCATAAAAGTAGCAGGAGCCATAAATCAAAATGACAGTACATATTGATATCATGAAGGAACAGAATACTTAAAAAAAAACAGAAAAAAAAGTCACAGCAAAGAGTGGAAAAAGTTGAAAAGCAATATTTGCAGTCACACCATTATAATGATGACGGTGCGGGGACAGAATAATGATGCGTCAGGACTAGTCCGCTAAAGGCCGACTTCCCAAATGTGGCGGCGCCAAGGATGTGATCATTTCCTGAACCTAGTTTTACTTATAAAAGCTTTCCATGCATTATGGAAAAAAATATAGGATTTTGGTGCTGTGTGTCGTGTGGAGCGAACTTTGTGTTTTCAAGTTTGGTGTACAAGGTTCGGGTTGTCCAAGAATTCAGTTATGGATTCCGCTACCACGGACCACAGGTTATGGTCCGTGGTAGCGGAATCCATAACGGAATTATTAGACAACCCGAACCTTGTATGCCGAACTCCAAAACACAAAGTTCGCTGAACGCTAGTAAATATGTTGATGACGTGTTGAGATTTCCGCTTTTAAACGGCGAGCCTCCTCCGAAGCGGCAGCTTGGAATGTCTAACCTGGTTGAGCTGTCCATACCCCACAGGGGTGCTGTAGGGGAAATGTTAGCACGCTATAAATGCATAGTGCACATGAAACCTGCAAAGAGTTAATGTTTTAATGAAATAAAGTACATTTATCAGCTTTTAATTTACTAGGAAGAAGGTGATTTTGAACATGATGTGCTTTGCTAGGACTCACACCTGCCGTCTTTTATCACACAGGATCTGTAGCTCGCAGTAAAGTGCTATGACTGGAGGCACCAGTGGTACGCATCTGTACGCTTACTGTATGGAAAAAATACTGTAGTATCTTAAGTGACTGATAAGTCTGATTTATGGCTCTCTCATCCTAATAATCAGTAGAGTACTTTCCATAGAGGCACATCACATAACTTCTAAGGAGCCTGGAGGGAAGGTGGCCCGCTGCTGAACTCTCCTTTTGTTCCTGACATGAGAAAAACTGCATTTTCATGCAGTCGCCACCAGAGGGAGCTCAGTGTAAAGAGATTTTACGGCTTCCACTGCAGTGAATGGTAACAGTATAAATTCCTATGCACTGAGCTTCTGCAAGTGGTGGCTTCAGCCAGTTTATAATACACTGTATGGGGAGGTCCTTTATGCCAGTTGTCTGGGGTGATTACACTGGGAAATAAGGTGTTCAGTACCAGCAAAGAACTTGCTTCACTTTTTGACATAGAAGTCAAATAACGTGGGTAATGCGGTGGGTGAATTTATTACAATTTTTTAAATTAAAAAATCTGCTTAAAAAAAAAAAAAATTGTAAATTTGCATTCTGCGCTGCCTGGAAGTGTTCGATGCTCATACAGTGAGAAACTGGGTAGAGCAGGGGGAAGCCCATACACCATTGCTACCGGGCCCTATTAGATCTGTTTACAACCCTGCCACCATTGACTACAGTCTGCATAGGTCCAATACATCAAACCCTATCACCGATATCATTTATTATTTTTCTTTCCACAAATGCTTTGCACACATAGGAAAGATTTCTTAGCACTGCCCTGATTTGTACTGTAGTTTATCTCAAATTTCGTAAATCAATCGCACTTGGTGCAACTAAAAAGCCTTAGTAAATATGGCCTTCAGTATAAACACCATGGGTCATTTATCAAACTGGTGTAAAGTAGAACTGGCTTAGTTGCCCATAGAAAACAATCATGGTTGGATGGCTACTTTGGAAAATGAAAGGAGGAATCGGATTGGTTGCTATGGGCAACTAAGCCGGTTCTACTTTATACTAGTTTGATAAATGTCCCCACATTTTTTTTTTTCTAGATTTGTCTAATGCATCTACAATAAAATAAACCATTAAGGAACCTTGCAAAGTCTTTGTTAAAAATATATCTTTCCATTTTGTGCCTACGCCTCCGATGCAGATTTTGATTTAGACTGCAATCAAGCTCTGGGTGTATGCTACATTTTCTGGATGGCTGAGACTTTGATAAATGTGATACACGCGCTGCGGAAAAATATACGCATGTATATTCAAATGCGGCGTGGATATTAAAACCGCAGCATGCCGATTCTTCTGGGGATTTTCACAGCAGATTTGCAATTTTCAATGCAGCGGGTGAAATCGGCACAGATCTGTGGGAAAACGTGCATGGACATATCCTTAGTTATGGGTTACTCCACTTCAGCTAGCCCCTTCTTTAGCTAACCGGAGGATCAGACTACACACTGGAATTAGATGTACTGGATCAAAAACAAAATGGCTGCTAAAGTTGGCATAGCTTTTACAATTTACTAAAGCAATTATAGTTGGGATCTAGAGCAATTGCATTTCTGCTATGACAATGTCCAGTGTCGGTGACCACTAATATACACATATGTGATAACAAAAAACTGACCAACCTTCTGTGCCCCCCTCGCATCTTTAAGAGTACCGATGAGTTCCTCTAAGCCCTTCAGCTTCAGCTCTAGTTCGAGGGCTTGGGTTTCCGCCTCTCTGCGCTGTTGCTGAACCAATTGCATTTCTTGAACGGTCTTTAATTTGTCAGTCTGAAGCTCCATCAGAGTCTTTGAAAACTTCTCCTGCTGGGCTAATGGAAGAGCCCCACTGAACTGTCTCCTCAAGGTCTGAATGGTTTGACGGAGGTGTTTAGCCCGATTCCTTCCTTCTAGACGGGCATAATACAGCGCCTGCTCTTTGTCATCAATCTTCTGTTCTAAACGCAAGCTATAGGCCTCCATTTTCTGAAGTTTGGATGTGGTGGCTTCTAACTTTGCCACAGCTGTTGATTCACTGATCTGGAGAGCTACAATCTGCTGGTGTAATTTAGCAATCAATGCTTTTTCATCAGTTTGATCCTACAAATCAAAGAGGAAAACAAGATGACTAACTGAATGAAATAAAGCAGAACGCAGGAGATGACGCTTTGATACAATTTTCAGGATATACACATTGCTTTTATTGTATGAAAATCAAGAGATGAACAGATAAAACTGCACCTCTTCCCCAAGCACACCTGCAAATAATGCTACATGCGCCATCAAGGGGAATATGCCATAGTGACTGAGCTTTTTACGGAGAGCAAATATATTGGGGCTCTTAGGGTCAGTAAACATCCATAGAACCTGTAAAATGACACTGCCATAGATATGGTCACACGCTGGCCTCAGGAGCCCATAACAGGAATTTAGGGCACCTAACCCATATTAAGGGAGTGTGTCATCATGAAAGATTCTCCTTAATCTCAATACTCCATTCCCCCTAAAGTCTTTCTCACAAGGGTACAGATGGCAAAATGTGGGTTGCGTTGTACACAGGGTTGTCTCACTGAAGGTCTGCAGTAGTGTTGAGCGAACTTGTGTTTTAAGTTCTGCGTCCAAAGTTCGGGTTATCGAAGAATCCCGTTATGGTCCGTGGTAGCGGGATTCTTCGATAACTCAAACCCGAACTTTGGAAGCAGAACTTAAAACACAAGTTTGCTAAACACTAGTCTGCAGTCCTTGTGTCTTCAGGAATATATACGGACATAATAAATAACCTTTGATTTTATGGCAGAGGATTAAAAAATCCAGTTTTATACAGTCTTAACATAGATTTCCGGTTCTAGGACCCTTATGAATAGGACTTGAAGGAAAGTGCGATACTGAGCTCAAAGGAGTTGTCCAAGATAATAAAAAATCTTGGATAACTCCTACAATAGCTTAAAATAAACAGCCATCATGCATTCAACCCCTTAATTCATAGCCACTCCCATGGTACAGCAGAAAACAGCAGCGGTGAGATGTCGGGATACGGCACATCACCACTACAGCCAATCATTTTCTTCCGCTGTAGACCGTTGAGGACCGTGAGGCATTGCAGTGGTTACGTGCCGTATCCCTGCATGTAAATAAGCCCCATTAGTAGTATTGGAGGAGCGTCGCAGACAGGGGCAGACTGGCCGATGCTCAGGAGGCCGCCCCAGTCCTCCTCTCAGCCGCCTGCCAGATACATAACAATCTGATGCTCTCAGCATTAATTAACCAGCGCTGAAAATGTGATATCAGGACATCTTTTGAAATTAAGGTAGTGTATATTCTTAAGTTTTATATTACTTGCACTTGAAAACACATCCAAAGAATTTTTTTGTGGCTGGACAACCAAATTAAAGGGGGTTGTCTCACAAGACCAGTTCTTGTCCAGAAGCTCTATTGGCACATATGGACGTGATAGCGTATCTTTCACTCTGGACCCTCTCTAGAGTAGAATTTCGACATAAAAGTATCTCTCTCTCTGGCAGACTCAGCGGGGGTCATTTATCAAACTAGTGTAAAGTAGACCTGGCTTAGTTGCTCATAACAACCAATCAGATTCCTCATTTCATTTTTCACAGCTCCTTTGGAAAATAAAAGGTGGAATCTGATTGGTTGCTATGGGCAACTACGCCAGGTCTACTTTACACCAGTTTGATAAATCTCCCCCAGTATTAAATGGTCGGCCATTCATTTGAATGTAATTGCATGGCTGAATAAGCGCTAGGGATCCCAGATGTCACGACATTGGCAAACGGCTATTCTCCAGGGCACATAAGAAAGCTCTTTAACGCCACTTAAACGTTCTTTTTTTTTGTTTTGTGTGAAGAGTTCTTTAAATCACACAGTATGAACTGGAGTCTTCCTTTCTACAATAAGGTTTTGTAGTGTCGCTGTACAGAAACAAGACAGAACAAATTTTATTTGCTTTGAATCCATGCCACATACCTTGTTGAAATATTGCGCATTCATCAGATCGCAAAGGAGATATTTCTGCACTTAAATGGTAAATGAAGGAAACATAAAAACACCCATTGCATCTTTATACTTTAATGATCTGCCCAGCTATTTGAGGTGAAGATCTATAAAAAGAAATCAATGGAGCGCGGTATTTTTTGGCTTAAGTGAGAATATTCTTCACCCATTGTATGAACCTTACGTTCTGTTTTATGACTTCCTAATATTTGACAGCGGTTGAAATGTCAGAAGAAGTTCACTGAATCAGGTATTTTTGGAACGACTCCAAAAACCTCAACATATTCAAGCTGCTTTAAGCATGTGTTGCACGTGGTTTATAGTTCATACCTGAAAATCCAAAACCTGATTCCGCAGTGACTCGACTTCCTTTTCTCTTGACTGCTGCCTACAGACTAATGTGGAGACTTGAGCTTTGGCTATATCGGAAAGACTGCGTAACCTAATGCAAACAAAATAAAATGATATACTAGATAAATAGATACAGTGTTACCTGGAATGATCTGAAGTTGAACCTTTGGGGGTCGTTTACTATACCTGTTAAAGGGGTTGTGCAAGAATGAGAGTGGAAGGGGGGTTGGCAACCCCCCCACCTCCACACACACTGGCCGATTCTGTAAAGGGAAGCTTACTTACCTGCTTCCCGGCGCTGGCTCCCCGCTCCTTCTGGCCTGCGATGCTCTACCTCGCTGAAAACATATGGTTTTACACCGCCCGTAGACAAACACGGGCTGCGGCAGTGACCGTCTCCCCTTACGCCATGACAAATGGTCACATGACGCAAGGGGATCTGGTCTCCGCCGCGGCCAGAAATTGGCTGCGACAAAGTCAAACCGGATATCTTCAGTGAGGGAACCCAGTGGAGCAATTCAGGAGTGGAAGAGAAGGAGCAGCGAGCCAGCTCCGGGAAGCAGGTAAGTAAGCTTCCTTTTACAGGTCCGGCTCCTTTAAGGATGCAGAGGAGATTGTAAGTATGATCATTTTGGGATACAGAGAGTAACTTAAAAGTATTAAAGTTATTATTTCAAAGAATGTGTCCAGCATTATAATATTGATGACCAATCCTGGGATAGATCATCAATATTAGATTATTTGGGGTGTGACTCTAGGGACCCCCCACCAGCATAGGGCATCTATATTAAAATCTTGGATAAGTGTAAGTATAAGGGTTGTATTACACCAACAGATTATCTGACCAATTTCTGCCCAATCAGACCAATAGTTGGCGTGTATAACAGGCTATCTGACCAATGATTGGTCAGAAAGTCTGTCAGAAAATCGGTTGGTGTAATAGAGCCACAACACAGCACATACAGTACGTAAGTGAATGGGCAACAACGTAGAGCATTACTACAGGGTTGTTCAGAGTCCCCCAGTGCAAGAGCAGCTCTTTGCCCTTTATATGATATTTGGGAAAATTGGACACGAATTGTACTGATAGGAAAATCCCTTTAGTGTTTGTTGCTTCCTTGGAAAAACATCAGCATAAGATGCTATTTATTGCTGCCTGTATATTGTCTCTACAATGCTGATATACCTTGGTGGCTACTTTCACACTAGCGGTTTTTGCGGATCCGTCATGTTACAATAATACAACCGCATGCATCCGTCATGAACGGATCTGGTTGTATTATGTCTTCTATAGCCAAGACGGATCCATCATGAACACCAATTGAAAGTCAATGGGGGACGGATCCGTTTTCTATTGTGTCAGAGAAAACGAATCTGACCCATTGACTTACATTGTGTGTCAGGACAGATCCACATTCCAGGACGGACAGAAAAACGCTGCAGGCAGCTCTTTGGTGTCCACCTCCAGAGCGGAATGGAGACTGATCGGAGGCAAACTGATGCATTCTGAGTGGATTCTTTTCCATTCAGAATGCATTAGGGCAAAACTGATCCATTTTGGACCGCTTGTGAGAGCCCTGAACGGATATCACAAACGGAAAGCCAAAACGCTAGTGTGAAAGTAGCCTATACTATAAGAAGTAATATGCTAGGGTTCGGCACGCCAGCTGTTGTGAAACTACAATTCCCAGCATGCTCCATTCATTTCTCTGAGAGTTCTGAGAAGAACAGGGGAAGTTTGCATGCTGGGAGTCGTAGTTTCACAACAGCGGGAGTGCCGGAGGTTGTCTACCCCCTGTGCTATACTATAAGAAGTACTTCATTACTGTACTGCATTGGCTGTACAGTAATCTGCTAATGGCTTCTGACAAGGATATGAAATCCCGTCGGCTTGAGCTCAAATTAACTAAAGAGATGAAAAATATACACTGCCTCTACATGTGTGCCATAAGCTGAACGCACACTTACTTTGAGACCTCTACTGCGAGTTCTGCTTGGCTTTTTTCCAGTTCCATAATTCTTCTCCGATCTGCATCAGACACTTCTTTGCTTACGCTGTTTGCGAGCTCATCCCTTAACGCTTGTTCTACCTTCTGTGTTTCAAGGTTGATTCTAGTAAGCTAAGAAAAGCAAAAAAACAAGCAATAAGACAATAAATGGAAATGACTGACATTCATAAGAACGCCAAGGCCAAAGAAAGAGAAAATCATAATCCCGAGATCCATCTATACATCATCCAGAAGATTAAAAGGAAGCCCACCCAGATGATCCCTACCCAGCAGCGACCTATATCCATGTATCTCTGCTGTGGCATTTCGACAATAAGACATAAGAAATAGTAAAATTGCCAAGTGAAGACAATGTAAACGGAAATGTCACAGTGCAGAAGAATGCAACATATCTATCATACTTGCCTCAGCAAACTTGGACTCGAGTTCAAAATTCCGATCTTCCACTTGCTTCAGTGTGCTACGTAAATGTTCGTACATTTTCTGGGAATGCTCCGCTCTTTGCCTCTCATTAAGCTCTTTCATTTCCAGCATTGTTATCTTTTTTGAAATGGAAATGATTTCATTATTTGTAATGGCTTTCGTGGCTTTATCCATTGAAGAATCACCTCCTGGAGTAAAAAAAAAATAGAAAAGGTCTATCCAATGAAAATGTGGAACGTGGAAGTCAGTGATATTTACTTATGTAGAGAGGTTTACCGGCCTAAAAAGAATTATAGCAAATGCCATTGAGGCTGTCGGTCACAGACGATGAACCCCCAGAGATTAAAGATTAAAAGGGGGCTTCCAGGAGTTAATGAAGGATATTCTGGGGTCTCCTAGGACTGTATGCAACTAGTTTCAGTCTCTTTAAAAGAGTTTTCTGGGATTTTTTTAACTGATGAGCTGTCCTCAGGACAGGTCATCAGTATCTGATCAGTGGGGCCGACACCTGGGATCACAGATCAGATCCATTCACTTCAATGGGGCTGAGCTGAGTCTAGGCCAGTGACCGATGAACGTGACATCACTGGCCTAGGCAAAGCTGCAGAAGGCCCCGGCCCTGCTACGAGCACCACTGCCTTCTCCAACACCTTCTCCCGGGGTCGGAACCCCACCGATCAGATACTGATGACCTATCCAAAGGAGATGAGTATAAAACTCCCAGAAAGCCCCTTTAATGTCAAGCCAGCGACATATACGGCTATGGGTAAACGCATGGCGGCTGGTGGTGACAGCCTGGTTAAAAAACTGTACTGTAACACTTTTTAACCGTTCTTAAATGGTTAGAAACATTTTTGCTTTTTGGCAGAAAATACGAATACTGTCTGATGTCGTGATCTCTGGTGGTAACAATCAGCCTTTTTAAAAACAAACTGCTTTGTAGGATTTATGTGTTTTTGGTTCTTTTTGACAGCAAACATACTGATCTGAATTTGCCAAACATTCAGATTTGACCTGAGTTTTTGGAAAAATCAGGTGGAATTTAATTTTTTTAGAATCTATTCGCTCATTTCTGGTCATCAATATCAAATTGTTCGCATTATACTTAAAGTAATATCTGGACATGAAAAATTCCCCGCCCAAAAAAAAAAAAGAAAAAAAAAAAAAGAAAAACCTTGCGGAGAGTGCAAAAATAGAAAATAAACTGTGTGAAACCAGCCTTAGACAGGAAAGCACAATATGTCTGAGCCTCAATATCAGTAGCACGTACCGAGCGCACCAACGTGTTCCCAGGCCTGCTCCAGAGTGTTGAGCTTCTCCTTCGTAATTTCCAGTTCTTTGACATAAGAAGTGATCTGTGATTGCAGTGAAGCATTTTCATGCTGTTTAGAAGCATAAAAGAGATGAAAGAGCATATTTTCCGGTTTCTTTTGCACAATACAAATAACCTTGTTGTAAATGTAAATTTTAATCCAACATTAACCCACTACATGCTAAAAATGTAAAATTACAGCTATTTAGACGACGACACCTGGAATCTTAGACTACACAATGGAATACGTATCTAGATTTTATAGGAAAAAGAAGAACTTTTACACTTGATGGCATATTGGTGCAAGGTGCAAGTACCAGAGGTGGGACCCACACCTATCTCCAGAATGAGGTCTCCAAAGTGAAGAAGAGGAGACTCCGCATGGGCGGCGTACTCGCCATTTAATGCTATGGGAGTTCCGAAAATAGCAAAGAAAATGCAACTCCCATAGCGGTAAATGCAGAGCGCACCAAACATCTCTCCCTTCGCCGCTGCGTCTGCTCGTCTATTTTTGGAACCCCCATAGTGGTGAAGATGGCCACACTTGATCTGTGTGCTCTCTTTCAGTTTGGGAGTCCCATTCTGCAGATAACAGCAGGTCACAGAGGGAAAGGACTGCACTTATCTTAGGCTACTTTCACACTGGCGTTTTGGATTCCGTTTGTGAGATCCGTTTCAGGGATCTCACAAACGGTCCAAAATGGATAAGTTCAGCCCCAATGCATTCTGAATGGATAAGGATCCGTTCAGAAAGCATAAGTTTTGGTGTCCGTCTGACGATGTGGAGCCGAACGGATCCGTTTTGACTTACAATGTAAGTCAACGGCGACATATCCGTTTTCAATTACACAATATGGTGCATTGACTTTCAATGTAATTCAAAACGGATCAGTTTTTTAAAGCTAATGCAAACGGATTCGTTCTGAACGGATACAAACGTTTGCATTATAGGTGCGGATCAGTCTGTGCAAATACCAGATGGATCAGCACCTATCGCCAGTGTAAAAGTAGCCTGACATTGATGGCATATCCTAACGATGGGAATACCCCTTTACCAAGTCAATAAGATAACATTTAAGCTGTATCTAGTTTCTACCATTAGGCAGGGACCATATGGGTCCAGTGAGCTGCCTACCAGTACACTATGCTATTTTGTGTGCCTAGTCGCAGGTAGATATCACTTTGTAAGTGAGCATTCAGTGGGGTGTCCCAACATTAATCATTATTTCACTATAATTCAGCACGAAAAGCAAGTTACTTTTTGCTGACGTTGTGAGATTTTTCCCCTACTTCACTATATTGGTGCCTCTGGTGTTCAACCTGCGGAGTAATTCTTATTGTATACGTCCTGCTACTGAGCTGAATGAGCTGCCATCAGCCAGACATTCTTTCTTTAAGCTGTGACAGTTAAAGGGAGAGAGCTGTAGACGAAAAGGTACAGAACACCCCCCCTCAAGCTGTAACAGGTAGAGACCTGAAGCAGAAAGGACACCCCCAGAGCTGCCAGCTTTAAATCTAGCAGCGCAATTGGAGCAACAAATGGGCACAACTTTGGACCATGTAAGGTACAGCGCTGGTTCTAGCTTTGTTAGAAAGAGACTATCATGTACTATATGGTCTCTGATTTTCATTCTTTACGCAACAATATTGACAGATACACAAAAAGTGCAGTGTGACTGTTCTACCTTATGTGGACCACACAGGAGACACTGGACGAAAAAAAAAAAAAAAAATTCTGCTTTAGAATTTGCAGCATTTCTTATCATTTTTGAGGGCAAATAAACACAACCTTCGCATTATGACTTTTCTAAAGTTTTCTTAACTTCCCTTTTAAATGGTTTGAGTGAAATCCTTGTAACGTCAAGGTTTTTAAGGACGCCATCAACATTCTTTTACTTCAACAACATGTTGACAGCATGTTCATTTAGTATACCTCTAAGTGCTCTAGGTTAGCAGTCCTCTGTACAAGCAAATTATCCTTCTGCAGCATGTCCCTGTACTTGGCAGTGAGATCGTTGTATTGCTTGTTAGCAGCTTCGAGCGCTGATAAGGGAACGCTGTCATCCAAGGCTTTCTGTAAAGATGTCACTTTAAAAGCAGCAATATCCTATGCAAAAGAGAGAAATTACCGAACGTGAAAACTATGCATATTGATTGATGATCATTTGGCATGCCACTGGACTGTTATTGTTCAGCTTACCGTATTTTACATGTTAAAAATTATTGCGGACATACACTCATTTACAAAGAAAAAAAAATATCCAAAGAAGGAGTTGCTGGAATCAAATTAAAGCTTCTATGTGTCAAAGTAATGCTGATATGTGTAAGTAATTACAATACAACTGTTGGGCCGCCTTTAGTCGAGATACGGTTTGATATGGAGACATACAGGTGCCCGATGGTATCCTGCAGCACATTTGCCCACAGTTACAGCTGGGCCTGTAGATACTCATAGGCCCCCGAAGCTGGGGTCCCATAAATGCTCGTTTGAGGATAAATCTGGTGACCAGGAAGGCTGAGGAAGAGTGGAGGAGGCATTCCTTGGAAATACTGTATGGGAGCGAGAATTATCCAGTTGGAATCCCTGCTATGGAAAGCAAAACTTGTGGCTACAGGATGTCCTGCACATATCACTGATCTGTTAATGTCCCCTGTATCACTACGAGGGTTGACTGTTGGCTGCTATGGCTCCCCGTACCATCACATCAGCAGTTGGGACACAGCGAAGGCAGGATTGAAGCACTCACCACGAGGCTTCCATACTCGAACCCGACAGGCATTGGATTTCAAACGGAACCTGGATTTGTCGCTAAAGACAATATGGTTCCAGTCCATGGCAGATCAGGTTTCTCGTTCACAACATCACTGGAAACGAAGGCAACGGTGGTTTGACGTCAGTAGCAGGACATGTAATGAGCATCGTGACACCAAATTTATTTCTGCTAAGTGCCTGGAAATGGGGTGTGTAATGAAGGTGCCACCTGTGTATGGATGGTGAAAAATTAAACTGAGGGAACTGCTTATGCTTTTCGACAGATAAAACAATCCTCTCCACCAGTGGTCTGTCTGGGCTGTCCAGAGCTTGTTTTTTCGGTGTAATGTAATAACATTTCCGAACACCTCCTAACAGCAAGGTCGGAACTGCCTAGATGGTGGTCAGCTCATCTAAACAACCATCATGCTTCTCTTAGTCGAATGATGCGTTCCCTTTCAAAGTCTGTCAACTGGGCAAAGTGTCTTCGAGTGCCTAGTAAAGGCATGTCTAACAGTCAACGATCTCTCACCAAGAGGTATAACTACCCAAAAGTAGCCTCTGAGAGGTTTTTTATAGAGCAGCGAGGGAAGCACTTTTACTTGTGGCAAGCCCCAGTGTCTAATCCGACCACACCTGTAATCATTTACATACCTGCATGCCACGTTGCGCAACAATCCAATATTTGTTGGGGTGTGTTACTTTTTTATCGATGAATGTATAAGGCTAACTCACCAGCAATATTCTACAGTAGCGGTTTAATTTGTGTAATTGCTCAGAATTATCCATACTTTCTCTATGACGAGCTGTGTAATGCAATCCCATTCTGACCGCCAACCCAGAGCTTGTTCTCCAGTGTAGACCGGAGATCAGTCTGCCCTGCGTGGCATACTTCCTGTGAACTATAGGAATACATTATGATCTAGCAAGACCCTCCTAGTGATCTCAAATACCTCCCTGGAACAAGAAGGATCAGCGCCACTTAAAGAAAGACCTTGCATTTACACTTGTTGAGATTGGAACCTCTCAAATTAGAAGGAGGCTAGTTTGGTCAACCTCAAGTTTAGAGTGGGGGAGGTGAACAGTATACAAGAAAATCTCTGAGAAAAACATCCAAAATTAAAAATGGTCCTCTAGACATGGTTATTATGCAAAGTTTATGATAGAGCTGAAATCTTGTTATTTAAAATATTGTAGCCAGGTCACAAAATCCATTCAGGAGGCAGGTTCACTTTTTTTTAGTAGCCATGCAACAAAATTTCCATGGAAATATATATAAAAAAATAAATTCAAGCATTGTTTTGCAAAGGTCGACCAACAGCTGTCTTATATTTATGGACAGTTTTAAATGGGTCCTCACAAGGATACGCCAATACATTATGATTGAGGGTCTCAGAGGTCTCACCTCCAACAATGATCCTGAGTGTTTCTCTGTACAGCAGTGCTCCTGACCACCTAACTGTGAAGGGCACTGTAGTAGGAGCTGTGCAGTTCCCATGTGAATTTCCACTGTGAAGGGGTGAAGCGCTAAATCAGTGCTGCAGCCCCTTCATTCTCAGGATTGGGGCATGATGGCACATCTTACTGTATGATATGCCTCGACGGCATCGAGTCTGCAGTGACACAATTTGTGTTAAATTTATAAAAACATCACACATTATTTTTATATTTCGGTGCATTTTTTAAAATAACACTTTTCGCTACAGATGTTACTTCAGGTTTTTCACCGCCCCCCTACTAGACTGAGATTGCTCCACTTTTTGCAAAAGTTGCATTTCATAAACCTGGTGTACACCTACTCCACCCACTTTCACACCCATTTTGTTAAATGTGGCGAGAGTGGTGTAAAATCGCAAAGCACTTGTGACTTTTCTATGCAAGAAAAACAGAATACAGGACTTCATAAATTCCCCCTATATGTGTAGGATGAGTAGGTATAGCTCTATCTTCCATTGATCCAGAAGAACTTGGTAAGAATATCTGTTAAAGGGGTTTTCCCATTTCAGACATGGGGGCATATCGCTGCATTGTTCGGTCTCATGGCTCTCATCTTTCTCTTGGCAATGCCCCATAGATTCTCTATGGGCTTCATGTCAGGCGAGTTTACTGGCCAATCAAGCCCAGAAATCCCATAGTCATTAAACCAGGTTTTGGTACTTTTGGCAGTGTGGGCAGGTGCAAAGTCCTGCTGGAAAATGAAGTCACCGTCTCCATAAAGCAGAAGGAAGCACGAAGTGCTCTAAAATCTCCTGTTAGACGGCTGCATTCACTCTGGACTTAATGAAGCACAGTGGACCAACACCAGCAGATGACATGGCTCCCCAAATCAACACAGACTGTGAAAGCTTCACACTGGACTTCAAGCATCTTGCTTTGTGTGCCTCTCTATTCTTCCTCGAGACTCTGGGTCCTTGGTTTCCAAATGAGATGCAAAAGTTGCTCTCATCAGAAAAGAGGACTTTGGACCACTGAGCAACAGACTAGTTCTTTTTTATTTAGCCCTGGTAAGACGCTTCTGGCGTTGTTTGTTGTTCAGAAGAGGCTTGACAAGAGGAATACGACATTTGAAACCCATGTCCAGGATCCGTCTGTGTGTGGCGGCTCTTGATGCACTAACTCAGGCCTCAGTCCACTCCTTGTGAAAGTCCACAACACTTTTAAACGGCCTTTTCCTGACAATCCTATCCAGGCTGCGGTCATCCCTGCTGCTTGTGCACCTTTTTTACACTTGTCCCTTCAACATAACTTTCTATTAATGTGCTTTGATACAGCACTTTGGGAACATCCAACTTATTTTGCAATTAACTTTTGAGGCTTTGATGGTTTTCTACAAAACCGTCAGGTCATCAGTCTTTCCCATGATTGAGATTCCTACTGAACCAGACAGAGACAATTTAAAGGCTCAGAAACCCTTTGCTCAGGTGTTATGGATGAATTAGCTGACTAGAGTGTGACACTTCCAGCCTAGAATATTGAACCTTTTCACAATATTCTAATTTTCTGAGATTGCAAATTTGGGGTTTTCATAAACTGTAAGCCATAATCATCCAAATTATAACAAATAAAGACTTAAAAAAATCTCGCTTTGCATGTAATGAGTCTCTCACATATATTAGTTTCACCTTTTAAGTTGCATTACTGAAATAAATGAACTTTTGCACAATAATCAAATTTTTCGAGTTTCACCTGAATTTATTAATGATCTTGTAGCAGACTTGCATAGTAAAATATCTATTTTTGCAGATGATACTAAACTGTGAAAAGTAATTAATACGGAAGAGGGCAGTATACTGCTACAGAGGGATCGGGATAGATTGGAGACTTGGCCAGAGAAGTGGCAGATGAGATTTAACACTGACAAATGTAAGGTTATGCACATGGGAAGGAATAATGCAAGTCACCCGTACATACTAAATGGTAAAACACTTGGTAACACTGACATGGAAAAGGAACAAGGAATTTTAGTGAACAGCAAACTAAGCTGTAAAAACCAGTGTCAAGAAGCTACTGCCAAGCAGACATAGCAGAGCTAGAGAGGGTTCAGAGGAGGGCAACTAAAGAAATAACTGGAATGGGTGGACTACAGTACCCAGAAAGATTATCAAAATTACGGTTATTTACTTTAGAAAAAAGATGACTGAGGGGAGATCTAATATCTATGTATAAATATATCAGGGGTCAGTACAGAGATCTCTCCCATCATCTATTTATCCACAGGACTGTGACCATGACAGGGGGCATCATCTGTGTCTAGAGCAAAGAAAGGGAGTCATTTACTATCCTGAAATACGCCTATATTAGGTGTATTTCTGACACAGATTGTGGCGCAAAGGTTATTGGCGTCTCAATCTGCGACTGTTCCCCGCTCACATCAGGTCTAAAAAAAAGTGGGCGTGGTGTGGGTGGGGAGGGGCCGGTAGGCCCATCTCTTTCACCATTTTCTACACCTGTTTTAGACATAGAAAATGGTCTAAATGTAAGGCTGTAAGGCAGCAAGGAAGCTGTCTTACATTTAGACTGACGCACGATACGGTAAAGTAATGGTAAACTTTGGAAGATCCACTGCCAGCTATGGGGCTTTATTGAGACTGGCATCTAAAACACCGGTTTTAATAAATGATCCCCAAGGTTTGTACACAAACATAGAAGAGGATTCTTTACGGTAAGAGCAGTGAGACTATGGAACTCTCTGCCTGAGGAGGTGGTGATGGTGAGTACAATAAAGGAATTCAGGAGGGGCCTGGATGTATTTCTGGAGTGTAATAATATTACAGGTTATAGCTACTAGAGATGGGTCGTTGATCCAGGGAGTTATTCTGATTGCCTGATTGGAGTCGGGAAGGAATTTTTTTCCCCTTAAGTGGGGAAAATTGGCTTCTGCCTCACAGGGGTTTTTTGCCTTCCTCTGGATCAACTTGTAGGAAACAGGCCGAACTGGATGGACAAGTGTCTTTATTCAGCCTTATAAACTATATTACTATATGTATGTCAACACGCTGCTTTGGTTATTATATGGTACAAAGAAACGAAAAACGAAGTTAGAGATCTAAACTGAAATTAATCAAGCCTGGATGCTTACATATCTCCCAAAGAAGTGAATGGAGAGAGCCACCTCTCTACTCCGATGTCTAGCCCTTTATATCAAGGGGTGACGTGTGCAGAGAACAGGAATGTTACAAAAGCAGTGCTCCAAGGATTCAGCCCTGCCCCACGGTGCTCCAACTTACTCATTTTTCTAAGAATAAAAACGCAAATATCTCTGCAGCTGTTTAACATACAGACAAAAGAAATGAGTTGTCTTAATCAGCATGATCAACCCTACCAGGTAGCATGCTGGTTTTAAAACCTTGATTATGCTGACAGAGGCTCTTTAAATGAATGGGGACTTTTTTCCACTACCTTATATCTCTGTAGATATCCAATTCTTTCTCCCACCGTAGCCTCCATATCAGATATTTCACTCTTCAGTTTGTCATTTTCTTTCCGCAAATGTTGTTCCATTTCCAATAATGTGGTGTACCTCCTGGTCAATGACTTCTCATTCACTCGCAGAACAGTCATTTTTCTAGAGTTTTCTGCCAGCAACTGTTTAATCTCATCTGGCTCCATCTTGAGTGCTTCTAGCAAATTCTGTGGTGTACAATAGAGGAAAATGCATTATACTTCAGTCCAGTCTGGAAATGTACAAGAGTATTAAATAAGCTCACTGTGGGGATGCAGACCAATAACCGCTGTTCAATAATTTAAGTAACTTCATAATTCATGTATTTTTAATTTTAACTCCTAACAGTCCCACTGAAATTGGAAAATTTATCCTGAAAGTGTCACTTTTTTTGTTCAAACAATATTCTATTTCATTTTACTTTCTCTCGTCATTTGAAATGAATGATAAGTAAACAGGAGATACATTGGCTCACACTGTTTGTCAGTCTGATGTTCAAGTGGGTACCAGGCAGCACTACCCCATGGATACATAGCACATCCAAATTTTAACCAAATACACGCAAGTACAACAAAAATTTGTGGTCATTTCAGGACATTTATATTTCATAAGCTCAGCACAGATTCATGAATATTGCCACTTCTGATTAATTATAAGATGCAATGTTTCATTTAAAAGACCCTTCAAAAGGAAAGTATTAACAGGGTTTTCCAGGAGTTCAATACTGATGACCTATCCTCAGGATAGGTGATCGGTGGGGGTCCAACTCTTGACACCCCAGCTGATCAGTGCTGCGTCTTCCTCACAGCTTACTAAGCACAGCGCTGTTCATTGGACAGTGTCTGGCCTAGGTCATGCTGCTCACAAAAGAGCGCTGCAGCCTCTTCAAGCAAGTGAGCAGCAGGGATGCCGGAAGTCGGACTCCCATCAATCAGATATTGATGACCTATCCTGAAGATCAATATCGAAATTCTGGAAAAACCCTTTATATAAGCTAAACGTGTTAAAGAGTATCCATCAGCAGATTTTTACCTGTGACACTGGCTGACCTGTTACATGTGCACTTGGCAGCTGAAGGCATCTTTGTTGGTCCCATGTTTATATGCACCAAAATTGCTAAGAACAATGATTTTTACTATGCAAATGAGCCTCTAGGAGCAATGGGGGCGTTGTCATTACGCCTAGACGTTCAGCTCTCTCTGCTCTTTGATTGACAGGGTCAGGCAGTGAAAACATTATAACGCCAGCTCCTGTCAAAGTGCAGAGGGTGCAGCAGTTGCAGAGAGAGCAGAGCCTCTAGGTGTAATGGCACGCCCCCCCCCCCAATTGCTTCTAGAGGCTCATTTGCATATATTAAAACTTCATTTTACTCAGCAGTATAGGCACATGGGACCAACACATATGCCTTCAGTTGTCAAAATAACCCCTTTAAGGGGATTGTGCAAAGACAAAAACGTATCTATCCAAAGGATAGAGAATAAGTATCTTATTAGTGGGAATCAACTGCCAGGATGCCCACTAATCACAAGAGCGGGGGTTTCATGTGGTTTACTTGGCTATCTCTGGCAGTCCCATAAAGAATGAATTGAGTGACATATGCTTGACCCCTGCAGCTCCATTCATAAAGGGATACATCCCGATTCTCACATCATGCTTTCTTAAAGGAGTTCTGTAGCTTTTTCTTACTGATGATCTGTCCTCTGGATAGATCATCAGGATCTGATCGGCAGGGCTATGACACCCGGGACCCCCGCCGATCAGTTGTTTGAGAAGGCAGTGGCGCTGGCAGTACCGCTACGGCCTTCTCATTGTTTCCCGCAGGCCCAGTGACGTCATGACTAAGATCAGCGAATTTTATATTTTGAAGTTCGTGTTGTGGTATTTACTGAATTGTGTTATGGATTCCGTTACCACGGACTATAACGCAATTCCATAACGGAATGCCTTTAATAGAAGTCTATGGCCTGCATAACAGATCTGTCCGGTTTACGTTAAGCAGGAAATGACTCTCCTGCATAACGGAAACGGGACAGATTCGTTTTGCAGCCCATAGACTTCTATTATGACGGAATGAATAACAGAATGTCTCTAAAGGCATTCCGTTATGGTCCGTGGTAACAGAATCCATAACGCAATTCAGTAAATACCACAACACGAACTTCAAAATATTAAATTCGCTCATCCCTAGTCATGACTAGTATCACTGACCTGGGCGAGGCTAAGCCCTGTTCACTTCAATGGAGCTTAGTCGCGTCCAGGCCAGTGATACTACTCGTGACCTCACTAGGCTTGTGGGAAACAGCACCGCTGCCCTCTGAAACAGCTGATCGGTGGGGGTCCTGGGTGTCAGACCCCCGCTGATCAGATGCCGATGTTCTGTCCAGTGGATAGATCATCAGTAAGAAAAAGCTGCAGAACCCCTTTAAAATAGTGAATGTCATGAGATGAGCTGCATTGTACTGCCAATACTACCTCCTGCATAAATCACATTAGTAGCAGTGGATTTACCGTATATTCCTTTATTTGTACTGTGTCCTGTTCTTTTTCACTTTCCAATTTTGAAATATCTTCCTTCAGTCTTTTTATGTCCACCTGAAAAGATTCTTTTTCACTGCACAGAGAGAAGCAGCAAAAAAGATAAATGTTTAAACAGAAACACTAGCAGGTCTATAGCTTTAAACAAAGACATACAGCTGTTCAACCTGCCAATATATAATCTATATAAAATATATAATCTCTCCAATCATATCCCATTTACCTCTCATATTCCTTGTAGATGAGACCCTGTTGATGACGCATCACTGCAAATTTTCTCTTGTAATCTTCTAGCGCTTCCTCCAGTTTCACAAGTGACTTTTCTTTAGACTCTACTTCCTGAAATAAAATATAAAAGACGTCAGGATATTAGGTTCTTATAACGGTCAAAGGTAACTTATCAGTGTGCAGGGATACACGTACAAACTATCAGAATATATTTATCAATCTGTGAAGGGCATTAGAAAAGACAAGCTGCAGTTTTCCAAATTTAAAAGGGAATGTGCCTCTATAATTTTTTGCAGTCACGTAAAACCAGATATTGACACATTTCCTTTTTTCTGACATGTTTTTATTTTCTGATTTTAGATTTTTATGCTATTCCCTGTATAATGGCATCCATCTTGCCCGAGATGTTCTTAAAAGCATTAAAAATGCTTTACAGCAGCCACTATGGCCCATAGACACAATAAACTGTAGGGACTCATTGTCTTCTAATGGAGAGTTATCTACACATGCTGTGTGACCTGAGAGAGAGAGATACATAAGTGCACTACTCTGGGTTTCTCAGCAATATATATGTGTTGTCTGGCGGGTACTCTCTCATTCCGGAAAGCACCTAGAATGCGTAGTATGTGTGCAGAGTATTGTAGGCCAGGCAATGACCCTCTGGGTTTCTGAGAAAGATATTAAAATTAGTTATCTTAGTGGTGCTCTTTATCATTAGGGAGACCTAAAAATTATACATGGTGACTATTGTATCCCAGACAACACTACTCTTGGTTTCTAGGGAAAATATATGCAAATTTGCATATCAGATAAGAAGGGGGGGGGAAGCCAGTGTAGCAAACTAGTCTTAAAAAAAAAAAACACAACTTTTACAGCAATTAAAACATATTTGATTTGCAAAGAAATCGATTTCTACCCCGTTCAAACTTTTTCCAAATTTCAACGAATCGGACCTGGAATGTATTGCAACAAATTCGCTCATCTCTACTGTTATTACACAGTAAGCGGCACACTTACTGTATAAATTGGTTGTCCACTTTCTATCACATTATATCCTATATGATAATAAATTCAACAATACACACTCATAGGCAACAGTTCAAATAAGCTCCCAGTTCATGATCCATACTCATAAATCCTTAGGTGTCAACCACCTTGAATATCTCTTTTATTGGCGCGCAGAATGCTTACTAGAACATGTGGTATGCACAGTCTTCTTTCACCCTGGCCTCCTCACACTCAATGCAACGTTTTGGGAGATACCGCCTATTTGTTATGCGTATGAAAGGCAGAGTATACAGGATTCTCTGGGATTAACTTAAAATGGTCGCCAACAACAAGTTCTAGAGTGTGAGCAGGACTGAGTACCTCCACTTGCAGAGCTGCTATGTGGAGTGAGAGGCATCAGTACACATTACACTCTGGCAAATTCTACCTATAGGTGAGTTTCCAAGTCCGGCTTCTCAGCCATGATGACATATCATAGACATGATCGCATAATTACTATCTATTGTAGTGCAATGGAGTGAGGCTCCACCCCCTCAGCAGCTCTGCAAGTGGTGGCAACTAGGGATGAGCAAATCAACTTCGGATGGTATATCCGAAGTTAATTCACTAAAAACTTTGTTGTAGTACTGTACAGAGTGCCCGCTCTGTACAGTATTAGAAGGTACAGGCTCCCATGAGCCGAAGTTATTACTTTGCGAGGTTGTGCGAGACTTCAGGAATTAATTATTACTGTAAAAAACCTTGATACCGAACTCTGGTTCAGTTTCTAGTGGTACCATGGAAGCAAGAACTCCATACAGTATTACAACAAAGTTTTTAGCAAATCAACTTCGGATGTGACATGGCAGTGATATTTTAACCGCTGTTCTACTTATTGTTTGATCTTATATGATAACTCATATGCTAGAAAGTAGCACACGCTATAATAAATTATAGGTGGCATTCTAGAAACCTCTGCCTGGCAGTCACATAAGCGGAGGTTAAATGTCTCTCCGCTAACGAGAAAGTACAATGGAGCAAGGTTGGGGAGGCATGGAGTAGTAAACAGGTCATAACAAGTCATTTTGCAATAAAATTGCATAAAAGTGTTGTAAATTTGCATAGTATTATTTGCATAATCTGAGTCATCATGAAATAACTTCTTTGAGCCCATAAATCCCACCAAAGTGATCTTTGAACACATATACATGACATGATAGAGGACCATTTTTGGCAAGATTTTCCTTTTGAGGGATAACCAATTACAATGAAAACATATACTTAGGTATGGCTGAAATAGGAAGAAAAATATAAGTTTCTGTGGTGCAAATTGAGCCACAAATATGGCGAATTTGGCTTAGTAAAAATGATAAGGTACTGCAAATGAAAATGCTCTTCCAGAATACCTGCAGAAGATGCAAGAGATACTCATTCATAGAATTGATAAGATTGGTGCTCGATAGAGACATTCCGTCAGGAAGGTTAATAGCTTTGAACACGATGTTGGCTCCTTCTGTTTGACGAAGAAGCGTGACTTCATTTTCAAGGTGTGAAATCTAGGAAATAGAGAGACGTTATAGTCATTTTTGCAAAACAAACGTTTTCTAGTAAGATTGCAAACTCTAAAACAGCGCTCCCTATAGATGGGCACCTCTGGTTTGGCCGACATCCCTAGTCAAATCTCAAAGCCCTAAAACAGGACAGATGGAGGCTTAGAGATGGCTATCTATATGTGGCCTAAAGAGACAGTTTTATTGCTTCTGAAGGAGAGCTTATTTGCATATTTTTTCAAGAGAGCATTGCCTGTAAAAAACTCAAGCTAAATCTCCACAAGGAGAATCAGAACCCATGACGAGCATTTCCCTAGCTTTGTGATAATTTAAATATTTAATCTTTTAGGAATAAAAGAAAAATGCAGAAACTAAACTTGTTTGTATTGAAAAAATGAAGACTTTTGGTATAAGGAAGATCAAAAAAAAAAAAAAAAAAAAAAGGTGCCCCCCCCCCGGTACATATCGATGGTTTTGTGTACACATGCACATACCTTCTCAGTAGCTTTAGCCAACCGGTTTGAAAAATTTGCAGCTTCTTTCCTCGATCCTTTCAGTTCTTGCCTTAACTCCTCGTTTCTACCAGTGAGTTGATCAACCTGGGCTTTCAGATGTATACCAACATCAAACATACCGCTGGTATTCTTTGACTCGAAAGCCTAAAAAGATTGATTTTCACTTTCAATTTCAATCAGAACTTAATAACTGGATAGTATGAAGATTGTACTTTTCTTAGAGAAAAGTCTTCACACGACCCAGTACATTTTCTGCACATATAAGATGTTGACTTTTCAAGTTCAAGAGAGTCTCCATCTAGTACCATCTAAGCAAGACAATGTAAGGGTCCATTCACACGTACGCAAAACACAGACACCGGCCATGTGCGTTCCGCATTTTGAGGTCCGCACATGGCCGGCACTATAATGGAAATGCCTTTTCTTGTCAGTGTCTGGGGACAAGAATAGGACATGTTCTATTTTTTTGTGGGGCTGCGGAACGGAACTGCGGATGCGGACAGCACACTTTTAGGGCCCCATTGAAAATGAATGGGTCCGCACCCGTTCAGCAAAATTGCGGAAAGGATGCGTGTGGACCCATTTTGCGGACGTGTGAATGGACCCTTAGTATAGACTTCTTGTCTCACATGTATGTGGTTTAGAGGAGGAACATTCAAGAGAATTTAGTATTAAAATCTGGTGAAAAAAGCTATAATTTACTGCTGGAGGCCTAAAGGTGTACATATAATTATGGACTATCCATGATACATTTTAATTGTGGATTTCTGTGCTGGACTTGGTTATATCTCAAAGTGCTGGAGTTTCTATTATGCTGCGTTCACCATTTACCGCTGCCGATGCTTCCAGGCACCTGATTAGGATCAAATACTGAGCCTGAAGCACGTGTTTGCTTCCAATATGTCTCCACATAACGTTTTATTAAATAAATAGATACAATATAAAAAATAAAAAAAGAATACACATCATTAATTGTCTATATGCATACATCTAGCTAAAAAATAATATAAAGATGTAAAGTCTAGGACTGATTCTCTCAATACATAGGGTATGTTCAAGCAGTGTCTTAGTCAGTGGAAATTTGGCATCGATTCGGCATAAAAAAGGATCTGGTGACTGTGTGGAATCCGCCTCGGTTTAGGTCCGTGATTGCGCCAAGAAAGAACACATTATAAACCGCAGCTGCATGAACAGCAGAGGGACCTCCTAATCGGAGGTGGATTCCATGGAACCCTATACTGCTGAGTAAATGGCTGCAGTGAGTATGTGCAGTACATTGTATGGCTTTTTCATTGCTGCAACCTCCAAACAAAAACCAGAGGTCAAGGCTCAGCACTAGAAACGGCAGGGAGCTAAGGCTACTTTCACACTAGTGCTTTCCCTTTTCCATAATAGGTCGTCAATAGCAGGGGGGGGGGGGGGATGCTTCTGTTTTTGACAGATCCAGCAAAAAAGCTAGTGTGAAAGTAGCCTTAGTGGTGAGTATATGTTTAGAAACTCCATCAGAAATATCTGATGAAAAAGGCCTGCATACAGGAATAGTTTGTTCGGTAAGATGCCGGACTCCCAAATGGACATCTGATGGACACCACTGTAGTCAAAAGAGTCAATCCAGAGCCATTCGTCATGTACCTGATGCAGCACTTCCTCTGTTTTAGTTGTTTTGCTCCTATAAATCCCTAACGGTGATGTGAACACTGCCTTAAAGGGGCTGTCTCATCTGGAAATGTATGGCATATCTCCTATCTCGAGAACAGAGCCCTATCTTGCGCTGCCGTCAATGTAGGCGTCCACTTCTATGAGACTTCAGAAAATAGCCGAGTGTGCTTACATGCACAGCCATCTCTCCATTTACAGCAGTGTCCTGTGGATATGCCATAAATGTCCAGATGAGAATATCCCTTCAACTGCTTTTTGGTGTCCATCTCAGGAGCTGTGGTTAAAGCATAAAGGCTGTGGCTTACTTATGGACAGAGCTCCATCAGGTTTTGAATCTGATGTGTGAACACATTTGTACAGTACATGCATTCTGTTCAGACTTTGAGATGTTCTCATCAACTCACATGAACCAGTCTCTCTAAACTAGGGATGGCTAGAGTTGCTTCACTCCCTATAAAGCTGGAGTCCTTTTGAGAGTCCTTGATGGCTTGTAAGATTTCTCCCATTCCTTGTTGTAGCTGCTTATTTTCTTCAGAGAGTCCTTTCACTGAGAAACAAAATCACTTTCATGAGAAGTGATCACATATATTTCACAAGTACAGACACATTGACTTCTATTATAGGTGTAGATTAGTGGGTGAGAAAAAAATTAAGAACTTCGGTCTGCAATAATTGTGTTCATTTGTTTTTGTTTTTTTTTAAATTGGTTGAATGGATTAATTAGTTACAGAAGAATTCAGAAACTGAAGGAGATTTACAACCTGTGTGAACCTTCAATTGAAAATATTCCTCTTTCTCCACTTATCTGACCTCTTTCTTCTTCACCTGTGCCTCCTAAACTCTGAATTCACTGATAAAATCTGTACGGCAAAGAGGAGATGATAGATTTTCACCGAGAGATTAAAAGAAAACTACCACAGTGAAAATGCGGTGCAATCCAGAGGCAGTATGTTCTAGAGCAGAGAGCGGGAGGAGCTGAGCAGATCGATATATAGTTCTATGGGAGACTGTGAGAGGTCCTACTTACTAAATGACAACTAAGGCTCTATGTTTAGTCACAGTTAGCTGTCTAAGTCTAAGACTCCTACAGAAACATTTTACTCAATCATTTCCCGTAAAATGATATATCAATCTGCTCAGCTCCTCCTGCTCTATAACATATTGCCTGCAGATTGTGCTGCATTCTTATGGTGACAGAGTCTTTTTAAATGCTGCCAATAGAAGTATATGGAGAGAGGAGTAGGAGGAAGAAACAGCTGTGAAGAGAGGCAGAGATATACAGAGATGCTGCGAAAAGCTCTAAATCGGTTTTCTAGCTCACCCCAGTTCTGGATTCACAGCAACACTTCTTAGTACTGCTGTACTATATCCTCAATGCTGCAGCTTGAGTGTGGGCTACAGAGATATAGAGAAAGAGGTTCTCCTTCTCTCTCTGTGAGCCTTATGTGGGAGACATCCTAACAGCTACCCTTTCGCTAAAAACTTCTATAGGTAGCTGTAACTGATCGCTCAGTGAAATTGCAAAGTTCTCTCCTCTCTGGATAAAGATTTGATAGGGACAGCTTAGGAAGCAGGGGAAGGAATAATGAGCCTGATAAGGAGAAAAAAAATGCAAGAACCAATCTCAGCAAGTGCTGCAGTTCATGAAACAGGGTTGTCCGTTTGGTGTGCTTTGAATATTTAAATCTGCGTGAGGCCTTATTCACACGTCCGTAGTGTGTTTTGCGGAAACACGGATCCGCAAAACACGGACGGCTGCAATGTGCATTCCACATTTTGCGGACCACACATTGCTGGCACTATATAGAGAATGCCTTTTCTTGTCCGCAATTGCGGACAAGAATAGGACATGTTCTATTTTTTGCGGAAACGGAAACACGGATGCGGAAACACGGATGCGGACATCACATAGTGTGCTGTCCACATCTATTACTGCTCCTTTGAAATGAATGGGTCTGCAACCCTTCCGCAAAATTGCAGATGGGATGCGGATCCATTTTGCGGACGTGTGAATTAGGCCTTACAATAACATGTTATTGTAATTTTATGTTACAATTACATAAAATTTATAACAAAACGGGGGATTAGTACAAAGATGAGAATATATAAATGAGTAATATTGCTTTTATTAATATTTCCTGCCACATAGATCACCGCATCACATTATTTGGAGAAATATACGATTACTTACATTTTGACTTTAATTCTGCCAGAACTGTTTTGCTTTGCTCCAGCTCTCTTTCCTTGTCATTCAGTTGCTTTGTCAAATGTTCATTCTTGAAATAAAACATAGTTTAAAAAAAAAAAAAAAAAACAACAACTGTACGGGAGGCAAAACCTGAACCTCAGGAACAAAAGATTTGTAAGAAAAAAAAAAACTAAAAAATATTAACCACTTGATAACTGGGGTATTTCAAGCTTTAAAGGGATTTTCCCACAAAAGTAAGTGTTCACGTATCACTATAATATGCCATAACTTACTGATCGATGTGGCTCTGACTGCTTGAATGAAGAGATAAACCTTTAAAAATGCAATCACCCGGGCATTCATCTCAGGGTACTTTCACATTTGCGGCATAGCTATCCGGCAGGCTGTTTCGGCGGGTGAACAGCCTGCCGCTCCATCCCCATTGACTATAATGGGGCGGGGGGCGGAGCTACGGCGCAGCGCGTCTGTGCATGGCAAGGATCGCCGGACTAAAAAGTCAGACCTGCAATACTTTTAGTCCGGCAATCTCCGGCCGTGCACTGCCGTGCTGCGCCGTAGCTCCACCCCCCGCCCCATTATAGTCAACGGGGAATGAGTGCCAGCACGGCAGTGCACGGGTACTTACAGCATGGCGGATCCGGCAGGCTGTTCACCAGCAGGAACAGCCTGCCGTATAGCTATGCCGCAAATGTGAAAGTACCCTTATCAGAGTAGTTGTAGTTACACAGCACTGCCACTAGAGTGTCGACAGCGTGCAGGTTAACAAAGAACAAAACTTGGTGGTTGCACGAGCGGTGGCGGTCTTTTCAAACAGCTGATCAGTGGGGGTGCCGGGAATCGGACATGCCCTGATCTGATATTGATGACCTAACCTGAGCATGGGTCATCAATATGGGAAAAGCAGACAACCCCTTTAAGCACAGAAGCTCATTAACTGTGTATGTCTGGGAGTGTTGATATTCATCTGTACAACCATTATGTTACGGCATACCCTAGTAACAGGCCATAACATTAAATTAATGTCAATATGCAAAATAATGGCATTCACACTTCCGAATGAATGGGTCCGGATCCGTTCTGCAATTTTTGCGGAACAGGTGCGGACCCATTTATTTTCAATGAGGCTTTAAAAGATGCAGACAGCACACAAAAAACCCCCCAAAAAACGGAACAGACACCGAAAGACAATACGCTGGTGTGCATGAGGACTTAAAGTGCCTGGCATGTGCGGTAAGCCGGTGTCCGTGTTTTGCGTATCCGCAATTTGCGGACCACAAAACACTTGCGGACGTGTGAATGGACACTAAAGGCGTTGCCTAAGAAAAAACACATAGAAAAGGCCAGGGTTGAAGTTAAAACAATAAAAGAATGTATCGTCCCCCAGATGCAGCCATAAAGTTATGTTTGTGGCTGCAGCGATGACAACCAATGTATTGGTCATGACGCGGTAAATCACTGCAGATGTGACGTTTCCATATACCGCACATGGCTGCTGCAGCCAATCGCTGGCCTCAGCAGTCTTGTGCTGTATCCCTCCGAGGCCGGCAAATGGCTGCAGCAGTCATGCCCGGTATATGAGAACGTCACATCTGCAATCGCACAAAAAGCCTGTCTGAGAAGATCAAAGCTAGAGTGCCAAGGGTTTGAACCAGTGAGTAAACTTTCTTTGATTGCTTTAACACCTTTCAGCCCCCCTCCCCCCAATCTGGTGCAGATGATCAGTCCACAGTCTAGTGTAAATGGTGCAGATGGTCAGTCCACAGTCTAGTGTAAATGGTGCAGATGGTCAGTCCACAGTCTAGTGTAAATGGTGCAGATGGTGAGTCCACAGTCTAGTGTAAATGGTGCAGATGATCAGTCCACAGTCTAGTGTAAATGGTGCAGATGGTCAGTCCACAGTCTAGTGTAAATGGTGCAGATGGTCAGTCCACAGTCTAGTGTAAATGGTGCAGATGGTCAGTCCACAGTCTAGTGTAAATGGTGCAGATGGTGAGTCCACAGTCTAGTGTAAATGGTGCAGATGATCAGTCCACAGTCTAGTGTAAATGGTGCAGATGATCAGTCCACAGTGTAGTGTAAATGGTACAGATGATCAGTCCACAGTCTAGTGTAAATGGTGCAGATGATCAGTCCACAGTCCAGTGTAAATGGTGCAGATGGTGAGTCCACAGTCTAGTGTAAATGGTGCAGATGATCAGTCCATAGTCTAGTGTAAATGGTGCAGATGGTCAGTCCACAGTCTAGTGTAAATGGTGCAGATGATCAGTCCACAGTCCAGTGTAAATGGTGCAGATGGTAATTCCACAGTCTAGTGTAAATGGTGCAGATGGTCAGTCCACAGTCTAGTGTAAATGGTGCAGATGATCAGTCCACAGTCCAGTGTAAATGGTGCAGATGGTGAGTCCACAGTCTAGTGTAAATGGTGCAGATGGTGAGTCCACAGTCTAGTGTAAATGGTGCAGATGATCAGTCCACAGTCTAGTGTAAATGGTACAGATGATCAGTCCACAGTCCAGTGTAAATGGTGCAGATGATCAGTCCACAGTCCAGTGTAAATGGTGCAGATGATCAGTCCACAGTCCAGTGTAAATGGTGCAGATGATCAGTCCACAGTCTAGTGTAAATGGTGCAGATGATCAGTCCACAGTCTAGTGTAAATGGTGCAGATGGTAATTCCACAGTCTAGTGTAAATGGTGCAGATGGTCATTCCACAGTCTAGTGTGAATGGTGCAGATGATCAGTCCACAGTCTAGTGTAAATGGTGCAGATGATCATTCCACAGTCTAGTGTAAATGGTGCAGATGATCAGTCCACAGTCTAGTGTAAATGGTGCAGATGATCAGTCCACAGTCTAGTGTAAATGGTGCAGATGATCAGTCCACAGTCTAGTGTAAATGGTGCAGATGGTCAGTCCACAGTCTAGTGTAAATGGTGCAGATGGTCAGTCCACAGTCTAGTGTAAATGGTGCAGATGGTCAGTCCACAGTGTAGTGTAAATGGTGCAGATGGTCAGTCCACAGTCTAGTGTAAATGGTGCAGATGGTCAGTCCACAGTCTAGTGTAAATGGTGCAGATGGTCAGTCCACCGTCTAGTGTAAATGGTGCAGATGATCAGTCCACAGTCTAGTGTAAATGGTGCAGATGATCAGTCCACAGTCTAGTGTAAATGGTGCAGATGATCAGTCCACAGTCTAGTGTAAATGGTGCAGATGATCAGTCCACAGTCTAGTGTAAATGGTGCAGATGGTCATTCCACAGTCTAGTGTAAATGGTGCAGATGTTCAGTCCACAGTCTAGTGTAAATGGTGCAGATGGTCATTCCACAGTCTAGTGTAAATGGTGCAGATGGTCATTCCACAGTCTAGTGTAAATGGTGCAGATGGTCAGTCCACAGTCTAGTGTAAATGGTGCAGATGTTCAGTCCACAGTCTAGTGTAAATGGTGCAATTGGTCAGTCCACAGTCTAGTGTAAATGGTGCAGATGGTCATTCCACAGTCTAGTGTAAATGGTGCAGATGGTCAGTCCACAGTCTAGTGTAAATGGTGCAGATGATCAGTCCACAGTCTAGTGTAAATGGTGCAGATGTTCAGTCCACAGTCTAGTGTAAATGGTGCAGATGTTCAGTCCACAGTCTAGTGTAAATGGTGCAGATGGTCAGTCCACAGTCTAGTGTAAATGGTACAGATGGTCAGTCCACAGTCTTCTAGCGTAAAAAGGCTGTGCATGGTCAGTCCACAGTTTACTATAAATGCATGGTAAGTCCACAGTCTAATATAAAATGTTTTTTTTTTTATTATTTTAAATTTTTAATTTTTACTTTGGTGTACAAAAACTATTTTGTGGCTCGATAGGTGTCTAAGAGTTTTGTTTTTTAATGACTATACTGGTGCATTGGCTCACCAATATCAAACCAAAACCTGTTTCAGGAGGTAGACCCAAGGCTGTCAGCCGATTGCAGAGTTGATTTGGAGATGAACATCTTTTTATACTTATCTGCATTATTTAGATTAGGCTTGTTTACAAGGAAGAAAAAAAAATGAGCATGTTCAAAATGTTCTTATCTCTCCCTATATTGTAACCTTACATACAAAATTTGTAGCTCATATAAAGGCCATGTACACTTTCGGGGGCAATTTTTTTTATGACTGCATTTTACTAATTTTGGGCTAAAATCATTTTAATTGGTCTTTATTAAAAGAATATTACCATATTTTTTGCTCCATAAGAAACACTCCCCCCCCCCCAAAGTGGGGGAAAATGTCACTGCGTCTTATGGGGCGAATACTAATGAGCGGTTCCATTATGGAAGCGCTCATTGGTATCGGAGGACCGGGAAGCGGTGAATGCAGCGCTCCCCGGGCTCTGTACTCACCTGGTCCAAGAGAGCAGGAAGAGCGCTGGATACATGAGGCTGGGGGGGTTAATAAACGAAGCTGGGGACTGATATGAGGCATGGGAGGCTGATATGAGGCATGGGAGGCTGATATGAGGCATGAGGGTCTCATCTAAGACCTGAATGAGGGGGTCTTATTTATATTGGGGCTCTCATCTGAGGTCTAATTGGGGATAATTCACATTGGGGTCTGAGCTGAGGTCAGATTGTGGGTCTGAGCTGAGGTCTTATAAACATTGGGGGTTTGATCCGGTCCAATTGAGGGTCTTATAAACATTAGGGGTCTGATTGGGGCTGTGAGCCGAGGTCTGATTAACATTGGGGGTCTTATTGCTGGTCTTCTCTGAGGTCTAATGAAAAATATTTTTTTCTTATTGTCCTCCTCTAAAACCTGTGCGTCTTATGGGTCGATGCGTCTTATAAGGCTAAAAGTACAGTAAGCAGTTCTGTCACAAAGGTTTAATTGTTTTTCTAGTTGTGTAATTCATACTTTTCACTTTCATTTTCTTTTTGTCATCTAATAACCTTATCTCTAAACCACTAAAAGGTCATAAATACTTATTTAAGCCACAAATTGAGCTATAATGAGTGTTTATAAGGTCAAAGATCAGAGATAACCTGCCCATCAGCTAAGCTGCCTGACGGAATAGCGAAAATTCTGATCCTCCTACTAGAGAATCTCAAAGCTGCACAAAGACAGCGGTTCAAAATTTTTGATAAAGACAAATTGAAAAATAGATTTTTAGCTCTAAATGAACACAATGCAATAATAATAAAAAATGCCCCCAAGAGGTGTACATAGCCTTTCATTCCAACTTTGCATTTTGTGAAAAAGAAAACACTCAGAGATCAGAATTTCAACTAACAATGTTTGATTTAATGAGCATATTTCTCATACGAGCAAGTTCAGTACTTAATTCTACTAAATGAGTCTTGACAGGATCTAAAAGACTTGGGTCAGCATGCCAAGAGTCTGTCATGTGATTGACCTCCTCTCGTTCTTCATAACTGATTGGCTGATAGAAATAGGCAGAACAGTTCTGGTCATCTTGTATAGGACCAGAAGGCGGCTGCATTACAAAGTGAGGAGAGTTTGACAACTCTGAGAACTTTTTTTCTACAGAAGTACTTGGAAGAAGCTCATGAATTTCCACTTGCCGATATCTTGAAGATCTATACTGTATTTTTTCGTGTTCTGTCTCAAATGTTTGACTATGTACATGATAGATATCAAAACGGTCTCTTTCACGAGTCTGCCTTGTGTCTAGCGCTGATCCATCTGCTTCTTCTCTATTTCTAATCTCATTTGACATTACAGTTTTATCACTAATAGGCGGTAAATCACTTCCATGCCTTCTGTCTGCCACATGACTAATAGAGCTGTATATGTTCTTCTTCACTGAGTCTCTATTCTGGAGTTTGGGTCTGGTCTCTCCATACTTTGATGAAACGGTCTGCTTCATATCAAATCTTGCTGAATGTAAATTTTCACTCAGATGTATGTTGTTTAAGCAACTGTCAATCATCTCTGAAATTTCAGTTGCTAATGATCCTAATGCTTTTCTTCCTACACACAGCTCAGATACACTTAAAGCTTGTCTGCTACATGGAGAGCCCTTCAAACTCCACCTTTCTTTCTGTGTCAATAAAATTTTAAAAATAATACACATATTACATTGCAATGAGAAAAAGGTTGGTAAA
Organism: Bufotes viridis; assembly: GCA_033119425.1. Lineage (NCBI taxonomy): Eukaryota > Metazoa > Chordata > Amphibia > Anura > Bufonidae > Bufotes > Bufotes viridis. The sequence goes on along the minus strand of CM065590.1, from coordinate 266,101,052 downwards.
AATGTGCTATGATAACTTATTCAAATTTTACATCTTTGTAATAAAAATTCATCCTTCTCAAACTGTAAAGCAGGACTCATTGGTTAGGCACCCTCCAGTTGTTGATGAGGGAAAGCAACAGAGCCAGTCTTGACATACTTTTCCCTTCTGCGGGCTCTACGTTTTAGTTTTCCCTGAGCGAGTGGGTTGAGAATAGCTGCTATGGTGTCTCCCATATACAGCATTTAGAGAAGAAGAGATTCTGCTCGCCTATCTATGTATGGCACACCCTCAGAAGCAGCATAGAGGACATTATATAGCAATATTGTCAGTACAGCTGTGAATCCAGCACTGGGGTGGGATAGTTAACTTGCTAATCAGCAGCAGAGATTTATCAAGACAAGCATTTCCTACACCAGTCTTGATTTCCTGTGAGCCTATTAATAAATTAGGTTCATCTCTGGCCCTCCGCATGCCAAAAGCTCATATCTACACCATTTAGGGTCTGGCATAGATTTGACCTATAATTTACACCAGTTATTGGCATAAATTATTGTAAATCCAAGGTGCCACCCCTAAACCAAGCCCTTCTACCATTTCTTACCGCATCCTCAGTCTTTTATGCAAACTCTGATTTGGATGGATGAGTAAGAAATAAGCCTGCTGGCTGTTTTTTTTTTTTTTTTTTTTCTGGCCATAACTTTATTTTTCTGTTACATATAACGTATTACATTTTATTACCTTTTTTTTTATTACCTTTTTTTGGAGTAATGAGATAAAAGCAATTGTGCCATTGATTTCTGCAATTTAATCTACGACATTCACTATGCAGCATGACTAGTATGTTACTGCTATTCTATAGGTCATTATGATTATGGCGATACCAAGTGTGTTTTATTTTAGGTGTTTTTTACTACTTTTGCACAATAATAGCACTTCTCATTATGTTACTGCATTCTAAGATCCAGAATCCTTTTAATTTTTATGCTGTAATAGTTGTATGGGGGCTTTTTTTTTTTTTTGCTGGGCAAGATGTAATTTTCTGTGGTACTATTTTGGGGTGGAGGTAAATAGAAGTATATATTCTTTTTTTTTTTATGTTGTTCACAGGGTGGTATAAATAACATGTTATCTTTATTAAATGGGTTTCAGCAAGCAGGATAAGATAACTTAAATGTGTTCATGTGTTTTTAACGCTTTTACAAAATATTTTTTTCAAAAGGGTTTTCCCATCTCAGACATTGTAGGACCCGTATCTACAATAAGAACGGAGCGGGGAAATGAAAGAAAGGGCGCACTGTGCATGCGCAGCCGCCCTTAATTCATTTCTATGGGGCCGCTGGCTCGGCTATTTCCATCTGCCCCATAGAAATTAATGGGAGCATGGGCCGCGCATGCGCAGTACGCTCCTATTCACTTCTATGGGAGCAGCAGGGAGCAGCGCTTGGTGGTGGACGGACCCCGGGAAATCCGGGATCCTCCAGCCACAGCACTCCCCGTTTCGTTCTCGTTGTAGGTGCGGGTCCCAGCGTTGGGACCTGTACCTATCAGACAATAGGGGCATATCCTAGCAATATGCCCCCATTGTCTCAGGTGGGAATACTCCTTTAATCAACATCAACTATTTATTAACTTTATTCTTTTTTTTTTGTCTCACCAGTAGTCATGACATTTTTAATGCACTGGTATACCTTGTATACTAATGTATTATAGCCCGTCACTAACAGTGACAGGCTGTCTATTTGGCGGTGTCTGTGACCCCGACTGCCATGGCACTACATGACTGCGTTTGCAGGGAGCTGATGGTGACAAACAATCCTGACCCTCTACTTGGCTAGATACTGCGGTCTCTATTCAGTACGGCATCTAGGAAGTTAAGCGGCCAGCATCAGAGTGCTCTCCAATGCCAGCCGTTACAGAAGGAGCATGGCTTCAGTTAGTGCTGGGCTCACGCAGTGATGAGTTGGGCTGTATCAGCGCAGCCTGTGAGTCCTGTTCAGTTTCTGCCGCCCTTGCCAGGATTAATTGTGCAGGTGGCAGGGACTGAACAGGCTGCGCTCTTGACCAAAGTAAGTCACATGCTTAGACTTATTTCAGACCGTAATCTATGATGCTTGTACAGCCATTATTGCGACCTCTGGTGTGTGCTGTGTATTGGATACATCAAGGCAACTAGTCTAGTGTGCCTGTCCCCTCCTCGCTCTGTGCAGACTTGTACAGGCAACTGTAACATGATCTCATGAGTGAACATGATTTGATCAGCAAATTCACAGTAAGTCGGCAGTTTAAAAGGAGGAGGGAAGAGGTTCTGTGGAGGAATGCCAAGTGGATAAAGTCATTTTTCTCTAAAATATATACTACAAAGTTTATTTAGTTGCCTGTATTAAGTTATGCAAAGTTTGTAAAAAGTACAGTGCCTATTTAATTATATGCTGCACCGCCCATTCTATAATTGCATTAAATAATGGTTTTGCGGCATAAAATATTCCTTTTGTTTTGTAGTTTAATATTATACTGGGTTCCGGAGTCAAATTTTGACCAATGGTGAGGCCTAGGTATCAATAAGTTCTGGCTGGTGAGGCACCAGTAGAAAGAACCTTAAAGAGGACCTTTCACCTGTCCAAAGTTTATTAGTCAAAAGTATGTACATGCAGAGCGCCACCCATGGATGTCCCTGCACTTACATGTATCCCTGGGTGCCGCTACGTTCGCCCGCTGTAGCCCCTGGTACCGGCGCACGCGCTGCTGCTAGTTTTGCCTTGGGCGGAGACATTCTCTTTTGCCCTGGGCGTCTCCTTCTCCCAGGCTGTAGCGCTGGCCAATCGCAGTGCTCAGCTCATATGCTGCAACCGCCCAGGATATGAGCTGAGCGCTGCGATTGGCCAGCGCTACAGCCTGGGAGAAGAAGACGCCCAGGGCAGAAGAGGATGTCTCTGCCCAAGGCAAAACTAGCAGCAGCGCGTGCGCTGGTACAAACTTTGGACCGGTAAAAAGTCCTCTTTAAGCAGCTGCATTTTACACTACTAAACTGATTATAATATTCATTATAATTATTAACAAATTAAAGTAGCACCCCAGTCATCAAGAGGTTCACAAGAAGAGGAGGGATTCATTAAATGCAAAGCCATCTATAGTAAAAAAGACAAGCAGTATGTGATTCCAGCATAATACCTGGTGACAGCCCTGCACTTATTGTAGTGACATGTCACCCACAGCAATATCCTAGACATATAGGGAGAGATTTATCAAACTGGTGTAAAGTAGACCTGGCTTAGTTGCCCATAGCAACTAATCAGATTCCACTTTTCAATTTGAACTCTGATTGGTTGCTATGAGCCAGGTCCACTTTACACCAGTTTGATAAATGAACCCCATTTGTTCTTATTTGTGACCATCTTACTGGTCTTCTGGGGCCTTGTATTGTTACATTTCTCAATTCTACTTGTATTGCTGTAGGAATGAGCATTACACAATCATTCTTCTTACCTTTCCCCTAATATCTTCCACATTGTCGATGAACATTAAACTGGAATTTTTCTGTTTTGATGTGAATTCCGTGAGGGAACTCTGATTCAAGAACAAGTCATCAGCCGCCAACCCTGGAACCCAAACATAATGCAACTCAAGTGGGGCAAACACGAAATACAACACATATTCAATTACATAGGGTGAACTTGATGGACCTGTGTCTGATCAACCCTTCCTGGTGAACTGCACAACATTGGTAACTTACCGCAATTATAACCCTCAACGCCTTTACTATTAGATATCTAGCACTTTTTAAAATGGTGACATAGTATCTGCCATCAGTACCTCCATAGTTTGATCTCTCTAAGGGCAAATTCAGACGGCCGTATGCTGCCCACAAAAATGCGGATCCTATTTTTTGCGGACAGTTCAGCTTTTCCGCAGAAAAACGGAGACTTCAATGTGGCCATGTCCTGATTTTCACTGACAAGTATAGGACATGTTTCATTTGTTTTGCTGAGCCGTGCAGTGGAAAAAAAGGCCCCATAGAAGTGAATGGGACAGCATCTAATCTGCAAAAAAAACGGATCCGCATTTTTGTGGCCAGCATACGGCCGTCTAAATGAGCCCTAACTATAAAGAATCCTTTCCTGTATTCATGTCTAAAGCACCTTTTCTCCACTCATAATGAATGCCCCCTGGTCCTGGGATGGAATAAATCATGTGTTTGTACAAGAGATCACCTCAACCACTTTTGAACCTTCTACAGCGATATTGTCTTAACATTAAAGAGGCCAAAACTGGTTATAATAATTATATTATATAGAGCAGGGTGGTCCACCTCCAATATTGCTAAATCAAACTGCCTGATAGTAAATCAGTCTTAGTAGCCCATAATAACCAATCCAAGCTCAGCTTTCAGTTCCTACAGGGCTCTGAAAAAATGAAAACTGAGCTCTGATTGGTTACTATGGGCAACTAAGACTGATTTATTATTAGGCAGTTTGATTTGGAGATACTGGAGGCGGGCTACTTTTTCGTGGGCCACCCTGTATATTTATGACGTCTTATGTGACTGAGTTTGGCACACAAGCTCTACAGTGAAGCAGCACGTGGAGGTCTCCGTCCCCGTACAGCACCATTCGCTTCTATGAAAGTTATGAGAGAAGCCAAGCATGTGTGCATGCTGGGAGTTGTAGTTTCATAGCAGCTGGAGTGCTGAAGGTTTCTGAGCTCCAGTCCAAGGTTTTAAAGCTGGTGTAACTGTTCTAAGGCCTCTTCCACACTTGCGTTCTGAGGATCCGGCAGGCACTTCCGTCCCGCCGGATCCGTCAGAACGCAAGTCGTCTGAAAGCATTAGAAGACTGATCAGGATCCTGATCAGTCTTCGAAATGCTTTGAGGTTACTATGGCAGCCAGGACGCTATTAAAGTCCTGGTTGCCATAGTAGTGAGGAGCGGGGAGCGGTATACTACAGTCCGTGCGGCTCCGGCGCTCAGAGTGACGTCAGAGCGCCCATGCGCATGGATCACGTGATCCATGCGATCACGTGATCCATGCGTGTGGGGTGCCCTGACGTCACTCTGGAGCGCCCGGGGAGCCGCACGGATGGTAAGTATACTGCTCCCCCGCTCCCCACTACACTTTACCATGGCAGCCGGGACTTTAGCGTCCTGGCTGCCATGGTAACCATTGAAAAAAAGCTAAACGTCGGATCCGGTGATGCGCCGAAATGACATTTAGCTTAATGCCGGATCCAGATTAATGCTCTTCAATGGGCATTAATTCCGGATCCGGCATTACGGCATGTCTTCCGGATTTTTGGACGGAGACAAATCCGTAGCATGCTGCGGTTTTGTCAACGTCCAAAAAACGTTCACGTACTGAACGGAAGACATCCTGATGGATTTCTCTCCATTCAGAATGCATTAGGGAAATCCTGATCAGTATCTTTCCGTCCTAGAGCCCCGAAGACGGAACTCTAGGACGGAAAGGAAAAACGCATATGTGAAAGGGGCCTAAACACATCAAGTCGGTGCCGAGTAACTTTTCATTATTATACTATTATTATACTATAATAAGAATAAATAAAAATAAAGCTATCACTGGTATATAAAAATCTATGAACTTACCAAGAGATGCCGATTTTTTTCCTTTTTCTTGAGCCAGCTTACGAACTTGTTTTTTAAGTTCAACACGTTCCTCTTCTAGTCGCTCAATCTGTTTTGTGGCAACATAAACTTTACTATCACAGTCCGTAAATTTACCGCTATCTAGACCAGAGCGGTGCATACAACATCACATTCTGTGAAGCTTGCTCAACAGACTGCAGGTAATCATATTCAATGCTAAAGTTCACACAGAGATGCCATATGAAAGTTTTCATAAAGCTCAAGCAATGGAAGCAAGCAATGCAACAATCAATCATTCTTGTGCACTTTTGCCCCACCTATCCCAAAGCGACCTTGATTAGGTGGTACATATAGCTGTGCTTGCTGAATGCACACAGAGGTAACAAGGAGCAGCACACTATATGTGCAGGGTCTGCTCTCCTCAATATAGATGTCCAACGGCATAGGTAGGTTTAAAGTAGGACCTGACTGACTGAGACCACCTTGGCGTGGGTAGGCGGGCACAGATGTGTTTTGATCAAGATATATTGGCTGAGAGTCTGAGATTTTATTATATCATAGTGAGGGCTTAGTCTATATACAATGTTTGCATCTATTGTGTTAGTGCATTATTGTCCTTGAGTTTTTCCTTATAAATGTTGCCATGTACATCCGCATATTTAGTCATCATATCGTGCAGGATGTTTTGTATCTTTTTCTGGGATTTTTCAATGCAACGATCAACTAGAAATTGAATAAAACATGGCTATGCATATACAAGTATTTTACTTACTGTATTTTTCACAGTATAACATTCTTCTTAGAAAGAAAAATCTTGCTAAAAAGTTCCTGCGTCATAAAGTCAGGGGGGGCTGGCAGTGCCAGATCTCCTGACCGCTTCCTTAATGGTTGGGCAGAATGCTTATAAAGCTCTCCATGTCTGATCGATTGTCCATAGCTGCACATCTCTCTGTCTTTCTACCCAGTGCACATCGGGGCAGATTTACAATTTGTGCAAAAAACCCGGTGTACATGCTTTCCATTGGTTTTATCAAGAGTTTTAGATACTTTTCTAACCTTTTTAGGCCTTGTCCAGCAAAGGAGTGTGTCGTAGATGGGGCATGGCTTCACAAAAGGGGGCGTGGCTTAACCACATCTGTGTATTAAAATTTTGACGCGTTTTTGGAGTAAAACTAAGCCAACTTATAGTCCGTTCCGTTTATTTATTTTTTTGCGGATTGTGCGGATGCGCTACCATTCATGTGCATGAGCCCTAAGGTCTATCCAGTACCCGTATTGCGGACCGCATTTGCAGATCCGCAATACATGGGCACCATTCCGCATCACGAATGCGGACCCATTCATTTCAATGGGTAAGCAAATCCAGAGATGCAGAACGGAATGACGGAACGGAACACTACCGAAACAATACGGAGTGGTTCCGTGAGGTCCTGTTCCATACTTCCGTTGAGCAAAAAGATAGAAAATGTCCTATCTTTTTGCGGAATGGGCAGATCACGGACCCATTCAAGTGAATGGATCCGTGATCTGCTGCGTCTGCCCCACGATCGGTGCCCGTGCATTGCGGGCTGCAATTTGCAGTCCGAAGCATGGGCACGAGGCTCACACGTTCGTGTGAAAGAGGCCTAAGACTGATGGTCTAGGTTTTCGGCAGTACTAGTAAAACTGCCTGATCATGTTCAGCTTTTTTAGGGAGATAACTGTACAGGATTTTTAGCTGCGCATTCCCCTCTCCTCCTGTCTGGTGTTAAGGATGATCAGTGCAGGAAAGGAACATTATAACACTTTTCAGATAAGGCTAATATATGGTCGAATACATGGGGTCTGTCAGACAACGTTCATGTATAACACAATTAACGCCTCTGCTAAACAGAAATATGAAATATGCACCACATTTCCAAACCTAGCCTAACTGATTCATGGTCTGTGCAGCAAGCAAACTATTAGCAAGGAATTTACAATGATATAGGTGTTAATCCCCAGTTATACATTAAAAAGGGCTACATCATTTTTTGTAAATTTTTACTACTGATGACCTATCCTCAGAATAGGTCATCAATATGAGATTGGCCGGGGTCTGACTCCCGGCACCCCTGTCGATTGACAGTTTGAAGAGAAGGCGGAGCTCGTATAAGCACTGCGTTCTCTGCTCTATTTACCTGCTCGCTGCAGTAATTGCAGTGGTAAGCAGGTGTAATTACGTAAGTACGGCGTTCCCATTAACTTCTATGGGAGGGCACTGTAGTATTCACTTCAACAGCAGACCTGAGGATAGGTCATTGATACTAAAAGGCGGACAACCCTGTTAATAAACACTTATTATTAACATAATGATTAAAAGTTACGTTTTTAAAACGAGGAATAATTTTGTCATATGGCAAACTGGGATTACAGATCCTCAGAATAGGTCATCAATATCCCATAAAGAGCGCTGCCTCCTCATCATTATACATGCCGCTTGTGAATGGAGTGAGTACTTGTAATTTGGCGGGGGGACAGACACCAGTGGTTAAAGAGGAGGCGGCGCTCCATGCGAGCGCCACTTCCTCTTTATTACACTGCCCGTCGTCTCAGAAATGCAGTGTAATAAAGAGGAAGTAGCGCTCGCATGGAGCGCCGCCTCCTCTTTAAACATGGGTGTCTGTCCCCCCGCCAATCAGATATTGATGACCTAGCCACATAAAGTATATGGGCAAGTCACTGCAGTAGTCATTTCGGGGAGGATTGGGGTGGCGGTGCTGGAGCAGAGAGGATTTAAACTACTGAGTACAACTTCATATTTTGTATATTATTTTAACACTTTTCATGCCTTACACCTTTTTTTTCTTTTTAACTCTGACCACCCTTTAACCCCTAAAGTTCATACTTTATGACTTTAACCAGAAAATCTAAGTTAGTGACATTAACCCCTCCATTGCCTAAAAGCGACTGCTGTTAATGATCAGGAAAGGAGGTGAGAGCTGACTTTATGTGATACAATCACCTCTGTTGTATGCTACGGCAATCCCATGTCCTGATATAGATTCATTGTTTCTGGTCAGCAGATCCCCGTGTGTACAACGTGATTTGCTGTCCGCATCAACAATTCTTTCACTTGATGAATAAGCATTGTATTGGGTAACTGAAGGGACCTTTACACAGGGCAAATTATCGGGAACGATCGGTGGCCCGTGTAAGACCACCAAGTAAGTTTTAATTACTATGGAAATGTTTTTTTCTTTTTCTGTTGTCTAAACCTGGACGCATCCTACAGTCAGGAGCACGCAATCAAACAGATCAGAGCTAAATAATAAAAAGCATCGCCACCCCACCAGTCCACCTCCACTTTCCCATCCAAAAATTATAAAATCTCCATTTTGTCTGAGCATGCAAAATCAGTAAAGACTGAATCCATTATATAACGTGCTAGCGAAGCATGAAAACAAATCCTACCTCCTTTAAAAGAACTTGATTTTCAGCTCTGTACTGCTGCTGTTTGAGAGTTTTCACATTTTTAAATTCAGTCAGGTCAATGACAGCTTTGGGATCAAGTCCTGTTATACAAGATATAAAATATTTAATTTTATAAGTTAAAAAATAAAAAGTGCTGACATTTTCACAGATGGGCAGGTCTGGACATATTGTTGCTTGGCCCTATCGACGTCAATGGGGCTGATCTGCAATGTCACACACAACCCGTAGACAGCTGGTAGAACGGTTTTGGAAGAAAGCAGCCGTATTTTCCAAACGTTGAAAGGTATGCCAGATCCTCCAGAGAGTAACACCTTTTATAGTAGCTGTCCGCTCAGAATACTAAATTATGGTTCACAAAGTAGCAAATCTGTTTATTGGCTGAAAATTCACAAAATATGGCAGCTTAAAGGGATTCTGTCACCTCTGATTACACAATTTCAGCTTTTAAACCAGTCATGCTCCACAGATTACCTTGAATCGGCTTTGCTTTTCTATACTGTAATCCGTCCAGTAGCTCAAAAACGATTTTTATCATTATGCTAATTAATCCTGAAGGTGCCCAGAGGGCGAAGTCTCGCGCAGACTCAGTACCCACTGAGGGCTGCGCCAGTGCGATGTGCTGGAGACTGAGGGCAGGAGCTTTATCGTTGTCACTGGGCATGCGCCGAGCCCAGTGACGTCCGATGCTCGCTCTTCCCTCAGTCAGCCTGGGAGGAAGCGCAGAGGAGACTTCGCTCAGCCGTCAGGGAGGGGGAGGAGAGGGAGGAGACGCTGTGGGCGGTTATGGATTCAGGAGGAAGGCGTGTTTTACTGAGTAGATAGGCGGGTTTGGGCACTGCAGGGGGGCGTTACTGGGCACACAAAGTGGAAGAAAACGCCCCTCTGGGCACCTTCACGATTAATTAGCATAATGATAAAAATCGTTTTTGAGCAAAACTACTGGACGGATTACAGTATAGAACAGCAAAGCCAATTCAAGGTAATCTGTGGAGCATGACTGGTTTAAATGCTGAAATTGTGTAATCAGAGGTGACAGAATCTCTTTAAGAGCAGGCCATTTACCACCCCTCCTGACCAAGTGCAGATCCCTGGCCCCCAGTGATCACTAAAACTTAATCGGAAAGAGCAGCATCACCGCTTCCTAATCTGTATACAGTGCTCATTGAGCACTGTGCATACAATAGTGAAGGCAAGGACGAAAAAAAAGAAAAAGAAAGCATCCAACCCTTTTCTGTCACTGACAGCGAGCTCCATGCTCCCATAGCTGAAGAATTAGCATGGAGCTGCGAAATCTGCAAGGACGTTCAGAAATGTCCTTGCAGAGAAAAGTGCAAACCGCACAGACAGATGTAATAATCACACTATCACCTGCTACACCCCCTCTCTCAACCCAACTTCTCTAATATGTTGAGTCTTTTTGCTTCTCTAATATCCAAAGAAAGTAAAAAGTTACCTAGACGTTCCCGGAGATCTTCATTTTCATCAAGAATATCATTTATTTTCAGCTCTAGTTTGTTGATATCTGTAGTAAGTGTCTCAGTTTCACGATCCCGTATTTTTAGAAGGGTCTTGAGGTCTTTAATTTCAGCAACCGCTTCTTCTAGACCGTAAATTCCCTTTAAGTGAACATATGGACATTTCATAACCATACGGAAAGAGCATTGTTAAGAACAGAATTCGTTTAAAACACTTAAATGGGTCTCCTATATTGATAAACCATCCTCAAGATAGGTCATCAATATCAGATCAATGGGGGTCCGACAACCAGCACCCCGCCGATCGGCTGTATGAGGACAGGAAGACAGACGGCACATGCACACTGGGCGCGCAGTCTCTTCCTGTACGCTGCTGCTTTGCTATAGACCTAGCAGCAGGAAGATAGACGGAAGACGGCACATGCGGCTGTATGAGGACAGTAAGACAGACGGCACATGCACACTGGGCGCGCCGTCTCTTCCTGTATGCTGCTGCTTTGCTATAGACCTAGCAGCAGGAAGATAGACGGAAGACGGCACGTGCGGCTGTATGAGGACAGTAAGACAGACGGCACATGCACACTGGGCGCGCAGTCTCTTCCTGTACGCTGCTGCTTTGCTATAGACCTAGCAGCAGGAAGATAGACGGAAGACGGCACGTGCGGCTGTATGAGGACAGTAAGACAGACGGCACATGCACACTGGGCGCGCAGTCTCTTCCTGTACGCTGCTGCTTTGCTATAGACCTAGCAGCAGGAAGATAGACGGAAGACGGCACATGCGGCTGTATGAGGACAGGAAGACAGACGGCACATGCACACTGGGCGCGCCGTCTCTCTACCTGTACGCTGCTGCTTTGCTATAGACAGAGCAGCAGAAGGATAGACGGAAGATGGCATGTGCAAACTGTGAGTGCCATCTCCTCATACAGCTGATCGGCGGGGGTGCAGGGAGTCGGACCCCCGCAGATCTGAGGATAGGTCATCAACATTAAAAGCCCAGAGAACCCCTTTGTGTTAGTGAACTCTTTGTGAAAACTGTATAATGGTATTATAAAAGAGAACATCCAGTTTAAACCTTGCAGTCCATGCAGAGCCCCGGCTTACCGCCTCGTACTCTTTCATTCTCCTAATGGCATCAATCAGGTCTTTATCTTTTTGCCGTGCATCATTCTCAGCCAATTCGGCGATACGTTCTGCTTCCCTAAGTCTTTGCTCTGTGAGCTGCACCGCTGCCTCAAGCCTCTCAGCACGATTAGCCTGTGCATGACTGGAGTTACCTACAGTACACAGGTTAAAAGAAAATTCAGGTAATAACTATTACTTGCCAATCTCTGTTTTCATCTTTACTGTTCAGTCCTTTGAAATGGTTACTTTTTTTTTATGTCAGCTGTCATACAGCTCGCTTAAAGGGGTTGTCGGCTCTGAGCAATCACTTTTTAGTTCCTCAGCAATAAACTGGTCACAAGGTGTCTCCCGGCAAACAGCTGGAATCCATGGGGAAAACATGTGGCAAATACAAAGTTATCAAAACTGTCCAAGAGAAGAATACTTTAATAAATGAAAGCTGAGATCTGACTGGTTGCAATGGGCAGCTAAAGGATTCTAAAGGAATCCAATTCTCATTGAAGTGAATGTAATGCAAGGATGTGATTCCAGTTGGCTAATACATGAAGGCCATGAATACAGGACCACCTTCTTCTATTTGCTTAAAGGGTATTCCCATCTGGACATCTATGGCATATTGATAGGATATGGCATAAATATCTGATAGGTGTGACCTGCCATCAATGCAGAGCCCGCTGCAATCCCACTTCATTCACTACTATGGGACATCCAAAAATAGCCGGGCCAGTGCTTGGGTTAGTTTTAGTTTCGGAAGTGCTATAATAACGGAGAGAGAAAGCGGCACATGCACGGTGTACTCTGCATTCACGGTGGGGCCCGTTTCTTGAAACATGAGCAGGTCCCAGAGGTGGACATTTATGGCATATTCTATCAGTATATCACATGTCCCAGATGGGAATACCCCTCTGAGTTTCTGCCAAGGTATTTGAAAAAGGATTTTCTAAATCAGACAAGATCCTTAACAAGCTTCTTAACTTTGAACAACTCAACTGAAGACCCACTGAACCCGGACATACCCATAATTTCACCCAGGCAGCCCCCCTGATGTTAGCATCGGAGCATCTCATGCTCCGATGCGCTCCCTTGCCCTTTGCTAGATCGCGCAGGGCTCATTTGTTTACAATAACAAAGTGCCTGGCGTAAGTTTCCGCTCAGCAGTGGGTTCAGTGATGTCACCGGCTCTGATGGGCGTGCTTTAGCGCTGCCCTAGCCGTTTAACAGCCTAGGGTAGCGCTAAAGCCCACCCATCAGTGCCGGTGATGTCACCGGTGGAGAGCCCGGTTCGTCACCAGAACTCCGGAAAATGCCTTTGCCCAGCGCCATCACAGCATGAACTGCACCGATGCTCAAGTCAGGGGGGCTGCATGGCTGAAAATGGAGGCATGTCCGGGTTCAGCTCTGAACCCGGACAACCCCTGTAAGGCAGGAGTTACCACTTATTTCAATACTGAGCATTGCATGATACCAAATGAAGCACTGCCACATGTCTGTGTAAATCAATGGCTTATTCTGTGTGGGTGAACATCACTTATGGATTGCAGGGTGGTCGTAACCATGGAAACAAGCAGTGTATAATGTGATGGAAAAATGAATCCAGCCAGCGAAGGAGGCAATATGGACAATCACAATACATTAGTAAGTGCCTTGTATTAACTTTCTCTACATGATAAATGCCACTTGCTGAAGTGAGACCACCCCTTTAAGGCTTCGGTGCATAGGAAGAACATATTCTGAGAACTCTACAAGTAGCTTTGTAGTAGTTGTCACTCTGCATCCTCATATGCTTCGAGGGCACAGACCATTTGGTGAATGATCACATGCTACCATACACATGCACGCTCAGCCAATGTGGAGAGGGGAATACGCTCAGCTAGACCCCTCTGGCAATGGCTGATCTCCACTGAGATAAGGGTTTGAGCATGTTAAAATCCAACTTGCCGGATCCTTCTGCCCTCTAGTATTCGCCATTAGTTAAGAGTTGTGACACCACCACACAAATTAGATTGGACAGTCTCACCAAAATCTGCTTGTTTGGCATCAACTCACTGAATATGTACGGCCACCCTAAAATAAAATCATTCTGCTAAGATTGGCAAACTAAAAATGAAAAGTTTGCAAACATTTTACCGGAAAATGTACCTTTTTGTGTCTGCATTTGCCGTTTTAGGTCTTCGGTGTGAAGCAAATGAGAATCCATCTCTTTAGTGTGCTGCTCCAATTGTTCGGTCAGCAACTTGATGTGATTATCCCTCTCCTGCAAGCCCTAAAATACGAAAAACACTTCTAAAACTGACTAAAATACAGTAAAACTATCTGTACATCATCAATATGTCTGAGCCGTACCTGCTGCAGGGCTAGCACGCTGCTCTTATCTGCATCCAACTCAGCAATTTTCAATTTTTCCCTCAGGTTGTGCACCATTTGTTGATACTCCATTACCTCTTCATCCTTGGATGCCAAAATCCTCTACAAGAGAAGGAGTCAGTAGGCAAACAGCAAGAAGATGTGTCTTCAAATCCAATAAAACAATCCGACCATACCTTCCATTCCTCCACTTTCATATTTACTGCCACCATAACTGGATCATCTTCGTCATTCTTTGCTTTTAACTGTTCGGTCAGCTCCATAACCTGAATAGGAGAAGTAATAAGATGCAATGTTATATATACACAAGTACACAAAAACACAAATGGGGTCATTTATCAAACTGGTGTAGAAATAGAGCTGGATTAGTTGTCCATAGCAACCAATCAGATTCCTACTTTCATTTTGGACAGCTCCTTTGGAAAATGAAAGGTGGAATCTGATTGGTTGCTATGGGCAACCAAGAGAGTTCTACTTTACACCATAAGTACATATTGGATCTTCACAGTGTCCTGTCTTTCCTTGTTCCCTCATGGAACATTTCTGCAGCCTTTTCAAGTAAAAGAGTGGGGTTAATATAGCAAACCTCTTAGGATAAGGGTATTTCCATATGACTAATTATAGAATATGGTCCGACACACTTAGAAGGTGGCTTTGCAGAGGAATAATTTGTACAATATGAAAAAAAAAAAAAAAATCTGTAGGATATTCAGAATCATCTACGAATACATATTAATAATCGCTTAAAAGTAATGCAGGCTAGCAGTTTAACCAGTTCAAGACCAGGCCATTTACAGGATCAGACAAATTTTTTGCTTTTTATAAGTACCAGCGACTTTGAAGAGGATTTTCAATTTACATAGTTTTTATTTTAGTATTTTTTTTTTAGATATGAGAAAACAGTTTTATTAAAAATAAATTCCAAGTTAAAAAAAATATATATAGATCAATAAAAAAAAGTAGCAAAAATAAAATCTCCTCCACATAATTATTATAGCTGGGTCTGTAACGACCCACACTATACAGTTATCATGTAATTTTTCCTGCATGGTGAATGCCGTTAAAAGAACCCCTGAAAAACAATGTCAGAATTCCTTGCTTTCGCTTATTTTCCAGCAAAAAAAGGAATAAAAAGCAATCAAAAAGTGTTATGTATCCCAAAATGGTACAGGTGTACAGGTGAAAACTGTCGTCGAGCAAATATCAAGCCCTACCCAGCTCCACATAATTTTTTTTTAAAAAGTTACATAGTAACATAGTTTGTAAGGCTGAAAAGACATCTGTCCATCCAGTTCGGCCTGTTATCCTGCTAGTTGATCCAGAGGAAGGCAAAAAGACCCCTGCGAGGTAGAAGCCAATTTTCCCCACTTTAGGTTGGGATGGGTTTTGGGATATGGCAATGAAAAAAACATTTTCTATGTTAAAAGGGAATTTTATTGGGGAAAACTAGTAAAAGTTAAAAAACTATACCTTTTTGGTATCACTGTAATAGTACTGACCCAGAGAATACAATTATATGATTTATGCGGTAAAATGAATGCCGCAAAATTTAAAACTCATCGACAGTATGGAAGTTTTTTTTCCAATCGGCCCAGAGAGAGTTAATAAAAGTTTAACAGTAAGTTATTTGTACCCAAAAATGGTGCCATTAAAAATTACAACTTGTCCTGCAAAAAAAAAAAAAAAAAAAACAACAACAACAAGCCCTCATATGGCTGCATTGATGGGAAAAAAAAAAAAGTCATAGCTTATGGAAGGAGATGATGAAAAAAAAAAAAAAATTTGCTTGTTCACAGAGGCCTAAAACATGCTGGCCACTAAGGGGCACATTTATTAAGACCGGTGACGGCCTCTTCATAACTTTGGTGGATCCTCCGCCAGTTACATAGTTTATACGGTTGAAAAAAGACATAAGTCCATCAAGTTTAACCAAGGGATAGGTAGGAATCCCAGAAGCAGGGGCGGGGCTAACGGCTCATGGGCCCTGGTGCAAGAGTTTAGCTTGGGCCCCCCTTCCCTCAGCGCTTTATGTCTTCCTATGCGGCACAAGGGTCTTTGGGCCCCCTTGGGCTCCTGGGCCCGGTAGCGACTGCTACCTCTGCACCCCCTATAGCTACGCCCATGCCCAGGAGGAAATGAGACTCAGATTTCCACACATTTTCATAAGCACTAATGTCATTTACATTTAAGAATTCATCTAACCCCTTTTTAAAACTGTCCAGTATTCCTTCTGTGACCACGTCCTGAGATAGTCTATTCCACAGATTCACAGTTCTTACAGTACAGAAACTTTGACGCTTCTGGAGACTGAACTTTTTCTTCTCCAGTCGGAGGCGGTGCCCCCTTGTCTTTTGAGGGCATTTTACATGGAACAGTTTTTCACCTTATTTTTTGTATGGCCCATTTATATATTTGTATAGGTTAATCATGTCCCACCTTAGACGTCTCTTCTCAAGACTAAATACATTCAATTCTTTTAATCTTTCTTCATAACTAAGACCCTCCATGCCCCTATTCAGTTTAGTCACTCTCCTCTGTACTTTTTCCAGCTGCAGTGCGTCCTTTCTAGGGACTGGTGCCCAGAACTGAACTGCATATTCCAGGTGAGGCCGCACCAATGCTTTGTAAAGTGGTAATATAACATCCCTGGCTCGTTTAATCCATGACAATATCATGGTGGCCTATAAGTGATTCCCCCAGTGTTACATCACCTAGAACATATAAAGCACAGAGATTATTACTACCAAGACGCATAACTTTACATTTATCCACATTAAACCTCATTTGCCAAGTTGATGCCCAATCACTCAAAGTGTTTAGGTCAGCTTGTATTTTATGGACATCTTCCATAGACTGTACAGCACTACATATCTTAGTGTCATCTGCAAA
This sequence comes from Bufotes viridis, assembly GCA_033119425.1. NCBI lineage: Eukaryota > Metazoa > Chordata > Amphibia > Anura > Bufonidae > Bufotes > Bufotes viridis. Next base: position 266,084,165 of record CM065590.1, on the reverse strand, counting down.
AATAGAAATGGTGCCATTTATCCCGTCCTCAATATCATTAACAAATAAATTAAATAGAGGACCCAGCACTGAACCTTGGGGTACACCACTTATAACCTGGGGCCATTCTGAATAGAAACCACAACTCTCTGGACACGGTCCTTCAGCCAGTTTTCAATCCAATTACAAACTATACTTTCCAAGCCTATAGACCTTATTTTACCTATTAGACGTCTATGAGGGACAGTATCAAAAGCCCTTGCAAAATCCAGAAATACTACATCCACAGCTGCCCCTCTGTCCAGGCTAGTCTAACAACGTCTGTCCTTGGTAAATCCATGTTTGTTATCACTTAATATTATTTACAGTCACATACTCCTGTATATAGTCCCTTAAGAGTCCTTCAAACATTTTTTCCCCACAACAGAAGTTAAACTAACTGGTCTATAATTACCTGTGGAGGACCTAGATCCTTTTTTGAATATGGGCACCACATTTGCCTTGCGCCAATCACTTGGCATTGTACCAGTACCTAGAGAATCTTAAAAAATTAGCCTTTTTCACATTTACCTTAGACCATATCTTGAGTTAGCAAATTGAATATATTACTAGATGTACTATCAGCCCCAGAACCACAGATATCAGCTAATTTCTCTTCTTTTGTGTATACAGAGCTAAAACAAAACATTTAGTAACTCTGCCTTTTCCTTATCTTCAGTGATTTACCATTATTTAGGGACCTAACTGTTCAGACCTTGGTTTTTTAGCATTTATATATTTAAATAATTTTTGGGGATTTGTTTTCCTCTCTTTTGCCACCTTCTCTTCATTTTGTATTTTTGCTCATTTTATCTCCTTTTTACAGATTTTATTAAGCCCTCTGTAATCTTCAAACGCTACAGCTGACCCTTCAGATTTGTATATTTTGAATGCCCTTTTTTTGTCTTTATTGCCCCTTTTACAGTAGCTGTAAAGCCATGGGGGTTAATTTTAGCTGTTTATACTTGTTACCTAAAGGAAGACATTTTTAGTGCAATCACTCAATGTGGATTTAAAGCTCTCCCATTTATCCTCAGTATTATTATGTGACAGTAGCTGCTCCCAGTCTATGCCCTGAAATGCTGCCCTTAACCCAAGGAAATTAGCCTTTTTAAAAGTCAGTGTCTTTGCTCTGCCTGACAGAGTTTGCTTCTTATAGTTTAGGGGGAATATAATTATATTGTGGTCACTATTACCTAGTGTTTTCTCGAACAGTAACATTTCCAACAAGCTCTGCATCATTAGAAATGACCAGATCCAACAGAGCATTGCCCCTAGTGGGAGCTTGTACAAACTGGCCCATAAAGTGGTCCTGCAGCAAGTTAAGGAATTTTCTCCCCTTTGCGGTTGAGGCAGAACCATGACCCCAAAAGTTAGACAACCAAAAAAGAGATTTCCTAAATATCAGACTAACAGTCTACAAGGGTCTAATGTATAACCGTTTCAACCAACCACGCATCAATAATATCCCTTACGTTATATAAATACACTTTTTTTTAATATAAAATATATGATTTTTTAAGTTGTATTTATGTGATTGCAGATTGTAACGTGATAAATGTGTTATATTTGTGGATACTCTATAGCTTGCAGCGGTGCCTGCAGGTGCCCTGGATAGTAACCTCTCTTTTTGAGCTTGTGGGGCTTCGCAATTATATGCACGCTTTATAACTATAGTGCGGCATTTATTGGGTGCTGTCCACACTTGTTACAAAACGTAGGTCATCATTATACATGGTACTATCTACATCAGGGATGCTCAACCTGCGGCCCTCCAGCTGTTGTAAAACTACAACTCCCACCATGCCCTGCTGTAGGCGGATACCTGTAAGCTGTTCGGGCATGCTGGAAGTTGTAGTTTTGCAACAGCTGGAGGGCCGCAGGTTGAGCATGCCTGATCTACATGATATTAGCTAGCTTGGTTGTCCAGGCATGTCTCCTTGTCTGTATTACACATGATTTGGTAGGGTTTCTTTTCCCTTTCCCTAACCGATCATGAGTTGTGCCATGTGATGTTTTGTTTATTATTATCTCAATAAAATCATATATTTTATATTTTAAAAAAAATTGTGTATTTATCTAACGTAAGGGTTATTATTGATGCATGGTTGGTTAGAACCATGACCCCAGTCAATGTCTGGGAAGTTAAAGTCTCCCAATAAGACTACTGTACCAGCCTGTGCAGCCCGCTCTATTTGGTTATACAGTTGCATTTCTATCTCCTCTGTGATGTTAGGGGGTCTAAAGATTACACCAATGCGAGAAGAGAGTTGAACAGCACACCTCTAAGTTGAAGGTGGTGCTCAGTGGTACATCAAAGTCCATGTAGTTAAGAAACAACCACAGCACTCTAGGGTCTGTTGCATAGATTACTTATTTTATTTTTATTTTCAATTTTTAATCCATCCAGATCAAGTATTATTTTATTCACTGGCCAACGTTTCGGTCAATACTAGACCTTGTACACGGCCTTAGTCGTAGTGGTGAGCTGTTTGCTAGATTACACCAAGTATTATTTTTTCAGTGTGTTTATCCCTTTGAACTTCCACCCATAAGGTTTCCACATCCTCACCCACAATTGCCTCTTTCACACTTGTCTTCAGATCACTCCTCACATACAGGCACACACCACCGCCTTTTCTATTGACACTGTCTTTCCTAAATAGTGTAAAACCCTCAATATTAACGGCCCAGTCATGCAAAGAATCCAACCATGTCTTAGCTACCCCAACTATATCTATGTAGTACCATAGCCTCCAGCTCACCCATTTTGCTAGCTAGACTTCTAGTGAAAATATATTTAAAATTACTATTACCTGTAAAGTGAATATCTGGGATTTTTGGTTACCTTGGTTGATGTTTGCATGTAACAGGTTCTTGTTACCAGCAGCTCTATTTTTCATCGGTGTACAGTTCTGCCCAGTCTTCTCCCTACTTTCCTCACTAACCTCAGCCCTCACTAAATCCCCACTGTTCCCTCCTATATGCCACTCTCTATGAACCCAGTTCCCCATGAATCCAAACCCTTCCTTCCTGCACCAGCTTTTGAGCCACTTAATTAACTCCCTAAGATCCCATTGTTTCTCTGGTGACGCTCGTGGCACTGGTAGTATTTCTAAAAACACTACCTTGGAGGTCCTGGACTTGAGCTTCTCTCCTAGTTCCCTAAAATCATTTTTAAGGACCTTTTATCTCCCCCTGACTTTGTCATTGGTGCCAATGTGTACCATGACCATCAGGTCTTCCCCAGCCCAACCCAGCAATCTGTCAATCCAATCCGCAATATGCCGAACCCGAGCACCTGGAAGACAACACACTGTTCGGCATTCATGGTCTCTGCGACAGATGACCCTGTCTGTCCTCCTAATAATAGAGTCCCCTACCACTAGCATCTGTCTGACCAATGCTGCACTCATTTTCCCATCCTTACTGCAGCGGCCATCCTCCTGGTTGCTAGGAGAAATGCCCTGCTGCAGTGTTGTTGGCCCTGGGCTTTCATCTCTAATATATGCCAAAAGGGGTGTTCCAGCTCAGGACTAGCCTCCCTGGCACTTTTTCCTCTACCCCTTCTTCCTACATTAACCCAACTGCTGACCCGATAGTCCTGATCTTGCCCTCCTCCCACCTCCATTTCACTAACCCCAGCCAGTGCCTGCACAGTGAGGTCTAAGCCTCTCTCCAGGTTTGCAATGCCCCTAAGTATTTCAAGCTGCCTATTTAGATCCAAGATCTGGACTTCCAAATATGCATGATTGCATCTAGTGCAAATGTATTCATCCTCGAATGGCTCTTCAAGGCACGCATACTGTACATTGCACACTTAGTACCATGGTCCATGGAGCACATGATTAAATGGGGATAAACAGTAAAGAAGGAAAACAGTAAATACGAGTTAGATGTAGAACCTGTCTGCTGTAGTTGGAGAACTAGCTAGAATCAAGCCAATAACACACAAGGAAAATCTATCAAACCTTAGTTTCTTGCTCCTTGTCCTAAACTACGGTTCTTTAAACTCCACTTATTCACAAGCCCACTTAGTAAAGCAAGCCTAAATGTAAGACAGCTTCGTAGATATCTAACATTTAGACCTTTTCCTATGTCTAAAACAGGCGTATGAAAATGGTAAATGAGAAAGGCCTGCTGGATCGTCCCCTTCCCCGCCCACAATTTTAGACCTTGGGTGAGCAGGGAGAAGTTGCAAATTGCGGTGCAACTAGCACCTAAAATGCGCCTAATACACCAAAATGACCCCCTAAGTGGTTCATTAAAAAGATGTGAACAACGCACCTGAAGTCTGTAGTGTTCTCTCTCGCTCCTCAGTTGGTCCAGAACACTGTCACTGTGCTGCACCATAAGCTTCATTTTGCTGTACTCATCAGTCATTTTCTCCATTTCTTGGACAGATTCTTCCAAATTCTTTGTCATTTCCTGGTTCTGGGCTTCCAATCGTTCATTAGCTTCACTCAAGCTCTGCATTATAAAATAATGTTCAATGTAACCATATGAACCTATAATCATGGCTTCTGAAACTACAGGTCAGGAATAAATAAAATTCCAAATGAAGTAAAAATGAAGTAATGATAATGAAAACGGGTTGTGCCAAGTTAAAGGGTCATAACTGATCGGTGAGGGTCTAAGCCCTGTGACTTCCACCGATTCCCAGAACGAGGGGTCTAAATGCAGGGACAGATCAAGTGTGCATGCATTTTATTATTGCATTTTAGGCCAAAACATTTTTTCATTGGGTCTTTAGTAAAATGTCCAGCCATTTATGAGATACAAGGGTAAAAAAAAAAAAAAAAAATCAGTCTGTTTTCACGATGTCACTCTGCGTTTTCTTTGAATTCTGTCATCTGTCAGCTCATATGAAGTCTTATTTCTGATCTCCTGACCTCATAAACACATATTTAAGACATATTCATATCAGTATGAGTGTTTATGAGGTCAGGAGATCAGAGATAAGAGCTACATATTACCCAACAGATGATGGGATTGAAAGAAAGCGCATGACAGCTAGCAAACAGACTGATTTTTAACCCTTGTATCCCAGAAATGGCTGAACAACAAATTAAAAAATGATTTGTTGTCCAAAATGAGTAAAATGCAGTATTAAAATAAATAAATAAATAAATAAAAAACCTGCCTCAAAGATTTCCACAGCCGTTAAAAACCTGCCTCAAAGATTTCCATAGCCGTTAACAAACAAATGCATTATTGTTGGTGAAACCGGACATTACATTGGTCCATTAAGTTACAATATTCTGAATGACCACAGTAAGTTGAAACCATTGACACAATAACTGCACGAAAAACTTGTAATTCCAAAGACTCAAAATGTCATCACAAAAAAACCTAAAAAAAACACAATCCTATAACTAATACACATAAAGCAAGTTCTTACATATAAAAGTCAGAAATAGCTGCTGGAATCTGGAAATCATTTTCTATGTATAGGATGGAACTTCAGGATTGCGTACAGTATACATAGGGGGATGTTTATCAAGACCAGTGCTTTCTGTGCCGGTCTAGATATCCCCAAGATAGGCCTAGTCATAAATTAGGCACATCCTCCAGAAGTCCGGGCACCTAAACAGAAATCTATGGTAGCTCTGGCTTCACTTGCGCCAAAAACTGGCGTAAATGAAGATAAATTTGTTGAGTTGGCTGGCCATGCCCCTTCCCACTTTTGCCACTCCCTTCGTAAAAGTGGCGAGGGCAGCTTAAAAATGCCACTTGCAACTATTTTTTTCAAAGGTCACATTTAAAAAGTTGCAAACACTCAGTTTGTGCCTTTTTAATGCCACTTTTATGGCACAAACTAAATTCTAATCTCCCTCACAGGGTACACTAAAAATAACGTTAAGTCATTCTTACCTGGTGTCCAAAGAAGCACAGGACATATAGTACTGCACTGCACTGTAGAAAGGCGCTACTATACAACCAATCACTGCTTTACCAGTGAACGCCCCTGCTGACTGACCGCATCTCCAGCCGATCACACATACCGCAGAGTCTTAAGTGGGTTAGATGTGGGAATACCCATACCGTATTCAGAGTTTATTGTAACTTTAGGGAGCGCTGCATTTTATGATTCATGTCCCTAATGATAAATTATTCTTACAATCTTTCACCTACTATAGGGTGTTAGTAATTATCCCATGGTTGGTGCTCACTGGAACCCATTGATGACAGTCAATTTCAAGGATGGCCTTACCTGAATTTCATCAAGATACTGTACAAGCTCCATGTTCTTTTTTGAAATGAGAGTCTTGTAGTCCTGCCCCTCTCCACGTGACATAAGCGATTCTCTTTGGGAGTCGAGCTGCCTCTGGTAGTCTATCACATCTTGTCGCAGTTGTTCGTTCTGTTTTCCAGGAGAAACACGATATAACACCCACACAAATGAAAAGAACTTCTAATCTACTTCATTAACACGTTTGGTAACACTTGGCCTAATCTGAGCATCATTCCTCACCTTTTTCTTACAGGTTTTATTCTTCAAAATTAAGAAATGGCAAAGAGAAAAGCAACAGAAAATATTAGACAATGACTGAAAAAAAAATATTTAGAGAATGGGAGGAAGGCTGGAAATAGAGCAGCGAGATATAAGATATTAAAAATGATAGGATAGAAATATGGAAAGAATATAGAAAAAAATGAAAGCTGAAAGGCCTACTTGATATATAAATGCAGTGAGACGCAGACGACAATCTGCCCGGCAATTAGCCAGTGCAAATGAGGCATTACAATTAAAAAGGACAGGTCAAAGGGGTTTCCGCGGCGAGACAGGACCAGAGATGGATGGGCTAACGGTTCTGCGACGCCCATTGTAGTGAATGGCAGCTACATAAACAACGTAGCAGAATAAGCTATGCCGCTTCCGTAACCTCCAAGCAGCGTAGCTTGTTCTGCGTAGCTGCTATTTACTGTAAAGGGAGTTACAGAAAGGGCTCTTGCAGACGAGCGGATCTCCTGCGTGTTATCCGCAGCGAGAATGAGAGCCAGGCTGCGCGGTGGACATCCAAGGCACGAAGCAGTAATATGATAGATACTGCTCCGTGCCTCCCTGCGACCCTTTCACTACAAAATCACGGTGACAACTTTATCTCACAGTGATTTTGTAGTGAAAGGGTCACAGAGAGGCACGGAGCAGTATCTATCATGCTACTGCTTCGTGCCTCTGATGTCCACCGCGCAGCCTGGCTCTCATTATCGCTGCGGATAACACGCAGGAGATCCGCTCGTCTGCAAGAGCCCAAAGACCGGAGTGCCTGCCTGCTTGGCGGTTTCCATAAGCCAGGCCACCTGGGGCCAGGGCTTAGTCCCAAATTGCCGTGGAAATGGCGAGATGAGACAACCCCTTTTAAGATGAAGAGCTGAGAATATTAACAGAAGGAGAAAAAATAAAACTTTATGATGTGAATCCTGGAGAAATCTTCTGGCACTTGTGGTTAAAACCTCCAAATCTTTATTTCAAGCGCATAAAAACATCATCATGCAATACAAAGAAAAATATAAAAAACATTAAAAAAAGCTACGAAACACATCATCCTTCCTCATGGCTTGAAACATTAACTACATTATGTGGACCTGGGCACCAATTATTATGCATAAAAAAAGTTAGTTTGGGATAGACCAACCTCACGCCGAAGCTTGCTGCTTTCATTGTCATTTTTTTCATTTCGGAGTGCAAGCTAAAAATAGAAAATCACAGGTAAATGAATTTACATGACAGCGGTGATAAAAAAAACCATGACTATGGCAATGACCATACCGGTATGTACCTTGTAAAACCAAGAAAAGGATAGAAAATTCCTGAATAAAATAACAACGTGGAATCCACTGAGAGGGACAGTAAAAGTTGGATCGTTATTAGTTTCTTTGTCCTATTGTAATCCCGCGTTAATAGAGCAAGTCTGTCACACCATCACGGTTCTAATATGAGGGGACAGGCAGAAAGCTAGACGTCTCTCTCTACATCCAGGAGACCATTTGGCAGCTTAATAGCAGAAGACTCATTCTCTCTAGGGAAGGATTGTTGCAGTTGAGTAGAAGGGGCATCCCTGTAGCCGAGACAGGGTTAAACCTAGATTTAGCTTTTTACAACCTCATTAGACTAGCCAGAGTAATGCCTAATTCACGTCAGTGATTTCCATCAGTGATTGTGAGCCAAAACCAGGACTGGAGCCTCCACAGACATAAGGTATAAGGGAAAGATCTGCCCCTGTTCTGTGGTTAGAGCCGCACCTGGTTTTGGCTCACAATCACCGATGGAAATCACTGACGTGCGAATGAGGCCTAATGTAGAGCATGTACTACCCTTCTGATTTAATATATGGCTACTTTACATTGTGTTCCTCTGAAGACACCGCGACAACATCAGGATTCCAGCCGATCTGTGCCCTGAATGCCCAGAATCTACCATGCAGGACACCCACTCTTAGGGCCGGATTTATCATAGACGGTCAGCGTACATTGGTCTGCGATAACCCCACGTGCTGCCTAGTTAGGCGCAGCCTTCGGCAGTCTATTCACCTGAATACACCAGCCCCTGGCTGGCGTACATTTCAGACTTCGGCTACACCAGAAAACTGGCTTAAAGGATAAAGCCCCTTATTCGGACAAGTGGCGGAGAAAGGCCACTTGCGACAAAAATTTTGGGCAAGTGGTGTCAAAAATTTATACAAATGCCCAGTTTCGACTTTTTCATGCCAGAAACTGGAGGAAATGCATTATAAAATCAGACTCTTAGGGGGAGATTTATCAAAACTGGTGTAGAGGAAAGCTGGCTTAGTTGCCCACAGCAACCAATCAGAGTCCACCTTTGATTTTTCAGAGCTCCTTTGGAAAATAAAAGGTGGAACTGGATTGGCTGCTGTGGTTGCTAAGCCAGTTTTCCTTTCCACCTGTTTTGATAAATCCCGTCTTAAATGTTTAGAGTGCATTTAAAGGCACTTATGAAATCAGAGCAGAGGCCGTGTCAGCCACACCGGTGACACTTTGGCATATTAAAGAGGTTGCCCAAGTTCAAACAAAATGGAAAAGGGTAGGGGAGAAAAAAATATTTGGTTTAAATAAAGAGGGTTGTCAGAGAAAAAACATAGGGGAAAGGCAGGGACAGCGCCTACTCACTGGTTGAAACCTCCTCTGCTCTGGTCGTCTCCACTGCTGCAGCCATGAAGACATGCTCTAGGATCTGTATACAGCACGTGACCACTGCAGCCTATCACTGGCCTCAGTGGAATACGGCACAAGACCACTGAGGCCAGTGACTGGCTGCAGCCATCACTTATGGTACATAGGCACATCGCCAATGTAGTCATGTAAATGAGAATGAAACAGTGGAGCTAGAATGGAGAGGGTCTGAAGCAACGAGTATACATCCTTTTACTGTTTTATCACTATCATTGCCTTTAAAGGGGTTGTCCAGATTCAGAGCTGAATCCAGACATATCCCCTTTTTCACCCAGGCAGCCCCCCTGAGATGAGCATCGGATTATTTCATGCTCCAATGCTCTCCCTTGCCCTGTGCTGTATCGCGTAGGGCAAACGCTTTTTTGCCGACAAGCTTACACTGCTAGGCGGAGGCTTCCTCCTAGCAGTGTTACCATTTTACAGGGCAAAGGCTTTTTTGCTGACAAGCTTACACTGCTAGGCAGAGGCTTCCTCCTAGCAGTGTTACCGTTTTACAGGGCAAAGGCTTTTTTGCTTACAAGCTTACACTGCTAGGCAGAGGCTTCCTCCTAGCAGTGTTACCGTTTTACAGGGCAAAGGCTTTTTTGCTGACAAGCTTACACTGCTAGGCAGAGGCTTCCTCCTAGCAGTGTTACCGTTTTACAGGGCAAAGGCTTTTTTGCTTACAAGCTTACACTGCTAGGCAGAGGCTTCCGCCTAGCAGTGTTACCGTTTTACAGGGCAAAGGCTTTTTGCTTACAAGCTTACACTGCTAGGCAGAGGCTTCCTCCTAGCAGTTTTACCGTTTTACAGGGCAAAGGCTTTTTTGCTTACAAGCTTACACTGCTAGGCAGAGGCTTCCGCCTAGCAGTTTTACCGTTTTACAGGGCAAAGGCTTTTTTGCTTACAAGCTTACACTGCTAGGCAGAGGCTTCCTCCTAGCAGTGTTACCGTTTTACAGGGCAAAGGCTTTTTTGCTTACAAGCTTACACTGCTAGGCAGAGGCTTCCTCCTAGCAGTTTTACCGTTTTACAGGGCAAAGGCTTTTTTGCTTACAAGCTTACACTGCTAGGCAGAGGCTTCCGCCTAGCAGTTTTACCGTTTTACAGGGCAAAGGCTTTTTTGCTTACAAGCTTACACTGCTAGGCAGAGGCTTCCTCCTAGCAGTGTTACCGTTTTACAGGGCAAAGGCTTTTTTGCTTACAAGCTTACACTGCTAGGCAGAGGCTTCCGCCTAGCAGTGTTACCGTTTTACAGGCTAAGGCAGCGCTAAAGCCCACCCATTAGTGCCGGTGATGTCACGGGAACACTGCTAGGCGGAAGCATGGACACTGGATCTATTGAAAAAGCTCTTGCCCTGCACGGTTCAGCGGAAGGCAAGGGAGAGGATCGGAGCATGAAATGTTCGAATGCTAAACTCAGAGCGGCTACCTGGGTGAAAAAGGGGATATGTCCGGGATCAGCACTGACAACAAATTTCGTCTATAACCTTATTTCTATTCACGTTTTGAACGCATATTATATCTACGCAGTGAGGTGGGATGAGCTGCCGGCAGCGTGCTCATTTTGAGGATCAGCCAAAGAAAAATAGTTGAGAAAATCAAGTCTAGCCAATCCCCTTTATCTGCAGCGATAAAAAAATGACCAGTTTTGCCAATACGAAAAAATATGTACTGCAACGTCTGTCATGACATCCAAAGCCACATCTGGTAATGGCTGGCCGGCGCTAGACACAACACTCACTCGTTCATTAACTTGTTTCTCCTTCTCCAGCTCTTTTCTTGAGTCTTTCAATTCCCGCTCTCTTTGACTCAGCTGTTCCTCCAGTTGACGGATTTCTTCTCGTAAAAAACGTGAATCTCTAGTACCCGTGGACAGCTGTGTCATCTGCATTAAATAAAAAGCCATATAAATTAGCAGATGGGAAATGTGGAAGCCAGAAGTAGAACGAGTGCAGGGAAGAAAAAAAAAAGCCCTGTTTGGAAAAAGAATAAACATATCTGAATACATTTTAGGAATTTTATGGAATGGGTAGGAAGTGTATGTAACAGAGATGCCGCGCTGCTATCTCCAAGTTCCTTAGTGTCTTCCTAGGGTACGGCCACACGGTCAGGTTTCCTGATGCAGTTTTGGAAGACAAAACCACGGGTGAATTTAAAAAAAAAGGGAGAAGTGAAATCTGCCATTTATACTTTCTTTCCTTTTATGATCCACTCCTGATTTTGGCTTCGGTGTGGCCGTAACCCTTAGAATGCTTGACTTCTTTTGCATTCTCCCACCCAGTGACTTGTAGAACAGTCTGATGCCCTCTTCTGCGATGACGTCTGATCTGCAAGAACCGATATAAAACTCCTATACGCCCTGCACATTACATGTAAAAGAAGAAGCAAACACACAAACACAAAGGCACTAAATGTTGAGCTGGATTTAGACGAGACGATTCTGCATTCTTCTGAAGGAAGCGTTCATTCCTGAGAGCCGGCTGCCTGTTCAGTGAAGGAGACCGCGCATTTACATGCAGCGATCTTCTTCACAGTATGAACACAAGGCATGGCTATAGCGATCACTCGTCCTCCTACATAGTCATGGTTTCCAAGCAGCAGATCACTGTTTAGACCACACGATATGCCGCCCAGGAACTATGATTGGTGGTGCCTGCATGAAGGACGAAACCATCTGAAGAGGGTCCATTCACACGTCCGAAGTGTATTGCGGATCCGCAATACACCCAGCCAGCACCCCCATAGAACCGCCTAGTCTTGTCTGCCATTGCGGACAAGAATAGGACATGTTCTATTTTTTTCCGGAGCCGCGGACCGGAAGTTTGGAGGCACTTTAGACATCATACGCAATCTTAATCCCAGATAAAGATAAGGGGGATTTACATCTTATAACTAGAAACTGTGTCACAATTGTCACTTGAATGGAAAGGAGTTGTAATGTTATAGACAAAGCCCACAGACATGGGTGGCGCCGAGTCTGAAAGAAAGGGGCCACCTGCAGGTTCTCTAATGTCGTACGAGCCCTTCAGCTCATGGCAGACACTGTAGCTCTTCCATATACAATAAATGGAACCAGTTAAGACAGGGCTGTGTTTACAATGGTCATGGTTTTCAATATTAAAGGGGTTGTTTAACGTCTGCAAATGACATTCATCATGCAGAGAAATACAGAAGTAAGTGCCTTGTATTAAAGGAATTTTTTTTTTCTGACAGTTAAACCCCGATAGCTGCACTTATCCTTTTTTTCTGATCTTTTTTTATTTTCTGTTTGTAGATTTGTTAATTCCATTTCCTGAACCTGATTATGGGGGCGGCCATCTTTATTTAGGTATAAAGCATTACAAAAATTGCTTTACGGCAGCCCCATGGGCCATAGACACAATAGTCAGGAGGGGACCTCATTGACTTCTATAGGAGAGTTTTCTGGGCATGCTCTGTGACCTGTACAGAGGTCATTGTACAAGGAAGGAATAGATAAGCTCTGACAATCATCCATTGTGAATGGTGGATCCTGTCTTATCTGTCATTCAAATCCTATAATGATATATCGCCTCTGTAAACAGATAAGGCCTCTTTCCCACTTGCGTTCTGAGGATCCGGCGGGCACTTCCGTCCCACCGGATCCGTCAGAACGCAAGTCGCCTGAAGCATTAGAAGACTGGTCAGGATCCTGATCAGTCTTCGAAATGCTTTGAGGTTACTATGGCAGCCAGGACGCTATTAAAGTCCTGGTTGCCATAGTAGTAGTGGGGAGCGGGGGAGCGGTATACTTACAGTCCGTGCGGCTCCCAGGGCGCTCCTGAATGACGTCAGAGTGCCCCATGCCCATGGATCACGTGATCCATGCGTGTGGCGCCCTGACGTCACTCTGGAGCGCCCCGGGAGCCGCACGGATGGCAAGTACACTGCTCCCCCGCTCCCCACTACATTTTGCCATGGCAACCAGGACTTTAGCGTCCTGGCTGCCATGGTAACAATTGAGAAAAAGCTAAACGTCGGATCCGGCGATGCGCCGAAATGACGTTTAGCTTAAGGCGGGATCCGGATTAATGCACTTCAATAGGCATTAATTCCGGATCCGGCGTTACGGCATGTCTTCCGGATTTTTGGACGGCGACAAATCCGCAGCATGCTGCACTGAACGGAAGACATCCTGATGCATCCTGAACGGATTGCTCTCCATTCAGAATGCACGGGGATAATCCAGATCAGTATCTTTCCGTCCTAGAGCCCCGGGGACGGAACTCTAGGATGGAAAGCAAAAACGCTAGTGTGAAAGAGCCCTAAGCAGATAACTGCAGTAAAGTGATCTGTACAGACCTATTAATAGGCTTAGTGGCCAGTGCGAAAAATGCAGGGTTTTATGGTTTTTGTTTAAATATAGATAGTAACATGGAGAATGAGAAATAAAATCACCAAAATTTCCTTAAAAATATGTTAAACATAAAAACGCAATTTAAACAATAGGACATTTTCTGATGACATTTTATTTAACTTTGTCTACATGATAAGTGCCACTTGCTGGAGTGAGACAACCCCTTTAAGGGATCTATAATAGATATACATTGTGTAATGGCTCCTAATCATTCCATATAGAATCTTTATTCTATGTCGTCATATAGAATCTTAAGTTGGCACCATTTTTTAACCAGGAAGAGAAAAGCAAAAGACTGAAACGAGAACCTGATGGAAACAGTGTCCCTTACATGGAACCTAGAACTTGAGATGTTCTAGTCTCCCATACCTTAGTTCTACAAATATGCTCACTCACAATTTTCAAAAAAGTTATTAGTAAGGTTGGCCACTATCTAATACTAGTGCAGGGGTGTGGAAATTGTATCGCCCGACGCCCGGGACATGCAGTTCCGGGCGCCGGGCAGGTAGTTTGTTCTGTAGCTTAGCCCTGCTTCGGGCAAGTAGCAAGGCTGACCGCGGCTGCCTTAGGGCGCAGAGACGCCGGGCCAAGGGAGGGGGAGGAAAAATTTAAATACATCACTTGCGCGCCTCCGGCCGGCCGCTGCTGTTCTCCTCTGATCATAATATCTTGCGCTCCCGACAAGTTGTTTGAGGACCTGGGAACACTCAGCCAATCAGTGGCTGAAGCTGTATCACATGTCAGGCTAGGGATTTCCTGCTTAGCCAATCCCTGGCCTGACACATGACACAGCTGCGGCCACTGATTGGCTGAGTTTTCCCAGGTCCTCAAACAACTTGTCGGGAGCCTAAAATACCAGGATTATATAGAGAAGGGGATTGGCTGCAGACGGGATCAGGTGAGTATAATGGTTTTTACACATTAATAGAGGGGGTAGGGAGAGGGGTGAAATGTGACATGGGGGGAGAGGGGTGAAATGTGACATGGAGGGGGAGAGAAAATGTGACATGGAGGGGGAGAGAAATGTGACATGGGGGAGGGAGAGAAAATGTGACATGGGGAGGGGAGAGAAAATGTGACATGGAGGGGAGAGAAAATGTGACATGGGGGAGGGAGAGAAAATGTGACATGGGGAGGGGAGAGAAAATGTGACATGGGGGAGGGGAGAGAAAATGTGACATAGGGGAGAGAAAATGTGACATGGGGGAGGGGAGAGAAAATGTGACATGGGGGAGGGGAGAGAAAATGTGACATGGGGGAGGGGAGAGAAAATGTGACATGGGGAGGGGAGAGAAAATGTGATATGGGGAGGGGAGAGAAAATGTGACATGGGGGAGGGAGAGAAAATGTGACATGGGGGAGGGGAGAGAAAATGTGACATAGGGGAGAGAAAATGTGACATGGGGAGGGGAGAGAAAATGTGACATGGGGGAGGGAGAGAAAATGTGACATAGGGGAGAGAAAATGTGACATGGGGGTGGGATTCAGAGAAATGTGTCATGGGGGAAGAAATGTCACATCTCTCGCCCGCCCCCATGTCACATCTCCCGCCCCATGTCACATCTCCCGCCCCCATGTCACATCTCCCGCGCCCCTTCCTGTCACATCTCCCGCCTCCATGTCACATCTCCATTATTTAAAACTATTTTTTGTATCAGGACAAGTAGATTGTTATGAGGGACAAGTAGATCGAGCCCCCGCTTTAGTCCTTCGACAAGTAGTTTTTTTTTAAATTTCCACACCCCTGTAGTGCACATGTGGTGGGAGCAGAGATTACATGCAGCTAGTAATAGGCATTGTTAAGCCATCGATGCCAATGTCCAATGGTTTAACATGCCTCATTTATGTTTACCTGCCGGTCTGCTTACCAGCTTTACGGTGCTGAGCTCCCAAAATGGCCAAGGATGGAGCGTCAAGTGATCAGTCCCCTCCTTCAGCGCACTGGGGAGAGATGCCCTAGCAAAGTCTGAAATTAAAACGTTTTCCAGAGGAATACTTATTGCAAAAAAAAAAGGGGGGGGGGACAGAATTAGAGACGAGCGAATTTTTTCAAGAACTGGATTCTGCCACTTCGCCGAATTAAAACAAAAATCGGTTCGGTCCGAATCGCGTTAAAAACGGCTATTTCCTGGCTGCAGAGAGCCTTTATAGTAGTGTAGAACACTGTGCCTTGCATTAACACATATAGGAAGTCTGCTTTGGTAGTGAAATAATACTGTGGGTCCGTATGACATGCAGATGACAGGCATCTCTCTTAGAATCACTGCACACTTCACTTATTTGGGCAGTCACAGGACCAAAACTGACCAAATAACTCAAGTATTAACTCAGCCTTACAGGTCAATGTTAGCGCCAAGAAGAAGCGCACTCCTTTTACACCATCGTCAGCTGATTCCACATAGATGTCTACAGAACCTGTTCTATTAAATACTTATACAAGTAGAGCCCCCCCGACAGAGTAGGGAGGGTGTCAGCAGTAAGTTTGTGTTGACATCACTGATTATTTTGCCCTTCCTCTGATCGGTCAGAACAATAACCCCAAAAAACATATCCTGTCTGTTGAGCATACGCCTTCCCTCGGTGACCATTTGGTCAGTAATCCATCGGTATTGCTAATGCCAAGAAAAAAAAAAAAACAGGAGTGGATCCAAAGCAGAAATAACATGTGAATGGAATATTTGCATGTCTTCTGTGTTTTGTACCCACTTCGGCTTTTGGCCATGGGCCGAATCTGATGGCACCATACAGGCCTTACAGCTGCTACACAGACAGGATCCTTTGTGCGTCTCATTCTTCCTTTCTTCTGAAGGGTCAAATAAATGATGATGTCAGCCAGGCCGAAAGGCAAAATAGTGGCCCAGCCATGAATTGGGGAGGGTGGGAACAGCATGAGAAGTCCACAGAGTGGCTCTATGACAGAGTGTGGAGGTGGCAGCAGCATCAGTAGGCCACAGAGTGGCACAATGACAGTGTGGAGGTAACGGCAGCAGCAGCATCAGGAGGAGGCCACAGGGTGGCATAATGACAGTGTGGAGGTGGCAGCAGCATCAGGAGACCACAGAGTGGCAAGGTGACATGGTGTGGAGGTGGCAGCAGCATCAGGAGACCACAGAGTGGCAAGGCGACATAGTGAGGATGTGGCAGCAGCATCAGTAGACCACAGAATGACCCGGTGGCAGAGTGGGGAGGTGGATGGCAATGCAAGTATTAGCTGAAGATGGTGGGATGAAAGAAGGAGCACTTGGCATCATATGTGTTGCATCAGGCGGGTAACAGCATCAGAATAGTAGCTGAGACAGGTAGCCAGAAGAAACTAATCTCTTTTGTCAAAGTGTTGGTGTGGCTTCATGGATGATCTAGTCTGATGCATCAGGCATTGGTGGGTGGAAATGCTGGCTGATCGACGCCTGATTCATCTTGACAAAGGTCAGTCTCTCTAAATTTTGGGTGGACAGGCGAGTTCTTCTTGGGTAACTATGGCCCCCGCTGCACTAAACACTCGGCTCTGATGCCACACTACTGGCCGGGCAGGACAGCTTTTACAGGGCAAACTCTGCGGCCACAAATCCAGTTTGCCTGTCCAGTGGATCTTTAATGTGGGATGGCTGGTCAAGACACGACAGCTAGATGACACCGGGAGCTCAGGTCTCTCACTGTGACTCCTGCTGCCCTGACCCCTTACTCTGCTGTGACCTGTACCTTAGTCAGAAACATTTAGGCCTCTGACACTCCCCTGTGCAGGGCCTGGCACTTCTCTGTCTGACATACTGTTAGATCAAATAAATAAATAGGAAATTAAAACACCCCAAAAAAGTCTGTAATTTTCTCACTTCACCACACAACGGCTAATAAGCCCTTTTTTTCACTAATACACACACAAAAAGGCTTTAGAACATATAACTGCACCGCTGACCGGCTAATATATTTTATCTTTGCCACTAATGCACGACAAAAAGGGCTGTAATTTTCGCACTTCACCACACAACGGCTAATAAGCCCTTTTTTTCTCACTAATAAAACCCAAACAATGCTTTAGAACATATAACTGCAAAGCACAAGGGCAAATAAGACGTAGAAATATTTCCTTGTAATAAACCCTGTTAATGTCTGTATCAAACAGCACTTGCACCACAATAACAAGAACGGTTTGCTGGAATTACAGAGCTGTACAATGGCAATTTGGGTGCTCATTCAGTGCAGCAAGGTGTAATAGGATTGTTCCTATTACCTAGGCTGTAACCTCCACTACTGAGCCCTGTTTCTCCCTATCCTTTCACTACACCTTGAATAATCTTTCCTTGCACTTGTAAATTGTTTTTTTTTTTAGCACAATTAAGTTTTTTCTATCACTGTCCCTCGCGCCTGTTGCCGTCTCTCCCTGCACTAAGTACACTGGAAAATGGCAGAATCCAAGATGGCTGAGGGCATTTATAGGGCTGTGACATCACACGGCTTAAGATTTGTGTAGGTGGGCTTGAAAACGAGAGAGTGATGGCAGTTTAGAAATCATGTCCTGATTTTTCAGCTCCCACTCTAGTTTTGAAAATTCCACCATTCATTCCTATGGGACCAATTTTGCCACAAAAACGCCAAAATTTCGTGAGCCATTTGGCGAAACGTTCCACAAAGTTATAGCACACCAATCGGGAACAATCGGCACGTTTCGGTATATTACTTTCTATGTAGTGTAAAAACTGTGGGAGGAGTTAGGGTGGTAAATTTGGCTATAATAAGATAACAGTAAGTGGTCTTGCCATGCAAGAACACTTATTAAAGTAAAGTTAAAACAAACTAAAAATGATAATAAAATGTGAAATACAAAAAGAGACAATTAGTTTTGTTTTTTCCTGCATATAAAAACCAAAAAATATAAAAAAATACTAAAATAAAAATAAAGCCCGTTTAACAGAGAGAAAAGAAACAAAAATTATTTAAAATAACAAATAAAAAAAGTAATGGCTTTTCATGCTGAATGTAATAAAAAAAAAAAAAATTGTCAGTAAGGGCCGAAACATAATAATCATCAAAAGGTAACGTTCCTGGATGGATTGTAAATCTTACCTCCATTTCATTTTCCAGATGTTTCATTTTGTTTCTCAACTGGTTTTCTGTTAAATGAAACAGAAAATATTGGCGTCAAGTAAAGACATATTTAAATTCAACATATTGCACTTTAGGGTACTTTCACACTTGCATTGGTGTGGATCCGTCTGTTTATTTGCAAAGACGGATCCGCACCTATAATGCAAACGTTTGTATCCGTTCAGAACGGATCCGTTTGCATTAGTTTTAAAGAAAAATTACAAAGTCAAAAACGGATCCGTTTTGAATTACATTGCAAGTCAATGGGGAAAGGATCCGTTTTCAAATGCACCATATTGGGTCATTGAAAACTGATCTGTCCCCATTGACTTACATTGTAATTAAAAACGGATCCGTTAGGCTCCGCCTCTTCAGACGGACACCAAAATGCTGCATGCTGTGTTTTGGTGTCCACCTCCAAAACGGAATAGAGGCGGAACGGAGCCGAACTGATGCATTCTGAGCGGATCCTTATCCATTCAGAATGCATTGGGGCTTAACTGATCCGTTTTGGACCGTTTGTGAGAGCCCTGAAACGGATCTCACAAACGGAATCCAAAACGCTAGTGTGAAAGTACCCTTAGTTAAAAACCTACATGGCATGTGCTATTTTACACACAGTGGGGAAGATTTATCAAACTGATGTAAAGTAGAAATGGCTTAGTTGCCCATAGAAACCAATCAGATTGCACCTTTCATTTTCCAAAGGAGCTCTGAAGAATTTTCCTTTACACCAGTTTTGATAAATTTTCCCCAGTGTATACTACCTGTGGGCCTCCCTATAAGATGCCCCGTGAGGGTTTTATAGTACTAGTAGATAGTACATCAATACCATGTAAACCCTGTTACTTTCTAATAGAGACTTTGGTTTAGTCTTTTACATCTAGAGACTGACCTTAGTCTCCCAAATGAGGGTTTGCTACAATTAAAGAGGTTACAGGTATGGATGACCTATCCTCCTGATAGATCATTATTAGATTCCTGGGAGTCCGACTCCTAAGACCCCACTGATCAGCTGTTCCAGGCTGCCGCAGTGCCGGAGCCAGTATAGTGTATGACGGTGTGACAGACGGTTCTCTACCATGTGTAGTAGACGTGCTGGGTACCGTAGCTCAGCTCTACTTCAAGTGAACTGGACCTGAGCTCGAAAATGCCAGCCCCGGAAACTGAAGAGTGTGAGATAGTAGATTGGTGGAGGTACCGAGAGTCGGACTTCCACCAATCTGATACCGATCACCTATCCGCTCACATCTTTTTGGCATATCGGGATCGGTCAGGTGGGTAACGCTTACTTCTCTTTAGCATACTGGGATCTGTCAGGTAACGCTCACATCTCTTTAGCATATTGGGATCTGTCAGCTAAGTAACGCTCACTTCTCTTTAGCATACTGGGATCTGTCAGGTAAGTAACGCTTACTTCTCTTTAGTATACTGGGATCTGTCAGGTAAGTAACGCTTACTTCTCTTTAGTATACTGGGATCTGTCAGGTAAGTAACGCTCACATCTTTTTAGCATACTGGGATCTGTCAGGTAAGTAACGCTCACTTCTCTTTAGTATACTGGGATCTGTCAGGTAAGTAACGCTCACATCTTTTTAGCATACTGGGATCTGTCAGGTAAGTAACTCTCACATCTCTTTAGCATATTGGGATCTGTCAAGTAATTAACGCTCACATCTTTTTAGCATACTGGGATCTGTCAGGTAAGTAACAATCACATCTCTTTAGCATATTGGGATCTGTCAGGTAATTAACGCTCACATCTCTTTAGCATATTGGGATCTGTCAAGTAATTAACGCTCACATCTTTTTAGCATATTGGGATCTGTCAGGTAAGTAACGCTCACTTCTCTTTAGCATACTGGGATCTGTCAGCTAAGTAAAGCTCACTTCTCTTTAGCATACTGGGATCTGTCAGGTAAGTAATGCTTACTTCTCTTTAGCATACTGGGATCTGTCAGGTAAGTAACGCTTACTTCTCTTTAGCATACTGGGATCTGTCAGGTAAGTAACGCTCACATCTCTTTAGCATATTGGGATCTGTCAGGTAAGTAACGCTCACATCTCTTTAGAATATTGGGATCTGTCAGGTAAGTAACGCTCACATCTCTTTAGAATATTGGGATCTGTCAAGTAATTAACGCTCACTTCTCTTTAGCATACTGGGATCTGTCAGGTAAGTAACGCTCACTTCTCTTTAGAATACTGGGATCTGTCAGGTAAGTAACGCTCACATATCTTTAGCATACTGGGATCTATAAGCTAAGTAACGCTTACTTCTCTCTAGCATACTGGGATCTGTCAGGTAAGTAACGCTCATTTCTTTAGTATACTGGGATCTGTCAGGTAAGTAACGCTCACTTCTCTTTAGCAGATTGGGATCTGTCAGGTAAGTAACGCTCACATCTATTTAGCATACTGGGATCTGTCAGATAAGTAACGCTTACTTCTCTTTATCAGATTGGGATCTGTCAGGTAAGTAACGCTTACCTCTCTTCACCATAATGGGATCTGTCAGGTAAGTAACGCTCACTTCTCTTTAGCATACTGGGATCTGTCAGGTAAGTGACGCTCACATCTCTTTAGCATACTGGGATCTGTCAGGTAAGTAACGCTCACATCTCTTTAGCATACTGGGATCTGTCAGGTAAGTAACGCTCACTTCTCTTTAGCATACTGGGATCTGTCAGGTAAGTAATGCTCACTTCTCTTTAGCATACTGGGATCTGTCAGGTAATAAGTAACGCTCACTTCTCTTTAGCATACTGGGATCTGTCAGGTAAGTAACGCTCACATCTCTTTAGCATATTGGGATCTGTCAAGTAATTAACGCTCACATCTTTTTAGCATATTGGGATCTGTCAGGTAAGTAATGCTTACTTCTCTTTAGCATACTCGGATCTGTCAGGTAAGTAACGCTCACTTCTCTTTAGCAGGAGGATGCCATCTGTTGTCCGGTTTCTTCAAGAAACTAGGCAACCCCTTTAATGAAAGATGCACCACTACCCTCTGGCCTGATTAACAGAAAAGAAGCAGAAGCCAACACTACATGCCCTGCACAATGCACTTCTAATTTTTCAAAGACTATTATACCGATAAGCTATCCTCTGGAAAGGTCCTCAGTATCTGATCAGCGGGGCCCCGACACCCGGGACCCCTGCCGATCAGCTGCTTGAGAAGCCAGTGGTGCGCGCAGTAGCAGCGCGGTCTTCTCGCAGCTTAGCCTAGGCCATGTCACATCACATTCATCGGTCACATGGCATAGGCGCAGCTCAACGCTATTGACGTGACTGCCGCTGTGCAACAATACCAAGCAAAACTATGATAGAACACGAACACCTTTCATGGCTATTTACCAGTCTTCACTTGCTCTTCTGCCGCTTTCCCTGCTTCCTCTAATACAAACTCAACCTCCTGAGATTTTATCTATTAAAACAAAGTTAACATTAAGATGACAGTAATTGAGACATTGTAATGCTGTGAAGGAAACATGAGTCAACGTGACTAATCCTAACATAATGTCCCTGCGGCAGGCATTGAGAACGGGCTTGTGATGACATATCCAGGCCTCAGGGACATTAATCAAGCAAAAATGAGTGTGTTTATGGAGCATCTACAGTGACTGTGGCCACCTCCAGGATTACAGGTACATGAGGGCATATAGCATGTGAGGCGACCACAGTACTCCTGTTACCTAATACCACTACTATGAATACTTAAGGGGAACCTGTCACCAGGTCATAGAGCAGGAGAAGCTGGGCAGTCTTATCAATAACTAACAGCCTTCCTTGCATCATTCTGTATAGATTGACAGCTACAATATCTATCAGTGATAAGACCGCCCACTTGGCTACTGAGCTCAGAAAGGGCAGAGATGTTAAAGAATAACTTACTGCTCAATCTATTCCCATAAAACGATATATCAATCTGCTCAGCTCCTCCTGCTCTATAACATGGTGCCTGCATTCTCATGGTTTCCTATGAAGGGGTGGTCTCAGATAATTATTACCCATAAATGCTGTACATACTCTTTCTACAGCACCGTTCCTTGCACTGCTGGTTTGATCCCTCTCCTGCTATTTACTTACAGACTGCAGTGGCGATGTGCAGGCATATGGCATGTGACCACTGCAGCCAATCCTGTCCTCAGTGGTCTCAGAGGACAATGATTGGCTGCAGCGCTAACGTCCCATATGCCTGCATAAACAATGCTGCAGTCTGTACATAAGTACTTAATTTTGTGGATTTTAAGGATTTGGGGGGCATGGCTTTAATTTATAATTATCTTAGACAGCCCCTCTGAAGTGTTGCTGAACAGGTTTCTGAAAATGCCCCTAAACCTCCCTCCAGGTAGAGAATAAGGAGAGGTGGCTCTGCATGTTCTCAGCTCTCTCCATTTACTTGTATGGGAATAATCGAAACACGATGATGCTCAGTTGTTTCCCGTAGAAGGTCCAGTGGAAGATGAATTTTAATGGTAAGTACATCAGCCTTTTCTGTATTTCCCTTTTACTTACTGGTGTTATTAGCGATGTCTGCACGACTCCCTGACAACATATCTAAAGGCACATAATAGTATGGCTGACGTACAACAGAAAAGCTACATTTAATACAATCAGTTATAAGAAGAGTTTCTTCAAACCTTCATTAGAGACTGTGTGAGTCGGAAAAGCTGGATCAGGTTTTCATTGCTTTCTCCTTTTAAATCACTGCTGTTCACCTGTGAGAACACAAAATACATGAAAGGAGCGACGGACCAACACAACTCCGGAGATCAGAAACGGTAAGAATGACACCAACCAAATATTCCCAGAAAGTGTCAACTCCGGAGATCAGAAACGGTAAGAATGACACCAACTAAATATTCCCAGAAAGTATCAACTCCGGAGATCAGAAACGGTAAGAATGACACCAACTAAATATTCCCAGAAAGTATCAACTCCGGAGATCAGAAGCGGTAAGAATGACACCAACTAAATATTTCCAGAAAGTATCATTCCAGAGATCAGAAACGGTAAGAATGACACCAACTAAATATTCCTAGAAAGTATCAACTCCGGAGATCAGAAGCGGTAAGAATGACACCAACTAAATATTCCCAGAAAGTATCAACTCCGGAGATCAGAAACGGTAAGAATGACACCAACTAAATATTTCCAGAAAGTATCAACTCCGGAGATCAGAAGCGGTAAGAATGACACCACCTAAATATTTCCAGAAAGTATCATTCCAGAGATCAGAAACAGTAACAATGACACCAACTAAATATTCCCAGAAAGTATCAACTCCGGAGATCAGAAGCGGTAAGAATGACACCAACTAAATATTCCTAGAAAGTATCAACTCCGGAGATCAGAAGCGGTAAGAATGACACCAACTAAATATTCCCAGAAAGTATCAACTCCGGAGATCAGAAACAGTAAGAATGACACCAACTAAATATTCCCAGAAAAAAATTAAACGGAGCTGGAAAATAAAGCTCTTACCTGTGACAACGTCTTCAGCATTTTCTCTGCTAACCTTTCTTGAGACGAAAGCCCGTCTGGATCCACCTTCATCAGCTTTCCCCAGTCCAAAGTCGGAGCCATCTTGAAAGTTGGTGTCTAGAACAAATAAACTAGCATGTGAGTTAAATTAGGATTGCCTTCAGGTAACTGCAAGCTGGCATGGCTGCAGGGGCTTCCAACGAGGGGGGTCAGTGCTTGAAGGGAATCTGTCACTTCTACCAAGCACTATCTGCAGGATTACATGTGTAGTACTGCTGAACTGCCCTCAGAGCGCTAATTAATATCTTGATTCTCCGCCACCACATATCTCTGCAAAGCTGGAGATCAGGATGTCCTCTCCATTATGTATTACAGCGGAGCTTTGTGGCAGCACAGCGGGGAACCGGGAGAGTATAGATTCTGGAATCAGTGTTCCTAGTACTACTGACGTACTACTACTCTCTCAGTGCGTACTGAGGCGACAGATTTCTTTCAGTGTATCCCTCTACTGTTCATGTAGGATTTACGCTGAATTGTCCTAACCTGTGAAAAACCATTCATTTCAACTGCTGCTCTGCGCGGGCATGAGAGAGTACCAGAAAAGTCAGTGGCAAGTAGTGTAAAAGGACACCTAGATTCACGTCATACTAGTGTTGATATTTCATTTATGTGTTTTTTATTGTTTTACTTTGTCCTTTGTATGATAATACTCTTTTGGGGAATGGAGCTAATCAATAAAGGGTACACTATATTAGGACTAGTTAGTATTTATCCATCCATTTTATGTATTTTTTAGCTTATCTGGTTGCTTTATTGCAAGAGTGCCAATCCATACTAGTGTTGTGTTTTATAAAAAGTGTGAAAGGAGCTTGAGCACATTGCAAAGTGGCTGAGGTTCTGCTCGCATATCCTAAAAGGGGTTTTCTGGGAGTAGTATATTGAGGACCATCCTCAGGATAGGTCATCAATAGCTGATCAGTGGGAGTCCGACTCCCAGCAGCCCTGCCAATCAGCTGTTTTACGGTTCTCCAGTTAGCAATGCCATACATAGTAAAGCGGCTGTGCTTCTTGTGGATCTTGGGCGAGTTCCCACTAGGCCTGCACAATATAGCGCGAAAGCAATCGTAATCGCAATTAATCACCATATCGCAATCGCAATTTGCTGACCCAAAAATGCTGCAATTATATTACCGTATTTTTCGCTTTATAAGACACACTTTTTTCCCCCCAAAAGTGGGGGGGGGATGGCAGTGCGTCTTATAAAGCGATGGTTGACTTTCTACGTGACACTGACACTGTATCTCCGGCCGCTATGCTGCACAGCGCGGCCAGCGATACATCAGTTACAGTGCGGGGAGGGGGGAAGGGCTGGTGGTAAGTCGTTATTTTAAAGAGGACCTTTCACTGGTCCACAGTTTATGAGTTAAAGCTATGTACATGGAGAGCGGCACCCAGGGATGTCCCTGCACTCACTTGTATCCCTGGGTGCCGCTCCGTTCGTCCTCTGTAGCCCCCGGTACCGGCGCTCGTGCTTCTCCAATTTTGCCTGGGGCGGAGGCTTCTTCTTCTGCCCTGGGCGTCTCCTTCTCCCAGGGCTGGAGTGCTGGCCAATCGCAGCGCTCAGCTCATATTCAGGATATGATACCGGGGGCTACAGAGGGCGAACGGAGCGGCACCCAGGGATACAAGTAAGTGCAGGGACATCCCTGGGTGCCGCTCTCCATGTACATAGCTTTAACTAATAAACTGTGGACCAGTGAAAGGTCCTCTTTAATGAACACTTGTTCTTATATCTATTCTATTTATCTGTTCTGTGCAGTGCTATTTAGAAAATGGCAAGTTTTGTATTTTGCACTTTTGCAGTAATGCAAATATGTATTTTATTTTTCAGTTCTTGAGTTCAGCATAACTACATTTCACATTATCAGAATGACATGAGGGGGGGAGAGAATGACATGAGGGGGGAGAGAGAGAACTGACGTTAGTTAAAGGGGTTCTGCACTTTGTTTAAACTGATGATCTATCCTCTGAATAGATCATCAGCATCTGATCGGCCGGGGTCCGACACCCGGGATCCTCGCCGATCAGCTGTTTGAGAAGGCAGCGGCGCTGGCAGTAGCGCCTCTGCCTTCTCGCTGTTTACCGCAGGGGCAGTGACGTCACGACTAGTATCACTGGCCTGGGCAGGGTTAAGCTCTGTTCACTTGAATGAAGCTTAGCCCCACCCAGGCCAATGATACTAATTGTGACGTCACTGCGAGAAGGCGGAGGCGCTACTGCCAGCGCAGATGTCTTCTCAAACAGCTGATCGTCGGGGGTCCTGGGTGTCGGACCTCTGCCGATCAGTTTAAATAAACTGCAGAACCCCTTTAATATGGCAGATCATATGGGTGGGGCATTGTAATGTCACATTGGGGCGGGAGGCAAACTTTTCTTTTGCCTAGGGCGGCAGAAATCCTTGCACCGGCCCTGGATGGACCCCTAGGGTGGGTCCTCAGAATCCTTTCCTCTGAGAGGACCAAGGGAACTTCTGCCCGATGCTCGGTGCGTGGGGCCTTTACTGCACCGTGGTATGCCACCTATCTTACATGGAAGCAAATGGAGATTTCATTTCCTCTGCCAACAGAACGCTATAGCACCTAAATCTAGATGTAATTGATGTTTCTATGCCATCCTCATCACTTTCCGAAAAGGGAGCCTTCCTGATTCCATCACTCCCCCTCAGGTCTCCCAGCGGCAACATCTGGTTTGACACTGTGCCATCCATACATCATGTGATCCAGTGACATGTCTCATAGGTGACCCCTCAGTGCTGCAGTCAGCCATTGAAACCCAAGACCTGAGGGGGCAGTGATGGAGCTAAAACACAACAACGGAGTCAGATACGTATGATTCCTATCGCAGGTCTAGCCACGCTGAGGGGGGTCTGTAGAATAGGTCCCCAGGGGTGAACAACCCCTTTAGGCACATCCTTCAGCGACACAGGGGATAGCAAAAACCTACATAAAATGTTGGGCTTTGATAATTTCTTCCCATTGTCTCTAATGGTCCCCAGGGTCTATGAGGCTCAGACCAAAGTCTGCATCCCCCGAGTTTCTCCGAGAGGGTCCATATGGAGGTGTGAATAGCGCCATTTACCTCTATAGGTCCATGTGCGCCCACTGTATACCCAGTAAGTCCGTGAAAAAATTCACGTAAAAGGCTGTCAGGGACCATAAAGGCCTCCTATGCTGCCCTCCATCACCCAGAGGTCAGCTCTAGGGTTACACGTACATGGCACACTGCTGGGCAGCAAGGTATACTATAGATGCCACAGAGATGCAGCCAGGCAGGAGAGAAGATGCCACCGAGGCTCACAGACAGCACCCTGGCATCTGAAGTGCAATCCCCCGGTGCCCAGATGGCCACTGTCCTGTCTGCAGGAACTCACCGATGGTCTCCTTATCCAGTGAAGATGTACCTACTACCCGATCTGCCTCCTTGATGTTACAGGTCACCACCTGGACTGCGGGTGCCGGGCGGCATGTCTCCCTGATGGGGCTCAGATGATTTACATGACCACACGCAGCCTGAAAATGTCCCTTATAATGATATCAATCCAGCTCTGGCGCGTCACCGCAGAGGAAGCCGGGAAAACTGGAGACTGAGTCGCGTTGCTAGGATACGGCATTAAACAGCGAGCTGCTGAGGAGAATCCCTCCTCTGCGTGCTAACGGCGGCGGCCAGCGTGTCACGCCTCGTTCTGGGTCGCGTGGTCACGCCTCCTGGGAAGTGATTGGCGTCTTATCTATAGTGATTAGTAACATTTCACTCAGGTCAGGGTGCGGGACCCGTCAGCACTTGTCAACAAGGCGAGGTTCACAAGTTCATGGCGCTGTCAGCTGGTGACGGGCGGTGAAGCAGCTGCTGTGTGCCCGCCACTTCCTAGGCAGCGCCGTGAGGTAACATCCGGGTGTTTGAAGCCTGGAGGAGGAGCTTCCTTACCTCTCTGTCATGGCGGGTCTCACAGCTCGGAGAGAAGCCCATTGAAGCTCATGTGGATGTCAGGACTGAGCAGAGAGCACAGGAGGAAGCTTGAGACACGGCCGCCATACCACAGCGAGAAGCTAGTAAGTGTCACAGCCTGACCCGGGCATGTGGGCAGAGGGGTGCCTGCCGTGCCCATGGGCGCTGTACTCAGGCATTTCCTATTCTTCTCCACAGTAAAATCAGTCATGTTTGTCCCTTGGAAAGAAGCCCAATAATATCAGAAAATCAGGAGAACCTTTGTTATTGAGGGCGGCCTGTAGTAGACGCAGCCTGGCATGAGCCTTGTTCACACTGACCTTCTGAAGAACGGCCATCAGGCAGCCTCGCCACCACTGAGCTCATTCTGAACAGTTCTGCAACTTTATGAAAGCGGCTCTGTCACCAGGATCAACCCTTCCCTGCCCGGCATATAGCCTGATGCTGATTAAACCGATACCCGTCCTATGTCTGTCGGTGGTAACGTTGCGGAGAAAATTGAACTTTTCAAATTTAGCAAATTAACTATTCGAGCACCAGGAGGTGGGCTTATGGGGTTCGAGCACTGCTCCAGCGACGCCCCTGGTGCTCCATAAAGACACCCTCTGCTTTTTTCACCCGCCCCCCTGCCTTTAGATGGACAGCGCCAGACCGCACTTGCGTCCAGAACGGCGCGTGCGCGCAACATCTTTACTCGCCGGGATGAAGCCGACGTGCTGTTCTGAACCCGAGTGCTGTCTAGTAGTGTTGAGCGAACTTGTTTTTTAAGTTCTGCGTCCAAAGTTCCGGTTATTGAAGAATCCCGTTATGGTCCGTGGTAGCGGAATCCATAACGGGATTTTTAGATAACCCGACTTTAGCCGCAGAACTTAAAACACAAATCGCTACTGTCTAGCGCTGTCAATCTAAAGTCAGAGGGCGTCATTATGGAGCACCCGGGTGCTGCGCAAACCCCATAAGCCCACCACCTGGCGCTCAAATAGTTCAATTGCATCATTTTAAAAGTAACATTTTCTCCGCAACGATACCACAGACAGACATAAGACAAATATTGTTTTAATCAGCAGCATCAACCCTACCAGGCTGTATGTGACAGAGCTGCTTTACTGAAATTGCCTCAGAATTTTCAGTTTCAGATTAGTAATGGTCCGACTCTCGCCACCCCCACTGATCAGTGTTTACCGGCACGCCATCTACATTGTAGAGGTGATGGGGGGTACTCCCCTTACCAGAGCGGTGCTTGTCTGCAGAGTCTGATGATCTCGCCGGTATCTCCGTATGTGCCAGCAATCTGTAGAAAAAAGACTCTGCTATGTCTCCTATGCCGTCCCCCACGGCTATGACGGGTAGGCCAGGCAGTGAAAGCATTAACGCCCAGCCCTGAAGTCTCACTGGAACACGTTTGGCACATGCGCAGTAAAGGGAGGGAGATGAGCAACCACCATCTCTTTACTGTGCATGTGCTGAACATGCTCTAGTGCAGGCATCCTCAAACTGCGGCCCTCCAGCTGTTGCAAAACGCCAACTCCCAGCATGCCCGAACAGCCTACAGGTATCAGCCTACAGCACGGCATTGTGGGAGTTGTAGTTTTACGCAGGTTGAGAATGCCTGATCTAGTGAGACTTCAGGGCCAGGTGTGAATATGTTTTCCCTGCCTGGCCTACCTGTCCCAGTGGTGGGGGAGTGTAATGGCACCGCCCTCATTGCACCTAGTGGGTAATTTGCATATTATAAGAAGCCTTTTTTCCATCAGATTGCCACCACATATGGAGATACTGGTGATATCGTCAGACTCTGCAGACAAGAAGTGATCCACAGCGACCAACTGTCACCTGCTTATAAGTGGTGACAGAGGCTGTTTAAAGGGGTTGTCTCACTTTAGCAAATATCATTTATCATGGAGGGAAAGCCCCTTACTAATGTATTGTGATTGTCCATATTGTCTCCTTTGCTTGCTGGAATCATTTTTCCATCACATTATTCACTGCTCGTTTCCATGGTTATGACCAGTGTGCAATCCATCAGTGGTGGTCGTGCTTGTGCACTGTAGGAAAAAGCACCAGCCTATAAGAGCTCCTTATAGTGTGCAAGCACGGCGACACTGTAACCTGGTATCTCCCTACTTCATGCGATTTCCCTACCTGTCGCGCCGGAAGTGACGTTGTAGGCGTTCCTGGCGTTTGGACGATCTGTGCATGCGCAAAAAAGCAAAGAATGGAAAATCTCACATCGCAATTCTGGCTGTACACGGGACACTGCGCATGCGCTGGAGAGAGATTACGCAAGCGCCTAGGGGAGATCAGATGGCTATTTTTTCTGTTAGATGAATATATATATATATATAGGGGTGCAGTAGCACAGACCTCAATATATGTATGAGATCTAATGGATTTTGCCGCGCTTGCGCACTGGGCCGTAATCTCTCTCCAGCGCATGCGCAGTGTGCCCCGTGTACAGCCAGAATTGCGATGTGAGATTTTCCATTCTTTGGACGATCTGCGCATGCGCAAAAAAGCAAACGCCAGGAACGCCTACAACGTCACTTCCGGCGCGACAGGTAGGGAAATCGCATGAAGTAGGGAGATACCAGGTTACACCGCCTCTGCTGGATTACAGGGTGGTCGTAACCATGGAAACGAGCAGTGTATAATGTGATGGGAAAATGATTACAGCCAGGAAATGAAGCGATATGGACAATCACAATACATTAGTAAGTGCCTTGTGTTATCTTTCCAACATGATAAATGTCACTTGCTGAAGTGAGACAACCCCTTTAAGTGAATGGGAGGAATGCTGTTTTTTCCCATTGATGGAGAACACAACAATAATACTGTCACAGAGTCTTTACATTATAAATTTTGCGGCACAAATAACCTTATGACTTTATTCTGTGGGTCAATACGATTACAGGAATACCAAATACACATTGGAGGGGGGGGGGGGTCATTTACGAAGACTGGCTATTTACATCTTTTCCCCCCTGTCGGAGAAATACCTCGATTTATGATGAGGAATGTGACGTGTTATAAATTAGGTGCACCTCCAGCAGTCTGTGCACCTGGAGCGAGAACTACTCTACACCCTGACTGGGGTAGCTTTTACACCGCTTTTATGCCGGTTTACAGGCGCAAAAGTTTGTAAACTTGTCAGGGCTGAAGGCTCTTGCATCCTATTTTTACGCCAAAACCTAGCGAATTTTTTTTTTTGTAATTGACCCACCATTTATTTTTTTAATGTTTTTCTACTTGTGTACAATAAGAAAACATTAAAAAAAAATGTTTTTACGTTGACGCATCCAAAGACCCATAACTTTATTTGTCTTTCTGTGGAGGGCGCGATTCTTGCTGGACGACGTGTCCATGTGAGAGCCGTGCTCCTGCTCTGCACAGTGTTTAAACTAGTCTGCTGTGACCTCCATAGGAAGGCATATATTGCTGGCACTATCAAGAGAAGGGAGGCTTTAGGGCAGGGCTCGACAAATCCCAGGTCGCCATGGCGACCAGGAATTTGGTCCTGGCGCCTGGGTATTTGTCAGCCTGTTTGCAAAGGTGGCCGGGCGCAGGGTCGGCACGTCCTAGGAGCGCCGGCCCTCTTTCATGTTGCAGCCGCCCGAGCGCTCTATATAGAGCCTCAGGCGGCTGCAGCACTGCCCGGGCTGGCGCATCCATGAGGGCGCACCGCCCGGGCGCAGCATGAAGAGAGGGACTGACAGGAGGGAAACGCTCAGCGCTCCCTCCTGTCACTCCATTGTAGCGTGGCCGAGCCCTGTATGGTCCGCGGTACAGGAGCATCTGTCTCCTGTGCCCGGCCGGACTGACATGAAGTGCGCACACAGTGTGCACTTCCTGTCAGTCCGCCTGGGTACAGGAAACTAAAGCTCCTGTACCCGTGGGACCATACAGAGCTCGGCCGCGCTACATTACAGGCAGGGAGGAAGGGGGATGGAGAAAGTGAATGACAAGGGGGATGGAGAAAGTGAATGACAAGGGGGAGGGAGAAAGTAAATGACAAGGGGGAGGGAGAAAGTAAATGACAAGGGGGAGGGAGAAAGTAAATGACAAGGGGGAGGGAGAAAGTAAATGACAAGGGGGGATGGAGAAAGTAAATGACAAGGGGGAGGGAGAAAGTGAATGACAAGGGGGGAGAGAGAATGACAAGGGGGAGAGAGAATGACAAGGGGAGAGAGAGAATGACAAGAGGGAGAAAGAGAATGACAAGAGGGGGAAAGAGAATGACAAGGGGGAGAAAGAGAATGACAAGAGGGGGAAAGAGAATGACAAGAGGGGGAAAGAGAATGACAAGAGGGAGAAAGAGAATGACAAGAGGGGAAAGAGAATGACAAGAGGGGGAAAGGAATGACAAGAGGGGAAAGAGAATGACAAGGGGAGAGAGAATGACAAGGGGGAAAGAGAATGACAAGAGGGGGAAAGAGAATGACAAGGGGGGAAAGAGAATGACAAGGGGGGAAAGAGAATGACAAGGGGGGAAAGAGAATGACAAGGGGGGAAGAGAATGACAAGGGAGGGGAAAAGAGATTGACAAGAGGGGAAAAGAGATTGACAAGGGGGGGAAAGAGATTGACAAGAGGGGAAAAGAGATTGACAAGAGGGGAAAAGAGATTGACAAGAGGGGAAAAGAGATTGACAAGGGGGGGAAAGAGATTGACAAGGGGGGGAAAGAGATTGACAAGGGGGGGAAAGAGATTGACAAGGGGGGGGAAAGTGAATGACAAGAGGAGGAAAGAGCTGGGCGTTGTAGTGATGCGGAACCTGCAGAGGCTGAGCGCAAGCTGGGGGTTGTAGTGCTCAGTAAAATGTCATGGTTCCCGCTGTGTTTGTGCCCTCCGGACCCCTCTGCCCTCGCCTCCGGACCCCTCTGCCCTCCCCTGCGGACCCTGTAATCCTTGTAAGGGTTTCCACATGTCATGGCGGCCGCAAGTGGCGATCACTTAGACGCTGGCAGCGTCTGACGTGTCATATAACCTATTGAAGAGGGGAAGCATTATGGGGAGCCCTATATACTCGCACATTATGGGGAGCCCTATATACTCGCACATTATGGGGGGCACTATGGAGAACAGGGGAAGGAACACTATGGGGGCATCTACTGGGGGCCCTATGTACTGGCATGCATTATTGGGGGGCTCTATGGAGAAGTGGGGGAGCGGAGCACTATGGGGGCATCTATTGGGGGCTTTATGACGCGGCTCCGCCTGGCTCCTAACTTTTTTAGCTCCTAGATTCCAAGGAAATTTGTCAAGCCCTGCTTTAGGGAATCCCAAACATAACTGTTCCTTCATAGTTATGATTGTACAGAGAAGCACAACCATCACGCTTTAATAGTGAAATTGCTATAAAGAAGCCAGTATTGAGGAACAACAAAAATAATAAAATTGCCTGTTTTAAAAAAGCAGGAGGAATGGACAATAAACCGGTGGAAGTTTGTACTTTGGACTAATGAGTCAAAATGAGAGATTTTTGCTTCTAACCACCACGTCGTTGTGACACACAGAAAAGGTGAGTGGATGGTTTCTACATGTGTGGTTCCCACCGTGAAACATGGAGGAGGAGGGTGATGGTGTGGGGGTTCATTACAGGTGATGCCGTTGGTGATTTATACAAAATTCAAGGCACACTTAACCAGCCTAGCTACCACGGCATTCTTCAGTGATATGCATTCTCACCTGGGTTGACCTTAGGCCTCATGCACACGGCCGTTGTTCGGGTCCGCGTCCGAGCCGCATATTTCGCGGCTCGGCCGTGGACCCATTCATTTCAATGGGGCCGCAAAAGATGCGGCCAGCACTCTGTGTGCCGTCCGCATCCGTTGCTCCGTTCCGTGCCCCCGCAAAAAAAATATAGCATGTCCTATTCTTGTCCGTTTTGCGGACAAGAATAGGCATTTCTATAATGGGCTGCGTTCCGTTCCGCAAAATGCGGAACGGAACGCGGATCAGCTTCCGTGTTTTGCGGATCCGCGATTTGCGGACCTCAAAACACCAACGGTTGTGTGCATGTAGCCTTAGTGGGACCATAATTGTGTTTTTCAACAGGAGAATGACCTAAAACACACTTCTGGGCTATTTAACCAAAACGGAGAGTGATGCAGTGCTGCGTGGGATCACATGGCCTCCACAATCACCCGACTTTAGCCCAATTGAGATGGTTTGGGGTGAGTTGGTCCATAGAATAAAAGAAAAGCAGCCAACAAGACTTCATCGCCTCTGAGAACTCCTTCAAGACTGCTGGAAAACCATTCCTGGTGACTACCTCGTGAAGCTGACTGAGAGAATGCCTAGGGTGTGCAAAGCTGTCCTCAAGACGGAGACGGGCTACTCTAAAGAGCCTAAAATATAAAACGTCTTCTGGTTTACTACTTAAAGGGGTTCTCCAGCCCTTTATAACTGATGACCTTTCTTCTGGAATGTAAAAGCAATTGTAGAGCAGCACTCAGGAACCTGTCGTCCACACCGTAATGCAACAGCCGTGCTAGGATTGCAGATCCTCAGCGGTCTGATGGCAGCATCTCCTGTGAATTTCTCACACTTCACACTGTACCTAGTGTTAGAACTACTGATCGCATTCCTTTTGTTTCCACTTTGGGGAAAAGACAGTGGAGCTATAGCACATATTCTGAGGAAGGAGTGGCATACACTTCAGAGAGGTTTGCCCCATACCAATGATGGCCTATGGGAGGAATACTTATTTACGGGGCAAACTGGTCAAGACAGACCTAGGTGGCACTAGTGGGGATGGACAATGCTATTTAGCACCCAGGAGAATGGGTCGTTTCCCTTGCTTGGGTTGCTGCAATTGCGGCAACCTCATCAAGGGGGATTCCTTTTGTCCATCCCTACAGTGGTATTCATGATGGAATAACCTTTGGATGGTAATATATTTTCCTCAAAAAGCATTTTATATAAAAAAAAAAAAAAATCCAATTTAAATAAAAATCAGTTTTTTTGTGTTTTTAAATCATTGATTTTTATGCACCCTGGCTATAATATTGTATATGGATGTGCCTCCTCCAATGTACTTTTTACATCCATTATGTTTTTATGTGTATACGTTTTTAATGCACTTTTGCACTTTTTTATTGCTATCTGTGATACCTGGTGGCTGTTTTGGGTATTCTTCCTTTTATCTGTTTGCAGCCCTTGGATGGATACTATGATACTATGATTGGCTATCTGCTGTCCCTGGTTGGGGACTTTAGATGGCTATCAGTTGTAGATTGTGGATACCACCTGATGTGTAGGTTGACAGCGCAGTTAAGTTGTTTTTTTTCTTAATTCCTTTTGATAAGTTTGCGCAGGATAGAGGCGGAGTTCAACATGTAGTCATGTGATGCCCATATGATCGTCACATGAGTTGGATTGATGATGCGCAGTAGTGCGCGCTCCAGCTCTCGTTAATGATTGAAACGATCTTAGACATGCGCACTGATATTGGAAGGACGCGCGCAGTAGGTCTGGTTTGGACTGCCATTCAGTCACCTTATGGTATCACATCTCTCCTTGCACCTTATAGGTAAACCGAATACGATTGATTAACTCTTGTAATGACTCACAGTTGTTGTGCAATGTGCTTTCATTCTGATATGTATCTGATTGGCTCCCCTAGTTGAAAGGTGGAGCTGGATGCACTTTATAAGGTTTGTTATACACAGTATGTATTGGGCTTGATAAAGAGTAGTTTATAGCCGAAACGTTGCTATTTGTTTGTTGCACCCGTTCCATCTGGCTTGTCCAATAAAGAAATTCACAGGAGATGCTGCTGATCATCCGCATCTGATCGGTGAGGGTCACGTCAATAAGGCTACTTTCCCACCAGCGTTTTTGCTGGATCCAGCAAAAACACTTCCGTCATGATAATGCAACCGTCTGCATCCGTTGTGAACGGATCCGGTTCTATGACGGATCAGTCATGAACACCGTTGAAAGTCAATGGGGGACGGATCCGTTTTCTATTGTGCCATATTCTTTGTCAAAAGAATGGAGTGTGATCTATTCTGTACAGTAAAATTGGACCACGTGGGCAGTGCCATGAAGGGGCCTTCACAGGAGAATGTCGCACCAGTCCTGATCCTGGGATTCTGGTGTGGGATGGCAAAATGTATGGTAGCAGGATCCCCCTATTCTTCATTTTAGGTACACTAACAGCTCGTCGGTGTTACGTTGATTTGGTCATGGAACCAGTGGGACAGCTATTTCTCCAAAGTGTTCCAGGACAATGTTAGGCTGCATGTTGCTCATTCTGCTGTGAGCAGCCTTCTTGGCCTAAACGTGCTACGATGGCCTGCAGCGTCTCCGAACTTGACTACCGTCCAGCACCTATGGGACATCATTGTTTGGCAATTGCAGAGGGCCCTGCCAGCAGCAGATCTTGAATGCCCAAGTGCATTCAGCGTGGCAGAACATTCTTCAGATAACATTAATAGCCTCATTAATAGCATGCCAAGGCGTGTAGGCGCATGTATGTCTGCGCGTGGTGCTCATACTTGATACTGAAAAAAGACTGAGATATTTTGGATATTTTTTTCTTTCCACTTTTTTTATTTCATTTGAATATCATTAACATGTCTCTCAATCCGGTGATTTCTAAAATTCTGACTTTTTTCCTTATTGGTGTTGCAATTTCAATGTTGAGTAATGTACAGTGTGTATGTATTCGGGGACTTTATTATTTTTTTTTTATAATTGCATTTGACACATTTTGGGCTAAAAATCATTCTTTCTATTGCCGTCATTAAATATTCAGCCATTCTTTCACAAGGGGTTAATTTGGTCTAGCTATGTATTTCACTTTGTGCCAGTCATCTAATAAACCTTATCTCTAAATCACTAAAAGGTAATAAACATTTAAGCCACGTTCTTATCTGTAAGGCCCCTCTCACATCTGCGTTGTGAGGATCCGGCGTGCACTTCCGTCGCCGGAAATGACCGCCGGATCCATCACAACACAAGACAACTGAAAGCATTTGAAGACTGATCAGTCTTCAATATGCTTTCAGGTTACCATGGCAGCCAGGACGCTACTAAAGTCCCGGCTGCCATGGAAAAGAAGCGGGGAGCCGGGGAAAAAGCTATTTACCTTCCGTGTGGCGGCCACGGTGCTCCGTGATGACGTCACCGGGTCCCTGCGTCGCATGGATCACATAGCTATGCTATGTGAACCAGGTGACGTCATCGAGGAGCGCCCCGGCTGCCGCACAGAAGGAAAGTAGCTTCTCCCCTGGCTCCCCGCTGCTTTTCCATGGCAGCCGGGACTTTAGTAGCGTCCTGGCTGCCATGGGTACCATTCTTAAAAGCTAAACGTCGGATACGGCGATGCGCCGAAACGACGTTTAGCTTAAAGTCGGTTCCGGATTAATGCTTTTCAATGGGCAATAATTCCGGATCCGTCCTTGCGGCATGTCTTCAGGATTTTTGTCCAGAGAAAAATCCGCATCATGCTGCGGATTTTGCTACGGCCAAAAAATGTGTCAGTACTGAACTGAAGACCTCCTGAACAGATTTCTCTCCATTCAGAATGCATTGGGATAATCCTGATCAGTATCTTTCCGTCCTAGAGCCCCGAGGACGGAACTCTAGGACGGAAAGTAAAAACGCAGATGTGAAAGGGGCCTAAGATGAGAACTGAGCTATAATGAGTGTTTATAAGGTCAGAGATAAGTAGGCCAGATGAGAAGGAGGACAGAAGAGAGAAAATTCAGATCCCGCTACTAGATAAACTCAAGGCTGCACAAAGACAATGGTTCACAATTT
Organism: Bufotes viridis; assembly: GCA_033119425.1. Taxonomy (NCBI): domain Eukaryota; kingdom Metazoa; phylum Chordata; class Amphibia; order Anura; family Bufonidae; genus Bufotes; species Bufotes viridis. The sequence goes on along the minus strand of CM065590.1, from coordinate 266,046,256 downwards.
TTTTAATAAAGACCAATTGAAAAAAATGATTTTTAGCTCAAAAAGCATACAATAGTAAAAAAAAGGGGGTTCTTCATGTCCCTAGGATATATGCCGTGGACATGGCTTTTCATGTATTGATTACAACAGCCAGGAAGTTAAGCCCAAAGTTGTTTCTGCTTTTTCAGCCTCAAAACATTGTTCTTCATAAATCAAATTACATAGTGCTTGCGTCTAAGGGAAGGCATCTACTATAATAGCACAAGACCGCCACTCGCCATATCATACAATTATTTTTGATTTATTGCAACATCTACATCAAAACGACATGGTTTTGGCTCAGGCAAAGGCCTTTTCGCCACCAATTAATATAATAAGGGGGGGGGGGGGGCGACTGTTGGCCAATGCACAAATGTACGCTGTGGGTGCCGGCTCTATCTTCACAGCCAGCACTTGCCCTCAATGACGTCAATTAACACTTCAGGTGCCGCACCTGAGGGCAATAGACACGGTTTGGCAGATCGTGTGCTCTGTCATTGAGGCCGGGTGTCGGCTGTGTGATAGTCGGCACCCGCAGTGTACATTTGTGTTAAGGGGTTAATTATTTTCATTGGTGGTGCAGAAGCCAACAGTCCCTCCCCTCCTCCCTACTACTGCCTATTGGTGGCCATAAGCATTTTTTTTTTTTACAGCCATATTGTGATGATAAATGTGACCTGTGGTATATTTGGAGTCCACACTAAAAAACTGCAATGCATTTAAAAAATCTAGCATTTTCTTGCTGGAAGGGGAAAAAAATGCACCAATTGCGGAGCATGCTGCATCCTTTCACAGATTTATTACCGACTTGCAGTGAATTTCTACTTCTATTAATGTGGACCCAACCTTAGGGCTCTTGCAAATGAGGCCTGCATGACCTTCTTCCCCCCTCTGCCTCTACCTTCTCCATCTGTAATAATTATTCAGCCTGTTGAATAGCTGTTTTTGTATAGGATGACATATTTTTGATATGACTGCTCTGGTTTTCTGCTAACTTTCTGTACCCGTACTTTTTGACTTCAGATGACTTTGTTTCTTTACAAGTTGCTGTCATGTGAATGTGTGGTTTTATGTTTAGGAGGTTCTATGCTTTTTTCTTACTGATCGATCCTTTGGATACGTCATCGGCATCTGATTGGTATGGGTCCCGACACCCAGGACCCCTTCTGATTAGCTGTTTGAGAAGGCACTGGTGTTTACAGTAGCGGCACAGCCTTCTCCCATCACCAAGCACAGCGCTGTTACGAGTATTTCACTGGCCTGGGCGCATCTCAGCCCCATTGAAATTAGTGTGGCTGGGCCGTGCCCAGGCCAGCAAAATTGTTGTGACGTCACTTGCCTGTAGGAAGCAGCAAGAAGGACGCAACATTACAGTGAGCACCACTTCCTTCTCAAACAGCTGATCAGTTGGGGTTCCGGGTGTTAGACCCCCCACCAATCAGATGCTGATGACCCATCCTGAGGATAGGTGTCACGGACGCTCCAGTGACAGGTGCCAGGAGATCAGAGAGACTGGAAGCACGTGGGTTAAACTGGTTCCTTACTGCCTACACCTTCTTGGGGTACAGTTTATAGCTACAGTTTCTGGACACTGGGTTAGCTGGTTGTTGGATCTTGGTAGAGCTCCCGGCGCTTCCTTTGCACCATTTGAAGTTAAATGTCATCTTCCCCTTTTTGTATTTTGTTTGTTGTATTTCCCTGTCTTTTGTATCTAGGCCTGATGGAGAATCCTCTTCATCCTTCTTGTGGAGGAACAGGTCGAGTTAGGGCCCTAGGTTCCTGTGTAGGGCTGCAGTAAACGATTATTTTAGAAATCGAATATTCTATCGATTATTTTTTACGATTAATCGAGTAATCTAATAAGAATGTTACCATGGCAACCAGGGCTTCAGTAGCGTCCTGGCTGCCATGGTAACCGATCGGAGCCCAGTTATAACACTGCTGGGGCTCCAATCAGAACTTCCACCAATGAGGTGGGCGGGGACTCTGCTCTGTGGCCACTGCCACCAATGAGGGGGGAGGGGACTCTGCTCTGTGGCCACTGCCACCAATGAGGGGGGAGGGGACTCTGCTCTCTGGCTACTGCCACCAATGAGGGGGGAGGGGACTCTACTCTGTGGCCACTGCCACCAATGAGGGGCGAGGGGACTCTGCTCTGTGGCCACTGCCACCAATGAGAGGGGAGGGGACTCTGCTCTGTGGCCAGTGCCACCAACGATATTAATACTGGGGGGGAGGGCGCACTCCGCCACCAATAAAAATTAACCTTTAATACAGGCGGCAGGCAGCAGATCAGCGGCAGTTAACCCCTCAGGTGCGGCACCTGAGGTGTTAACTGCCGCTGATCGCAGCTCCCTGCCTCCTGTATTAAAGATTACAAAGGACCTTTCATGGTCCGGACTTACTAACTAGCAGCTACATAGAACGGCTCCCAAGGATGTCCCTGCACTTACAATTAAACCTGGGCGCCGCTCGGTTCTCCCCACTGTGGACCAGTTACAGTCTCCTGCTCTATGTGCTAATTACTAATATCGGAGCAATAGAGGGGAGACATCCGCTCTGTGGGTGTTCCTTTTCCCTGCACTGTGATGTTCTGTTCTGCGATTGGACAGCGCAGGGAGAAGAAACGCCCACAGAGAAGGTGATGTCTCCTCCCCATTGGTCAGATATTAGTAATTGGCACATGGAGCATGAAACTGTAACTGGCCCACAGTGAAAAGAACGGAGCGGCGCCCAGGGATAATTGTAAGTGCGGGGACATCCCGGGCGCCCTCCGTGTAGCTGCTAGTTAGTAAGGCCGGACAATGTAAGGTTCTGTCATTGGTGGCGCAGTGCGCCCGCCCCTCCTTCGCCCCCCCGTCTCTCCTCACTGGCAGCGCAGCACAGGGGGAGTGAGAGAGCGACTCTTTCTCCCCTGTGAGCCCCGCCTCCTCTGCTGCCAGCCGCTCTGCAGAGTGTCGGGTCATAGGGCGCGCTTACGTGCACTATGATCTGACTGGTGACCACGGAGCGGTGAGTAATAGCAAGTGCTGCCCTCCCACTCCGTGGTCACATGACACAAACTAATCCTCGATTAGTTTTGCATCGAGGATTTTTTTGTGTCGAATTACTCGATTAAATCGAGTAATCGTTTCAGCCCTATTCCTGTGTATGAACTTTCCTAACATCGAGGTCTGTTCATAGTGACAGATAGTCAGGACTTGCATTGGGTTTGCTTTAGGAGGTGACCAGCTAATTTTGCCCTAGTTTCCAGCAGGGCTGTGGAGTCGGAGTCGAGGAGTCGGAGGCAATTTTGGGTACCTGGAGTCGGAGTCGGCAAATAATGGACCGACTCCTACTAGATTTAAATTGGAATAAAAAAAAATTGGAATAAAAAAAAAAGCAAGTTTAAATGTCCCAATTCAGATAAAGTTATAATTAATTACTTCTCTACTGTAAGAATAAAGGCCAATGCATGCAGTGCGTCACGTTACCGCTAAACAAAGACGTTAAGTGACCGTGAAGAAGCATGCTTTTCATATGCTTTACTATGCAGTTAAAGGGACACTGACAGGCTGATTTACCGGCTAAAGATATATCTGCTGGTATTCATCAGAGGATTAGGAATACAACTAGACGACTGTTACCCCCAGTTGAGGTTTACTTGTGTTTAAAAACGTTTTAATCAATATGCAAATTCTCTACCTTTGTGCCCAAGGGGCAGGCGCACATGTAGAGTACTGGCAGCACTAGACAGGACTAGGTAGCGAGGAGGAAGAGAGAAAGCTGGCACAGCCTCAGCATAGCCAGACGAGGCTGCTGCCAGCACTCTACACATGCACCTGCGCAGGAATTCAGCGTTCGGCTAGCCTGAAAAAAAAGGCCAGTGCAGTGAATAATAATGAGGGGAACAGCGCTGGGAAGCTGTACTTCGGGCGCGGCTGGGCACAAAGCCGCAGGAGACGCTGCCCCATTGGGCACAAAGATAGTGAATTTGCATACAGATTAAAATGTTTTTTAAACACAAGTACAGCTTAACTGGGGGTAACATTAGTATAGTTTTATTCCTAATTCTCTGATGAATACCAGTATATATATATCTTTAGCTGGAAAATCAGCCTGTCAGTGTCCCTTTAAGGAGCGGCAATACTTACACTTTCCATTGTCTTGTGGTCTGCTGTTACAGGGAACCCATGGTTATCCTCGCCTCTCACTGATAACTGGTTAAGGACTGGAGACACTTGTATAAGTGAAGGGAATGGATAGTCAATAGTTCAAGACTGAAGCTGTAAACCATTTGAAAAACTGCTATCATTCAGCTAAGGCTATAAAACATGTAAACTCAGATTGTTAGCTTAAATTTTAAACATGACTATGGGATTCTACTAGGAAAATCCTGTTTTAAAATAAATGCCCCTTCCCCTGCCCCTTCCTGGATCCTCCCACTGCTCTATCTTCAGCAGAAGATCAGCACACAAAGGAGAAGGCAGCAGCTTCTGCTCAACTACCTCTCTGTGCTAGAGGAGATTAGAAGAACTTGGTGGAACAGCTTCGTATTTGCATATTAAATACAGAGGAGTCGGAGTCGGAAGTTTCAAAATCTGAGGAGTCGGAAAATTTATCTACCGACTCCACAGCCCTGGTTTCCAGGCCTAGTTCCTGTCCCCTCGTGCTCGGTGTGGAATGAAAAAGAATAGAACCCCTTTATGGCCAACCATTGTTTCTGAAGAATGAATTCATGGTGCATGCTGGGTTAAGGGACAGAAAACACACCCTTCTTACAATAAATTAGGAAGTATTGGTGTGGTTCTAACCACAAAATATGATGGGAGAGCCATCAGTGGTATCAAAGGATGCATACATGTAGGAATACATATAAATGGTGCAATTTGCTGGAGCACAGTTCTTGATAAATCGGACGCAACTTATTAGGTGTGTTATATGCTTAAATTATGTCACCTCATGGGTGCCATCCGCTTTCACACCAATATTTAGCAGCAAGCAATTGTCTCCCTGTTTAGTAAATTTGACACATTTTAGCTCGGCCTTGTAGACCATTCCAAGACACACTGTGCTCTCCGCATCAGTTTTTGCGGAGCGCGCCGCCGATCTTACGGCCGCAGCTCCGCAAAAAAGTAGAGCATGTCCTATTCTTGCCCGCAATTGCGGACAAGAATAGACATTTCTATGGGGCTGCCGGCCTAGTGTGTTTATGGATCCGCAATTTGCGGATCCATAAACACTACGGACGTGTGAAATAGGCCTTAAACGTCCTACACCTTGCCCACCTGCACAACCTCAGAAGGGGGATTTGGATCCCTATTCTAGCACTCTATTCCATATGCTAGCACTCCACCAGTCTAACACATGCAATGCTAAATGTTGTTCACTGGTACACTCAATGGGGAATGTTAATGGTGGTCTGAATAATTTGGTCGTGTGGCTGGTAACATTACTTTGTTTGTGTTTCAGTGACTTAGGTCTGAAGACGGATCTCAGGAAGATGGCTGAAGTCACTCTAAAAGAGATAGGCGTCTTGTCTTGTGTTGTAGTATTATGTTACTGGAACAGTCTCTTTTGTGGATTTGTCTTTGATGATGTGTCTGCAATTCTGGATAATAAAGATTTGCATCCTGCAACACCCTTAAAGAAGCTCTTCCAAAATGACTTCTGGGGGACACCAATGTCTGAGGTTAGTATGAAAGTCTCTACTGGTCAGGAATCTGGATGACAACCCTAGGTGCTTCAGCACAAGATGAACATTTCCTCTGAAAATTGCTGTGTGAACAGAGTTTATGTAGCAGAAGGTTATGTGTTGGCACCCCGAGTGTCCTATGGAGCACCATTGTGTGTCATATGCCGGAGAGGTTCTCTCCTATAAGTATTGCTTCCAAACATACTGCAGCAGGCCTGCAATGCTCCTCTGGTCTTCTCTACGTCAACATCTGGTTTGGCTACACCAGCGTCAAACCGGACGTTGACATCAAGGGAGCATCGCAGGCCTGCAGGAGAGGGAGCGGGGAGCTGTTCACAGGTCCAGACGTCTTGCACAACTCCTTTAAAGCTGCTGGCCTAGCTATCGGGTTTATTGGGACATGATAGGCAGTGGTGTATAGTTATACTATCGATGCAGATACACCATGGCACAATGAGGCACTGGTTATTGTGTGATCTGAAATCCATGACAAAATGCAAGTTGTATGCAGCATTTACATATGAAAACGCGCAAACAGTAGACTCAGTTTTCTGGGGTATAAAAGTTGCAGATTTGCACACTTAACTTATTTGCTCTTATTTGTGACATTCTACTTCTCTAACCTTTTTTACTTTTCCAGAACATGGATTTTCTTTCAGTACAAAAGAGAGTATTCAGACCTCTACTGAAGAAATCCCATAATATGATCACCTTTGTTCGTGCCACAGATAATTTTCAGATAGTATGGAAATGCTTATTCCTGTAAAGTTACGTAATTATATAATTGTTGTTTCTGGACAGTAAATTTGTCAGATCCTCCAGTGTCCAATCAGAACTACAGATAGTAGTAATACACCTCAAATTGGCAGATGCTTTCCGTCAGGAGATTCATGAAGAACTTGGGCTAGGCCTCATTCTCACAACCTCTGATCTTACAAAAGTAATTTCAGATGTTAACATCTGTTTTTCCAACAAGTGCTCACAAAACCCAAGTCCTGTTCTGTAAATATATTGTAAGTCTTTCTGAAGATGGGTAGTTCTTATGCCAGATTCCTTCTGTGATGAGTGTTAGGTGTTAAAGTAAATGATGACTTAGCTTGAGCCAATCGACCTTCGGATCATAGATGTATGTAAAATGTATTGGCTCCGTTTGGTGAATTACTTCTGTATTCCTATCTGCGTATTAAACAATTGAAAATAGGAATCCAAAGTAGGCCTTGGTACTGGGTGGTACCTCGTTACCAAAGCACAGTTCGGATTCCTATTTTAAATTGTTTTTCTATACTTAGAAATTCATACAATAGTAATTCACCGACGTCTTGTGCGACTTCGAGCGAGAAGAACTTTAGCTCCACAGAGCCAATACGTTTTAATGCTGTACGAAGTCAGCATTAAAATTTAAGTATTTGAATGAATTGCCTTCAGATCTATGAGCCGGATGTGGATTCTCTCAAGCCTACTGCTGACCTTTCCTGATCATCAGTGGAACTCTGGTGACAGATGTCACTGTATGGCATCCATTTAATGGTTTTGTGTTATACATCAAACGTAAGTCAAAAACGTAATGTGAACCCCCGCCTAAACCAAAACCAGGAGTGAAACCTACAGAGAAAAAAGTATAATGTAACAGTTTGTGTCTCTTCTATGTTTCGGGTTCCACTCCACGTATTGACTTACAAATACTGATGTGAAATTGGCCTTTGAGAGATGGTCAGGACACCTATGTACACACCAGTGTGCGGTCGGTTGATCTTACCAATGTCTGTAGGTTTGGCCCACGCTGTGGTTGCCTTTACTTACACGTGTGTTGTACTACCAAAAACAATCGCGGTAAAGGTAGTTCCTAATTGCATAGTCTCCTTACTATCTACTGGTTGTTATAATTCTAGCTGGCCTAATTAGGTCTTCCTTTTTATTTTCCAGGAGAGAAGTCATAAATCTTACCGTCCTATTACAGTCCTGACGTTTCGCTTAAACTATCTGTTCAGTGAACTAAACGCAGTTTCCTACCACCTTTTAAACCTGCTCCTCCATGCTGTGGTGTGTGTGATTTTCCTTAAAGTTTGTAGGCTTTTCCTGGACAAGCGAACCAGTCTGATTGCAGCCCTGCTGTTTGCTGTACATCCAATACATACTGAGGCGGTGAGTCTAGGAGCTAAATGAGACTTTATAGTCTTCTAATTCCCAAATTGTTGCATTGATTTTTGTATTGATCCCCATTACATTCCTGTGTTCTGCCTCTGAACAATGAAGCAGTTTGGCTGTATATCCTTTGAAGGTGTTGGAAGCTATATATTACTGACTACAAATGTGCTTGGAGCAGCACACACATGCCACTAGTAATAGGCATTTTTAAACTATTGGCACCGGTGTCTAATAGATTAATATGTCTAAAGTATTTTTACTTGAAGGTCTGCTCACCCAGTTCCTTGTGCTGCGCTCCAAAAATGTTAGCTAAAGAAGGGTCATGTGAAGAGTCCCGTCCCTCAGCGGCCTCCATTCACTTTTTTAATCAGATAATATTTTATAGATTTTTCCGTTTCAATTGAACAAAGCTGTATAATACAAAGTAGCATCGTGTCTGTTTCAGTTGTACAGCATACGTGCACAATACAGATAGACACCGCAAAAACTGTCACAGAATGCGGTACCGGATTGTAGTATAAGAAGCCACATTATGAGTACCAATCAGTCATATGATAAACACAGCTACATGTTTAAAGAACCCCACCCCCGGGAGACCTACTACCTTGGAACCAGCGATAACCACCCCACAGACACCTCGTGCCCTTCAGAAGTCTACAAATGCAAAGTAGAAAGAGAGTTAAGCTACATGCACTTATGACACCAGCCTATGTAAGAGAGGGATATGAAGGACTTATATAGTATTTCATTAGACACCCAGTACGGCCAATTGTAATCAGTTAGTAGGATTCCTGAGCCCACCAAGAAGAGTCATCCTATCTTGAAGGATCAGCCAGGCGCTACAAACCCCAGAGCTGTCTATCCAGGGACCCCAAATATTGCTGAACTTGGCAAGACAGTTACGTTTCAAATAAATACCTCTCTCAAGGCGTATAACATCATTCATTCTAGCTATAAATTCAGAGATATTTGGGGGAAGCGGCTGTATCCATCTGCAGCTATCGTTTTCCGTGCCTGATATAGAATCCTATTAACGCCGATCACCGTAGATGCCAGTAGATTATCGGAGGCAATAATCCCAAGCAAACACAGTTTGGGCTCCTTCGTGTAAGTAGTGCTGTATATCTTGTTTATTAAAGATAGTATAGCCCAGTAGTTCTGTAAAGCTGAGCAACTCCACAACATATGAAATATACCAACCGCCTCCTCCCCACACCTCAGACAAGAAGAATCCGATCTAACCCCTATCCTCCACAAGAAGATCGGAGATCTGTACACCCTATGTAACATATAAAGTTGAGACAACCTCGCTGCTTCACTGAGAGAAAGCACTGGGGTAAGTCTGAAAGATCTCCAACATCCTTCTCCCACTTTGCCTGGACATTCAGTGGAAACTTCTTCAAATATTTGGTCAGGAGTTCTTTGTACGCATCCGATATAGCCCCCCTACCAGGCCCTAGTATCGCCAATTTAGTGAGAAGTGGATGGGAATTAAACTTTGTCGAGGTATCCTGAAATTGGGCATTCAAGGTATGTCGCAACTGCAAATACTGATGGAACCGATTCGGCTCCAGCCCAAAGTCAGTACACAGTTGTGTGAACTGTTTCAAGATACCCTGATAGTACAATTGATCCAAATTCCACAGCCCCTTTTTCTCCCATGCAGAGATCACCTGCAATTTCACCAATTCTGGCAACCCTGGATTACCCCAAATCAGAGACACACGTTTAAAAGACCCTGAACCCCCAACATTTCCTTGGCCTTTTCCCAAACTTTTTTCATGAGAGTAAACGTAGGTAAAGATTTAATCTGGCCTGGTAGGTTCCTTTCCAGGATCGAGAGAGGAGGACAGCACTTGGCAGCCCAGCACACCAAAGTTCCACTCCTATCCACTGTTTCCCGAGCTCCCCAACCCTTAAAATGTTGTAATTGCGCAGCCAAGAAATATAGAAAAGGGTTAGGGAGCGCCAATCCACCCCTTTCTTTGTCCCTTTGAAAGGTCTCATATCTAATTCTACTAGGCTTATTCTTGCCCCATACCAAAGATCTAAAGGTTTGTTAAATCTTATAGAAATAGTGTTTGGGTATCCAGACAGGTGAATTATCTATAATATATAGCAGCTGGGGCATGACAATAATTTTAAGGAGGTTACCTCGACCTATCACAGACAACGGAAGTTTATGCCAGACAGTCGTCTTCAAATGGAATTTCTGTAATAATGGTTGCAGGTTATCAGTAATAAACGTTTGGGGGTTAGCAGATATATTAATACTCAAGTATTTAAAAGAGGAGACCACTTTTAGATTGGTACGACTCAAATTAAGAGCTTGCGAAGCGGGGGACTAAGGAAGAATAACAGACTTGCTCCAATTAATAAGTAAGCCTGATTGACGCCCAAAATTACTGAAATAATGGAATGGACGAGGCTAAGTCTCCCACATATAATAACATATCATCCGCATAGAGCGACACCCCAATGCCATCAGCAGAGCGTAAGACACATGCCAAAGGTTCTATGGCAATGGCAAATAGAAGGGGCAGCCCTGTCTGGTGTCCGTCTCCAATGCCATCGCCGGAGACAACTTCCCATTAATTCGAAGCCTAGCTCTAGGCTGAGTATAAAGTTGCTTGACCCAGCCTATAAAACCCGGGCCAAACCCCAACTTCAACATTACCGACCACAAGTAGTCCCACTCGACGCTATCAAACGCCTTGGCAGCGTCAAGTGAGACCACCGCCGGACAAACCTCCCCCACGTCACCAATTGTAGATTAAGAAACAATCTTCTGAGATTCAGTGAAGTAGACTTACCGGGCATAAAGCCACACTGATCTTCATGGACAAGTTGAGTAATCACAGACTGCAGCCTATTAGCCACAACTTTAGCCAATAGCTTGATGTCTACTGTCACGAGTGAGGCCTATATGAATCCACTATAGTAGGGTCCTTACCCATTTTGGGAAGCACCACCACCACGGCTTCTCGCATAGAGTTAGGCAAGACACCAACCTCTGCAGCCTCATTGAATACTCGAAGCATATGCGGGAGTAGAGTCTCCTGATGCTTTTTATAAAATTCTCCTGGTAGTCCGTCACTACCCGGCGCTTTCTCATTAGGAAGGGAGCATACACCCTCCTCCAGTTCCTCCAACTGAATGGCATTATCTAACATTTCTCGGCCTCCATTCACTTACTCTTCCAACGGGCTGCGCATGCACTACTTCCTCTCAGTGTTAGTGGGTGGGACTGGTCACATTAGCCTCCATCAGCAGTCATTTTGGGACCATAACCATGGCAAGCTGGTAAGATGGCCTGCTAATACACATGAATAAGGCATATTAAACCAAAGTTTCCTCCAGTGTTCTCCACGTCCATATTCGATAAGGCATGGTCCAAAATAGGACATGCTCTGTGGTTCTTGGCACGGAAGGGGAATGATAAGTATAATTTCACCATTTTTGTGGGTCTATGTGCAGTCCATAGCGCACGCGGACAAAAAAAAAAATACAGGAAAGATTTGCACCTTTTGTGTGTATTGGACTGCCTACTGCTTTTGGTTTATGAATACTGACCAAAGTACTGTGAAAGTGACTGAAATCTTAGCCCAAAATATCTCCTCATTCTTATTGTCTCACTCCCCATCACCATTTTTTAATACATCTACAAATATCCATTTCCTATGTAAGGTCTACAAATGAACACATGGCACTACGCGGTTTAACTTTTGCATGCCTGAGGTTTTGGCAGTTTTATGTACACCTTCAAATATAAACTTTTTCATATATGGTATGTGTGTAGTCACCACAACCTTTTAAGTTTGTCTCTAGAGAGTTAGTGACAGAATTTTAAAAGAAGGACTCCAGCACATCATGCGTCCATAAACCCAGATGTTTATTGGTAACATGTAAAAACTGCATACAACATAATCGCTTGCGCATTTTGATTTTCAAGAGATTCTAAATATAGCTGTGAAAAGCTTGACACATGTAAGTGGTTATGCTGTGAGGGATTTTATTGCATAATCAGTAAACTGTTTTGGAATCCTTTTGGAATAAGTAAGGCCTCACACTTTCACACTAGCGTTTTAGCTTTCCGTCCTAAAGTTCCGTCCTCGGGTCTCTAGGACTGAAAGCTACTGATCAGGATTATCCCCATGCATCCTGAATGGAGAGAAATCCATTCAGGATGCATCAGGATGTCTTCCGTTCAGTATGTGAACGTTCTTTGGATGTTGACAAAAGCGCAGCATGCTGCGGATTTGTCTCCGTCCAAAAATCCGGAAGATGGGCATTGGTCCGGATCCGGCCTTTAGCTAAACGTCGTTTCCGCGCATCGCCGGATCCGACGTTTAGCTTTTTGTCAATGGTTACTATGGCAGCCAGGACGCTAAAGTCCTGGTTGCCATAGTAAAGAGTAGGGGGAGCTGCATACTTACATTCCGTGCGGCTCCCGGGATGCTCCAGGATGACGTCAGGGCGCCCCAATGCATGGATCACGTGATCCATGCGCGCGGGGCGCTCTGACGTCATTCAGGAGCGCCCCGGGAGCCGCACGGAATGTAAGTTTGTCGCCCCCCGCTCCCCACTGCTACTATGGCATCCAGGACGCTAGTAGCGTCCTGGCTGCCATAGTAACACTGAAAGCATTTTGAAGACTGATCAGTCTTCAAATGCTTTCAGTTCACTTGCGTTGTGCCGGATCCGGCGTGCATTCCGGCGACGGAAGTGCACGCCGGATCTTCACAACGCAAGTGTGAAAGAGGCCTAAAATCATTTTGGAATAAGTGCTCTCTTAAATGGTTACTAATTTTCACATAGCTTTGCATAAATCAATTGTACAAGCAACCATAAGAAACTTTTGTAATATAGTTTATCAGAGAAAAATATCTACGGTGGTTTTCCTATTATCTGCTGTTTATGGCACTCGTGTGCGCACACACTCTTGCTGAATGCCTTTCCGTTTGAAAACAGGCCATTTCACTAAAGAATCAGATTACACATGTCAATACAAGTCTAAGGAGTGGGGAGGGGGAGTGAGACAGGAGACGCACACACAAAGAGACTGCTCCAGCTAAATAGGAAGTTTGTTTCTGAACACAGGTGCTTTATTCACATCTATACAGGTCAGTTCTTCTCTGTAATTTCCAGGGGCTGCTTCTGAGTGAGTGTGAGACAATTATGAAGCAGATTCTCTTGTACCATCATCTCTCTTGGAGAGCTGCAAAGTAGCATACCAAGAAGAAACTGCTAAAAATTGTCAGAAACAAGTGATATAATGACCAGAAAGGGGGTTATCTCTCATGTACATACTGCACTATTGATTTAATACAAAGTTTATTCACCGGTTAGTTAAGCTTTAAGCTCCTATGCCTAAGGCCTAGATTCTGCTGTGTTTGGTGTTCCCACACTATATTTTGTTTTACTGACAGAACTTTATTCTTCATGTAGTTTTTGCTAAGAAAAGAATGCCACCATTTCCCCCTTTTTAAGAGCACTGCCATTGCAGTATTTTTCAGTGTGTTTCATCCCGTTCTTGTTTAGTCATTGTATTGACCACCAGGGGGTGCCTGAAGACCTGCTGTAAATGACCAGTGTTTCCTTCACAAGCATTCGTGATGATGTATGGCCAGATATCTCCTGAAATAATGGGATATGTGTCAGTTTTGCCCTATAGTACATCAGAAATGTCTGCAGTGCATATTTTTAAAGGTGCCTTTGAAGAAATATGCGGTCTCTGCACCATGTCACCTGTTCTACATGTGGTTCCTTCAGAGTGAGTGATGAAGATCCGGCACAGCTTATATCACTGCAGCTTCCTTCAATGAAAAGCTAGGTTTTCACTTTCTGAGCCAACCTGGGAGTTTTCTGAAATACTCTGCTTCTCCTGTGTTTCTGCTGTTCACTTGAAATCTTCTGTGCTGCAAAGTGGGTTTCTGACCATAACCATTGGCATCTCTACCAAAAATGTATAACCAGAACAGAAGTCACAGTAACGCTTGGACAGGTGTCATAGAGGCAGGAGCTCCTTACTAGCAGCCAATGGCATGTAGCACTGGCGGTGGCCTTGTGGTTAATAACTCCTTAACACAAAATGCTATATGTCATTTGTGTAAGGTAAGTATGGAACGGCTCACAAGCCTGCTCCATATACTGTAAGGTGGGTGCCAGGTGCGTAATGCCAGACACACACACGCCAGTTGAATGCAATAAACTCACAGCTTGTGTCAGTGTGAGGTCCCGTCCAGGATTGTGACAGGATTGTACAGGGCTCATTCAGACAACCGGACGAATGGGTCCGCATCCGTTCCGCAATTTTGCGGAATGGATGTGGACCCATTCATTTCAACGGAGCCGCAAAAGATGCGGACAGCACACCGTTCCAGGGTCCCGCAAACAAGATGGAGCATGACCTATTTTTGTCCGCAATTACATTGTAGTGGCGGTGCATGGTAATTCTCTCCCATTCAAGTGACTGGGACAAAAAGCTGTAATTGTCCTGCAATGCCAGCGCATTTAAAAAAAAAAAAAAAAGTTTAAAAATGTTAAAAATTTTTATTTAAAATTCAATTATCTCCTTTCATCACTTTTACATATAAAAAATAAACTTTATTGCTATTGCCCAGTCCTGACCTTTTAGAATATAAAAAGATGTGCGTCGCAGTAATAGAAAAAAATAGATTAATTGCCTTCTTTTTTCTTCTCTCCTTACCCTCCCCAAAAATAATGGATCACTACATGGCTCTATAGTCGGAAATATAAAAAAAGTAGTTAGTGTCAGAATATGGCAATGCAAATCATTTTTTTTTTTTGTAGTTTTAATGATGTTACTGATATAAACAGGGACCTCTTAGCGTTATGTTTACCTACTTATTATTTCAATTACTGCAAGTTTTGTAGCCCTCCATGACGAAATATACCACACAAAAGAGCAAAGAGGATTATGTTTACTGTGTACTGTAGTGTGACCTCTGCGCACAGCTATGCAATGAACCACTGAAGCCGCTCCGCTGAGCCCACCAACCTCTGCAGGATAGGCCAACAATATGTGTAAAGAAGGATAAGGTAACAGATCTGATCCATTCTTCTGTATGAAGAGAAGTGCCACCAGAGGCTTCTAGTAGCTGCTTATCTCCTGTTCTATTCAAATATGCATGCTCACACCCTGTCCAGGCATGCTTGTGCGGCTTATCATTCTTAAGCCGTGCATGGACAACAAGAGACTGGAGGGTTAGTGCAAATAAGCTTCTGATTTGTATTAGGCGTTGTATGTCAGCAGTCCTATTCACACTAGTGTGAGAGTGCTATTTACACTAATCTTCATCCCGATGTATAAGAGGATACAGGTTAGGCTACTTTCACACTAGCGTTTTGGATTCCGTTTCTGAGATCCGTTCAGGGCTCTCAGAAGCGGTCCAAAACAGATCAGTTTTGCCCTAATGCATTCTGAATGGAAAAGGATCCGCTCAGAATGCATCTGTTTGCCTCCGATCAGTCACCATTCCGCTCTGGAGGCAGACACCAAAACGCTGCCTGCAGCATATTGCTGTCCGTCTGACGAAGCGGAACCATACGGATCCGTCCTGGCACACAATGTAAGTCGATGGGGACGGATCCGTTTTCTCTGACACAATAGAAAACGGATCCGTCCCCCATTGACTTTCAATGGTGTTCAAGACGGATCCGTCATGGCTATGTTACAGATAATACAACCGGATCCGTTCATGACGGATGCATGCGGTTGTATTATTGTAACGGAAGCGTTTTTGCAGATCCATGACAGATCCGCAAAAACCGCTAGTGTGAAAGTAGCCTTATCCTTTGTACAATCTAAGACACTAAACCTAGAAACAAATGCTGAAACTAAACAAGAAATATACTTGTCCTCACCCACGCACTCTGCATGATCCTGACAAAGACCATGTTGTAGAAATCCTGCAGAGAACAAAGGGGTTAATCTCCCGCCGATCTGCTTCATCTTCAGCTAGAAACCGACTAGGGCTACACGACGATATGTGTCATGCGACGATTTTTATAATGATAGTCTATAGTGTCGCACTGCGACTGTGATGCGACAGTCGCAGAAAAATCTATTTTTATTACTGTCATGTCGCAGCGCAACATAGACTATCATTATAAAAATTGTCGCGCGACACGTGTAGTCCTAGCCTAAGGGACAGGGTTTAGCCAAGGAGGTGGACCTAACAGTCCGTTTTGTCCTACTGTACACTGGAAGCTCCTGCTCCGTTCACTTGTCTTACAGTTCATCACAGGACAGTGAGGAGGAGACAGGACGTAGATGACGTCCTAGGACTCTTAGGGTATTTTCACACTTGCATTAAAATTTTCCGGTATTGAGTTCCGTCCTAGGGGCTCAATACCGGAAAAAAAAGGATCAGTTTATCCTAATGCATTCTGAATGGAGAGAAATCCGATCAGTTTGCATCAGGATGTCTTCAGTTCAGTCACTCTTACGGTATTTGGACGGAGAAAATTCAGGAACACTTGCCGGATCTGGCATTATTTTCCATTTGAAATGCATTAATGCCGGATTCGGCACCAAGTTTTCTGGCAAAACTGATCCGGTTTTCCAATCTGCACGGGCGCAGACCATTAAAAATGCAAAAAAATAAATATCGTATCCGTTTTTCCGAATGACACCGGAGAGACAGATCCAGTGTTTCGATGCCTTTGTTAGATGGATCCGCAGTCGGATCCGTCTACAAATGCTTTCCGGTTCCACGCCGATTTCTGCAGCGACTGAACTGTCTGCTGGATCCTCCTAACGCAAGTGTGACAGTACCCTTAGTTTTAACTGTAATATAAGATAAAATAGCAGCAAGGGACAGGAGGAGATGAAGGGATGAGTTTTATGCGTTGTCCAGGTTTAGTATTCCTTTAGCCCCCCTTTTTACTCCTTGCCTTCCAAGTGCCATAACATTTATTTTTCCGTTGACATAGCTGTAGGGGGGCTTGTGTATTTTTCTCACTTGAATGGGACGGAGCAATTGTAGTTACACTGTGCCGCCACTACAAAGGTGACGAAGAGCAGGTAGACTTTAAAGAGGAAGCAGCGCTCACACGAGCAGCTGAATCGTGATGGTGCCTGGAGTCGAATCCCCTGCTGATCTGATATCGATTACCTGTCCTTACTGCACAACCCCTGTAATGACAGCATTTAATGTTACATTATATTGTATTCTAAAATGTAGAAAATAAATTTTGAGTAAAAATGAATAAAATGCCATTCCCGGCATTGTTTGAGTTCCATTTTGCGACATTTACTATGCAGTAAAAATAACATGACACCCTTAGGGTCCATTCACACATCCGTTTTTACACTCCGTTTCCGTTCCGAATTAAATCGGAACGTTTTTCTGGATCCATTAATTTCAATTGCCTCCTCAAAAATGCGGACACCAATCATGGTGCTGTCCGAATCACGGAATCCGTTCCGTTTCCGTTTTTTCCAGGATCCTGAAAAAAAATTAAGCTTGTCCTACTTTCTGTCCGTTTTTCGGGTCCGTTGTCCATTCAAGTCAATGGATCCGCAAAAATGCGGATGACATGCACAAAACCATCCAAATGTCATCCGATTTTGCGGATCCGTTTACAGGAAACAAAAAAAAAATTGAACCCAGCCCTCTGTGCTTTCTGTTTTGAGACGGAAAAACGGAAACACGGAACAGATTCGGATGCACTTTAGTACAAAAACGGAATGTTGTACAGAAAAACGGATCCACAAAAAAACTGAACGTTTATCTGGAAAGGTAAAAATACTGACGTGTGAATGGACCCTTCACTTTATTTTTATTATCTTATGCAACAACAAACTAAAATAAACTTTTTTTTTTTTTTTTCAATACTTTTGCCACCCATACCAACCCATACATTTTTTCGTCAACACAGGTGTGTGAGACCTCTTTTTTATTTTATTTTTTATTGCATTTATTTATTTATTTTTTCAGCGTGAGCTGTACTTTTATTGATATCATTTTGGGAAAGCATGCAGCTTCCTCATCGATTTTTCTTTCATTTTGTGGGAGGTATAACATCCCCAGTTTTTCACAAGACTACAGATCTCTACGTACAGTAGTCACCTTTCCTAAGCACTGGCTGTGTCTCAAACACCCCCAGGACTTACTGTAGGGCCGAATTGAACCACAACCATACAGTCACCAGAGACATATGAAGCATGTCTCAGTCTAGATCATGATAGATTACAGGAAAAAAGCGTGATGTCGGACAGATCACTAAGCCTTTAAGGGATTGACCCACATCCCCTGTCTACAGTATAAGATGATAAATGTCAGATCGCTAGTGACCACACCGCTGGGATCTCTACAATCACTAGTATGGGGATCGTCAGCCCTCCATTCCTCTTCACTGTATGAACACAATGAGGTAGAGTTTGAATGGAGCCGTGATTGAGCATGCAGACTGGCTTAGCCAAAATCTATAGGACTGGCTAAGATGGCACAATGCTGTACTGTTTTCTGCAGCACTCCCATGGACCGAATGGAGCACCAGAGTGCATGCTCATCACCTCCTCCTTTCATCCTGATCACCGTGGCCGTGCAATGAGGGGAAATGGCAAGCTTGAGACCTCCATTCTGTTGATTGTACCCCTCAATGAGCTCATCAGTGACCAGTGATAAATCTGCTCTCAGAATACAAAGTACTGTAGCATATGCTCTGCATGACTGCCAGGAGAGCTCAGTTCTGAAGCCTGCAGAATTTGGAATGGACAGTTATACATGATGTAACTCAGGACCAGTGCATCATGTGTAGTGTATACAATGTAAAATAACGGCCAAAGGTGGACATACAAAGGCATGTCTTATAGGGGTTGTCCGGCCGAGGAGCCAACAACCCCAGTTGTCGGACGGTGTGCACCATTAAAAAAAAAAAAAACACTTGTCCGTAGTCCCATTGTTTCAGCGCTTTTAACGGGGCACACCATCCACCTACTGGGTTTGTTGGCTGCTAAAAAGCCTTTAAAAAGAGGTAAAACCTCTTCGTGCACTTTTCCCCTGGTCGCCATAGATTCTGTTGTTGTGACCCGTTGTGAATAAATGAATGGAATTTAATAACCTTTTAAGAGGTTGTCAATTTATATCTCCACAGGTTACAGGAGTTGTTGGCAGAGCTGAACTCCTCTCCTCTATTTTTCTATTGGCTGCGTTTCTATCGTATACCAAATCTAAAGGCCCAGACAATTCCATAGGTAACAATCTGTATTGTATTTTATGTGATGCTTAAAGAGGGCGTTTAACGGGTCCGAACATTGTAAGACAATTATCTGGACATGTAGAGCGGCGCCCAGGGATCTCACTGCACTTACTATTATCCCTTGGTGCCGCTCCATTCACCCGCTGTGGCCCCGTTACCTTCTCCCGCGCTGCATGGTAATTGCTACTAACTTTACAACAGGGAGGAGACATCAGCTTCTCTCCCTGTGCGTTCCTTCTCCAAATAAAACCTCTCTCGCTGTAGCGCTGTTCAATTGCAGCGCAGAGCTCACAGCCAGGGAGAAGGAGACCCCCAGGGAGAGAATCTAATGTCTCCTCCCTGTTGCAAAGTCAGTAGCAATTACCATACAGTGCGGGAGAAGGTAACGGGGCCACAGCGGGTAAACGCAGCAGCGCCCGGGGATATTGGTAAGTGCACTTAGATCCCTGGGCGCCGCTCTACATGTCCAGATAGTTATCTTACAATGTTCGGACCCATAAAAGGTCCTCTTTAACCCAACTAACTGGTGCTGGTGAACCCAAAAGGGCATGCCTTCCTGTCACTGCATACTTGACCTGTGTGTGTGTTGGTCGTCTGCTCTCTTCTGTTAAATGTTTGGTTTGTTTTCTCTCATGCTAATAGACATTATAAAGAAAGGCTCATCTGCTAGAAAAAGAATATACAAAATGTTCTGAGTTTGATGAGCGGATGTGTTTGTTGGCATGGCACAATCATTTTAAGAGCTTCCAACAAAATGTCATACTATACTACGGCATTAGGGTCTATTGTGAAAGTCTACAAAATTGGAACAGAAAAGTTTTTGTCACTTTCATTAAAAGGAACCGGTCACCAAGAAGTTCACTGTGCAATGCCTTGTAGGGGTTGCTTAACTGAATGTAGTGATACCTTACACTTAGTGATCTGTAGCCTCATTCTGAAGAAAAGGTACTTGCAGCATCATGTGACTACAGGGTAGTGTCTGCGGGCTAAATGGCCCGGATCGGCACTTCAACTGGACCGTCCCATGAGAGCAGGAGCGCGGCTATCATGTGAAAACCAAGCGTTGCTCTCCACTGCATGGGAGAACCGTGCAGTGCTTAAACTGGGTCACCTTAGTGACCACCGTAAAAAGGCGTATTGGTGGTCACTAAAGAGGTAACTTTTTTGGCCATTATGGTGAAACAATACGTTGGGTGCAAACCATCAGTTCCCCCCCATCCCAAGAACACCACTCCCACATTGAAGAGTGGGGGTGGCAGCATCATGCTGTGGGGTGCTTTTCATCGTCAGGGCCTGGAAGACTGGTCAGGATTGAAGATGAATGGCAGAAAATGCCGGACAATTCTTGAGGAAAGATAGATTTTAGAGATTTGAGACTGACGTTCCACTTCCAGTCCGACAATGACCCTAATCATACTGCCAAAGCTACACTGGGGTGCTTTTAAGAGGAACATTTAAATGATTTTGGATAGCCTCATCAATCCAATTGAGAGCCTGTGGCATGACTTGAACACTGCTGTGTACCAAGGCAGCCAATCAAATTTTAAGTTGGAGACATACCCCAAGAGACTTTCACCTGTAATTGAAGCAAAAGGTGTCTCCTCAAAGTATTGATTTTGAAAAGGGTAAATTCCAATGCTCATTAACTATTTCAGTTTTCACCTGAACTATTGTTGTTTATATTAAAGGAAGAAATATTTTGCCGTTTCTAAGTGATGGGCATTCTGGGTAAATCATATGGTACATGCCCCCCCAGAAATCCATTACAGGTTGTACTGCAATAAAACCAGAAAATGAATAAGGGGGTGAAGGCAGAGATCATTACACCTAGTCTCCAGGAATGGTAGATGTAGGGGGTCATTAGAAAGAACAGTACTATCCTTGTCTGTGATGTGGACAAGAATAAGACAAGTTCTATCTCTTAACGGAACGGAAATATGGAAACGGAATGCACACTGAGACACTTCCGGCCAAAAAATGGCCCGTAAACTGATAAAATAAACTTTCGTGTGCAATAGGCCTAAGACAGGAGGGAGCTGTCTTACATTTAGACCTGGCCTTGGATCTGCCGAGTTATGAAGGGACCGCCACCTCTACATCACCCAGCTTAGGGGTTTATTAAGATTGGCGTCTGAAACGCTGGTCTTAATAAATGTGTCCTGTAGTGTGCAGAGGGGAAATCACCTAAAAATGAAAACAGAATGTGACAGTATGTGGTTTTAATTAAAAAAATAATTTAAAAATACATAGTGGAAACATTCTCTATAAATGAAATTTTCAGTTTTTGTTAAAGCGATGTTAGTGCTTCTTTGTGTCAGTTGTTGTGACAGTAGGTGTAACAGAAGACCACATTAGGCCTTGCGTCCTCCGTAACCCACCTTCTTACATACCTGTACAGAATACGGAGCATGCTATCTGGCATAGTCCCTTTACAGTGTATATACACCTTGGCTACCAATCCTTTGATATTGCTCCATACATAAAATAGGATAGAGCAGCTTTTCAGATACATTTGCAGGAATGAAGGGACATGTAATAAGGTGTATGAGTGCAGATCAGACAACATAGGGTTGGGCTGTCTGTTACCATGCAGATGCACAGGTCTGCATAGCGGCTGGAGACACACAATGACATTTTTAATGAAGACTATTTGAAAAGTTGCGCTATTTTTCTTTCTAAATGCACGGGACAGTTTAAAAAAAATGTTTACAAAGGTGTGCATAGCCTTTGAATATGAGAGGATGTGCAAATGATTTTCTTGCAGAAGGAAGGAAGCTATGGCCGCCTATATGTAGCTACCCTTTAAGTAAATCTCTTTAGACGAGGAGTGCTCCTTGTTGGTACATAGCAGGGTGCTGGTTGGTTTGATGAGATGCTATAGATGTAGCTCAGGAGGCTATGGGTTTTCATAGAAAAGATCCAGCAGTGTATGAAGCCTGACTTCATGGGAGGAAGGGGTGAGCTAAAAGCCTCTGTACTATTACTGGCTCACTAATAACATGTAGGTGGTAGGAAACCTCATAAATTACCTTTTTATAAACCTTAGAAATCCATGTGACCCATGTCAAACCCTAAAAGCTACACTGTGAGGTTATTTAATGTATGTTCAGATTCTTCCATTTTGAGATCAAAGTCATGCTTTGCTTTGGAGGAAGTTCACGGACAGTATAAATCTTTGGGATTTTGTGCCTGTGTTTACCCAGCTTATTCTCGCTTTAGCCTGGCACAGTTAGTGAAACTTTATCATGCCTTCTGTTTTCATAGCGTGGACTCCTATTGCTGCTGCTGTGTTCCTCGTTGCGGTTGCAACTCTGTGCAAAGAGCAAGGGATTACTGTTGTTGGTATTTGTTGTGTCTACGAAGTCTTCATTGCTCAAGGGGTAAGAAGGTTTGATTTGATTTATCTGTGATTGGCAAGAAATGTGAAATCTCATACGATTGTATGTGTATAAAGTAATCTCTCGCTGGGGGATGTTTATCGAAGAGCCTTACGATGTATTCTGGCGTAACACTGTGCAACCTGAAGAGCTAAAGGCCTATGTTCCGTTTTGACCAGCATTATACAGTTTATATATAGATCATATAGCGTCATTGGTTGCACTACCTATTCTGTAGTACCTGTGTTAAAGGGGCTCCCCCCTCCCAAAAAAACACCTCTGCTTCCTGAATGTTTGGAATTAGCTGAGTGGGCTGTACTACGTTGTTTCCTTATTCAAGTGAATGGGCGTTATGGAAACATTGTGACACAGTGAGCTACTCTCCATCCGGAACTAGTGAGAAGAGGAAATAACAGTTAGCTGTGCTATGCTAATTCCCATTCACTTGTGTGATGGCTCCAGAAACAACATAGCACAGTCAGCTCAGCTGTTTCCGTAGTTCCTACAGCCTCTGGCCGCAGCATCCATCTGCTGTGGGATCAAATAGGCCAGTTCTAGTAATGAGAACAGGTCCCGGAGATGGCGCCTGCATCTATCCGCTGTTTATATCCTCTGGATATTTCCTAACTGTGTGAGATGTGAACGGCTCGCTAAGCTCTGGGCCATAATGTATTCTATATATATAATATAATAAAAGAAAGCAAAGAGAGGCTTTTGCAGTTTCTCCACGTTTTTTCATAGGTTAAAATGATGCTCCTACTTGGGCTAGATTGACATTTCCCTTTGGTAAATCCTGTAGTCCAGCCGAGAAGCAGACTAGATCCCCATTGCCTGTACTGGTATACGTCAGGTTACTTATTTTGTTATTTTATCACATCCCCTTTATTTTCAGAGACTTTTACATTTCCCAGAAAACTTCTTCAAACATGTTTTTGTTTGCACAGCATGCATTATATGCAATATACATTTTTGTTTTAATGATTTATTTTTTTTTCCCAATTTCAGTACACATTACCAATGCTATGGGACACATCTGTACAGATACTGTTGGGTAAAGGCAGCATCCCATATTCCTTACTTCAGACACTGCTGAAACTTATCGTCTTGATGTTCAGTACTTTGCTGCTTGTTGTAATCCGTGTACAGGTCATCCAGTCCCAGCTTCCAGTCTTCACCAGGTGAGAGAAATATCTAGTTGGTTGTGGGTTTCACCCTGGGGCACAGAGGGAGATTTACTAATGCATTAAAGCCACTTTGTGTCCTTAAAAAGTTCCATATTATGGCACACGCCAAGATGATATAGCTTAGCGGGATGGTCGGAGCCTCCACCGCCCACTGAATGTACTATAACTTGAACCAGAATCTGGTGTAAATAGCTCAAGTGTATGCCAGCCCTTAGCCGATGTAGATGTGAGTTCCCCCCCCTAGTCTCCTCTACAACCTCTGCATGGGAATAGGGCTGCAGCTAACGATTATTTTAGCAATCCAGTATTCTACCGATTATTTTTACGATTAATCGAGTGCTCTAATAAGAAAAAATGAATTAATAGACAGGTTTTAAAACAATCAGACCCCCTGCGATCGGTCCCCAAAACCCTTCGTTCCCCCAAGTTCCATCGGTTCCGTTCTCCCAGTGCCATAGGCTCCACTATCCCCCCATGTCATCAGCTCCGTTCCCCTAGTGCATTCCTCTCTCCACTCCCCCAGTGCCATCGGCTCCACTCCCCCAGTGCCTTCAGCTCCACTCCCCCACCCCGGTGTCATAGTCTCTGCTCCCCTTGTACCATCTCTCCCCTAAGGCCGGGCCACACTTCAGTTAAACCACAGACGCACAGTCCATGAAAGCCCAACCTGCCCTCCTCCTGACACCGGGAGTGCACAGCTTCATTGGTTTAAAGAAGAGTATGGTTGCTTTGAGGTTTTTTTTTTTTTTTTTTTCCTTTGTATTTTTTTATATACTTTTGGCACATATGTCCCCCAAGAGGTCATTAAATGACCTTGAGGACACTGACTCTTTTTATTTTTATTTTATTTTATACTTTTCAACTATAACTGAGGCATCCAGCATCGGAGCACCGAGCAGAGGAGAAGGCAGAAGCGGTAAGAAACCACTTCTGTCTTCTCAGAGACCCAGGCCGACCTGCTACGGCTAGACTGCTGGAGCTTTAATCTGACACCGTCCGTGCTTACTGCACAAGGAATGGCTAGTACACTTATAACCATATGGCAGTCATGAAAGGGTTAAGAGGCGCACAGGGCTCTTAATAATTGGGCATATCTTGGGCTGTCCGTGCACCAGAACTGAAATCTTGTGTCATCCCTATGACATGTAGGACGTTTTCTTAAAATCCAAAAATACCCTTTAATATTTTGATGTCATCTGTAGATGAACGGAGTACAGAATCTCAATGCACTTGCAGTATAGCTTTCTGATAATATGTAAGATAATAATTAGTTATTCGATGAATCAGCATTTATTCGGATTTTAGCAGGCTCATGAAATTGAACAGCGCGGTGGCCCGCCACTGACTGAAGCAGAGCTCCTACTGTAATGGCTGGGATCAGCAATATATCGGGAATCTGTCCGCTTCAAACCGTAGTAAGCGGTCTATAGTTTAAGCTTAGTCCGTTATGTAACTTTTATCTTCATGTTCACTTGCATTCTAACGCTGTGCTCCCAAAAATTAGAAGTAAAATACATTGAGCGAACTCGCCCTTCCGTTGTGTGCGTCAGCTTGGGGTTGCGGTTTGTGGGAGCACATCATTGGCACCCAAGTTAGTATGAAGATAAGAATGACATAACCAGACTCGGTGTCACTTACAATATACACCGCTTACTCTTGTTTGTGGGGTGTTTCAGAGCTGACAGATTCCCTTTAAGCCCCTAGATGGCGACGTGGATAGTGACCTCAGCGTCTAGTCCAGGGTTCAGCAAACTTCTCCACTCCAGCTGTTGTGGACAATTCTCAGCATGCTCCATTCATTTCTGTGGGAGTTCTGAGAAAAGCAGAGCATGTATGCCTGCTGAGAGTTGTAGTTTCACAACAGCTGGAGTGCCAGAGGTTGCCTTCCCCTGGTCTAGGCAGTTAGACAGAGGGAATGAGCTCGCTCTGTTCCCAACAATCTCGTGAATGCAATCTGCAGTGTGTGTAGCCTAACAATGGCCCCCAGACCTGCTGTTAGGTTTGCGGTCCATGTCTGCCGCTGCCTTGCTACTCCCCATGCTATCTGATCTCCACAGCAAGCTACTGTCTCCATTGATCCAGACTGTGCTCCTGTAGGGCACACACACACGCTATCCTGTGGCCTCTTAAAGGCCTCTTATACGTGCATTTGTAAATACTTCCTCAGCCAATGGATGAGGGTCCCTGGGTATTTAAGGCAGCCTCTCCAGGCAGAGGGTACCTGAGCTTCAAGGTTTCCTGTCACCAGAAAAGGTGTTTGGAAGACTTTGTGCTTTAGTGATTTCTTCAGGGTGCTGGCACACAGTGCAGTTCTGCCATACATTCCGGATGCAGTTTTCTGTTTAGCCAGTTTAGCAGCTTCATTAACCCCTGGTGTTCTGCATAGTAGGAATGATTTAAGTAATTTAAGTAAATAAAAAAAACTGCATCCTGAATGCTTGTCAGAACAGCAGCGTGTGCCAGCACCCTCATGGATTTACCTGCGTTAACCAGCCTGTGTTCCTGCTGTGTACCCATCCTGCCTGTGTAAGTTATGCTAGTCTGTCTGTGCTACAGTCTTGGTTCCTGAATGCCTTGTTCCTGGATCCACCACTACACCCCCTGGCTATAATCTACAATTGACTGTTCAGACTATACCTGTGACTTTGGTGTGTTTTCTGTGCCTAGAGCCTCCGGTGCTTGCACCAGTGTCCCTGACCTCAGTAGGGGAGCTGCCAATTACAGTAGGACTATCCCAAGAGGTAGTGGTCTGGTTGTTCTCCTGCTGCGAAGGCCAGATCCCCATACATAGCTTAAAGGGTGAATACCAGGGGAGCTCCAGCATGACGCCCTTAGAGTTTAGCCCAAAGCAAAACCAGTTAGTTGGCACAGTGGGTCCACACTTGCTCATCTTTGACACCTGCCATGACTGTATGCCTATAATACTGCACCAGGCCTGCCAATCTTACAGTGATGGGCTACAATGCATTAGTATGTAAGGTATACCAATGCATTATAAGAGATCAAACCACTGTGATGTCCTCTAGTGGGATTAAGAATGGATTATTAAGGGTTAATTAAGTTTGTTTAAAAAAATAAATGGCAAGAATAACACACGTGTACATGGAATCTCTGCAGCTGGCGCCACCCATATAAGAAAGAACCGTATTCAACCTGATTATTAAAAAAGCACAAAAATATGAACTGAATTACTACTTTTCCTCCATACATCTCCAAATATTATTGTGCAAAAGTAATAAATAAAATTATAACTATTTGATATCATTATAATCGTACTGACCTATGGATTAAAAGTAACATTCGTGTTAGTCTCACCGTGAACATCATAAATTGTGCAAACAACAAGCGGCATTGCTTTTTATCCCATTACCACTGCAAAAAAAGTTAATAAAACGTAATCAATAAATTATATATACCGCAAAATGGTGTCACAAAAAAAAAAAAAAAAAGATTTGTGACATTGCAATAAAGCCCCCTAGGGCTATGAGAAAAAAAAGGTTAAGGCTGTCTGACTGTAACAACGCTAAAACTTCCTAGTCGTTTAGGGGTTAAACTGACCCCCTATTCCTAGGATAGTGGATAACTAATTGATCCAGAGAACGTGGGTCCTGTTCCCCCATACTAATGGAACAGCAGGTTGAGCATACGCACTGCCGCTCCATTTATTCTCTCTAGGACTGCCTGACAGCAGAAAGGGCCATAGATGCCAGGGGCCTGCTGTTTTACACAGCAGGGACCCGGAGGCAATGTCCCTGATCAGCAGTGACCTCGATCACAGACAATTAACCCTTAAGATGCCGCGGTCAGTTGTAACAGCAGCATCTGAGCGAGGACCGAAAGGCTCCGTTGTGTCAAGATCTAGGGAGCCGTTTGTTTGCTGTGGCCCTCTGAAGGTTGAGAGGCCTTCCACAGCATGTGGCAGGGCTCCATAGGAACATAGCAAATCAGAGCAGATAAAGTTTTAAAAAAAAATCACCCTTCGTTTCTGTATATATTAAATATAATAAAAAAATAAAGATCATTGAAGTTGCTGAACCCCAGAATGCCTGTACGGCGAATGCCGTAATGGGAAAAAGAAAAATCTAATTGGCCAGTTAGCCTTTTTTCATTGCTTTGCCCCAAAAAATAAAATTGAATGAAAAGTGATCGAAAAGTCAAACTCCTAAATGGTATCGATGAAAAATATAGATCGCCCAGCAAAAAAAATGAGCCCTAGCACAGCTCTGTAGATGTAAGTTTGAAAGAGTTATGGGGGTTGGAATAAAACACCAGAAAAACTAAATGTGGTATTACTGTAACCGCAATGACCTACAGGTCAGTTTTACCACATAGGAAACGTGGGGAAAAGAAACCCATCAAATTATAGTGAAATTGTAATTATTATTTTTTTCCTAATTACACCACATTTGGAATTTTTTTTCCAACTTTCCACTACATAATATGCAGTATAAAATGGTGCCCACGTATGGCTTTGCAAATGGAAAAATAGTTAGAAACAAATCAACTCTTTGAAGAGGCCACAGTATTTTGGTGAGTGCTCCCGCCTCTTCCTAAGCCAGTGATGTCACACTCATCGCTCACATGGCCTAGGTGCCGCTCAGTCCTATTAAGTGAACAGGCCTGGGCTGCAGTACCAGGCACTATACAGTGGCAGTGTTGGGCATCGCAACTCCACCGATCAGATTTTGATGACCTAAGGAGAAGTCATTAGTATCATACTCCCAGAAAACCCCTTTAAGTTGCTTTAGCATAGAATAATTTCTATTATTTTTTTTTAATTTTTTTTTTACGTTGTACCAGGTTTGATAATCCTGCTGCTGTCAGTGCAACCCCTGCAAGGCAACTGACATTTAATTACCTCCTGCCAGTGAATGCCTGGCTCCTGCTAAATCCATCTGAACTCTGCTGTGACTGGACAATGGGAACGATTCCTCTGGTGGAAAGCTTCTTGGATGTGAGGAATCTGGCCACACTGTTATTCTTTTTCTTCCTGGGAAGCTTGGTGATATACAGTGTACGATATCCAGGCGACTCATCCAAAACTGTGCTTATGGTAAGTTTGTTTTACAGATTAACGTGAATTGAATATGTAACCCTGTGCACCTACAACCTTTATGGAAAATATGCCTTTGTGGAAATTGACAGATGAACAATCAGCCCTACTGGACTCTCCCTTCTCTCTACAGAGATGTTCCAGTGCGTTTACTCTCGGCAGGCATGTTCCAATGCGTTTATGGTACTTTCACACTTGCGTTTAAGTTTTCCAATATTGAGTTCCGTCCCAGGGGCTCAATACCGGAAAAAAAACGCTTTAGTTTTATCCTAATGCATTCTGAATGGAAAGCATTCTGTTCAGTGTGCATCAGGATGTCTTCAGTTCAGTCACTCTTACGGTATTTGGCCAGAGAAAATACTGCAGCATGCTACGGTATTTTCTCCGTCCTAAATTCCAAAACACTTGCCGGAATGCCGGATCTGGCATTAATTTCCAATGAAATGTATTAATACCGGATCCGGTACCAAGTGTTCCGGAAAACCGTATCTGGTTTCCCGATCTGCGCATGCGCAGACCTTTTAAAATGTGAAAAAAAATAAGAGATGGATCCGGTGTTTCAATGCATTTGTCAGCCGGATCTGGATGCAAATACAATCGGTTTGCATACGGATTTCTGGATCCGGCAGGCAGTTCCGGCGAAGAAACTGCCTGCCGGAATCCAACAACGCAAATGTAAGAGTAGCCTTACTCTCAGCAGACATGTTCCAATGCGTGTTTACTCTCTCCAGAGATGTCCAATACGTTTACTCTCTGCTGACATGTTCCAATGCGTTTACTCCTCAGAAGACATGTTCCGATGCGTTTACTCCTCGGAAGACATGTTCCAATGCGTTTACTCTCGGAAGACCTGTTCCAATGCGTTTACTCTCGGAAGACCTGTTCCAATGCGTTTACTCTCGGAAGACCTGTTCCAATGCGTTTACTCTCGGAAGACCTGTTGCAATGCGTTTACTCTCGGAAGACATGTTCCAATGCGTTTACTCTCGGAAGACCTGTTCCAATGCGTTTACTCTCGGAAGACCTGTTCCAATGCGTTTACTCTCGGAAGACCTGTTCCAATGCGTTTACTCTCGGCAGACATGTTCCAATGCGTTTACTCTCGGCAGACATGTTCCAATGCGTTTACTCTCGGCAGACATTCTTCTATGCGTTTACTCTCGACAGACATGCTTCTATGTGTTTTCTCTCGGCAGACATGTTCCAATGCGTTTACTCTCTGCTGACATGTTCCAATGCGTTTACTCTCGGAAGACCTGTCTAAATGCGTTTACTCTCGGCAGACATGTTCCAATGCGTTTACTCTCGGCAGACATGTTCCAATGCGTTTACTCTCGGCAGACATGTTCCAATGCGTTTACTCTCGGCAGACATGTTCCAATGCGTTTACTCTCGGCAGACATTCTTCTATGCGTTTACTCTCGACAGACATGCTTCTATGTGTTTTCTCTCGGCAGACATGTTCCAATGCGTTTACTCTCGGCAGACACATTCTTCTATGGTTTTCTCTCGGCAGACATGTTCCAATGCGTTTACTCTCGGCAGACATGTTCCAATGCGTTTACTCTCGGCAGACATGCTTCTATGCGTTTACTCTCGGCAGACATGCTTCTATGCGTTTACTCTCGGCAGACATGCTTCTATGCGTTTACTCTCGGCAGACATGCTTCTATGCGTTTACTCTCGGCAGACATGCTTCTATGCGTTTACTCTCGGCAGACATGCTTCTATGCGTTTACTCTCGGCAGACATGTTCCAATGCGTTTACTCTCGGCAGACATGCTTCTATGCGTTTACTCTCGGCAGACATGCTTCTATGCGTTTACTCTCGGCAGACATGCTTCTATGCGTTTACTCTCGGCAGACATGCTTCTATGCGTTTACTCTCGGCAGACATGCTTCTATGCGTTTACTCTCGGCAGACATGCTTCTATGCGTTTACTCTCGGCAGACATGCTTCTATGCGTTTACTCGGCAGACATGCTTCTATGCGTTTACTCTCGGCAGACATGCTTCTATGCGTTTACTCTCGGCAGACATGCTTCTATGCGTTTACTCGGCAGACATGCTTCTATGCGTTTACTCTCGGCAGACATGCTTCTATGCGTTTACTCTCGGCAGACATGCTTCTATGCGTTTACTCTCGGCAGACATGCTTCTATGCGTTTACTCTCGGCAGACATGCTTCTATCGTTTACTCGGCAGACATGCTTCTATGCGTTTACTCGGCAGACATGCTTCTATGCGTTTACTCTCGGCAGACATGCTTCTATGCGTTTACTCTCGGCAGACATGCTTCTATGCGTTTACTCTCGGCAGACATGTTCCTATGCGTTTACTCTCGGCAGACATGTTCCTATGCGTTTACTCTCGGCAGACATGCTTCTATGCGTTTACTCTCGGCAGACATGCTTCTATGTGTTTACTCTCGGCAGACATGCTTCTATGCGTTTACTCTCGGCAGACATGCTTCTATGCGTTTACTCTCGGCAGACATGCTTCTATGCGTTTACTCTCGGCAGACATGCTTCTATGCGTTTACTCTCGGCAGACATGCTTCTATGCGTTTACTCTCGGCAGACATGCTTTTATGCGTTTACTCTCGGCAGACATGCTTCTATGCGTTTACTCTCGGCAGACATGCTTCTATGCGTTTACTTTTTACTTAAAAAGGTTTAGTTTTTAATTTCATGAGTAAGTAGGTCTTTCTGTTTTTTTGAGGCAGTCCAGAAGTGTTAGGCCCCTTTCACACGGGCGAGTTTGCGTCCGTGAGAAGGACGCGTTGCACCCGCACTGAATCCGGACCCATTCATTTCTATGGGGCTGTGCACATGAGCGGTGATTTTCACGCATCACTTCTGCGTTGCGTGAAAATCGCAGCATGCTCTATATTGTGCGTTTTTCACGCAACGCAGGCCCCATAGAAGTGAATGGGGCTGCGGGAAAATCGCAAGCATCCGCAAGCAAGTGCGGATGCAGTGCGATTTTCCCGCATGGTTGCTTAGCAACGGGACCAGATCTTTATTATTTTCCCTTATAACATGGTTATAAGGGAAAATAATAGCATTCTTAATAAAGAATGCTCAGTAAAATGAAGATGAAGGGGTGAAAAATAATAAAACTTACCTTACCTTAGCCACTTGATCGCGTAGTTGCGATCTGTCTTCTCTCTTCAAGCTTCAGCTACCAGCTAAAGGATCTGTGATGACGTCACATCACATGGTCCAATCACATAGTCCATCCACCATGGTGATGAAGTCCGGCTTCGGGTCTGTGTACCAAACATGGCGATTTTTCACACTCGCGTGCAAAACGCATTACAAACGTTTTCACACCTGTGGAAAAATCGCGCATATTCCCACAACGCACCCGCCTCTTATCCGGGCGTCAAACATGACGCCCGTGTGAAAGAGGCCTTAGTCAGAGAAATAGTCTTATACGTGTGTGGAATAATATGTTAGGTCTGGCTTTAACATTTTACCTAACCTAAATGAGAATTCATTGTTTTATGTCCTATTTCTCACAGGGACTGTGCCTAATGGCACTGCCTTTTATTCCTGCCTCAAATCTGTTCTTCCCTGTTGGATTTGTAGTCGCAGAGAGAGTATTGTATGTACCAAGTATGGGATTCTGCATCCTTGTAGCCCATGGCTGGAAGAAATTATCAAGTAAAAGGTAGGAAGTTTCTGAATATTGTACTGAGAATATAGTGTTGTGTGAATCTTTCATATTTTGACTTAAATACTGTGTGTTTATATGTAATTTTTATATAATGCATGTTTCAGTTTATCAGTTTCCACATTCTGACTTTCTTCTTTTCTAATCCTGTAATATACTTCTAGAATTTGTGCCTTTTCTTAAGCTGAAACATATGTATTTTCTATTGCTCCTATATGGCTCGTAACTTTTATAGCTGCTTATTTATAGTTTTGTTTGTGAGACTGCCACTCGTCCCTCAATGGAAATACAGTTAGTTTATAGATGGGGGTCAAGAGGAGGAGATCCAGCATAGTATTTGTTAGGAATACAAGTGTTATTCCCAATGAATAAAATGCTGGATCTCTGCCGCTTCTCTCATTTCCGGAGATGTGCATATAAATGAACTGGGTGTTTCCAGTCATCATCTCGATGGGGTGTGTACTACACACTCTTACACTGCCACTCATTCATTCAATGGAAACAGACCCGTGAGCTCCTCTTTAAAGCAGAAGATCACATACCGAGTTATGATTGTTTGGTTGTAGACAGACCTAGAGTTGTCTTTTACAAAACAGCATTAAAATTTCCAGTTGAGATATCTCAACCTACGAGAAGAGACATGGAAATATTTAGTTAAGGTTAGTGTTGAGTGAACTTGGGATTTGCTGTGATAGCATGCACCACGGAATTCTATAAGAGGCAGTCCGTCATGATAGAAGTCTGTATGTATGGCCAGCATAGGCTTCTATTATGACGGAATGACTCTTATAGGCTTCTCATAGAATTCTGTTATGGTTCGTGGTAGCGGAATCCTTTACGGAATTCTTAGATAACCCGAACTTGAAACTTGCAAATCGCAAGTATACTCAACACTAGTTGTTTTTTTAGTTTTTTTGCCATATGTGCCATGAAAGCGTATCCATAGCCCCACATTTATCCGACGTGAACCAACAGAGTCTACTTGTGGGCTCCGCTGGACTGGCATATGTTAGTATAGTGTTTTTCTGCTCTATGGAATAGCACAGCACTAAACGGTAGAGCAGGCCACAAGGTATACAAGAAGCACCCAGTAAAATAACCTATAGGTGGCTATATGTGACAGATGCCACTGTGTGCCTACTGTGGTATCCATTGGAGGTTCCAGTCCGAAAATCCTTCCCACGTACACCTATAAAGCAGCATTACGCCACAAATTTTCAATGTTCCCACGCATAAAAAAAAAAAATTGTTGCACGTGAGTGTAACTCTTTTAATTTCCAGTTTTCACTGTAAAAAAAAAATATATCCCCAAAATCTGGTTCCTAGGACATCTGCTCCACTTCTTTATACATGGGGCCCATTGTGTAATGTCCTAAATTCCATAGATGTATATGGAATAGGGTTTGCATGTGACAGTATATGAAGACATGACTCAGCAACTAGTTGCATGACTGTGGTTCGTTAGCAAATAAATGATGGAGATTTATGTGGAGAAATTACCGGTCATCGGGTGAAAAGGCTAAGACGTCTTCATTATAGCAGAGACATTATGTCTTGTCCAGGCCAGCTGTCTTACAGGGAGCTACAAATTAAATTTGTCCAGCTTTTTCTATAGAACCTTCTAATGCTAATTAATATAAATCAGTTATCTCAATGTAATTTAGGCTGAAGACCAATTTTACATCCTGTCTGTTTTGGATCATAACTATATAGATAGCCTAAACTAATTTCCTTTTTTGATTAAAAATTAATCAGGCTGAAAGGGGAACTGTAGACTAAGCAGCACATTTACACTCCATCCAGCGGTGCCTGCCTCTCAGTCCTTGCCAAATGCTACGGTTTACCATCTGCACGACTATTACTTCATCCCGGTTCCCTTTCTGTCGGTGACCGCTGTTTAAAGATGCATAACGTTTTCTTAGTTCACACCATTAAATGTTTCCTCCATTTCTGATGCCTTCCCTTTTCTTGGAATAAAGAAAGTCTAGAAACTAGGGAGGAAAATGTGATCTGTATGTATTGTATCCTGTAAGTGAAGTGGTACTCTGACCACTGGTGTAAAGGTTTATTCGGGTCGGCCCAAGCCGCTGTCCGCATGGGCATTGCCGTATTATGGTAGTAGGTTCCGGCGGAGGAGCAGGCTGCCGGAATTACCTTCCAGCATAGCCAGACACTACCAGGGCTTCCGGATCCCCATTCACTATAGTGGGATCTATCGGGTTTCCAGCATGATTGCTGGCTTTCTTCCCCGAAAAGTACCACTGCATGCAGACTACCGGAATACCATAACACAGATCGGCACCTAGCAAATGTAGCGAGGAAGATAGGTGGCACTGTCCCACACCTGACTTTGATGCAGGGGCTTCAATCCAAGCCTCTCAGACCTCCAAGGACCGGGGTGCCGATATGGAAACAGGTAAACGAATATCCAAGCAAGTAGAAAAGATCCACGGCACTCACCATCCAATACTGCTAAGGTCCCTTTATTGCAGAGTATCAGGGGCAAGACTCATATGGAAGGACATGTAAACAGCGACGGCCGTTTCGCGGGGTAACCGCTTCTTCCGGCTGTTAAAACACATTTGAAAAGTCGCGCCAGCGCTGGTTATAAGCGTCACCAGGGAGGGTAAAAACAGCCCATCTCCTGTTAACCCATGCACGCTAACACCCAGCGCCTGCGCGTTACACAAACTTCAAAAGATCCAAAGTTATAAAAACAAACAACAAAAAACATCCATGCAGCAATGCAGATAGCAATATACATATAAGCTGACAAAACCGCATCCCTATATCCCTAGTATCAAGGCAGGTACATATCGAGGCCATGTCATATCATATGAGCATTAAATAAAAACAGACATATCGTTACGCTCGTTTAAACCCAATTGGCCTGTGGCATCTGCTCTTATTATATGACAAGCCTCCTTCTGGAGCAATAGGCGATGTCTATCTCCCCATGGGCTATTGGGGTACATATTCGAGACCCGCAAACTTTAGTACGTCGGCACTGCCTCCATGTTGGCATCTCACGTGCTCAATGAGGCGTGTCCTACCTTTTCCAGTCTTAACTGAATTGCGGTGCTCGCGTATACGCTCCAGAAGGGGTCTTTTTGTCTTTCCAATATAGAAGGAACCACAAACACAGATCAAGACATAGACAACAAAACTCGTCTTACAAGTCATAAACTGATTGACATAATGTTCCATTCCACCGAAAAATAGATGTCGACCCTGTAACATATAGTTACATAATGAGCAATTGCCACAGCGATGGTTACCTATCGGTTTTCTTACAGATAACCAATCTATTTCTTTTTGTTCATTGTACCGACTCCTAACCAGAATATCCCTAAACGTCCTGCATCTTTTAAATGCCAACATAGGTTTCTGCTCCGTTAATTGCCCTAAAGTCTCCTCTGACTTCAGTATTTCCCAATTGTTCAAGACAGATTTCTTTATGTCCTCAGCCATCGGGCTATGTTGGAATACAAAAACAAATCTATCTTGACTGTCCACTTTTTTACTTTCTTAAACCTACTTGATGTCAAGAGTGCTTTCTGTGTATGGTTTTTGCCTTCTCCAAGGCCTCGTCTAAACGTTCACGTTGATAGCCACGTTGAATTAATCTATCCTTAAGTTCCTCCGCCTGTCTTAGAAAGACATCATCCTGGCTATTAATACGCCTTAGCCTTAAGAACTGTCCGTATGGGACTGATGCCTTCACGCTACGTGGATGGTAGCTATCATGGTGTAGCAGGGTATTGGTGGCAGTGGGTTTTCGGTACCCTTCGGTACACAAAGCCCCATCTACTACGATGGCGCGAACGTCCAGGAATTCGATGGACGAACCCCCAAAATTGAGGGTGAACATCATATTCATGTCGCTCGCGCCATTGAGATGGGCTACAAATTGTTCACACTGTTCCTGCGCTCCTGCCCACACCATGAAGATATCATCCACGTAGCGTAAAAAAAGGCGTATATATCCAAGGTAGGGGTTAGATGTAGTAAAAACATATCTATCTTCAAATCTGCCTAGGAAGATATTCGCAAAGGTGCATGAGACGGGAGTCCCCATGGCAGTCCCAAATATTTGCCTATACCACTGTTCATCAAACTGAAAACATTGTTTTCAAGGACGAACAAAAGCTGACTCCTCTATGAACTTTCCAAAAGAGGGCTTCTCCCTGAATGCTCAATGAGCTCAAGGACTGCGTTCACACCAGCTCTGTGGGGAATGCGTGTATACAGGCTCACCACATCCAGGGACACCAAACTGAAACCGTCCTGCCACTGGAAATTCTCCAGTGCCAGGAGGAAATCGTTGGTGTCACCAAGGTATGTGGGGAACCTATAAAGTATAGGACGCAACAACCAGTCCAGATATCTTGACAAGGGGGCTATCAAGCCGGCGGACAAGGGGGGCAATATTGTTGTAATGTCACGTGATTTTTACAAAACCGAGGCAGGGAGACAATTGAATGATACTTCTACCTATGAGAAGATTTTCTCAGATCCAATCTCTAGGATTAGCGCCAATCTTGTGGCGCTATTGCAGAGGTACATAGAGACGGGTGTTCTCCGTGGCAATACCATTGATAAATTAGTCCCTCCCTTTCCTAAAAAACCTGCGTGGTATTTTCTCCCAAAGGTGCATAAGTCACTGACCCACCCCCTGGGCGTCCCATTGTGTCGGGGTTGGGTCAGTGACTGAGCCCTTGTCAAGATATCTGGACTGGTTGTTGCGTCCTATACTTTATAGGTTCCCCACATACCTTGGTGACACCAACGATTTCCTCCTGGCACTGGAGAATTTCCAGTGGCAGGACGGTTTCAGTTTGGTGTCCCTGGATGTGGTGAGCCTGTATACACGCATTCCCCACAGAGCTGGTGTGAACGCAGTCCTTGAGCTCATTGAGCATTCAGGAGAAGCCCTCTTTTGGAAAGTTCATAGAGGAGTCGCTTTGTTCGTCCTTGAAAACAATGTTTTTCAGTTTGATGAACAGTGGTATAGGCAAATATTTGGGACTGCCATGGGGACTCCGTCTCATGCACCTTTGCGAATATCTTCCTAGGCAGATTTGAAGATAGATATGTTTTTACTACATCTAACCCTACCTTGGATATATACGCCTTTTTTACGCTACGTGGATGATATCTTCATGGTGTGGGCAGGAACGCAGGAACAGTGTGAACAATTTGTAGCCCATCTCAATGGCGCGAACGACATGAATATGATGTTCACCCTCAATTTTGGGGGTTCGTCCATCGAATTCCTGGACGTTCGCGCCATCGTAGTAGATGGGGCTTTGTGTACCGAAGGGTACCGAAACCCACTGCCACCAATACCCTGCTACACCATGATAGCTACCATCCACGTAGCGTGAAGGCATCAGTCCCATACGGACAGTTCTTAAGGCTAAGGCGTATTAATAGCCAGGATGATGTCTTTCTAAGACAGGCGGAGGAACTTAAGGATAGATTAATTCAACGTGGCTATCAACGTGAACGTTTAGACGAGGCCTTGGAGAAGGCAAAAACCATACACAGAAAGCACTCTTGACATCAAGTAGGTTTAAGAAAGTAAAAAAGTGGACAGTCAAGATAGATTTGTTTTTGTATTCCAACATAGCCCGATGGCTGAGGACATAAAGAAATCTGTCTTGAACAATTGGGAAATACTGAAGTCAGAGGAGACTTTAGGGCAATTAACGGAGCAGAAACCTATGTTGGCATTTAAAAGATGCAGGACGTTTAGGGATATTCTGGTTAGGAGTCGGTACAATGAACAAAAAGAAATAGATTGGTTATCTGTAAGAAAACCGATAGGTAACTCATCGCTGTGGCAATTGCTCATTATGTAACTATATGTTACAGGGTCGACATCTATTTTTCGGTGGAATGGAACATTATGTCAATCAGTTTATGACTTGTAAGACGAGTTTTGTTGTCTATGTCTTGATCTGTGTTTGTGGTTCCTTCTATATTGGAAAGACAAAAGACCCCTTCTGGAGCGTATACGCGAGCACCGCAATTCAGTTAAGACTGGAAAAGGTAGGACACGCCTCATTGAGCACGTGAGATGCCAACATGGAGGCAGTGCCGACGTACTAAAGTTTGCGGGTCTCGAATATGTACCCCCAATAGCCCATGGGGAGATAGACATCGCCTATTGCTCCAGAAGGAGGCTTGTCATATAATAAGAGCAGATGCCACAGGCCAATTGGGTTTAAACGAGCGTAACGATATGTCTGTTTTTATTTAATGCTCATATGATATGACATGGCCTCGATATGTACCTGCCTTGATACTAGGGATATAGGGATGCGGTTTTGTCAGCTTATATGTATATTGCCATCTGCATTGCTGCATGGATGTTTTTTGTTGTTTGTTTTTTATAACTTTGGATCTTTTGAAGTTTGTGTAACGCGCAGGCGCTGGGTGTTAAGCGTGCATGGGTTAACAGGAGATGGGCTGTTTTTTACCCTCCCCTGGTGACGCTTATAACCAGCGCTGGCGCGACTTTTCAAATGTGTTTGAACAGCCGGAAGAAGCGGTTACCCCGCGAAACGGCCGTCGCTGTTTACATGTCCTTCCATATGAGTCTTGCCCCTGATACTCTGCAATAAAGGGACCTTAGCAGTATTGGATGGTGAGTGCCGTGGATCTTTTCTACTTGCTTGGACAGATGGGCACCTAGCCTAAGCAGAAGTTGGTTGTGAAAGTTCATGCTGTTGGGAGTGCCACGACTGTCAGCTATCACCATATAAGCCATACTGTACCTCCACATGTCCTTCACTCAATTTGGGGTGTTTTACCAATGATTCGGACAGGAAAAATATGATGGCATAATCTGTTGGTTAGCAAATTATGGAGAAAAATATATACATTGCGCATCCCCATACCATGCTTTCATCTATTACTTCCAACAGAGTACCATAGTTTATAAGGCTGAAAAAAGACATCTGTCCATCCGGTTCAGCCTGTTATCCTGCAAGTTGATCCAGAGAAAGGCAAAAAGACCCCCTTAATTTATAAATTGTACACGAGGCGCTTAAGTTAGGTTTTGTTCAAAATACATAGGCCCACTCACCATGTCAAGGTTGACTCCTAAATGGGTCCCTACTATAATTTGGTGCAACCACTGCCTCTTCAACCCTGCACCTGCAGGTGGCAAAACCCAGTAGCCGAACATTCCTGCTGTCAAGCTAAGCCCCCGCGGCACTGGGCTCCACCATCCCACAGGTACAGCACCACATCACGTGAACAGATCTAAAGGCTCACATATGGTCTCAGAAACCTTAAAATTCTGCGACTGAAAATCAGTTTCATTCGCCTCAATGGGGCTTGCAGAAATCGGTGTTGCCCGATTCAAATTAATGGAACTGATTTTTCAGTAGCGGAACTTTTTGACAGTCTGCCGCGTGGAAAGGCACCCTAACTGAGACAGAGTAGGTGTTTATTAACCCTTAGGCACCTTTCACTCAAGCGAGTTTTCTGTACGGGTGCGATGTGTGAATTGAGCGCTTTGCACCGCACTGAATCCCGACCCGTTCGTTTCTATGGGTCTGCGTACATGAACGTTGTTTCATCATTTCTGCGGTACGTGAAAATCGCAGAATGTCCTATATTCTGTATTTTCCACGCTGCCCTGGTCCCATTTAAAGTGAATAGGACATTGCATCCGGAATAAAAGCGTTTTTCACTAGTGGTTGCTAGGAGATGTAGATTCTTGTTCAGTTTTTTTTTTCATGTGCTTGAGAAACACGTCAAAACTGAAACACTGAACACAATTGAACACAAAACTGACCATCAGTTTTTTCCTGAACAGATCAGACACAATCCGTATCATTCGTGTGAAAGAGGCCTTATGCAGTCTCCAGTTAATTAAAAACCCCATGAGGGAAATGGGGTGAGTGCGGAGAAACCAAAAAATGAGGGGTCAAAATACAAAAAAAAGGGGACAGACTACAAAAATATGATGCTGAGGAGCGGTGGATGAATGATGCTGAGGAGCGGTGGATGAATGATGCTGAGGAGCGGTGGATGAATGATGCTGAGGAGCGGTGGATGAATGATGCTGAGGAGCGGTGGATGAATGATGCTGAGGAGCGGTGGATGAATGATGCTGAGGAGCGGTGGATGAATGATGCTGAGGAGCGGTGGATGAATGATGCTGAGGAGCGGTGGATGAATGATGCTGAGGAGCCGTGGATGAATGATGCTGAGGAGCGGTGGATGAATGATGCTGAGGAGCCGTGGATGAATGATGCTGAGGAGCGGTGGATGAATGATGCTGAGGAGCGGTGGATGAATGATGCTGAGGAGCCGTGGATGAATGATGCTGAGGAGCGGTGGATGAATGATGCTGAGGAGCCGTGGATGAATGATGCTGAGGAGCGGTGGATGAATGATGCTGAGGAGCGGTGGATGAATGATGCTGAGGAGCCGTGGATGAATGAATGGTATGTGGATGTGCGATGCACGTTTTCTCTTCGGTTTAGAATATTGCATCGTTGCCTTGTCTTTTTTCATAGTATCAGCACTCCTCCCATTTGACCTAAGTATTTTTAATTGGCAGGAGACTACTCAAGGGTTGATGCCTGCTTTGTCGGAGTTTAGTTTCTGAGACCATATTGAAAGGTTAGCTTTTGAGATCTTTTCACATGGTGCTGTGCCTGTGAGTTGGTGGCACCCCAGTGCCAAGGGGGCTTAGCCTGACAGCAGGGGTGCTGTAGGACTGCTAGGTCTCACCACCTGCAGGCAGTGGTGGGCGCCACGTGGTGCTGTTTCAGGTAAGAGTTAGTACCCACTAAAGGTGAGCACGCTTATGCCTTTTGATCAGTGTTTGTCGGTCTTGTATAAAGCTAATAAGTGGGGCTGAGAAGCAGTGGATCATAGTATGTGGATGTGTGACCCATGTTCTTCTTTGGATCTTGTTCTATTGGTTGCTGTACTACAGAGCCATGCTTCAAGGGGCGAATACCAATGATCTGTCAGGGTATTAGGAGCAGCATACAGCGGCACATGGAGGGCCTCTGGTAGCAGTACATGCTATAGCTGCTTCCACTTGGCCCATGATGGCTGCATTTCCTAGACCGACTGCGGCTCATGTGAACCAAACTCCTTCCATCCTAGTGATCTATGATGCAGTGAGCTTGGGTCAGATGAGTTGTGGCCATTACAAGGACTGCATTTTACCTACCACACACGGCCGTGTGAAAGCAGGATTTTTGACAATTTGCAGATATGTTGCATTACTTATCCTGATTCACGGCCTCTCTCCTACTCCCAGAGCTGCACTCGTTGTTCTGAAAACTGTTGACAAACAGGTTGTCAGTCACATTCCTAACCGTTTATCTGAGCTCGGTGGAATAAGTAGTTTTTCCTTGCTGTAAATACTACACTTTTCAGGATGCAGATCGCTAAAGCAAACCGTGTCTATATAGTGAGTGAGCCAGCAGGGGATTCTGGTAGATTTCAGCTTCGTAACCAGTAGGGAGAGGAATTCAACACTCGCCTGTAGAAGTGGAATGAGTAGAAGTTATATAATGTATATAGAAATTTTTAGCTTTTGTTTGTAACCTTATGGTGTGCTTTTAAAGGGGTTTTCTGGGATTTTGATAGTGATGGGTCATCAGTATCTGATTGGTGGGTGTCCTGTTTGAGAAGGCATCGGCGTTCACAGCACCTTCTTGCAGCTTACCTAGCACAGTGCCGTACATTGTATAGTAGCTGTGCTTGGTATGGCCTTCAGCCTCATTCAGTTCAATGGGGCTGAGCACGATACTAAGCACAGCTGCCATACAATGTAAATCGCTGTGCTTAGTAAGCGAAGGCTGCGGCTCTCACAGGAACGCTGGTGCCTTCTCAAACAGCTGATCGGTGGGGGTACCCGGTGTCGGATCCCCACAATCAGATACTGATGCCCTATCCTTTAGGCTACATGCATACGAACATACGTCTTTTGCGGTGCGCAAATTGTGGATCCGCAGAAAAAAAAAACGGATGATGTCCATATGGCATCCGTTTTGTTGTTTTGGGTTTTTTTTTTGTGGATCCATGTAATAATGCCTATCCTTGTCCGCAAAACCGCAAGAATAAGACATGCTCTATTTTTTTGGGGCGAGGCTACGGAACAGACATATGGATGGGGATAGTGCTGTCAGCATTTTTTGCGGACGCATTGAAATGAATGGGTCCGCATCCTATCCATTAAAAAAAAAAAAACGGAACGGACACGGAAACAAAATACGTTCATGTGCATGTAGCCTTAATCAGATGTTGGATAGTATTCAGAATAAAAAAAACAACTAGTAATGGCATTTTATTTGTGAAATAACTGCTTGCTTTGTTCATTTGTCTTTTTCCTTAGCAAAATTGGGCAACTTTGCTGTCTGCTCTGTGGTTGTAGGTCAGCGTCTGCACCATCCAACTTCCTGTTTTCATGGGTCTAGGAATGTTTTTGTGCACGTTCATGTGGTGGGGAGGAGATTCTCAGATCAAGGCTTTGAATTTATTATTTTTTTTTTAATACCATCTGATATCAGATTATGTTAATGGTGGAATCCTCCTTTAAATAGGTTATCCCACGGAAACTATCAGCTATCCACAGAATAGGTGAAAAATATCAGATCACAGGAGGACTCTGCGCTATCCCAAGAACGACGGATCTAAAGTCCCTTCTCTAAATCAATCAGTCCACCATTCCAGTCACTTGTCTGGGGTTGACGTAGACATCGCTGACTCCATTTAGGATTGGGACTCTGTGTCCCTCATTCTTGGGATCGTGCGGGGTCACAGTGGTCAGATAGTCCCCATGACCCCAAATTTATCAGCTATCCTGTGAACAGTTGATAAATACTTTTGTGGAATAACCCTAAGACCACCCGTCTTGTTTTTACAGATAAGAGTTCATTCACCATCACGAAGGGCACAGTTTCACAAGTAAAATAAGAATGTCTTGAACGAACAGGATTAGAATAGCAGAAAACAATTGGCTTCTCCTCTAGATGGGCCATAGGTTTTGTGGCATGCTGTTTTTGCCGTGGGGCCTCTGGAAGACTCTGTGGTGATACAGGAATGCAGTGTGCATGCCTTTCTACCCAGGGTGGTTGATACATTGGGATTGC
Organism: Bufotes viridis; assembly: GCA_033119425.1. Lineage (NCBI taxonomy): Eukaryota > Metazoa > Chordata > Amphibia > Anura > Bufonidae > Bufotes > Bufotes viridis. The sequence goes on along the minus strand of CM065590.1, from coordinate 266,002,766 downwards.
TCTATGTAATATGAATACCAGCTATTCTTTCAAATGTTCTTTCTCCATCAAGATTTAAAGATGAATTGTAACTTCCAGACACTTGGACTGTTCTGGCAGTAGAACTTGGCACACACCATTTATCCATGCCTGGATTGTGCTCTTGGTTGTTTTAGGCCTCTTTCACTCTTGCATTGTTAGGATCCGGCGTGCACTTCCGTCGTCGGAAGTGCCCGCTGGATCCGTAACAACGCAAGTGAACTGAAAGCATTTGAGGTTACTATGGCAGCCAGGGCGCTACTAAAGTCCTGGTTGCCATAGTAGTAGTGGGGAGCGGGGGAGCAGTATACTTACAGTCCGTACGGCTCCCGGGCGCTCCAGAGTGACGTCAGAGCGCCCTATGCGCATGGATCGTGCGTCACTCTCGAGCGCCCTGGGAGCTGCACGGGCGGTAAGTATACTGCTCCCCCGCTACACTTTACCATGGCAACCAGGACTTTAGTGTCCTGGCTGCCATGGTAACCATTCAGAAAAAGCTAAACGTCGGATTTGGTGATGCTCCGAAATGGGCATTTAGCGATACTCTTTCAAAGGGCATTAATTCCGGATCCGGCCTTGCGGCAAGTGTTCAGGATTTTTGGCCGGAGCAAAAAGCGCAGCATGCTGCAGTATTTTCTCCGGCCAAAAAACGTTCCGGTCCTGAACTGAAGACATCCTGATACATCCTGAACGGATTTCTCTCCATTCAGAATGCATTAGGATAATCCTGATAAAGATTTTTCCGGCATAGAGACCCGACGACGGAACTCTATCCTGGAAAAGAAATACGCAAGTGTGAAAGAGACCTTACCTGTGGATTTGTTTCATACGACTTCAAAGTATATGCATTTATTTGATCTTTATGTAATGTTTTTACGTTCACTGTATGTTTTCCTTTACCCTGTACCTTTCCATTACATCCAGTCATATCGTAGTGCCACAATATTTCACAGTTTTTTTTTTTTTTATTATTATAGCAGCAGATTGAGAAAGCTATCCTGGATATTTTTAGCTTTAGTGCTGTTCACTCACGGCGTGAAAACCTTCAACAGGAACTGGGACTGGGAGTCTGAATATACTTTGTTTATGTCTGCTTTAAAGGTAGTGTATTATTCCGGCTGTTCTGAAATGTATTGTTGCACTCGACAAAAATAGCTGGCTTTATTGTAATTCGTGTCGTCCCGGTATGCCGATTCTTATATTTCCTCTCTGCACTTGTAGAAACTAATGATTCTAGCAAGATCCAGCACTATTATTTTCTTTTTCATTGGAAATGTCTTTTTATATTTTTTGCCATCTATTAATACAGCAACTCTTACATACTTGCTAAATATGCGGCCCCAATATGGTCCTAAGTGTGGATCCCTTCAGTGCAAAAGCTTCCGTGCTTTCCTTCAATGGAATCCAATTCCACTTTTGGTGTACAACTCTCGCTCAGACCTTCCATAGAACTAAGCCTCTGTTCACATCACGTTTCCATTTAACATATACACCAGGAGATATGCTTTCTACACATTTTTGAAGGAGACCTTTTACCAGCATGCCGTTATGCTGCTGAGATTGAGGATACTAAGCTTGGCTCTATCCATCCTGTGCAGCTCTACAAGGTTCAGTGAATGACGATACAACTACCGTACGCGTCTCAGGCGTGCACAGCGAAGTTAGGTGCACCATCCTCGGCTTTTTACGCACAATGCACGTGCACCCGATGGTGTTGAAGAGGTCAGAGGAGTCTGAGACTCTTCTTCTGGTAGGTTACACCATCATTTACTGAATTTTACAGTGCAAAAAGATCTGATGGGCAGGTTTGGGACTCTAATCCACAGCTGCATAGCGGCATGCTAGTGGTTTAGTGCGCATTAACCAGGTGACCATTTCATTTAACAAGTGCGATACAGTGTAATTTGTCACCCATAGGGTCCCATTGTTAAAAAAAAATATATAGATATAGATATAGATATATATATATATATATATATATATATATATATATATATATATATATATATTGCTAAAGTATTTTTGGGGTAATAATTTAAAAAAAAAACGGCATTCAGATTCAAGCCCTTTTCTATAACACTTGAAACTTAGTGCTGGGGGCCTCCCATTTCTCTTTATTATCTTTTGAGATGTTTCTACACCTTGATTACCTATGGTCAATTCAGTTGACTGGACGTAATTTGGAAAGACACAATCTTTCTATATACAGCCTCACAGCTGACAATGCATATCAGAGCAGAAATCAAGCCATGAGGAGGAAAGCCGGTAGAGTTCAGAGACAGGATTGTGTGGAGGCACCAATCTGGATAAGGGTACCAACAATTTCTGCTGCACTGAAAGCTCTCAAGAGAACAGTGACCTCCGTGATTCTTAAATGTAGGAAGTTTAGAACAACCAAAGCTGTCCCTCTAAACTAAGTAATCGGAGAAGAAGGGCCTTGGTAAAAGAGGTAACAAAGATCCCAATGGTCACTCTGGCAGAGATCCAGATATGTGCAGATAGGAGAAGCTTCCAGAAGGTCAACCATGACTGCAGCACTCCAGCAATCTGGGCTTTATAGCAAAGTGGCCGGAAAGAGATATCCGGAGATATTTTTAATAAAAATCTGATCTAGAGTGGTCTGGACCTTAGACTGGGTCTATAGTTTATTTCCAACACTGACCCTAAGCACACACCCAAGAAAACACAGAAGTGGCGTAGCCCTGTTTCACACTTGCAAAGTATCAGATTTGTCCCCATTCATTGTCCGTGGTGACGAAACTGATCAGGATGCGTTCCGTTCTGTTGCGTTTTTTGACCAGACACAAAACCGCCGCAAGCTGCAGTATGATTTGATGTTCTAATATGACTTGTCTGCCATCTTGATTCCTTCTCCCTTCAGGGTTACCTAATGAATTAGGGGTCGACCGATTATCGGTTTGGCTGATATTTATGATTTGCACAGTTATCGGTATCGGCACCTAACCATGCCGATATACCGATAACTGTGCGATCGCAGAACATGAGCACGCCGGTCTCAGCGCAGCCATGTTCCCTGAGCAGCACAGGGGAGAAGGAGGCAGTGTCTCTCCCTCCCCCTGTGCCGCGCTGCCAATGGAGAGAAGAGGAGGAGGGGCTGAGGGCGCACTGGCCACCAATGGACAGAGAGAAGAGGAGGTGGAGGGGCTGAGGGCGCACTGGCCACCAATGGACAGAGAGAAGAGGAGGAGGAGGGGCTGAGGGCGCACTGGCCACCAATGGACAGAGAGAAGAGGAGGAGGAGGGGCTGAGGGCGCACTGGCCACCAATGGACAGAGAGAGGAGGAGGAGGAGGGGCTCAGGGCGCACTGGCCACCAATGGACAGAGATAAGAGGAGGTGGAGGGGCTGAGGGCGCACTGGCCACCAATGGACAGAGAGAGAGAGGAGGTGGAGGGCTGAGGCGCACTGGTCACCAATGGACAGAGAGAGAGGAGGAGGGGGGCTGAGGCGCACTGGTCACCAATGGACAGAGAGAGGAGGAGGAGGAGGGGCTGAGGGCGCACTGGCCACCAATGGACAGAGAGAAGAGGAGGTGGAGGGGCTGAGGGCGCACTGGCCACCAATGGACAGAGAGAAGTGGAGGAGGAGGGGCTGAGGGCGCACTGGCCAGCAATGGACAGAGAGAAGAGGAGGAGGGGCTGAGGGCGCACTGGCCACCAATGGACAGAGAGAAGAGGAGGAGGGGCTGAGGGCGCACTGGCCACCAATAATAATAACGTTTCAGATATTAGAAACACATTGCCCAGACCCTGCCTCTAACAGAGTTCTGTGATCCGCGGCAATTAACCCCTCAGGTGCCGCACCTAAGGGGTTAATTGCCGCGGATCGCAGCGAACTGTCAGAGGCAGGGTCTGGGCAATGTGTTTCTAATGCCTGTGTTTGTAATATCTGAAACGTTATTACCATTGGTGGCCAGTGCGCCCTAAGCCCCTCCTCTCCTCTCTCTCCATTGGTGGCCAGTGCGCCCTCAGCCCCTCCTCCTCTTCTCTCTGTCCATTGGTGGCCAGTGCGCCCTCAGCCCCTCCTCCTCCTCTTCTCTCTGTCCATTGGTGGCCAGTGCGCCCTCAGCCCCTCCTCCCCCTCTCTCTCTGTCCATTGGTGGCCAGTGCGCCCTCAGCCCCTCCTCCTCTTCTCTCTGTCCATTGGTGGCCAGTGTGCCCTCAGCCCCTCCTCCTCTTCTCTCTGTCCATTGGTGGCCAGTATGCCCTCAGCCCCTCCTCCTCCTCTTCTCTCTGTCCATTGGTGGCCAGTGCGCCTCAGCCCTCCTCCTCCTCTTCTCTCTGTCCATTGGTGGCCAGTGTGCCCTCAGCCCTCCTCCTCCTTCTCTGTCCGGTCGTGCGCCTCAGCCTCCATCTCTCTGTCCGCAGGCCAGTGCGCCTCAGCCCCTCCTCCTCCTCTTCTCTCTGTCCATTGGTGGCCAGTGCGCCCTCAGCCCCTCCACCTCCTCTTCTCTCTGTCCGTTGGTGGCCAGTGCGCCCTCAGCCCCTCCTCCTCCTCTTCTCTGTGTCCATTGGTGGCCAGTGCGCCCTCAGCCCCTCCTCCTCTTCTCTCTGTCCATTGGTGGCCAGTATGCCCTCAGCCCCCCCTGTCCACAGTATAAAAAACATTGGTGGCCAGTACGCCCTCCCCCTTCCACCCTCCTCCCTGGGGCTCCGATTGGTTAGCATGGCAACCAGGACGCTACTGAAGCCCTGGCTGCCATGGTCAGCTCCTGCTGCTGTGTGTACTAGGCACAGGGCAGCAGGGAGAGTGTGAAGTCCTATTCACTCTAATAAAGCTCTATTAGGGTGAATAGGACAAGGGATGTAAAGAGCCCAGGTTCTTCCCCTAAGAAGTGTGAGGTCCTATTCACTCTAATAAAGCTCTATTAGGGTGAATAGGACAAGGGATGTAAAGAGCCCACGTTCTACCCCTAAGAAGTGTGAGGTCCTATTCACTCTAATAAAGCTCTCTATTGGGGTGAATAGGACAAGGGATGTAAAGAGCCCAGGTTCTACTCCTAAGAAGTGTGAGGTCCTATTCACTCTAATAAAGCTCTATTAGGGTGAATAGGACAAGGGATGTAAAGAGCCCACGTTCTACCCCTAAGAAGTGTGAGGTCCTATTCACTCTAATAAAGCTCTATTAGGGTGAATAGGACAAGGGATGTAAAGAGCCCAGGTTCTACTCCTAAGAAGTGTGAGGTCCTATTCACTCTAATAAAGCTCTATTAGGGTGAATAGGACAAGGGATGTAAAGAGCCCAGGTTCTACTCCTAAGAAGTGTGAGGTCCTATTCACTCTAATAAAGCTCTCTATTGGGGTGAATAGGACAAGGGATGTATAGAGCCCAGGTTCTACCCCATAAGAAATGTCAGGTCCTATTCACTCTAATAAAGCTCTATTAGGGTGAATAGGACAAGGGATGTAAAGAACCCAGGTTCTACCCCATAAGAAGTGTGAGGTCCTATTCACTCTAATAAAGCTCTCTATTGGGGTGAATAGGACAAGGGATGTAAAGAGCCCAGGTTCTACCCATAAGAAGTGTGAAGTCCTATTCACTCTAATAAAGCTCTATTAGGGTGAATAGGACAAGGGATGTAAAGAGCCCACGTTCTACCCCTAAGAAGTGTGAGGTCCTATTCACTCTAATAAAGCTCTATTAGGGTGAATAGGACAAGGGATGTAAAGAGCCCAGGTTCTACCCATAAGAAGTGTGAAGTCCTATTCACTCTAATAAAGCTCTATTAGGGTGAATAGGACAAGGGATGTAAAGAGCCCACGTTCTACCCCTAAGAAGTGTGAGGTCCTATTCACTCTAATAAAGCTCTATTAGGGTGAATAGGACAAGGGATGTAAAGAGCCCAGGTTCTACCCCTAAGAAGTGTGAGGTCCTATTCACTCTAATAAAGCTCTCTATTGGGGTGAATAGGACAAGGGATGTAAAGAGCCCAGGTTCTACCCCTAAGAAGTGTGAGGTCCTATTCACTCTAATAAAGCTCTCTATTGGGGTGAATAGGACAAGGGATGTATAGAGCCCAGGTTCTACCCCATAAGAAATGTCAGGTCCTATTCACTCTAATAAAGCTCTATTAGGGTGAATAGGACAAGGGATGTAAAGAACCCAGGTTCTACCCCATAAGAAGTGTGAGGTCCTATTCACTCTAATAAAGCTCTCTATTGGGGTGAATAGGACAAGACGATGTAGAAGCCCAGGTTCTACCCATAGAAGTGTGAAGTCCTATTCACTCTAATAAAGCTCTATTAGGGTGAATAGGACAAGGGATGTAAAGAGCCAGGTTCTACCCATAAGAAGTGTGAGGTCCTATTCACTCTAATAAAGCTCTATTAGGGTGAATAGGACAAAGGATGATAAAGAGCCCACGTTCTACCCCTAAGAAGTGTGAGGTCCTATTCACTCTAATAAAGCTCTATTAGGGTGAATAGGACAAGAGATGTAAAGAGCCCAGGTTCTACTCATAGAAGTGTGAGGTCCTATTCACTCTAATAAAGCTCTATTGGGGTGAATAGGACAAGGATGTAAAGAGCCCAGGTTCTACTCCTAAGAGTGAGGTCCTATTCACTCTAATAAAGCTCTATTAGGGTGAATAGGACAAGGGATGTAAGAGCCCAGGTTCTACCCTAAGAAGTGTGAGGTCCCATTCACTCTAATAAAGCTCTCTATTGGGGTGAATAGGACAAGGGATGTAAAGAGCCCAGGTTCTACTCCATAAGAAGTAGTGCAGGTCCTCTATTCACTCTAATAAAGCTCTATTAGGGTAAAGGACGATGTAAGAGCCCAGGTTCACCCTAATAGGTGAAGTCCTATTCCTCTAATAAAGCTCTCTAGGGTGAATAGGACAAGGGATGTAAAGAGCCCAGGTTCTACTCCATAAGAGTGTGAGGTCCTATTCACTCTAATAAAGCTCTATTAGGGTGAATAGGACAAGGGATATAAAGAGCCCAGGTTCTACCCCATAAGAAGTGTGAGGTCCTATTCACTCTAATAAAGCTCTACTAGGTGAATAGACAAGGATGTAAAGCAGTTCCCCAAGTGTGAGGTCTATTCACTCTAATAAGCTCTATTAGATGATGGACAAGGTAAGGCCAGGTTCTACCCATAAAGTGTGAAGTCCTATTCACTCTAATAAAGCTCTATTAGGGTGAATAGGACAAGGGATATAAAGAGCCCACGTTCTACCCTAAGAGTGTGAGGTCCTATTCACTCTAATAAAGCTCTATTAGAGTTGAATAGGACAAGGGATGTAAAGAGCCCAGGTTCTACTCCTAAGAGTGTGAGGTCCTATTCACTCTAATAAAGCTCTATTAGGGTGAATAGGACAAGAGAGTCTAAGAGCCCAGGTTCTACCCCTAAGAGTGTGAGGTCCTATTCACTCTAATAAAGCTCTATTAGGGGTGAATAGGACAAGGGATGTAAAGAGCCCAGGTTCTACCCTAAGAGTGTGAGGTCCTATTCACTCTAATAAAGCTCTATTAGGGTGAATAGGACAAAGGGATATAAAGAGCCCAGGTTCTACCCCTAAGAAGTGTGAGGTCCTATTCACTCTAATAAAGCTCTATTAGGGTGAATAGGACAAGAGATATAAAGAGCCCAGGTTCTTCCCCTAAGAAGTGTGAGGTCCTATTCACTCTAATAAAGCTCTCTATTGGGGTGAATAGGACAAGGGATGTAAAGAGCCCACGTTCTACCCCTAAGAAGTGTGAGGTCCTATTCACTCTAATAAAGCTCTCTATTGGGGTGAATAGGACAAGGGATGTAAAGAGCCCAGGTTCTACTCCTAAGAAGTGTGAGGTCCTATTCACTCTAATAAAGCTCTATTAGGGTGAATAGGACAAGGGATGTAAAGAGCCCAGGTTCTACCCCTAAGAAGTGTGAGGTCCTATTCACTCTAATAAAGCTCTATTAGGGTGAATAGGACAAGGGATGTAAAGAGCCCAGGTTCTACCCCTAAGAAGTGTGAGGTCCTATTCACTCTAATAAAGCTCTATTAGGGTGAATAGCACAAGGGATGTAAAGAGCCCAGGTTCTAGCCATAAAAAATAGCAAACAAAAAAACACCAAAATATTAAGTATAAATTAACCCTTTTCCAATTTTACATAAAAAATATATACAAACAATAAATAAAAAACATATCACCGTGCCCAAAAAGTCCAAACTATTAAAAAAAAAATTTTTTTTTAACGTTGAACGCTGTAGCAGAAAAAAAAATTTCTAAAAATTAAAATGCGCAGAATATCGGCTATCGGCCTGAAAGTTCACAGAATATCGGTAGGAGGAGGAGGGGCCAGCGAGCTGTAAGGTGGGACAGAGTTCCTGGTTACACAATACACTTAACCAGGTTCCAATAATTAAAAGGTTTAAAATATGTGGTTGCGACTGAGCTAGGGTGTAGCAAACGACACTGCTAGAATAGTAGAGGTTAGTTGCTAACATATGTAAAAGAGCTAGAGGTCTTCTTTAAGTGAACATGTTTTTTTTTTTCCTCAGAGGATGCACTAAAAGGCCTTTTTATGTATTCATTTTCTGGATAGGTGAATAAAAACAATGCCAAACTTTGGAATAATGTTGGTCATGCTCTGGAGAATGAAAAGAATTATGCAAAAGCGTTGAGGTTCTTTAACCAAGCCACTCGCGTACAACCAGGTAAGTTTCAGCTCACAATATAAGTTCCCTAACAGCATGTCTTTGGAGTGTGGGAGGAAACCAGAATTAGGGCTCATTCAGACGGCCGTACGCTGTCCATAAAAATGCGGCTCCGTTTTTTTTGCGAATTAGATGCTGACCCATTCACTTCTATGGGGCCCCTTTCATCCATTCCACGGCTCAGCAAAACAAATAAAACATGTCCTTGTCAGTGAAAATCAGGACATGGCCTCATTGAAGTCAATGGGTCTGCAAAAAAACTGAATGCAATCTTGCGATTTGTCTAGTAGCAGCCTTTGGATTTTCTCTCTTTTCCGTCAGTTGGGGAGCTGATGGGCTCCTTATCTCTGCTCTCTGACATTTTAAACACTCATTATAGCTCCGTTCTTATCTTTCTGATAAGATTGTGGCTTCAGTAAGGCCCCTTTCACATGGGCAAGTTTTCCGCGCGGGTACAATGCGTGAATGCATTGCACCCGCACTGAATCCGGACCCATTCATTTCTTGCGATTTTCTTGCAGCCCTATTCACTTCTATGGGGCCTGCGTTGCGTGAAAAACGCAGAAACTGGAGCATGCTGCGATTTTCACGCAACGCAGAAGTGATGCGTGAAAATCACCGCTCATGTGCACAGCCCCATAGAAATGAATGGGTCCAGATTCAGTGCGGGTGCAATGCGTCCTCCTCACGCATTGCACCCGCGCGGAAAACTCGCCCCCATGTGAAAAGGGGCCTAAGTGTTTATGACCTTTTAGTAATTTAGAGAGGATTTATTAGATGGCTAGATAGCTAAAATGATTTTTAGCCCAAAATGAGTAAAATGCAAAAAAAAAATTGCCCCTGAAAGTTTTACAAAGTCTTTCACCTGCCCATTTAAAGTACCGTATTTTTTGCCCTAGAAGACTCAACTGCCCATAAGATGCACCTAGGTTTTAGAGGAGGACAATAAGAAAAAAAATATTTTCCATTTAGTCCTCAGATCAGACCAGCAATCAGACCCCCAATGTTAATCAAACCTCAGCTCACAGCCCCAGTCATATACCAAATGTTAATAAGACCTTAGCTCACACCCCAATGTGAATGACCCCCAATCAGACCTCAGATAAGAGCCCCATGCCTCAGATCAGGCCCCTATGCCTCGCACGCTGTTCTCAGTTACAGCACAGCAGAGGACCAGGAAGTGGTGAGTACAGAGCCCGGGGACTGCTGCATTCACCACTTCCCGGTCCTCTGATACTAATGAGCACTTCCATGAAGGAAGAGTTAATTAGTGCCCTATAAGACGTAGTGACATTTTCCCCCCACTTTGGGTGTGTCTTATGGGGCGAAAAATATGTTAAGTGGTATCCATCATGATCCTTTGAAAAACTGGTTACAACCCATCCTTTATGTCCATTGTGTACCTAGGTTAAAATAAAAATAAGGTCCTTGGACGCCAGGGTTATTGTCAGAATATGTGAACTTTTCAGCAATTTCTATTCAAGCTAATTACTACAAGTCTATCTGTTGAAACCGCAGGTGATCAGCTGTAATATTAAACTGCTCTACTATTTAATATGGATTTTTCTTTAGAAGGGATTTCTAGTGTCCAGTAATGAGAAGATGGTGGGAACAATGGACAGGCTGTACGGGAGTAGAATAAAATGGCTCGGGCAGGTGTGGTGTCGTCTTTTCTTTTTTTTTTTTATAAATTCTGCCTTTAGAGGAATTTTCTCAGCCAAAGCATTTAGTGCAGTCTCATTTAGGATCTTCAGTTCATCTCATGGAAAGGTTGCCATGGAGTCGGAGAAGATACAAAGAGCAATTAAACTTGAATGGAGAATCTGTGGATAAGTCCACCTCAGCAGCTGGGTTTCGCAGAAAAACACTTGATGGGTTTAGATGATTTCCTAGAACAAATATCTTCAATGCTTGTGTAAATGTTTGGAGTCAAGAAGGCTCATGCCTTCTGGCCCTCGTACCGCTTACCTTCTCTCATCCGCGCTCTTTCCCCCTAACCTTGGTGAACTTGATAGATATGTGTTTTTCAGCCATACTAATAAATTATAAATCCATGACCTCTTTGACAAAAATGATCTCCACTTTATTATAACTTTTCTGAAAGCATAGCAAATTGTGTTATTTGTCAAATCATGTGGAAACCAATGACACAATTGCCCTAAAAATAGGAAAATGAAACACTTTACAAAGCTGCCTCATCATCTTCATGAACTGACTGTTCACTTGATGCCTTAAATATCTCACCCCTTGTCACGTGATAACCAGTTATTCACTTCATCTGTCAGTGGCTTTAATGTTAAAGGGGTACTCCCATCTTAGATATTGGTGGCATATGGCTAGGACATTCCCCCAGTGTCTGACAGATGCAGGTCCCACACCTATACTTAGAGCAGAGCCCGCAAAGTGCCTGATGCGCTTCCCATTCATTTCAATGGGACGCTCTGGTCAGCTATTTTCGGCGCTCCCATAGGAATAAGGCTACGTTCACACGACGACATTTGTCGTGCAACAAATAGGGCACAACTTCACTGCAACATTTCTTATAATAGAAGTCTATGGTGTCGCATTGCGACATAAGACTTACTGCGACGTGACAGTCGCAGAAAAACCCATTTTGAATGGATTTGTTGCGACAGTCGCAGCATCTTGCATGTTGCGATGCGACACCATGGACTCCCATTTAAAAAATTGTAGAGCGACAATAGTATGACAAAATGTCGCACGACAAATGTCGTTGTGTGAATGTAGCCTCAATGTAGGATGGCCACGCATGCGCGGTGCACCCTCCGATGCTTTGCGGGCCCCTTTCTAAGTATAGGTGCGGGTCCCAGAGGTGGTGGTCGTACCCATCAGACATTAGGGCGTATGCTAGCAATATGCCCCCAATTTCTAAGGCGTAAATGACCCTTTAAGGCTAATGCGGTGTATACAGGCTTTTACTCCTGTTGTGAAGTAAAACATGATCTAAGGGTTCAGGAGTTCGACCAGTCTCACATAGTGTACTGGTAATCTGCTAATATTGGTGCCAACAGGGCGGGACTTTGGACTAATTGGCCTTGGCACACAGACCCCACCAGGCCACATCCGAAGTTTGCTGTTTTTTACTTGTAAGACTGGCCACATCATTGATGCGGTAATTCTCTATGGGGATGAGCGATACAGAGGAGGTGATTCCTGCATATTAGGGCAGCCACCACTTCCTTTGGCAGGTCATTATTGAGAACAAACTTATTATTCCTGATAATTGCCTTCTGTGTCATCTTGTGTACAGTGACCTGTACTGAAGTCTCTTGCCACCAAAGGCTGAGCACAAGTCACCCCTTGGTTTTGTCTTCGTCCCTGATGTAGCTGTGAAGAAGAAATATCATAAAGTAATGATGCCGTTAGATAAACCTAGCTTGCCCCTAGTTATCCATATTGCTTTTTTTGCTGACTGCATTCATTTTTCCATCACATTATGCACTACTCGTTTGGTTACGACCACCCTGCAATACATCAGTGATGGTCGTGCCTGCACACTATTGGAAAAAGCACTAGCCTATGTGCAGTCGAATGGTCCAGGCCAACGAAGAGGCTGGCGCCTCACTAATCAACCCGAATTCGGATTGCTAATTTGAAATGTTTTTAAAGACGCAGAAGTGATTACGGAGTTCATTCACCATAGTCTCACGCAACGTCAGGTAACACGAATTTTGCCTACACTGAGGCAATACATTTTAATGCTGTATGGTGGTAAAGGGAATTTCTGCTTCTTGGAAATTGGAGATTTATATCTGTCTCTGTATTTCGGCCCTTTAATTCTGTTCCTAGACTTTTGCCTTTTGTGTTCTATATAACCCACTTATACTCCCCAGGAGTAACATGCAACCCTCGCAGATACTTATATATAAAAAGCCTTTACTGGTAACAGAGGAGACAAAACAATGGACAATACAAGAGGATACTACAAATACAACACATAACATGGAGTACACCACCACACGCAGCCGCCTCCGTTCCTGCCCTCCCTGGATGCTAAGCAAATATGGATGTGTATGTATATACAATATATCCAGATTCCACCAATATACCGTCTACTGGATCTACACTTCAAACCAACTCACTTCCAGTACATGTACATATAGACTCATGCATAAACAGCATATATAATCTACTGTCAATACAATTCAGACTGCAAATATCTATATGTACACACACAAAGTCTACTGGGATATTATACTTGTATACATACACATATATAATGTTACTTAGCTTGCTCCTGAAGTGCTGTTCATCCAAGGGGTGGCAGGAAGAGAGAGCATCCCCCAGTTTCACATAGCCTAATATGTTCCTGTGTCCCAGCCCCCACCATTGACTCCACCCTATGACCACCCAAATATCTTCCCAATCTGTTGGCCAAGAAAATGTTGGCCAACTGCTTTTACAATGTGCCCTTCCTGCCTTTCTAACAAGGGACCAAATGGCTTCTGGCCATACTGATATCACTCAGTGGGTGAATCCCGCTAAATAATATCAGAATATGTCATATCCTATTTGTGTCTGAGGATCTGACTGGGAAACATATTTTCCTGTAACATACGGATCTCCGGACAGTATTAAAACAGAAATGTTTGAACAAATCGACTTCAGATCTCAAGCCCAGTCGTAACCATGGAAAGAACAGTGTATAATGTGATGGAAAATGGATCCAGCCAGCAAAGGAGGCAATATGGACAATCACAATACATTAGTAAGTGGCTTGTATTAGCTTTCTCAACATAATAAATGCTATTTGCCGAAATGAGACCACCCCTTTAACCAGGTTGTCCGAAATTAGTTAAAAATCTGGACAACCACTACAATAACAAAAAACTTTAAATTCTTATACTTCTCCATCTGCCTTTGTCGCTGATCTGGTTCTCCTGAGTCCTGATACTGTTAGCAGCAGTGACATGCTAAGGTACAGCACATGACTGCTGCAGCCAATTACTGTCCTCGGCTATACACTATTGAGGGCATTGATTGGCTGCAGCAGCCATGTGCTCTACCCCATCATGTCACTGCTGCGGTTAGTAAACAAACAGCATCAGCGCCACAGAAAACGGCGATTGAGTAAGGGTTAAGTGTGAGTTTTTGAAAATTGTACGCCATTGTAGTGGTTGCTTAGATTTTTAATTATCTTCGCCTACTCCATTAACAGTAGAACACTCATCCCAAAAACGGCGACCCCCACCATCCCTGACCCAGATGTACGGTTCCACCCAGTACCTAAAAAGACAGGGAAGGAAAATCTGGTATATATTGTCACAACTGAGTCCACCCGATTTTATATTTGCCCATTTTTTTTATTGGATAGTGATTAATCACTATTGTGTTATCACCCACCCACATAAGAGGGCCAGACATAGTCACTTATTCCATCATCCCCCTCCTGATGGGGTTCCTGACCAGAAAACAGACTCTTCAGACAATTCTAGTCAGTGGAGTCTATTCATCTCCGTTCGTGTCAGTTATATGCTGAATCTGGCACTTCGGTTATTTTCTTTGTCCTCCTTCTCGGAGTATAACAATGGAAATTACTAATGCTGGTGTGAATCCAGCCTTATTCTGAGGGTAGGATCACACAGCGCGGTTGTGTTGCTGTCGAGTACAATGTGGTATTAATAGCCGCACAGCGCCAGTAACGCCATGCTGCCATTAACTATGCAGGCCTATTAAACCGTGTCATCCTCATTAGTTTAATTACAGACCAGTGCAACCTGTATGACCACTAGGGAGTGAGTGGGCCCAGCTTGCTAGAGGACGAATCCGGCTCCTGGTCAGGCAGAATCGGTTAGTAGACATGCTGGCTGAGGCAATGCCAGATGTACAGCTAGTAGATAGGTGTTGCTGTAGGTCCTCCGGCACAGAAGAGAGCAGGCGTCGTAAGGTTATGTCAAATCTGACAGCAGCGTTTGTGGCCTGGGCAGCAGCGCTGAGCCTGAGTGTTTAGAGCACAGGGGGCAGGGCTGTGCCGCTGGAACTACAGGAGCCGCAGGCAGCGACAGAAAGCAACACTACAGCCATGGCACTAATCAACAATTAAAGGTATCACGGGGATCGGCAGCCCAATAAAGTGCTAGGAGGCATTTGCCGTTAGGGCAGATGCTCAGACCGGGCCTCCTGAAGCTACTTTGAAACTGGGAATTAACATTTTGGCTGGAAACGAAAACATTTTATTGTAAGGCTTTGATGTCCTGTGTTATCAGGCTGGCTTTGTTCAGTTTCTAACTGTTGACCAATAAATAAAACCACTAGATGTACGCTGGGTGCCCAAAGCAAACAAACTGGGAGCATCACTATTTCCAAGCTTGTGGTTTTGGATAAATTGTGGCTGTTGGTTGTGAACTAAAGACCCTAACATGACAGATACCCTAAAGCAAAGGCATGTTGATGTCCTAACTATAATGCTGACTCTCTGAAAAATACAGCTTTTCTTTATGTTTAGTCAGATTTATGGGAGTATAGTGTTGATTTTGGCCACAGTGGGGTTCTTTGGAATGTACATAACATAAGGATTGAACTACACTATAGGTTATGTTACTGCTTGCGCATTGTGCTGTGACCGCAAATTTAACATTTTAGGTGAAATGTAATTAATTTTAGAGCTCTGTTCATTTATTTGACCTATATCTCTATCTGAATAATTGACTTGTTTTTATACAAGTTATTCTTGTGTTGAGCCCACCTGTTTTGTTGTGTTTTTCAATTTTTGAATTTTTTTAAAAATCAAAATGAAACCGCTATGTGCCAATGAATGCGACACTAGACTGCACAGTTTTTCACATTTCAGAGCACTCGATTCTGGGAAGAAGGAATGGAAATGAGCTCTTGGCAAACTCGGCCTCTAATGCCACCAGACGTAAATTAGCCATCCTATAAGTAATGTTCGACTTTTAAAGGGAATGTGTCATCAAAAAATGACCTATTGCTTAAATCATGTTTTTATGTCGAAACACGTGTTTAAAGAATTTTTGATCTTTTTAACTTTCCATGTCAATGGGTGATTATTAAAGCTTAACTATTCCTTCCTTGTACAATGACCTCTGCACAGGGCACAGAGCATGCCTAAAAAATATCCCATAAAAGTAAATAGGGTCCCTCCCATCCCTTGTGCCTATGGACCATGGTGCTGCCGTAAAGCAATTTTCCTAATGCTTTCTAAAGAACAGCATAGGCAAGATGGCCGTCCCATAATCATGTTCAGAAAATAGAATTTTAAAAAATCAAATAAAAACCGATTAGAGAAATCGATTTGTCGCAATCTGGGGTTAACTGGCAGATAACATTTTTGGTGACACATTTCCTTTAAAAGACCTAGAGACATGACTTTGATAATAATTAAAAGGGGTTGTGTCACTTTAGTATTCGGCACAGGCATAAGGAAGGAAGGACGCTCCCTGGCTTGTGCTGAATACTGCACGGCGCAGGTGCGAGATTTACTGTGCACTCGGGGCCGGCAGAAGGATTCGGAAGCCGCAAGGACCTTCCAATCAAGACTTGGAGGGAGGTGACAGAGGTGGGAGAATGGAGCCTCTAGGAGCAGGAGCAAGGCCCCCCCCCCCCTGCTCCTAGAGGCTAATTTGCATATTATAAAAGTTACATTTATGGAGTAAAGGGGGCGTGGATAAAACTAGGAATAGGCTAGTTAGATTCAGCTGACATTAGAACATCGCTAATGTCAGCCAGTTTAATTTAGGTATTCCCTTTTAAATGGAATGTGTAATCACAACATGGCAATATTTCAAATGGGTTTTATTAAAAAAGTTGCTTGTTAGGACAGAGTCAGGAGCGAGAAGGTGATTTGGTGACAGTTGAGTTGTACTGACAGAAGCCTAGATAAGGCAAAATAGTAGTATGTACTATACATAAAGAGAAGGGGGAAATTTATCAGTTTTGCCGGAGTCTGTGTCGGAGTACTTTATGCCACATTTATAAAATGTCTCGTGTTACTTGGTAAATTTGTCTCATCCTTAGACCTAACACTTTTGTCTAGAGAATCTCCTACAGTTTTCTACTCCGCCCTCTTTCTGGAGTGAGATTGTGACTTGTGAGTGGTGTAAAAATGTAAAACGTCTAAAAAAAAAAAGTTTGCGCAATCACTTACATTTTGCGCCAGTGAGTGCTAAAAGTCACAAAACCCCTACTTTGGCAACTTTTTGAAGCCAGAATTGTGGAGTGAAGGTATGATAAATGAGGGCCACGGTTCTGTAGGTATTTTTCCCTGTCAGTCGCTGTTGGAGGGGGGTATACTCCACACTTGGAGTCTGTAGTTGGATACGGAATTTTACTTTAACGCCTATTGGATGTAGCTGTCATAAAGCAAACACAATGCTGCTCTACCTAAACATGCAATATAGGAAGGCAATGTGCCACTAATATGGCAATCGCCCAAAAAAAAAATCTCATAAGAAACTACAAATATATAATATCTCTTCTATTTAGCCACCATAAAATGTTGTCTTAATATTGTTTTGCATGACAAACTACACTCAGCATTCCAACTGCATCTTTTTTCTTCATTATAATGATGCCCCTGATGTGTACTTTGTATGGTAATGTGCACGTCAACCTACTGAAGTCGTCATGCATGCTCTGTTCATCCAACCGTATTTACTGTTAGAAGCTGTGACGGTTACAGGGAGAGAGCTGCATCAGAAAGAACATGCCCCCTGAGCAAGAGAACACCCCCCCCCCCCCAGACAGATTCATAATGCTCCCCCTGAGCTTTGAAGGGAGAGAGCTGCATCAGAAAGAACATGCCCTCTAAGCAAGATAACACCCCCCCCAGTCAGATTCATAATGCTCCCCCTGAGCTTTGAAGGGAGAGAGCTGCGGCAGAAAGAGCAGGGTTCTCTGGATCCGTGTGAGGTACAGGGCTGGTTCTAACTTTGTTAGAAAGAGGTTGTCGTGTACTATACGATGTCTGATTCTCATTTTTTACATGAATCATTGGATAACCCCTTTGAATAGTTTGTACAAAGATGAAAACGTATCCTCTGTCTACAGGATATGAGATAAGCATGTGATCGATGAGACTTCCCCGATCACTGATCCATTCATTCCTTATGTTACTGCTGGAAATGGCAGGAACATTTGTGGCAGCACACTTGCATGGCCACTGCTTCATTCATTAACCCTGGGAACACACCTAAGCGTTTTTCAGCGCGTTCAAACGTGCTGAAAAACGCACAACAAGTGAAAACCCATGTATTCCAATGGACATGGTTCACACTTGAGCGTTTTACAGCGCGTTTTGAACGCGCTGAAAAACGCCAAACGCAAACACTTGTGCATGAGCTTCTTTGGGGCGTTTGCCCAAGCGTTTGCACCCATTGAAAAGCATGGGAACGCGCATATAAGAAAATATGCGCGTTTTCCGCTTCAAAAACGCGCATATGATCGCGCGTTTTTGTAGTAAAACCCAGCAGAAAGGCAGAATCTCCACCCACCTTTGCTGGGTGGGGATTCTTTTTTTCTGCAAACTGTAAGCTGTCAATCAAAAAACGCCCCAAATACGCGCGTTGCAAAAATACAAAAGCGCCTTAAAAAACGCGCGTTTTCCGCGGAAAAAACGCTCAAAAAAACGCCTGATCCAAAAACGCTTAGGTGTGTTCCCAGCCTAAGGGAATCAGGAACCCTGTTCTTATGACTGTGGGGGTCTAATCTGTCAGACCCCCAACAATCAGGTGCTCAGCTCCCTATTCACATCAAAGCTTTTAATTAGATACATGAGACATCCCCTAAAATGTAATAGAAAATTGATTTGCGTATTATTCTTAGATGATACTGTTTGTGAAGGGACCTTTCACGTGCTTTGTTTTTTCTCCTGTGGGATTTATTCATACTTTGCAGACAAAGATAACATTGCAAAGAAAAAGACGTAATATGTGTGATTTTTCAGATGACATAGGCGCTCATATGAATGTTGGACGGACATACAAGAATCTCAACAGAAGCAAAGAAGCTGAAGAATCGTATCTAATTGCAAAGTCTCTTATGCCGCAGGTAAATATGCTACACTACATTTTTATTAGTCAAGGATACTATGAGTGTTAAAAATAGTGACGCGTGCCTATATGCGAAGTTACTGATGCATATTGTTTAGCCACATCGCTGATTAATAAATGGATTTTTGGTTACTTGCCACAAAATCCCTTTCTCTTCCGTTCATTGGGGGAGAAACAGGATAGACCATAGGAATAGCTGCTGCCAATAGTTGGACACGAAGCATAAAAATGTTCACTCCTCCCAACAGCTATACCGTTTCCACAGGATCTAAGCTATATTAGTGAGTTCCAAAGCAGTAGGAGGAGAGGAAATACAAGCCAAAATAACTGCAAACCTTAGAACAGAATCAACCCCACAACAGACAGGCTGCAGAACTCTGTAAAAGCAAACTGCACAATAAAGTAGCAGTCAGGGTGGGAGCTGTGTTCCCCCAGTGAATGGAAGAGAAAGGGTTTTTGCGGTAAGTAACCAAAAACTCATTTTTCTCATCCATGTCAATGGGGGGCACAGGATAGACCATGGGACATCCCAAATCTGTCCCTAGGGCTGGAAAATAGTGTCACATAACAGTAAGAGGACCTCCACCTGCACTTTGCTTTTCCACTGCTGCATCAGGGGATGCAAATGTATTCACCTTATAGAACTTGGTAAAGGACAAAAGACAGTATAAACAGCTAAAAAGGGCAATAAAAGACAAAAAAAAGGGCATTTAAAAAATACTAATCTGAGGGGTCAGCAGTAGCGTTTGAAGTTTACAAAGGGCTTAATAAAATCTGTGAAAAGGAGCGAAAATTAGCAAAAATACAAAATGAACAGCAGGTGGCAAAAGAGAGGAAACAAATCCCTAAAAATTCGGTAGAAAGGAAACTGCCAGTTCCAAAACTCTACGGATAGAGGTGATTGCAACAGGATAGCAACTTTACTTCCTATAGACCCCAGCAATTACAAATAGCCCGAAAGACTTGAAAGTGAAGCACTCATTCTCCTGGGTCTATGCGTTCTCTGCCTAGGAAATCTACTTTCCAATTTTCCACACCTGAAATTTGAACAGCTGAGAGGGATGGCACATGAACCTCTGCACCTTTGAAGATTGCGGAGGTCTTTGCCATTTCCGCTTGACTCCTTGCCCCGCCTTGACGGTTGAGATACGCAACTGCTGTGGAGTTGTCTGTGTGGATGTAAACTGGGTGCTTAGCAAACAGGTTGGAGCATTGTAGCAAGGCTAACTATGGCTCCTATCCACCTAAAAAAAGATCAACCCAAAGTCACCATCAGGAGAGACTTTGCTGTTGCCAAATGGCAGCACCAAAATTGGAAAAGGAGGGGGGGCACAGACCTCACCCTATTTGGGAACAGGTTTGAGTAAAAAATGTGAAACCTTTCCCAGTGACAAACTGGCACAATTTAGAAATAAGGTCCAGTTGGTTTGGAGCAGTAACGAGGCCTTGCCTTGGAAGGCTTGGGTGGATATTTGGAAAAAATGGGAGGGAGGCTTGGAAAAGGACTTTATCTTGTATCTGTTAAGTATGAGTTGCCCAGGCAAAAAGATGCAGCTATCCCCCATTCAAGCCAGCAATTCATGTGCACGTGGACTTGAAGGAAGACTGTTTAGCGGTGTTGGTGTGTATAAGAAATCTGATGGTCAATATCCACCAGCACTTTCGGGGATCCTCCTGCTAGGACACCTGCACTGAAACGGGAGGCCCATTCCTCCATAGCTTTGCTGAACCAGTTGTAGGCAAAGACTGGACGGAGAGCTAAGCTGACCACTGACCATGGGCAAGATGGTATGTTTACCCAAGCAGAATACTGGACGGCCCACAGTAGAGTGCAGAATACTTTTTACCGAGCTTCTCAGGGAATAGTAGAGAAGGTCAAGGCATTTTGGCATAACAAATCGCCAGTCTGGGAAGTTCCAATACTTGGCAAGACAGGAATCAAAGTCCGTGTGATTCAGAAAAAGGTTTTGGGGAATGCTGGGAGTGGCAAATCGAGAACCCTTCTTGGGTGGAAAAAGTTTCTGTTTATTTAACCTGGAGAGTTTCCGTCACTGCAGAAATAAGACCACCAATCATGGAGGAGAGTTTGAATGACTGCTCCTCACCTAAAGTTTGCTCTGTATCAGAAATCTCCCCTTCCAAGCGCACTCTCAGGAAAGGACACCCCAGAATGCTGCTCCCTAGTGTAGTTTCTCGGGGAGGAAAGCAAATAGTCCTAAGGGAGGACCTGGTTTCTTCCAGAGGTAGTGAAAGAGCAGCGGGTTTGCTGATCCATTATGGTCCCCCTTCTGATGAAGCACAGGAAGCATGGCTGTCTGTAATCCTATTCGGCTGTAAAAAAAAAAAAGGGGGAAAAATGCAGACCTACCAAAGGCAGGTTTGCCTGCCACCTACAGACACTAAGCTAAACCTTTTTTAACTTAGTCCCTGTGGAAAGGGTATAGCTTGTGAGAGGAGTGAACACTTCTAGGCTTAGTGTCTGCCTCCTAATGGCAGCAGCTGTACCCATAGTCTATCCTGTGTCCCCCAATGACATGGATGACAAGCTTTTGTTCTCCTGCCTTGTAGAAAGGGGTGCAATGAAACTTCCACACAAAAATGGCTGCATTTGTATACAGCCTATCCTAATAAACCTAGGCAATTGCACTTCTGGGAGAAGTTCTAAAGTACCATTTAAAGCTTCCATACACCTTAGAAACAGGTTCATTTCTCCTGTCTCGCCTGCTGGTACCTATTCTATTGAATGGTCAACAATATAATGCATGGTTAAACAGAGTATGTCTTTTTGCCTTGGCCAGTCTGCATAGGTTAACAAAAAGATTGTTGCCCCGACCCGCTTTGATATCCATATTCCATCATGAATTATGAATTGGGTTTGTCTAGTCTCTCTCCTCTTTGTAATGGTCTTCTAAAGGGTGATCTCAAAGACGATGGCCAGTTTGTCAAGTGAAGTCTGAACGGAGCCAGTCACAGGAAACCTGGATTTACTTTAAACCTGACATGCTGCATACACAGCTATAGTATCATAAGTGTATGTTCTGTAATGTTTTATAGAGCACAGCCACTATGACAATGAAGGGCCTGAAGGCTGGAACATTCACCAGTTACGTGTGCAGCACATTATGAGGTTTCCATTTCTAACACAATGACTTGGCAGGCTCTAGTTATTATGCAATTATGTGTTTTTTCAAATGTCTGGTTTGCGGGTGTATGAATATTACATTCCCTCTGGATTTTCGTGTAGCACAAACCTCAAAACAGGATGCTTTATATAAAGTGAAACGTTTGCTCTTTATTTTCCACATAGTGATCATTACTTCATTAAAGCCTATATCACTTATGTAAAAACCGCCATCACAAAATAAAAATGATTGTAGCTGTGGAAGAGCTATAGAAAAGTATAGTTTAAAACTTCTACAATACGGTCAGAAAATGTAATGTAAAACTGGAATAGTAGATGGGTTGTTAAAGGGGTTATCCCATAAATAATGTAAAAAATGAAAATCAGGCATCATATAGTACATGACAACCTCTTTGTAACAAAGCTAGAACCAGCCCTGTACCTCACATGGATCCAGAGATCTCCACATTCATTGCTCTGCTAGATTTATATCAAGCTGACAGCTCAAGGGGGAGTGTCTGTTCTGCTGCAGCTAAGGGGGCGTGTCTCAGCTCTCCCTATCACAGCTCAGGAGGCGTGTCTATGCTCTCCCTATCACAGCTCAGGAGGCAGTTGAAGGATGAAACTGAGCATGTGCGGCCTTCTCAGTGAGCAGGACAAAGAAACAGCAAACAAACAGCAGGTGGCGCTGTACAGATACATTTTATTGAATAACTCTGTGGCTACGCTACATTTTTAATTACATGCAGTTACAAACGTCTTCAGATCCAGGTGCTGCTTTGAAAACTGTTAAATATTTTATCGTGGGACTACCCCTTTAAGTGAAGAACCACCTAGATTGTAAAATTATCTTTCCTTTTGATAAGGTAATTCCTGGGAAGAGGTATGCTGCCCGTGTTGCACCAAATCACCTGAATGTTTACATAAATCTTGCAAACTTGATCCGCGCAAATGAGTCCCGACTTGAGGAAGCTGATCAGTTGTACAGGCAAGCAATAAGCATGAGACCAGACTTCAAGCAAGCGTACATTAGCAGGTATTGGGATGATCTTGCGTGTTTCATTAAAGCTTTATTTGTAACACTTGCATACAGCTTCTTTACAAACCTGAATTCATGACCCCTACTGATCAGAAAGCGATGCGATATCCTAGCGCTACATCATCACTTTTTGACGCAGAAAACCACTTTTACTAAGGTGGACCTCCATTTTTCGGGTCTTACTAAGCGTCTCTATTTTTTCTGTGTTGAAGTTGACACATACAGCTAATCTCTCTATGAATACTACAATACTAAATAAATATGGAGGCCATGTATTAAATGTAGTCAAATTTATTATAATGTATGAGCTGAAGGAGGTTGGGCCCTCTAGGTCTGAGCATTTAAAACATTTTTTTTTTTAGAAACCACAAAGATGAGGTTAGAAGAAGTATACTCCCCTTACTAATCCTTCACCAATCTAATCCTGACGCTTCCTAGGTCTCCCCCTGTTGATCTCTACTTCTTTCTCCCTCTCCACTTGAACCACTGAACACAGTCAATGGGAGGAACTAGAGACCACTAGGGACCCGGTAATCGTCGGAATGCTTGTATCTGAGATAGATAAGGTATTACTACTTTTTTGCAGTTTTTACCAAATTTTTTATGGCTGACTAACAGATTCTAACCATTTCCTGTATTCAGCATACTGTATTAAAGGGGTTGTCTTGTTTCAGAAGGAAACCGGACAACCCACAGAATCTGTCTGCAACCAAGTGGTTAGTACCTACCTGATAGATCCCATGCCACTGCTTTGGTTCTGCCGGCTGGGCTCCATTTGCCTTGAGGCAGTGGTGACATTGCATTGACAACACTACAGCCAATCACTGGCCTTATCAGAAGCACTGCTGAGATAAGCGGTTGGCTGCAGCGGTCATATGTTGTTGATGTGATGTCACCACTTCAGCCAGATAAATAGAGCCTGGCCGAGGGAACCGGAGAGGCGGCGTGGGATCTGTCAGGTAAGTACTTGCCACTTCTTTATTGTAGGCAGGTCCCAAGAGTAGTCTGGTTTCCTCCTGAAGCCAGAAAACCCCTTTAACACAAGTTATAATATGTAGTAATTGCTTCTACCTGTTGACAAGAAACTACTGTATTATGACTAGACAGATTTTGGATATATGACATGTTTTTTTTCAATCCTTTTATTTTACGTAGAGGAGAGTTACTTTTGAAAATGAATAAACCTTTGGAAGCTAAAGAAGCTTATCTCAGAGCTTTGGAACTCGATGGGATGAATGCAGACTTGTGGTACAATCTTGCAATCGTTTATATTGAACTGAAGGATCCAAATGAAGCCTTACGAAACTTCAATCAAGCACTTGAACTGAATCGCCGGCATAAGCTTGCATTGTTCAACTCTGCTCTGCTCATGCAGGAATCCGGTATGTTTCTATTCTGCTGCAGTTCTGAACAAAAAAGGTCAAATTGCTGTAGCTAGCTTAACGGGGGTTTCCAGTTACATTGTTATCCACTGGATAGGGATAACTATTAGATGGGCGGGGATCCTACCGCAGGAATTTCCACAGATGTGTGAACAGGAGCCCCGTACCCCCTGCAGCAGACCAGAAATAAACGCAGTGGCTGGTCGCACATGTGCGTGGTCGCTACATTCATTTCTATAGGAGTTAGAGTTAGCCAAGTACAGCACTCACTTCCCATGGAAGTGGATCGACCGCACGCATGCCCAACTGGTCTCTCTGTTCTTTTCAGGGGGGCAAAAGGGGGTATGGAGCCCCATTTTCGTGATCAGTGTGACCCCGCACCCATCTAATAATTATCCACTATCCTGTGCATAGGGGATAACTTAATCAAACCCAGGGATGGCCAACCTGTGGCTCTCCAGCTGTTGTAAAATTATAACTCCCACCATGCCCTCCTGTAGGCTGATGGCTATAGGCAGTCTGGACATGCTGGGAGTTCTAGTTTTGCAACAGCTGGAGAGCCTCAGGTTGGCCATCCCTGACCGGAATACTCCTTTAATGTACAAAAAATTATCTAATTAAAGTGACAAGTACAGGGACTTGCGCATTCGATACTAGAGCATATAATAAACTGTGGTATAACTTGGATGTACAGTAACTTTGTGATGAGTAAAGCTATATCAATTAGCTATAAAGGGTTCATGAATAATGGATGGAGCAATGCACACAAACATGCATTATGGTTTTAGGCTTCATCTTGGTGGGAAAGGGGGGTAATACATGACAGTCCAGATACTTACTAACTAGCATTCTTGTATATAATATATATATAATACACATGTCATCATAGTAGGGAAAAGGTCATATGATTTAATCATTATGTATATAAAATTGAAATCATCAGGCTCATTTGCCAATTATGGGTGCCTGTGTCATTACAAGCATACCCAAAGTATACTGTTACAACCTGGAGGTATTGAGTGCATGCGCAAATGCAGTCACACTTGGAACAGGGCAGTGATGTGACTGCACATGTGCATCTTCTAAGACTTGTAACACAATTGACCCCAACATATGTAGAGGCTTGAATTAAAATTTTTCAATTAGTCAGCGACTACTAGTTGCCTTCTTTTAACATATGTTAATAAAATAAAACATAGCTTTTATTAGTGATCGCTAAAAATGTCTTCTCTTAGACCGTTAAAACTCTCAGTTGTGTAGCTCTATGTTAATAGACAACTGCACTGCACTATAGTACTGTATTGGGTATCCAAAATAGGATGGGACATAAATCAATCACCGGACACAGTCCCAATGCAAAAAGCTCCAAAAACAGCCAGTCCGGGTTAATCAATAGTATATCTTTATTAAACATATAAGGTATATATAAAAACATCACATAATATCTAAAACAAGTGAGGTGGTGAAAGCTGCATACCGGCCATGTAATGCCCAAATGAGGAATGACGATAAAGTAAATAATCATAACTACTGGGAGCTGCGTATAGAAAAAGTTGAGGCCCATGGCGAATCAAGAAAGTACGTAGTGCATAATATGTTATCGATCCATACCATCCCACAGAAGGCCGCCCATATACACCCCTAGTCTATAAAGTATTCACCTCACTGGTATCAGATGTCCTTATCACTTGGTCACTCCTCAGTCCCGACGCGCGTTTCGCTTCAGCTGGGATACGCTAACTACATAATGAGCTCCTTGTCTATTTATATCCTACCTAATCCTGGGTAATTAATGCACCTAAAAGATCGCTGATTACTCCTCCCCAACAACCAGTGTCGCACCTCACTCACCCGTCCGCCCGGACGTGTCCCACACTGATCGCGTCATCGTGCCTTAATCGCACCCCAACTTGTTTTAGATATTATGTGATGTTTTTATATATACCTTATCTGTTTAATAAAGATATACTATTGATTAATCCGGATTGCCTGTTTTTGGAGCTTATAGTACTGTATTGTTGCTGATATATATGGGAGGCTAGTAGCCGCGCGCCAGCTCTAGGCTCTTCCCTCTAAGTTGGTATTCTAATTCTGATCACTGCATGTCTGTAATACAGAGAGTACACACCGAACCTAAAACTACCTCCAACACTACCCCCCGACATGTTTCGCCAGCTAACCTGGTGTCTTCAGGGGATCGGGCATACTGAGGTGAGGGAAGAGCCTAGAGCTGGCGCGCGGCTTCATACAGTGCTATGGTGCAGTGTAGTTGTCTATTAACATAGAGCTACACAACTGAGAGTTTTAATGGTCCGAGAAGACATTTTTAGCGATCACTAATAAAAGCTATGTTTTATTTTATTTGAAGCTAGTGAGATGTGTTCAGTTTTGCCCTTTTTTTGAAAATAAATGTATTTCTTTTCCTTAAGGCAATTCCAAATTGCGACCAGAGGCTAAGAAAAGACTTTTAACATATGTTGAGGAGGAGCCACATGATGCAAATGGTTATTTTAATTTGGGAATGTTGGCCATGGATGAGAAGAAGGATTTAGAAGCTGAAAAGTGGATGAAAAAAGCCATCCAGCTACAGCATGGTTTCCGAAGTGCCCTCTTCAACCTGGCCCTTCTCTACTCCCAGACAGCTAGGGAATTGGATGCTCTTCCAGTCTTGGAGGAACTGTTGCGGTACTACCCTGACCATATTAAAGGCCTTATCCTGAAAGGAGATATCCTTATGAATCAAAAGAAAGATACTAAAGGAGCCAAGAAATGTTTTGAAAAGATTCTCGAAATGGATCCCACTAATGTGCAGGGAAAACATAACCTTTGTGTGGTGTATTTTGAAGAGCGAGATCTTTTGAGAGCTGAGAGGTGCCTTGTTGAAACACTGGCCTTAGCCCCTCATGAGGAATATATTCAGCGACATCTCAGCATAGTGCGCAGTAAGATCATGTCACAGAATACTGCTGGGCAGACCACCCCACCAGCAGGTGTCCAGCCATTGCCTGAAGGACAAGGGCAGGAGAATGACTCGAAAGGCAAAAAAAAAACTCCATTTGAAAAATTGCAAGAGGAAAAAGATATACCAAAAATGAATACACCGACAAAAAGGAAAAACAAAGAGCAAGTAAAGACTAAAAGTCAACAAGAGAGAAATACTAACAAAGAGGCAAAGCAAAAATCCACAAAAGAAATCAAAGACATTGAAAATAAAAGAGTTGCTGCTTTGAAGCGCTTAGAGGAGATGGAGCGTATTCTAAGTGGAGAATTAGCTGACGAACATCTGTCAGACTGAAATAGGGTGTGTGCGAAAACTTTATATTTCATGTATTGTACCCTGCACAGCCATGAGCACATCTGGGTGAACATGAAAGCAGGTTAAGCAAATAACTCTGCAGGTATTCAACACTACTGAACGAAATTGCCGAATAACTTTGTCTACCCCAAATTCAGTTTTATATTCCACAACATGAAAGCTCGGTATACTTTTTGTACTTGTTTTCTATGCTTTCTCATTAATGTCATCCATTACTAATATAGACGTACATATTAAGTGTTTGACATACTACACAATGAGGCTTTACAGCAGGGCTGTTGCACTGATATATGGACCACAAGCCCTAAGGCGGTTGACATGTTTTGTTTTAAGGCGTGTGTTAACGGAATCAAAGCGTTTTATTGTCTTGCTTGTCTAGGGTGGCAGGAACACATGGAGTATTTGTGTTTACAGCTGCATAGTTCTTTATGCTGGTATTGTGGTAAGCATTCACATGTCATATCGTCTGATTGCATTTCTATCCCTAGGTCCAGATATCACACACGCAGTGTGACCATTTATAGCAATATCGCCTTCTTAAAGCGGTTGTTTTCATTCTGCCCAAATGTCAGAAATGCCCAACAGTTCCCATAAATTTCCTAATGTGAACAAACTTCAACAGCCAGAGCTACCCATGATGGGGGTTGCATCCTCTTGTGCGTCCAGCGCACATTCTGAAGATTCTGCTGCTTGTATGTGCACTATTGCGCTGTAGAGACGCAACCACTACCATCTTGGGATGCTATGGACACTGTGAGTTGCTTACATGCATTATCCTGGACACCAGGGAGTCTTCACCATATGGACTAAGGTATCCTGAAGTGTTTTATTGATTGTCTCTTGTACTACATAGTAGTACCTATAGTCTCTGGCAGCTCCTCTACCTTTCTTCCTTGCATCTGGAAGGTGAGGCGAAGCGACTTAGGGAGAATAAGAAGGTTGGAGGAGCCACAGCAGAAAGCAGGGCTTGGAGGGTCTCTCTCTCTCTCTCTCTCTCTCCCTTCTAGTCTAAAGCCTCTCCTCTCTCCAGCCAAAAGGTGAGACCGAGCAGTTTGGGAAGAACAAGATCAGCGGAGCTGCAGCAGAGAGCCAGAGTACTCAAAGGACACCTGGGAAGAACAAGATGGCTCACTACTGCACAGTTTCAGTTAATGTCAGATGTATGTGTGGTATATAAGCAGCTATAGGGTGCAGTCTGGCACAGTATGAGGGAAGGACTACATACCAAAGTAGACGCGTCTATCAAATTTCTCATAAACCCCTGACAGGTTTCCCTAAGCTCTGCCCAGGCTTTGATTAAAACACTTATCAGTTCAGCCTGAGCAAAGCTCTGGCAGCAGGATGAGGGGGAGAGGACTACTTTAGATGGCATCTTTCAGCAGATTTGTATATATGACACTGGCTGAATTGTTGCATATGCGCTTCGTGGCTGAAGGCATTTGCGTTGGTCCCATGCTCATATGTGCTCTTTATTGCTAAGAAACATATTTTAATATTTGCAAATGGAGCACGTCAGTTACTTTTAGAGGCTCTACTTTCTGCAACTGCTCCTTCTGCACGTTGACAGGGCCAGGCAGTGAAAACATCATCATGCCTGGCCCTGTCAATCAAAGTGCAAAGGGTGCGTTGATTGTAGAGAGAGCTCATCCTCTAGGCGTAACTGCAACTCCCCTGTTGCTGCTAGAGACTCATTTTTATATATTAAAACATCATTTTTCTCAGCCATGCAGGCATATATGAACATGGGACTAACACAAATGCCTTCAGCTGCAAAGCACACATGTAACAGGTCAGCCAGTTTCATAGGAACAAATCTGCTAACAGATGCCCTCAATACCTTGATCTCTGTATGAGCTAAACGTGGGCCTCGTTTTGTTTAAAATCTGACAATAGAAGCTGTAAAACAAGAGCAGGGTTGCTGCTGCATTAACTTTTCTACATCAGGAAATACAGCCTGTAGAAATCGGGGTTTTAAGTGGTAGCAGCTAAAAGCATATTTCAGCTGCTTTTACTCCAACTCCATTTCTAAGGGCTATCTAATGATTCGATCCATACCAAGATCTCTCTCTTACAGTGCCTGAGATATGAAGGCTTAAAGCAGCACTCCCCCCTCCAGCTGGCTGTGAACTCTTCAAGCCTTGAGGATAGAGGGCAGTGGGGGAGCTGACAGATTGCAGGAAGGGGAGAAAAAACATTCTCTGTCATGACACCAGGGGGGAGTTAACATGAACTTCTGTGCATGTTATCAATCCCCCTTTCCTCCATTAATCAGAGAGCATATTTACTCTTGGATTGTCACATGTGGATTGTCACTCCTTTCCAGGAAAGGAGTGAGAAGATGAGCGCTTACCCATCTTATAACCCCTCTGCGACAAATTACGCCATTTATCTAC
The DNA here is from genome assembly GCA_033119425.1 of Bufotes viridis. Taxonomy (NCBI): domain Eukaryota; kingdom Metazoa; phylum Chordata; class Amphibia; order Anura; family Bufonidae; genus Bufotes; species Bufotes viridis. The sequence goes on along the minus strand of CM065590.1, from coordinate 265,972,805 downwards.
ACCATTACCCAGAAGTTTACTAGCGTTCCAATCACAGTGTGAAAGTTTAAACCAAACACATGTACCGCACAACAACATCAATAACGTTTCCATTTTACACTTTGTCCTTTCCCTATCCTATCGTTACCACACAATATGCAGACCACTGCTCTCGAATACCCATTGCACTCTATGGTGAGTAGTAGAGAGGAAGCTAAATATATTAGCCCTCACACGTTTATGTTGTCAGGAAAATATAAACTTTCTGGGTCTTGGAATTCAAAAGCAGATTATTTTGTAAAAACAAGTGTTTTTGTTATGCAAGTATTATATTAAAAACTATATACATTTGCCATCATCAGAATTGCACTGATCCACCAAATAAAGTTATCATATTGGTTCTACCACACAGTCAATAACGTAAATCCAACAAAATGTTGATATTGCAGTTTTTTTTTTATCTTCCCTTATACATGAATTAAAAGTTAATGAATACATTATATGTATCCCAAAATTGTTTCTAAAATTAGAACTCGTCTTGCAAAATTCAAGATCTCATGGATCTAAATTGAAGAAAAAAGTTATGACTGCTGGAACACAGAGAGGGGAGAAATATTACTGATCCTTAAAGGAGTTATCCTCAGGACATTTTCGGGAAGGTTTTTATGTTGGGAATTTAAAGCATAATTCCAGTCACTTGTCTTTATTAGTGGCTGTAGGGCATTGGTAATAAACTATATTTAAGTTAAAAATGTCTTTCCTACTGGTTTTCAAATTGTCCCAAGGCTTAACAGGGTTTACCTTTGTGTGACTATAACCCTATTGACAGAAGCTTTCTTTGACAAAAAAAATAAATAAACACTCGGTGTCAGATTTAGGTAATTTTTATCATTAAACCCTTAAGGACCTGAGCCGTACATGTACGGCGCTGGTGGACGTGACTTAAGGACCAGCGCCATACATGTACGGTGTGCTGATTGGGCGGGTGCAGGAGTTGCGGCCACCCGATCACCGGTGGTAGTCTGGCAGCCACTGATATCCTGCTGTATCCGCCGGCATCGGTTAAAAACACTGATGCTGGCGCTTTTACTCTTGCGTTACCGCGGGATCGTGCGGGGTGGCCATCGGGTCCCCACGCTGCTGTGACAGTGATCTGATGTCAAGGAAGGCAGCCCAATGCTGGCTGCCTTCCGTGACAGCCTGTAAAATCCAGCCCCCAAGATCTCACAGGCATGAAGGCTGTAAGTGTAATACACTTTCAGCCAATGCATTACAATACAGAAGTATTGTGATGCATTGTAAAGGGGATCACACCCCAAAAGTTGAAGTCCCAGAGTGGGACAAAAAATAAAGTTTTCCAAAAAAAAAAAGCGTCCTTTTCCCAAAATAAAATAAAAAAAATGTAAAAAGTAGGGAAAAAAAAAGAAAAGTACATATTGGGTATCGCTGCGTCCGTATCGACTGGCTCTATAAAAATATCACATGACCTAACCCCTCAGGTGAACACCGTCAAAAAAATAAAATAAAAACTGCTAAAAAAAACATTTTTTTTGTCATCTTCCATCACTAAAAGTGCAACACCAAGCGATCAAAAAGGCGTATGCCCCTAAAATAGTACCAATCTAACAGTCACCTCATCCCGCAAAAAATGAGCCTCTACCTAGGACAATCCCCAAAAAAATAAAATAAACTATGGCTCTCAGACTATGGAGACACTAAAACATTTTTTTTGTTTCAAAAATGCTTTTATTGTGTAAATTATTTTTTTAAAGTAGACATATTTCTATCGCCACGTCCGTAACAACCTGCTCTAAAAAAAATACCATATGCCTAACCCCTCAGGTGAACACCGTAAAAAAATAAAGGTGTCAAAAAAACACACTTTTTGTGATGTAAGGTAAAAAATGAATACTAAGCGATTAAAAAGTCATATGCACCCCAAAATAGTGCCAATCAAAGAGTCATCTCATCCCGCAAAAATGATACCATACTTAAGACAATCTCCCAAAAAAAAAAAAAAAATGATGGCTCTCGGACTATGGAGACACTAAAATATGATTTTATTTTTTTTTTATACAAATTGTGTAAAACTTAAATACTTTTTAAAAAAGTATCCATATTGTATTGCCACGTCCGTAAGGACCTGCTCCATAAAAATATCACATGACCTAACCCCTCAGGTGAACACCTTAAAAAAAAAAGTGTTAAAAAAGCTATTTTTTGTCACCTTACCATCACAAAAATCGTAATACTGAGCAATCAAAAAGCCATATGCACCCTAAAATAGTACCAATCAAACTGTCAAATCATACTGGAAAAAATGAGTCCCTACGTAAGACAGACGCCCAAAAAATAAAAACATGGCTTTCAGAATGTGGAGACACTAAAAAATCTTTTTTTTCAATAATGGTTTATTATGTAAAACTGAAACAAAACCCCCCCAAAAGTTGTCATATTTGGTATTATCGCGTCCGTAACAACCTGCTGTATTTTTTTGCAAATTTTCCATTTTAATCCATCCAAAACTCAATATTTATTGCCCTTATTCTGTAGTTTACAGAAACACCCCATATGTGGTCATAAACTGCTGTATGGCCAAACGTCAGGGCGCAGAAGGAAGGGAACGCCATATGGTTTTTGGAAGGCAGATTTTGCTGGACTGTTTTTTCACACCATGTCCCATTTGAAGCCCCCCTGATGTACCCCTAGAGTAGAAACTCCAAAAAAGTTACTCCATCTAAGAAATTACACCCCCCAAGGTATTCAAAACTGATTTTACAAACTTTGTTAACCCTTTAGGTGTTCCATAAGAGTTATTGGCAAATGGAGATAAAATTTCTATTTTTTGTTACCTTGCCTCAAAAAAAGTGTAATATAGAGCAACCAAAAATATTTACCCTAAAATAGTACCAACAAAACTGCCCCCTTATCCCGTAGTTTCCAAAATGGGGTCACTTTTTTGGAGTTTCTACTGTAGGGGTGCATCAGGGGGGTTTCAAATGGGACATGGTGTAAATAAACCAGTCCAGCAAAATCTGCCTTCCAAAAACCACATAGCTCTCCTTTCCTTCTGCGCCCTACCGTGTGCCCGTACAGCAGTTTACGACCACATATGGGGCGTTTCTATAAACTACAGAATCAGGCCACTAAATATTGAGTTTTGTTTGGCTGTTAACCCTTGCTTTGTCACTGGAAAAAATTAATTAAAATGGAAAATTTGGCAAAAAATCGAAATTCTGAAATTTTATTTCCATTTGCCATTAACTCTTGTGGAACACCTAAAGGGTAAAAATGTTTGGAAAAATCAGTTTTGAATACCTTGAGTGGTCTATTGTCTAGAATGGGGTCATTTTTGTGTGGTTTCTATTATGTAAGCCTCACAAAGTGACTTCAGACCTTAACTGGTCCTTAAAAAGTGGGTTTTGGAAAATTTCTTAAAAATTTCTTGATTTGCGTCTAAACTTCTAAGCCTTATACCGTCCCCAAAAAATAAAATGGCATTCCCAAAATGATCCAAACATGAAGTAGACATTTGGGGAATGTAAAGTAATAACTATTTTTGATGGTTTTACTATGTATTCTAGAAGTAGAGAAATTGAAACTTGGAAATTTGGAAATTTTTCAAAATTGTGGGTAAATTTGGTATTTTTTATGAATAAAAATGAATTTTTTTTACTCCATTTTACCAGTGTCGGAAAAAGATGTCAGAATGGCCTGGATAAGTAAAAGCATTTAAAGTAATTCACACATAAAGTGACACTGGTCAGATTTGCAAAAAATGGCCTGGTCCTTAACCCCTTAGTGACCACCCATATGCCTTTTTTTTTTTTACAGCGGCCACTAAGGGGCCTTAGGCTGGGCCACCGCGTTTTTACGGCAGCCCAGTCTAAGGGCTGCATGGGTCCCCCGTGCAGCGGGGAGCGCTGACCCGGCTCTCACGGCCAGGACCGGCAGGAGTGCCGATCCGGGCTGTTTAACCCTTTACATGCCGTGCGCAATGGCGCCTGCCGCATGTAAAGTGTTGACAGAGGGAGCAGACTCCCTCTGTCACCCATCAGCACCCCACAAATGCGATCGCGGGGTGCTGGTGTCTTGGGAAGCCTTATCTGGTTTCCCGCAGGGCCTCGAGCCTGTTCTTCAGTTAACTCCACCAGGCTATGCCTCTCTGGCGCAGCCTGCTGGTCAAAGTTTGAATTACATTGCTATTAAAATGTAATGCATTATAGAAATAATGCATTACATTTTAAAAGCAATCAAAATACTGTATATTATAGTCCCCTTGTGGGACTATTAAGTAGTAAAAAAAAATTAGAAAAAAACACACATTTAATAAATAAAAATATCCATAAAATAAATATGCTTTTTATTCCATTGAAAATACGCTTTTCAATTAAATTGCAAAAAGAAAATTTCCCCCATATATTTGGTATTGCCGCGTCCGTAATGAAGGGGACTACATAACTATTACATAAATTATCCCATATGGTAAACGCCGTAAAAAATAGTTTAAAGAGACAGAATTTCTAATTTATTCTTTTCACCGAAAAAAACGTAATAACAAGCGATCAAAAAGCGGCATTTACTCCTAAATGATACTAATGAAAAATACAAGTCGTCCCGCAAAAATCAAGCTACAACTCCATATAAAAATAAAAAAGTTATGGGTCTTGTGAAGTGGCGATGCAAAATCATTTTTTTGGGTTAAAAAACGGGGTTTTATTGCAAAAAAAAAGTAGTAAAACTTAAACTATATGTATTTAGTATCCCTGTAATCGTACTGACCCAGAGAATAAAGTTATGTTACTTTTACTGAAAAATGAACACCGTAAAATGTATAATGTAAAAACTCAGTGGCACTACTGCTATTTTTCCCCATCTCCCTCCCAGAAAGAGTTAATAAAAGTTAATCAGAAAGTTGTGTACCCTAAAATGGCGCCATTAAAATCTACAACTTGTCCCGCAAAAAACAAGCCTTCATGAAGCTATATAGATGGAAAAGTAAAAAAGTTATAGCTCTTGGAACGAGACCATGAAAAAAGGAAGAACACTTGGTCATAAAGGCTCAAATGGACTTGGTCACTAAGGGGTTAAGGAGAAATATGGCTGTGTCCTTAAGGGGTTAAAAAGTGGGTTTTATAAATTTTCTGAAAAATTTCAAGATTTGCTTCTAAACTTCTAAGCCCTCTTACGTCCCAAAAAAAGAAAATGTAATTTACAAAATGATCCAAACATGAAGTAGACATATGGGTAATAACAATTTTAGGAGTTATCAGAGAGATTGAAATTTAAAAAATTGGGAAGTTTTCAGAATTTTGGGCAAATTTGGTATTTTTTTATAAATAAAAATGAAATATTTTGACTCAAATTTACCACTGTCATGAAGTACAATATGTGACGAGAAAACAATCTCAGAATGGCCTGGATAAGTAAAAGCGTTTTAAAGTTATCACCACATAAAGTGACACTGGTCAGATTTGCAAAAAATCCTTAAGGTGAAAAATGGCAGGGTCCTGAAGGGGTTAACACAGCAGTTCAAAAGTGTATTACTTTATTTGGTGACACAGACTATACTACTGCACCTATGAGAGACCTGATTCCCTGTATGGCTAGGTATATGTGGATGGTTGAGATTTAAAATTACTGCAGAAGACTAATAAAAGAAACCTCTAATATCTCAGCTAGCTTTATTATAGCCATGTTTAGCCGTTTGATTTAGTAGTGTAACACTCGTTCCCCTGGCCGAGATATACAGAATCATATGTATCTATGGTCCTGTAATATCTGGAATACAAACAGTTAAACACAGGTACATCAAACTGAGGAGAAGGCTTGGTCACCTTTGGGGACATAGCATGTGGCTTCTGTAGCTGCTCAATCTGATTATTTTATTTTTTTGTATTTCTACGTTGTTTATATTGGCCTTTCCTTTGTCTCTTATTGTGGATCTCATTGGAGAATTAAATGTATTCATGGCCATTAAATTGGCTTTGAGTTTCTTTTTTTTTTCCATGTTAATTGTACATAAGACCCCTCAGTATTTATTCTTTAATAAACCGGAATTATTTGACACTTCTGATACACGTTTGTGTCACTGAATGTGTGCAGTTCTTTTTTAAGATGTACAGTATAAAGCTTCACCTATAAAACAAATACTTTCCATGTGGTTTCTCTTCAGTCACTTTACTTGTTAAGAGCAGCAGTTTGTTGTCCAGAGCTGCTCTTCCATCTGTATGTGGGGGAAATAAGTAGTAGTTTTTTATGATTGTATTGAGAAAAGCTTCAGAAGCTGCATTAGATATACTCAGTACCCGATCTTCTCCCTGCTTGGAACAGTACTGAACAGGAAAGCACGTCTACCCTTGGGTAAGATGGTGTCATGACAGGCTACACGTTCTCCAGAAGCTCGATACTTAAGCATTTCATTCTGCACAGTGGCTACAGCGGTCTGGCAGAAAACAAGACAAATTATAATGAAACATGGAAACTTATTTTTATATTAGCAAGGGCTAACTGTTGGTGCATATCTACTGGAAAAGCCCAAATCGGGTCGCCTTAGTTCTTTTTGAAAATCTTATAATGTTTGCCACTATACAGTTTCCAGTATGCAGTTTAGAGGTCTATACAGTGGTCCCTTAAGTTACAATATTAATTGGTTCCAGGACGACCATTGTATGTTGAAATCATTGTAAGTCGAGTAATTGGTTCCAAAGCCCCAAAATGTCATCCAAGATTAGAGAAAATGAAGATTTAAGAAAAATAAGCAGATAACTAAGACAGATAAAACAATCCTTGCATATAACAGGAATAGCTGCTAACTAGCAACTAATACAGCTATTTTACCAGATAAGTAGCCTTGATTGGTTGGATCTGAGTCTGAGGCATTGTGTGTTGAGTCTAGTTTCAACTTATGAAGGGTGAGAAAAGACTATTGTATGTTGAAAATATTGTATCTTGAGAGATCACTGTATATTGTGCCTGGCATGCGGCTGAAAAGGACTTTTGGGAAGAGATGCTTGTCTTTTAGTTGCTTTCTACTTATCAGCATTGAGAACACTCCTGAAAATACTGACAGTTGAGCTGATCATACACACAAGATGTTGACTGGATGCTTGTCTGGCTTTCGCATGCTTGTCTGATGCTTTTCATATTTGCGGTAGATCTTCAAGCTAACATCTGAAGCAGTTTTTTTTAGCACAAAAAATGGCACCAAAAACGCAGGTGTTAAAACGACACTAAAATCCAAATATAAATTGCAGAAAAACTATAGCAAATTGACTTTTTTTTTTAAACAAAAATAATGGATACAAGATGTGTGACAGAAACAGATGTTTCATTTGTACCCATCACTGAATCCACTTAACATATCCGATTTTTTCGTCTGTTCTGATAGGACCGAATAATGGAAAAGTCAACGCAGATGAGAACAATCCTTTATATGTGTAGCATGTCATTAGTCAAGGTCATATGGAGTTACGGTGACAAATAACTATAATTAATGTCCCATTTGCCTGGTAGGGCATAAAAGATTTGTTCCACAATGGACATTTATCACCAGTGCACATGGTTCAATATAAAATGTCTGATCACTCAACCCCCTCCAAGCTTTACAATGGAGGTCAAGCTTCAATGAAGAGTTTGAATGGAGTAGTGGTTATGCGATTGTTCTGCTGCTTTGTCCTGTGTTTGGGGGACTGACAAAAACATACACCTAGATGCTCCTGACATTGTTGAACTGTGATCATATAGGTTTTAGGATCCTGTGCTAGCGATAAATATCCACTGTGGGACCCACCCTTTGACAAAGACTATGTTGAGCTTATGCTACCCTCACCACTCCTCATTTACTGCTGTTCTCCTTACTGTTGAGATGAAGAGTTTCTTTTTACAAATTTCTGTATCGCTCCAAAAATACTCTACTGAAATCATAAATCAATGCCCATTTACATTCTGCTTAGTTGAAAGTTACAAACCAGGAGTTATTACATTTTTGGGAAATCTGAAGAACAGAGTGTAAAACATTGAATCTGTTTTATTAAATTAATTACACTTAACCACTTAAAGGTCATTTTGTAAGAACCAGAAGTCACATCTAATTAAATAAAATATATTCTTGGGACTATTGAGCAAATATTCCCTTTTTGTTTTGGAAATCAAAGATGAGCTTGGAACGCTTCTTTTGTGGGCTAGCTTGGAAAATTGCCAAGCAGTTATTTAACAGCTCTTCATAAATCTGGACTTAACTACTGCGCTGTGGGTTAATTTTGTACTGCCTAGCGATGCAATAGTCTTTCTAATGTTTCATCATTTATTTTTATGTACAGTGGTATGCAAAAGTTTGGGCACCCCTGGTCAAAATGACTCTTACTGTGAACAGTTAAGCAAGTTGCCAAAGGGCATAAAGTTAAAGATGACACATTCCATTTGTATTTTAATCAAAAAAAATGTTTTACTTTCATCTATTACATTTTCAAAATAACAAAAAAGGAAAATGGCCGAAGCAAAAATTTGGGCACCCTGCATGGTTAGTACATAGTAGCACTCTCTATGGCAAGTATCACAGCTTGTAAACGCTTTTTGTAGCCAGTCAAGAGTCTTTCAATACATGTTTGAAAGATTTTTATCCATTTTTCCTTGCAAACATCTTCCAATTGTATGCACTGCTCTTTTGAGGTCTATCCACAGGTTTTCAATGATGATCAGATCAGGGGACTGTCAAGGCCATGGTAAAACCTTCAGTGTGCACTTTTTGAGGTAGTCTTTTCTGGATTTTGAGGTGTGTTTAGGATCATTATCCATTTGTAGAAACCATCCTTTTTCCACTTCAGCTTTTTTTACAGTTGGTGTTCTGTTTGCTTCAAGAATTTGCTGGAATTTCATATAATCCATTCTTCCTTCTACCTATGAAATGCTCCCCATGCAATTGGCTGCAACACAGGCCCAAAGCATGCTTGATCCAGCCCTATTCTTAATGGTTGGAGAGGTGCTCTTTTTTCCTGAAATTCTGTGCCCTTTTTTCTCCAAACATATCCTTGCTCAGTGATATTAACTTTATCAGTCCACAGGACTTGTTTCCATAATTCATCAGGCTTTTTTAGGTGTTCTTTTGAAAATTTAAGCTGAATTTTGTGGTGAGGGTTCAGGAGAGGTTTTCTTCTGATAACTCTTCCATGAAGGCCTTTTTTGTGCAGGTGTTGCTTAACAGTAGAACAAATCCAGAGTTTGCTAAATGTTCGTGAAGGTCTTTTGCAGTCAAACTTGGGTTCTGATTTGCCTTTCTAGCAATCTTACGAGCAGCTGTAGAAAGTTTTCTTGTATTTTCTAGACCTTCTCATGACCTCCACTATTCTTGTTATAACTGCCGTTTCTTAATTACATTTTGAACTGAGGAAATGGCAACCTGAACACACTTTTTTATCTTCATGTAGCCGCCTTCTGCTATGTGGGCCTCAACCATTTTCAGAGTGTTAGGCAGCTGCTTCGAAGAACCCGTGGCTGCTGTGTCTTAGAACAAGATTTGAGGAGTCTGGGTATTTATAAGGCTTTGAAATTTGCATCACCTGGCCTTTCCTAATGTGATTGTGAACAAGCATTAGCCCTAAAAGGTTATTTAAGGTCTGAGACCTCAATCAGTTATTTGAGCGCTCAAATCTCCCATACTTTTGCAAGGTACTCTAGCCTTTAAAATTGTAATAGTAATGTCTAATTTGAGGAAGATCTGTTAAGTTTTGCCACACTTTATGCATTTCTGCTTACCATAAACATGCCTACCTGAATTGTTATTTTTTGTGTGGAATATTTGTGTCATAGATTACTATCAGCCATTTCTGAACTGCAGTTGCAAGGAAGATTATTCGGGGAAATTTTTCTTTTTTATTCTATGAAAGGGCAATAATGGAAAATAATGGCATTCTCAATAAAGAAAAATGTGGATTAAGGGGTTAAAAATAGCCACTTGATCGCGTAGTTGTCTATCTTTTCTGTCTTCTTCAAGCATTCGCAGCCATCTAAAGGACCTGTGGTGACGTCACATCACATGGTGATGGACCATGTGATTGGACCATGTGATGAGCTTAGTGACCTCATCACAGGTCCTTTAGACGGCAGCTAATGAATGAAGAAGAGATCGCAACTACGCGATCAAGTGACTAAGGTGAGTTAAGTTTTTTATTTTTAACCCCTCCATCCACATTTTACTAAGCATTCTGTCTTGAGAATGCTATTATTTTCCCTTATAACTATGCTATAAGGGAAAAAAATAAAATCTACAGAATACTCAACCCAAAACCGGACTTCAGTGATGAGGTTCGGGTCTGGATACCAAACATGCCGATTTTTCACACGCGCGGAAAAATTGCGCATTTTACCGCAACGCACCCGCCTCTTATCCAGGCATCAAACGTGATACCCGTGTGAAAGAGGCCTTATGTTGGTCGGCCACCTGCTGGCCAAAATGAGAATCGTAGCTTCAATTCCCTGGGTCTCTTCAGAGAGACTTATTACTGTTATCCTCATTGGCTACAGAGGATGCTGGTAAGAAGACCGTAAGCGCATCATTTAGATGGCATGATCACACTTGACCATTGCATCTAAAGGCTCTATTTACCGCAATCGGCATTATTGCTGGTTGCGGTCATCAGCTGTGGGTCTCTGCTGTTTCAAACATCTGAGACCCGCCGGCTGTGTCGCCCACTAAACGTGCGAGCAAATACCTGGACTGGCTAGGGATTTGTTTTTATAGTGATGCTTGATTGCTTGTTGTAAATATAGATTTCAAGAGAGTGGTCCAAAAAGGTAAGATCATTACCTTGAACTAACAAGGAAACTGATGCAAGAAGATTGCAAAGGCATTGAATGTTTGTAGAGATACAGTCAGAAGGGAAAAAAAAGCAAGTACAAAGTTAAAGAAACAGTGGCTACACTACCTGGATGTCTGAGAAGGAAGCTATCTCTGGCTGCTACCAGGTTCCTGAGGAGTCATGTGGTCACACTCTCGAGTGATTGTAATCGACCCTGATTGGTTGCAACAGGCACTGAAGTTTTAGTTTGCACAGTAAGGCCTCGTGCACATGGCCTTTTCTTTCAGCTTGGATGCAGACCCATTCATTACAATGTGGCTGCAAAAAATTCAGAGTGCACACCATGTGCTATCCACATGTCTGGTCACAAGAAAATAGAATATGTTATATTTTTGTCAGTTTTCTGAAAAGAATAGACATTTTGACAATAGAGTCTATGGAAATTGTGGGCTGCATACAACCAGCATCCGTATTTTGCAGATTCATGGTTTGCAGATTGCAAAATACATACAGTTGTGTGAATGTAGCCTAAGTATTATACTAAATGCTAACCTCCATGCCCAGTCTTCAAGACTTGTACCGCTACTGATCCAAAAGCACAAGAAAAGTTGGCTCCAGTATGCTCGAAAACCATATATTTATAATTAAGGCTATTTTCACACTAGTGTTTTTTGTGGATCCGTCATGGATCTGCAAAAACGCTTTTGTTACAATAATACAACCGCATGCATCCGCTATAAAGGAATCTAGTTGTATTATGTCTTCTATAGCCATGACGGATCCGTCTTGAACACCATTGAAAGTCAATAGGGGACAGATTTGTTTTCTATTGTCTAAGATTGTGTCAGGTGGACAGCAAAACGCTGCAGGCAGTCTTTTGGTGTCCGCCTCCAGAGCAGAATGGAGACTGAACGGAGGCAAACTGATGCATTCTGAGCGGATCCTTTTCCATTCAAAATGCATTAGGGCAAATCTGATCCGTTTTGGACCGCTTTTGAGAGCCCTGAACGGACCCCACAAACGGAAAGCCAAAACGCTAGTGTGAAAATAGCCTAAGTCACATAAGTTTTAGAATTCTGTTCTGTGGAGTAATGAAACAAAACAAATTTTTGGGCCTCTTGATCAGCATTATGTGAGGTGGAGAAAGAATGAAGAATATGCTGAAAAGAACACTCTGTCTCTGCGGCTGCTTTTTATCCTGAAAATGGAAACCTGCAATGTGTGGAGGACAAGATGGATTCAATAAAATATTAGGAAATCATATGAGAAAATTTTATTTCTTCCTTTAGGAAGCTAAAGATTTGGCATCCTTGGTCCAAACAAAGTGGACCAACACCAGCAGAAGACTTGGCTCCCCAAACCATCACTGACTGTGGAAACTTCACACTGGACATCAAGCAAGTTAGACTGTGTACCTCTCCACTCTTCCTCCAGCCTCTGAGACCTTGATTTCCAAATGAAATGTACACTTTTTTTCTCCTTGGTCCAGAGAAGATGTTTCCGTCAGCCTCCCCTGGGCACCTGTGATGACTCATTTGCATATATTTAAAACTTCATTTTTGGTGCTTTGGAGACTCTCACAAACTAAACAAAGGTAACATCAGTGTCATGTATTTGTGTCCCACAGAGCTATATAATCAGTTTAAAATGTGTCAAGTAGGTGACAGGCTCTCTTTAAGCTGTGTAAGGTGACACATCACTACTGCAGCCAGTCATTGAATGTCACGGTCCCGTGACCAGCGTCCAAAACAAAGTTGACACAGAGGCCTGCAGCTGCCAAGGGAGGGCAATAGAGCCAGAACCCAGCAGTGGGCATCAGGTAAGCATGCTTACCACCGTGGGTTCACCTAGCTGCTGTGGTCTGAAAAAAAGCCCACCATGTTCAACCTTAGTATTTACTATAAACCAAAGTCATATAGCTCAATGGTTATCACTGTTGCAGAAATGGGGTCCTGGAATTAATTCTCAACTAAGGACAACATCTTCATGAAGTTTATATATTTGGAGTGTAGGAGGATACTAATATAAACACAAAAACATACTGATTAATTTGGAATTTAGATTGCGTGCACCAATAGGGACGGGGACAGATGTGAGAGATGACAGATCCGAATGCCTCAATTATTTTGTACCCTGCTGTAACATTTACCTGAATGTGGTTGCAATTCCACAGTACTAACTTTATCTATAGTTCTCATAGTCTTGGGGAGAAAGTAAACAGTATATCTACATGTGTAGTCCACATACTAATATCAACTAACTCTCAATTGATCCTTTATTCATTTAGAATCAATTGGAAACAGGAAACATATAATATTCCATATGAAGAGTTAAAAAATCCTTAATACATCACATTTTATCTTTCCATATCCAGACGGTCACATCTCTGTGCATTCCAGTTCATGTGCACTCAGTTGGCGTCCTACTGAGCAGCAGTCACAAGAGTTGGAGCTGCAACATTGCACATAGCTCAACCATGTTTAGGGGGACAAAGTGCCAGGTAATTAAATCTTTACCCCTGCAAAAAATGTAGTTGGATTTGTTCTGTCCTTCTTATGTGTGAAGGTAAATAGCTTGACAGACAGCTAAACCTTTCCCGGCAATGAATTGACAATGGAGTAACCTCCAACTTTGTCTTTATTGCAAGGATATAATCGTGGTAAAACTGATGAACAGAAAAATAATGCACTTACTAACGCAATCTGACTTATGACAATACATATAGGCATACAGATACAAACATGTTGTTATGTAGCTATGTAAACATACCAGCGATGCTACCATAAGCTTAGATGTAGAGAATGGATCCTACAGTCAGTGTGGTAACCTCCAGAAATGGCTGTGAATAAGGAAATGGCTGCTATGTGCAGGGCTGATGATGTCACTAGAGTTCATAGGCTACAAGTTATGGAAGCTGAAGTGGGTCAGACTTCTAGTGTGAAGAGCTGCAATGTATGCAAACGGCCACTATATGGTACAGTTACACAATGAACAGAGAATCATACATTATAAAGCATACTAACTCTGCATAAATTAACAAATAACAAACTGCTGAAGGCATGACAGGATTTGAGTAATAAAATAATCAAGTATTAGAATGGCCATACACATTAGATACCTTTTCAGTGACTGCTATTTCTCCCGGCCAGACACCTCTTGCGGCAGCATTTCTCCCTTAAACAAAAGGATCGGGCAGTTCAAATCTGAAAGCCTAATCCACAGCATCCATGACATTTATTATAATCCTTAACCCCTTGAAGACCTTGCCATTTTTCACCTGAAGGATCAGGCCATTTTTTGCAAATCTGACGTGTTACTTTATGTGGTGATAACTTTAAAACGCTTTTACTTATCCAAGCCATTCTGAGAATGTTTTCTCGTCACATATTGTACTTTATGACAGTGGTTAATTTTGAGTCAAAATATTTCATTTTTATTTATGAAAAAATACCAGATTTACCAAAAATTTTGAAAAATTAGCAATTTTCAAAATCTCAATTTCTCTGCTTTTAAAACAGATAGTGATTCCTTCTAAAATAGTTATTACTTTACATTTCCCACATGTCTACTTCATGTTTGGATCATTTTGCAAATTACATTTTCTTTTTTGGGGACCTTCGAAGGTTTAGAAGTTTAGAAGCAAATCTTGAAATTTTTCAGAAAATTTCCAAAACCCACTTTTTAAGGACCAGTTCAGGTCCAAAGTCAATTTGTGGGGCTTATATAATAGAAACCGCCCATAAATGGCCCAATTTTAAAAACTACACCCCTCAAGGTATTCAAAACTGACCCTTTAGGTGTTCCACAAGAATTAAAGGAAAATGTAAATGAAATGTCAGAATTTCACTTTTTTGGCAGATTTTCCATTTTATTCAATTTTTTCCAGTAACAATGCAAGGGTTAACAGCCAAACAAAACTCAATATTTATTACCCTGATTTTGTAGTTTACAGAAACACCCCATATGGGGTTGTAAACATGCTTTACGGGCACACAGCAGGGCAAAGAAGGAAAGGAATGCCATATGGTTTTTGGAAGGCAGATTTCACTGGGATAATTTTAAGTTGCCATGCCACATATGAAGACCCCCTGATGCACCCCTAGAGTAGAAACTCAAAAAAAGACCCCATTTTAGAAACGACACCCCACAAGGTATTCAAAACTGATTTTACAAACTTTCGTAAGCCTTTAGGTGTTCCACAAGAGTTAAAGGAAAATGTAGTTGAAATTTCAGATTTTCACTTTTTTGGCAGATTTTCCATTTTAATCATTTTTTTTAAGTAACAAAACAAGGGATAACAGCCAAACAAAACTCAATATTTATTACCCTGATTCTGTAGTTTACAGAAACACCTCATATCTGGTTGTAAACTGCTGTACGGGCACACTACAGGGAGCAGAAGGAAAGGCACGCCATATGGCGTTTGGAAGACAGATTTCATTGGGATAATTTTAAGTTGCCATGTCACATTTGAAGACCCTCTGATGCACCCTTAGAGTAGAAACTCTCCAAAAAATGATGGGTCCTTAAGGGATTAAAGGTGTTTCCAGTGGTATAAATTTTTTTATATATGTCTCCCTGTCAGCTGAAAATAAAAAATAAGCCATAATCGCCCTCATTAACCCCTCTCTAACGCCATTCTGATGCTGTTTCGGTCCCTGCTGTCCTCCATTTCCTGTTTCTTCAACACACAGGAAAGGCCCACTCATCCAGTAACTGGTGGGTTTCCACTATGGCAAATGATTGGCTTAGCAGGTATCTCCGATCATTTCCTGTGTGTGTCTAGTCAGGACTAAAAATTGGAGCAACTGGGTCCTGAGCACTATTGGAAGAACAGTGTCGGGGTATGGGTTATTTTTTTTAACCCATTATGAGTTGTATCTAAAACATTTAATCCCAGACCACCCATTTAAAACTTATGTATGGACGCAATAAACTTTTTTTTTTTTTAATTAGATCTTTTTTATTAGAGGGCTTAATCAACCGTACAGTATCAAACAATGACCAAGCATTGTGCATGTCAAATAATAAGTACATAAACCTTCCATAACACATCATATATGATACAGTCAGGAATCACAAGTATATGATAGCATAACTATCTTAAACCTCTCCCCCCTCCCTTCCCCATTCCAGTGTCGGTTGTCTAGCAATTACTCCCAATAAAAGCCGCATGTTCCCTCCAGGAGTCCCATAATTTACCATATTTGGCTGGGCAGCCCCTTTTCTGAAATAACATTTTTTCATACGAGAGCATGGTATTGACCTTCGACAAGTATTCCTGAAACCCAGGCGGTTCAGCTTGGATCCAGTGCTGTGCCACTAACTTCCTTGGACACAATAAAGTTTTAGTATTGTTGAGTTTGTCATGTAGTGTGCTGTGGAATTACCATGCCTGTTCTATGGTTTTCCATTGGGCTGCAAGTAAGTCCACTATATTATTTTGTGCAAAAAAAAAAAAAAAAGCTCTTAGGGTGCCTTCACATGCTGCGGGTTTTGTTGCAGAATTTTCCGGAACTGAAAATCATCTCAATTGATTTGAATGGGGTGGCAAGCAAATGGATTTTTGCAATCCCCATTCAGGTGAATGGAACTGATTTTCAGTCGCAGAAAATTCTGCCACAAACTCTGCAGCATGTGAAGGCACCCTTAATAAACAGCTTCCAGTTCAGCAGCATGACCACATTAGACCATTAGAGTATCCTCCCAAATAGACTCAAATGGCCATCCTTCATCACTGACTTCCTGTCCTCTCCATGATGGTCAGAAGAGCAGGTGCAACTCCATTGAGCTTCTCTTGGACAAGTGGGCTCAGCCATCTAAGACATTGCCTTCTGCAGGTACAATAGATGTAAGACCTAATGGTCATTTTAAGCAGTCATTTTCTGATTGCTTCGTACACTCAGTGTGGTACCAAGCCATCTGCTCTCAAGTCTGGCAGACGACCAGGGAAATTCAACTTTGCCTTCTAGTAACTGCATTGCTCTATTAGTGATCAGACACTGGAGACATTAGGTCTGGGTCAGCAGCAGTTTTGTCACCAGATATAAGGCAAGTTTTCCCCCTGATCTTAAGTGTGGAGCTAAGTCTTCCAAAGCGGGAGGCTCTCTGCTTTTTCTTGCTAGACTGCAAAAATATTGTCCTGCAACCCTGGTCCTGTGTTATGCTGTATTGCCCTGCATTATATTTATAGCGTCTTGTCTGTTAAAATGGCATGAAAATTGGCTTAAGAAATGGGCTGCTTGTGCTGTTTAGAAGCAGTTGTCTAGAAAATGTACTGGTAAAGTACTAAGTAGAACGTCCTTTCATTTTGATGAAATGAAAGTGCTTATTAGGTATGAGATTAGATCAGTAACAGAGGAAATTAAACCATCTGTTTCTGAGTCTAGTACCTCTATTTTGAAATGCAAAAAAAGAGATGGCCAGCTTATCTTCTGGAGGATGTGAATCTTTAATCCAATAGAGATCATGAAAATCATATCTGGCCCTGACTGTGGATTTACAAAGTATTTGTTTGTGTCTGAAGAAATTGATCATTTTTGAAAGCTATGAGAGCTGATTTGAACCTAGAAGAGATCAAGGTTGAGAGAGATATACATGATGAAATGACTGAAGGGGTTTTCCCATGAACAACATTTATCACCTATGGTCAGGATTAGAGATGAGCGAACACCTGGATGTTCGGGTTCGAGAGGTTCGGCCGAACTTCCGGAAAATGTCCGGGTTCGTGATCCGAACTCAACCCGAACTTCATCCTGAACCGGAGTCAATGGGGACCCGAACTTTTGGGCACTAAAAAGGCTGTAAAAGACTCCCGGAAAGGGCTAGAGGGCTGCAAAAGGCACCAAAATGTAGGTAAATCCCCTGCAAACAAATGTAGATAGGGAAATGATGACTTAACAAAAAATAAAATAAAATTAACCAATATTAATTGGAGTTAGGTCCCATAGCACAGAATCAGGCTTCAAATCACCCACCAATGGAGAAGGTCGCTTACTATTATTTCGACCCCAGCATCCAGACAAAGGAGAGAGGTCCCATAGCAGAGAATCTGGCATCATATCAACCACCACAAGAGAAGGCCATTTTCAGTGACTTAGGCCTTAGCACCTAGACAGAGGAGACATGTCAGATAGCACAAGCATTACATTTATACCATCCAGCACAGGAGAAGGCCACTTTTAGTTACTTTGACCCCTGCACCCAGAAAGAGGAGAGAGGCCCCACAGCACATATTCAGGCATCATATCACCCACCACAGGAGTAGGCCACCATTTAGTTAATTTGACCCCTGCACCCATGTCAGCTGGTACAAGCATCAGTTTTACATCACCCAGCACAAGAGAAGGCCACTTTTAGAGACTTTGACCCCAGACGGAGGAGAGAGGTTTTCACAGCAGAGAATCAGGCATTTAGATCACCCACCACAGGAGTAGGCCATCATTTAATGGGACCCCGGCAACCATGTCAGATGGCACAAGCATCAGTTTCACATCACCCAGCACAGGAGAAGGCGACTTTGAGAGACTTTGACCCCTGCACCCAGACGGAGGAGAGAGGTTTCACAGCAGAGTATCAGGCATTTAGATCACCCACCACAGGAGTAGGCCACCATTTAATGGGACCCCGGCAACCATGTCAGATGGCACAAGCATCAGTTTCACATCACCCAGCACAAGAGAAGGCCACTTTGAGAGACTTTGACCCCTGCACCCAGACGGAGGAGAGAGGTTTTCACAGCAGAGAATCAGGCATTTAGATCACCCACCACAGGAGTAGGCCATCATTTAATGGGACCCCGGCAACCATGTCAGATGGCACTTGTATCACATTTTTTATCACCCAGCACATGACAAGGCCACTTTCAGTGAGTTAGGCCTTGGCACCGACACAGAGGAGACAGGTCAGATAGCACAAGCATCAGTTTTAGATCAACCAACACAGGAGAAGGGAACTTTTAGAGACTTTGACCCCTGCAGCCACACGGAGGAGAGAGGTCCCACAGCAGAGAATCAGGCATCATGTCAACCACCACAGGAGTAGGCCACCTTTTGTTTCTTTGACCCCTGCACCCAGAAAGAGGAGAGAGGTCCCACAGCAGAGATTCAGGCATTTATATCAGCCAGCACAGGAGAAGGCCGCTTTCAGTGACTTAGGCCTTAGCACCGACACAGAGGAGACAGGTCAGATAGCACAAGCATCAGTTTTACATCAACCACCACAGGAGAAGGGCACTTTTAGAGACTTTGACCCCTGCAGCCACACGGAGGAGAGAGGTCCCACAGCAGAGAATCAGGCATCATGTCAACCACCACAGGAGTAGGCCACCTTTTGTTTATTTGACCCCTGCAGCCACACGGAGGAGAGAGGTCCCACAGCAGAGATTTAGGCATTTATATCAGCCAGCACAGGAGAAGGCCGCTTTCAGTGACTTTGGCCCCCTGCACCCACACAAAGGAGACATGTCAGACAGCACAAGTATAACATTCATATCACCCAGCACAGGAGAAGGACACTTTCATGTGTCCTTAATTTCAAAAATTGATTTTTCAATGAAGAAGTGGCCAGGAGTACAAGACAACATGGTTTAAGGCAGTTATTAAGGACTACTCTGCACAAGGGAGGGTCAGGTCTTGTGGGATCCATGCCTGGTTCATTTTTATAAACATCAGCTTGTCCACGTTGGCTGCGGACAGGCAGCTGCGTTTGTCAGTAATGACGCCCCCTGCCGTGCTGAATACACGTTCAGATAAAACTCTGGCCGCCGGGCAGGCCAGCACCTCCAAGGCATAACATGCTAATTCTGGCCACGTGGACAATTTGGAAACCCAGAAGTTGAATGGGGCCGAACCATCCGTCAGTACGTGGAGTTGTGTGCAGGCGTACTGTTCAACCATGTTAGTGAAATGTTGCCTCCTGCTAACACGTTCCGTATCAGGTGGTGGGGCAGTTAGCTGTGGCGTGGAGACAAAGCTTTTCCACATTTCTGCCATGCTAACCCTGCCCTCAGAGGAGCTGGCCGTGACACTGCTGCGTGGGCGACCTCTAGCTCCTCCTCTGCCTTGGCCTTCCACCTGTTCCCCTGTGACAGTTGGGAATGCTCTCAGGAGCACGTCTACCAGTGTGCGCTTGTACTCGCGCATCTTCCTATCACGCTCCAGTGCAGGAAGTTAAGTGGGCACATTGTCTTTGTACCGTGGATCCAGCAGGGTGGCCACCCAGTAGTCAGCACACGTTAAAATGTGGGCAACTCTGCTGTCATTGCGCAGGCACTGCAGCATGTAATCGCTCATGTGTGCTAGGCTCCCCAGAGGTAAGGACAAGATGTCCTCTGTGGGAGGCGTATCGTCATCATCCTCTGTATCCCCCCAGCCATGCACCAGGGATGTGCCTGCGCTGTGCTGGGTGCCACCCCGCTGTGAACTTGCTTCATCCTCATCCTCCTCCACCTCCTCCTCATCCTCCTCGTCCTCCAGTAGTGGTCCCTGGCTGGCCACATTTGTACCTGCCCTCTGCTGTTGCAAAAAACCTCCCTCTGAGCCACTTCTAACAGACTGGCCTGAAAGTGCTAAAACGACCCGTCATCCTCCTCCTCCTCCTCCTGGCCCTGGCCCACCTCCTCTTCTATCATCGCCCTAAGCGTTTTCTCTAGGAGACATAGAATTGGTATCGTCACGCTGATAACAGTGGCATCGCCACTGGCCATGTTGGTGGCGTACTCTAAACTAGCGCAACAGGGCACACAGGTCTCGCATGGAGGCCCAATCATTGAGTGGTGAAGTGGTGCTGTTCACGCAGTGCGACTGACCCGTGCGTGCTGCAGCTGAAACTCCATTATGGCCTGCTGCTGCTCGCACAGTCTCTCCAGCATGTGCAAGGTGGAGTTCCACCGGGTGGGCACGTCGCATATTAGGCGGTGAGCGGGAAGGCCGAAGTTCCGCTGTAGCGCTGACAGGCGAGCAGCGGCAGGATGTGAACGCCCAGGCCTTTGACAGCCCTTGCTATCTGGCTCTGGCCAGTCTGGGTAGTTTTGAAGGCAGTTATTAAGGACTACTCTGCACAAGGGAGGGTCAGGTCTTGTGGGATCCATGCCTGGTTCATTTTTATAAACATCAGCTTGTCCACGTTGGCTGCGGACAGGCAGCTGCGTTTGTCAGTAATGACGCCCCTGCCGTGCTGAATACGCGTTCAGATAAAACTCTGGCCGCCGGGCAGGCTAGCACCTCCAAGGCATAACATGCTAATTCTGGCCACGTGGACAATTTGGAAACCCAGAAGTTGAATGGGGCCGAACCATCCGTCAGTACGTGGAGTTGTGTGCAGACGTACTGTTCAACCATGTTAGTGAAATGTTGCCTCCTGCTAACACGTTCAGTATCAGGTGGTGGGGCAGTTAGCTGTGGCGTGGAGACAAAACTTTTCCACATTTCTGCCATGCTAACCCTGCCCTCAGAGGAGCTGGCCGTGACACTGCTGCGTGGGCGACCTCTAGCTCCTCCTCTGCCTTGGCCTTCCACCTGTTCCCCTGTGACAGTTGGGAATGCTCTCAGGAGCACGTCTACCAGTGTGCGCTTGTACTCGCGCATCTTCCTATCACGCTCCAGTGCAGGAAGTTAAAGTGGGCACATTGTCTTTGTACCGTGGATCCAGCAGGGTGGCCACCAGTAGTCAGCACACGTTAAAATGTAGGCAACTCTGCTGTCATTGCGCAGGCACTGCAGCATGTAATCGCTCATGTGTGCTAGGCTCCCCAGAGGTAAGGACAAGATGTCCTCTGTGGGAGGCGTATCGTCATCATCCTCTGTATCCCCCAGCCATGCACCAGGGATGTGCCTGCGCTGTGCTGGGTGCCACCCCGCTGTGAACTTGCTTCATCCTCATCCTCCTCCACCTCCTCCTCATCCTCCTCGTCCTCCAGTAGTGGTCCCTGGCTGGCCACATTTGTACCTGCCCTCTGCTGTTGCAAAAACCTCCCTCTGAGCCACTTCTAACAGACTGGCCTGAAAGTGCTAAAAACGACCCGTCATCCTCCTCCTCCTCCTCCTGGCCCTGGCCCACCTCCTCTTCTATCATCGCCCTAAGCGTTTTCTCTAGGAGACATAGAATTGGTATCGTCACGCTGATAACAGTGGCATCGCCACTGGCCATGTTGGTGGCGTACTCTAAACTAGCGCAACAGGGCACACAGGTCTCGCATGGAGGCCCAATCATTGGTGGTGAAGTGGTGCTGTTCCGCAGTGCGACTGACCCGTGCGTGCTGCAGCTGAAACTCCATTATGGCCTGCTGCTGCTCGCACAGTCTCTCCAGCATGTGCAAGGTGGAGTTCCACCGGGTGGGCACGTCGCATATTAGGCGGTGAGCGGGAAGGCCGAAGTTCCGCTGTAGCGCTGACAGGCGAGCAGCGGCAGGATGTGAACGCCGGAAGCGCGCACAGACGGCCCGCACTTTATGCAGAAGCTCTGACATGTCTGGGTAGTTTTGAATGAACTTTTGCACCACCAAATTCAGCACATGCGCCAGGCAAGGGATGTGCGTCAACCCGGCTAGTCCCAGAGCTGCCACGAGATTTCGCCCATTATCGCACACCACCAGGCCGGGCTTGAGGCACACCGGCAGCAACCACTGGTCGGTCTGTTGTTCAATACCCCGCCACAACTCCTGCGCGGTGTGGGGCCTGTCCCCCAAACATATGAGTTTCAGAATGGCCTGCTGACGTTTACCCCGGGCTGTGCTGAAGTTGGTGGTGAAGGTGTGTGGCTGACTGGATGAGCTGGTGGAAGCAGAGGAGGAGGAGGAGGAAGCCGAGTAGGAGGAGGAGGAGGCTACAGGAGGCAAAGAATGATGCCCTGTGATCCTTGGCGGCGGAAGGACGTGTGCCAAGGAACTCTCCGCCTGGGGCCCAGCCGCCACTACATTTACCCAGTGTGCAGTTAGGGAGATATAGCGTCCCTGGCCGTGCTTACTGGTCCACATATCTGTGGTTAGGTGGACCTTGCCACAAATGGCGTTGCGCAGTGCACACTTGATTTTATCGGACACTTGCATGTGCAGGGAAGGCACGGCTGTCTTGGAGAAGTAGTGGCGGCTGGGAACCACATACTGGGGGACAGCGATGGCCATCAGCTGTTTGAAGCTGTCTGTGTCCACCAGCCAGAATGACAGCATTTCAAAGGCCAGTAGTTTAGAAATGCTGGCATTCAGGCCAAGGGCTCGAGGGTGACTAGGTGGGAATTTGCGCTTCCTCTCAAAGGTTTGAGAGATGGAGAGCTGAACGCTGCTGTGTGAAATAGTGGAGACGCTAGGTGACGGTGGCGGTGGTGGTGGTGGTGTCGGTGGCACATCCTCTGTTTGCTGCTCGGCAGGTGGCAACATTCCTCTCGAGGCGGAAGCCGAGGCAGCAGCGTAGAGGGAGCATGGGGAGCCTGAGCGGGTTCCTTGTTTTTAAGGTGTGTACTCCACTGCAGTTCATGCTTTGCATGTAGATGCCTGATCATGCAGGTGGTGCTCAGGTTAAGAACGTTAATGCCTCGCCTCAGGGTCTGATGGCACAGCGTGCAAACCACTCTGGTCTTGTCCTCAGCACATTGTTTGAAGAAGTGCCATGCCAGGGAACTCCTTGAAGATGCCTTTGGGGTGCTGGGTCCCTGTTGGCGCTGGCCAATAGCAGGCGAACTCTCTGGACGGCGGCTGTTCTGCTTTGCCCCCTGCTCCCTCTTTGGCTTCGCTGTTGTCTCGGTCTCACCACTGCCTCTTCCTCTGAAATATTTAAGTCAGCGGCACGACCTTCAGTCCATGTGGGGTCTAAGACCTCATCGTCCTCTGCATCGTCTTCCACCCAGTCTTCCTCCCTGACCTCCTCCTGTTCAGTCTGCACACTGCAATAAGACACGGCAGTGGGCACCAGTGTTTCGTCATCATCAGAGACTCGGTCACTCTGCTGTGGTGGTATTCCCATGTCCTCATCATCTGGATACATAAGTGGTTGTGCGTCAGTGCATGGAATGTCTTCCACCGCTGGGGAAGGGCTAGGTGGACGCCCCTGGAAAGCCGTGGGAGCAGAGTCTTCAAACAGAATAAGAGACTGCTGCATAACTTGAGGCTCAGCCAGTTTCCCTGATATGCATGGGGGTGATGTGACAGACTGATGGGCTTGGTTTTCAGGTGCCATCTGTGCGCTTTCCGCAGAAGACTGGGCGGAAGACAATGTGGTGAACGTGCTGGAAGCACTGTCGGCCACCCAATCGACTAATGCCTGTACCTGCTCAGGCCTTACCATTCTCATAACAGCATTGGGCCCCACCAAATATCGCTGTAAATTCTGCCGGCTACTTGAGGGAGTTGTTTCACTACTTTGTGCGCCTGAGGCCGAACGGCCACGTCCTCTGCCAGCAACAGAGGCTCTACGGACACCACCACGACTGCCTCCTCGTCCCTTAATAGAATGTTTCCTCATTGTTGCGATTCAACTCACACCACAATAAAATATATTATTTTTTAGCCCCAAAATTCCCACACTGGAAGATATAATTCCTTTTTCCGGTATTAATTACAAGAAAACTGCTGCAAATTGGACACCAGAATTTTTAAAATGCTAGTTTTGGTACATAGATTCCCACACGGGAGATATAATTCCTTTTACAGGAGTAAAACGTGCGGCCTACTGTTTCTGGTCTAACTAACACCAGATTGATTAAATTGGCCTTTTTTCACCAAAATTACAACACTGGACAATGTAATGCCTTTTTCAGTATTAATTCCTTTTTACAGGAGTAAAAACGTGCTGCCTACTGTTTCTGGTCTAACAAACACCAGATTGATTAAATTGGGCTTTTTTCACCAAAATTACAACACTGGACAATGTAATGCCTTTTTGCGGTATTAATTACAAGAAGACTGCTGCTAATTGGACACCAGAATTTTCAAAATGCTAGTTTGTGTACATAAATTCCCACACTGGAAGATATAATTCCTTTTTCCGGTATTAATTACAAGAAAACTGCTGCAAATTGGACACCAGAATTTTTAAAATGCTAGTTTTGGTACATAGATTCCCACAGGGAGATATAATTCCTTTTACAGGAGTAAAAACGTGAGGCCTACTGTTTCTGGTCTAACAAACACCAGATTGATTAAATTGGGCTTTTTTTCACCAAAATTACAACACTGGACAATGTAATGACTTTTTGCGGTATTAATTCCTTTTTACAGGAGTAAAAACGTGAGGCCTACTGTTTCTGGTGTATCTAACACCAGATTGATTAAATTGGCCTTTTTTTCACCAAAATTACAACACTGGACAATGTAATGCCTTTTGCGGTATTAATTACAAGAAGACTGCTGCTAATTGGACACCAGAATTTTTAAAATGCTAGTTTGTGTACATAAATTCCCACACTGGAAGATATAATTCCTTTTTCCGGTATTAATTACAAGAAAACTGCTGCAAATTGGACACCAGAATTTTTAAAATGCTAGTTTTGGTACATAGATTGCCATACGGGGAGATATAATTCCTTTTTACAGGAGTAAAAACGTGAGGCCTACTGTTTCTGGTCTAACTAACACCAGATTGATTAAATTGGCCTTTTTTTCACCAAAATTACAACACTGGACGATATAATGCCTTTTTGCGGTATTAATTACAAGAGGACTGCTGGTATTTCAGAACACCGGAATTTTTAAAATGCTAGTTTTACTAGATAAATTTCTCACACTGGGAGAAATATTGCCTAAGCCTTTTTACAGTATTAATTGCAACAGGAGTGCTTCTTCTGGTCTAACACCAGAATAATTTTATTATTACGGTGAAAGCTTTTTCTAATTTATATTTCTGGCACATAAAAAAAAAAATATTTCTGGCTGACCGTATTGAACTTGGCTGTAGTAGCACTGGCTAGCCTAGCTGGAACAGCACATTCATGGGATTTTCTATCCAGGTGGGTTACTTTCAGTTTCACCACTGATATATTAAATATCTTTGCAGTTAGTATGGGTGACACAAGCACAGCCAAACCCCTGATGTAGTATATCTATGAAAAAATCGACTATTACATGAGATTAATGGACGTTGTGGCAGCTTTTGCTGTAGCACCACAAGTCCCAAAATGGCCGCCGTCTATCAGCCCAGTAACATGTGCCAGAAAACGGTCTGCCCATCCAGAAAAAAAATAGACTTTGACTGAGCAGCTGAATCGCTGTTGTTCTGATTCACAGGTGTAGATTTTACACTTCTTTGGAGCTTTGGTGTAGACTCTGTGGCAGCTTGTGCTGGCGCACCACAAGTCCCAAAATGGCCACCGCCGGTCAGCCCAGTTACATGTGCCAGTAAAAATCGCTCTGGCCAGTCTCAACAAAATAGTGACTTTCAGTGAACAGCTCAGCTGAGTTGTTCTGATGCACAGGTGTAGAAAGGTAGATCATTCAATCACTTCTTTATCCCTGCCTATCTCGCCCTCACAGAAGCTGCATCCTCTCCCTACACTAGTCAGAGCAGTGTGACGTGCGGCGCTACGTGACTCCAGCTTAAATAGAGGCTGGGTCACATGCTGCACTGGCCAATCACAGCCATGCCATTAGTAGGCATGGCTGTGATGAGCTCTTAGAGCAGAAGTAAACGCTAGCTGATTGGCTGCTGTGCAGCCCTTCAGAAAGCGGGAAGTAATCGGCGAACACCGGACCCGAACCCGAACTTTTTTGAAAATGTCCGGGTTCGGGTCCGTGTCACGGACACCCCAAAATTCGGTACGGACCCGAACGATTTTCGAAATGTTCGCTCAACACTAGTCAGGATGGGTGATGAATGTATAATTCCTGGTGCTGTGAGATCCCAACTGATTATCACAATGGTGGTCTCCACGTCTGTGTGAGTTAAATGTAGTACGCACATGTGTCCACCACTCTTTGTGGGACTGACAGAGATAGCAGAGTATAATGCTTGACTGTCTGTCCCCAAAGAGATTTAATGGAACATGGTCACACATAAGCACTACTACTTCAATGAATTAGGGGACTCAGGGACCCCACTTCTCAGGGAAAGGAATGTAACCCATTGAGGACACGGGATCTCTTAAGAATCCTATGGATACACAAATTGATTATTCTCAATATGGACACTCAGCTGCTCTGTCCAACCCTAATGTTGCCACTACCTCAAGCACAAGATGAAAATATGACAATCCCAGTTAGAACATGATCATTAAGAAAGCTCTGCAATAATGAATGTAAGAATTAATAAATAATTTGATAAAATATGAAACACAAATAATGGAAACTATAAAGAATGTGGTAAGTGAGGTAAAGCAATGAATGTTCATAGTTCTGGATCTCCAGGATGTATCAGTTCATCCAGTGTAAAAATGTCTCACAATTGCTTTAAAAATAAAAGCAGTAGAGACACATTTTCTGCTTCAGGCTCTACCTTATGTGATCATGTTGACACTGAAAACCTTTAATAAGATGATGATAAAAAAATATTCTAGTTATTCCTCGTTAGATGACCTTGTGTTTACAGAAAACTACGAGTTTCACTTTATATGTACTACAAAAATTAGAATGGATAATAGGGAGATTTTCTGGGACTTAAATATTGATGTGTTATACTTATGATAGGTCAACAATGTCAGATTGGTGGGGATCTAACTCCCAGACAGTCAACTGTTTTAAGGGGTTGTGTCGCCCAGACGAGCCCTGCAGCCTCTTTATAATAGACACATTGGCATACATTGTGTAGTGGCTGTGTCTGGTATTGAATCTTAGTCCCATTCACTTAAATGGAACATGCATGAAGACACTGGGACAATGATGGAGAATGGCCTTTTTGATGCTGTTGCTTCTTGTCCCCGCTTGGTGGGAAAAAAAGAAACGGCTGCTCTGCTGCTTTCATTATCGTTCACAAAAATTGCATAACTGATAAGAGTGTAACATACAGTATGTGTCTCCCAATCTACATTAAAACTGTTGCCTTTAACACTGACCCTTACCATAAGCCATCACTATTTGATCATAGTCTGACCCATGAATACTCCATGAGCTACAGGAAAAAGGACCTTTCCCTCTGACAGGTACAGCCACATTTGTATGCTGTGCATTTGCCCTTCATTCCACTTATTGGCAGGGTCTCTGTGGGACATACCCGACCAGTCAAATGTTAATATCTATCCGAAGGATAGGCAAATTTGTTCCTTAGGGCAGTTTTACAGAGTGTTTTCTGAGAAACATGGAAAGTATTTGTGGTAGTTTTTCATGGCGTTTTTGCCAAAACCAGAAGTGGATTCTTAAGGAATTGAAAATATAAGTTGTTGACTGGTACTCCACCTTCCTGCTGGATCCAATTCTGGCACTGTCTCAAAGACTGCTAAGGCTTACTAATTGACTGCTGCTACGTAACTGTACGTGTTGAAGATTTAGTGTCACTTATGTTAATGGGGGTCTTTACAATGGCCTCTATGCCAGAAGCTAGTGTAAAAGTTAAAAAACACAACTGGTGTTTACACACCACCCTCACCACTGTCTGAAATGGTAAGTGGCAAGGAACCGCCCTGTCACGTGACCCAGGTGTAACTGCCAAGGGTCGAACTATTTCATTCACTCACTCAATCTCTCGCGCCCCTACACACAGGCCTCAGATTAAACACCGATCACACTTCGACACAGCCTTTCATGCATCCCAACACGCTGCCACCATCTATGACATTTAATTTAATACATCAATTAATTAGGAGCTCATAGAAAACTCCACAGCGCCCCACTCGCATGCAGGCTCACAGTAGCACAGGCCACACTTCTAGTAAATACACGGTAATGCAAACCGCACCCATACACTTAAAAAATTGAGGTTAATGGGCTCATTCAGGGCACAAGGCAAAACCATTAAATATGTGCTTTAATGTACTAAAAAGGTAAAGTGAAGTACTTAGTTACAAAAAATTACAAGAAATAAGACATAAATAAACGTGCACTAAACAGTTATAAAAATTAAAGGATAAAAACAGAAAGGTTCTTACTACTCAACAAATTGTGTGATCAGAATCCATTCTAGTTTCCGGGGACAGGAGGAACGTGAAACACAATCCAAATTGTGTCAATGAAATGTACCCAATCGTTCATCTTTATGTCCATTCGGCAGGGGGTGGAGCTGAGAGGAGTCTTCCTCTTATTCTGTCCCAGCCTTCTGGGAAGGCCCTCATTACCTGTGCAGGCACCACCTCTCCTACCCAGCTAACAGATATGAAATATTAATAAAACATGACTTCCCGTCTACACGGGATCGGGATCTTGACATAGGGGCCACTTAATATGGTGGATTTGGTGATCTCTGTAATGGAGACACCCCTTTGCTCGGTTTTCCTTCCTTTGAGGGATATCTGGCTTTCATTGTGTTGTAGACCCATAACTGGGGCTCCACATTTATTTTGCATATTCCTGTTTCCCAGGGAGCTTTGCACTCGGATTGCTGTGTTGAGACTCTTAAGTGAGGCTCCGCGGTGTTTTTGTAGCTGGTCTCCCTGAGATCAGCTATTGTTAGGGATTGAGTAGTCTCCGAGGCATTGCACCTTGTGTTTACAGAAAACTACGAGTTTCACTTTATATGTACTACAAAAATTAGAATGGATAATAGGGAGATTTTCTGGGACTTAAATATTGATGTGTTATACTTATGATAGGTCAACAATGTCAGATTGGTGGGGATCTAACTCCCAGACAGTCAACTGTTTTAAGGGGTTGTGTCGCCCAGACGAGCCCTGCAGCCTCTTTATAATAGACACATTGGCATACATTGTGTAGTGGCTGTGTCTGGTATTGAATCTTAGTCCCATTCACTTAAATGGAACATGCATGAAGACACTGGGACAATGATGGAGAATGGCCTTTTTGATGCTGTTGCTTCTTGTCCCCGCTTGGTGGGAAAAAAAGAAACGGCTGCTCTGCTGCTTTCATTATCGTTCACAAAAATTGCATAACTGATAAGAGTGTAACATACAGTATGTGTCTCCCAATCTACATTAAAACTGTTGCCTTTAACACTGACCCTTACCATAAGCCATCACTATTTGATCATAGTCTGACCCATGAATACTCCATGAGCTACAGGAAAAAAGGACCTTTCCCTCTGACAGGTACAGCCACATTTGTATGCTGTGCATTTGCCCTTCATTCCACTTATTGGCAGGGTCTCTGTGGGACATACCCCGACCAGTCAAATGTTAATATCTATCCGAAGGATAGGCAAATTTGTTCCTTAGGGCAGTTTTACAGAGTGTTTTTCTGAGAAACATGGAAAGTATTTGTGGTAGTTTTTCATGGCGTTTTTTGCCAAAACCAGAAGTGGATTCTTAAGGAATTGAAAATATAAGTTGTTGACTGGTACTCCACCTTCCTGCTGGATCCAATTCTGGCACTGTCTCAAAGACTGCTAAGGCTTACTAATTGACTGCTGCTACGTAACTGTACGTGTTGAAGATTTAGTGTCACTTATGTTAATGGGGGTCTTTTACAATGGCCTCTATGCCAGAAGCTAGTGTAAAAAAGTTAAAAAAACACAACTGGTGTTTACACACCACCCTCACCACTGTCTGAAATGGTAAGTGGCAAGGAACCGCCCTGTCACGTGACCCAGGTGTAACTGCCAAGGGTCGAACTATTTCATTCACTCACTCAATCTCTCGCGCCCCTACACACAGGCCTCAGATTAAACACCGATCACACTTCGACACAGCCTTTCATGCATCCCAACACGCTGCCACCATCTATGACATTTAATTTAATACATCAATTAATTAGGAGCTCATAGAAAACTCCACAGCGCCCCACTCGCATGCAGGCTCACAGTAGCACAGGCCACACTTCTAGTAAATACACGGTAATGCAAACCGCACCCATACACTTAAAAAATTGAGGTTAATGGGCTCATTCAGGGCACAAGGCAAAACCATTAAATATGTGCTTTAATGTACTAAAAGGTAAAGTGAAGTACTTAGTTACAAAAATTACAAGAAATAAGACATAAATAAACGTGCACTAAACAGTTATAAAAATTAAAGGATAAAAACAGAAAGGTTCTTACTACTCAACAAATTGTGTGATCAGAATCCATTCTAGTTTCCGGGGACAGGAGGAACGTGAAACACAATCCAAATTGTGTCAATGAAATGTACCCAATCGTTCATCTTTATGTCCATTCGGCAGGGGGTGGAGCTGAGAGGAGTCTTCCTCTTATTCTGTCCCAGCCTTCTGGGAAGGCCCTCATTACCTGTGCAGGCACCACCTCTCCTACCCAGCTAACAGATATGAAATATTAATAAAACATGACTTCCCGTCTACACGGGATCGGGATCTTGACATAGGGGCCACTTAATATGGTGGATTTGGTGATCTCTGTAATGGAGACACCCCTTTGCTCGGTTTTCCTTCCTTTGAGGGATATCTGGCTTTCATTGTGTTGTAGACCCATAACTGGGGCTCCACATTTATTTTGCATATTCCTGTTTCCCAGGGAGCTTTGCACTTCGGATTGCTGTGTTGAGACTCTTAAGTGAGGCTCCGCGGTGTTTTTTGTAGCTGGTCTCCCTGAGATCAGCTATTGTTGGGATTGAGTAGTCTCCGAGGCATTGCTCCCGGTTAGCCAGAATCCTACTCTGCACTGATGAGGGGCAACACCCCGAAATAGCTGTCTGTGGATGGATAACTGGCTTAGGTTTTCCCCGTCACATCCTTAAAGCTTGTAAAAAAGAGGGATCTTGACATAGGGGCCACTTAATATGGTGGATTTGGTGATCTTTGTAATGGAGACACCCCTTTGCTCGGTTTTCCTTCCTTTGAGGGATATCTGGCTTTCATTGTGTTGTAGATCCATAACTGGGGCTCCAAATTAATTTAGCATATTCCTGTTTCCCAGGGAGCTTTGCACTTCGGATTGCTGTGTTGAGACTCTTAAGTGAGGCTCCGCGGTGTTTTTTTGTAGCTGGTCTCCCTGAGATCAGCTATTGTTGGGTTTTTCGTCTACACTAGTGGACATTCGGGCCAGACATGTTTTAATAATCATCTTCATGGGCCTTTCTTGCTGCCAAACCCCCCCTTTTTCCACGTGGTTAGACCTGCGGAGGGAAGCATACTTATCTGCTCCTTAGGTTCCCCATTGGGGCTACCCAGCCGCTTATCAATATCCTGTTGGAAATTTGTCACATGGACACTGCAGCCAATGAATGGCCACAGCGGCCACGTAACCCACTTCAAACAGGATTTTGACATGTGGGGACAAGAGATAGGCAGCCATGCCGGGGGACCAAAGGAGCCAGCAGTAGGGAGTAAATCTGCAGGTCTGGCAAAAAATGGACCATTGAACATTGATAACCCCTTTTTCGAGCGACGCAGGGGATATCAAGACCAACATAGCAAACGCAGTCTTTGATAAATGAACTCTAATATCTCTGCTTTACCATCCTCTGAGAACTGCTCTTCCTCCCTCTAGTGGTAGCACATCACATCCTAAAAGCTTGCATGTGAAGAAGGAGGTAAAGCAGGGCCCGTTTAGCACAGCAAACAATGATATGTCATCACAGAAAGTGCTTTACTTTTTCCATCAAAGATCTATTTCTGTACGTTTTTTACTTTCTAGAATACCCCTTTAATATGCATGGTTTTTTTCTGCAGTGTGTAAATGGGGTTTTGTAAAATCCCATTTAGTTGCATTTTACTGTACTTGAGAACCCACAATGAAAATTCACAACAAATCTTACGAGTCTAAGCAATTAGTATGCACTGGCCATAGGAACCTAGATAAAACCTGTACATTTTACAAACTGTAGAGTTGGTATTAGTGATACATGGTGAACAACAAATGAATTAAAAAAAAAGTAGTTATGTAGCAAATATGACACATGTATGCAGTTCACAGAGATTCCAAATGATGAATTTTCACTCTAAATCTTAATTTCCTTAGAGTATCTTGATAACTTCACAAACATATGTCATCCAATAAATAATGACTTACAGTCAGGGAATAGTACAAAGGAAGAAACAACTGTTATAAATACTTTCAGAATGAGCAAAAGAGAATAATGGCAGAGCTTTGTCTTTTGTTTTCTTATATAAACTTTCCTGATGACTTTTCATGAAATAATACAAGCAGTTTATCTGCCCACAAAATGTTTATAAGGAAAATGTACTTTGGGAGTTAAGACAACTCTCCAATTCTTTTTTTTTTCTCCAGAACTAAACTGAAACAGCCTTTTCAATATGAAAGATGAGCTTAACCTTTTAATGAGCTGAAAACATGATAAAGAGATCTGAAAGTTAAAACGGTTCTGAATTACTACTTTATAAAAATTTAGAAGGTACGTAATTGTAACTTAAAGGGATTGCCTCATGAATTTAACCACTGTTTACATGCAGTATTTTGGCACTTCCTGGACAGGGTTGTCCCAGAATTTTTACTTATCCATTTTCTCGTGACGGGCCAGCCGCCGCCATCTTGAGCTCTGGAAAATGAAAGGTGTAATCTGATTAGTTGCGATAGGCAACTAAGCCAGTTTTCCTTTACACCGGTTTTGATAAATCTTCCCTGCTCTATACCTTGCTGCATGCAGCTCAGACACCATGTTCAATGTGACAGGTTCCCTTTAAGATTTAATGAGAGGGAAGCATCATGCAAACTCTAAACATAAATAGCTAGAGAGACCTATGTCTTGCACTTGAATGTATTTGAAAATATATAAGCTCCAAAGATTTGTATTTACCTTTGTGAGGTTTCAGCAAGCAAAGGCTACAATAAGCCTTTGCCTGAGCAACAGCTTGATAACCGCTCATTGCATCCGAAACATTGTTTGGTGTGCTTTTGTCATTTCTTATGGTGCTAAAATAAAAAACAACTAATTAGAAAATTCAGTTTAGAGAAAAAGAAAAGTTGACTTCAGCCTCTAGATTGAAATAAAATACTGTTAGTTCATATTTTATTAAGGTAAAAGAACATGTAATACAGGAGAATCGATTACAAGCACCAATCTTTGTAAGCTTTGCATAACATACCTGATTTATCATGCCTTTACATCAGAATTCTGTCTTTAAAAAGTTGAAAAATGGGGCTCACTTGCATTTGTACACCTCTCACTCCAGTGTTGTATTGTGGGTGTTGGTAGCTATGTTAATTAGTTTCACTCCAAATTTATCACTGAGACTTTTTTAAAAAGTTGGAATCTGACTCCAGTAAGGTTGGGATAGGAAAACTGAGCAGATTTTCTAGACAAAAGTGTTAGTTTTAAAGATTAAACAAATTTATCAAACATGCGACATTTGATAAATAAGTTAAAATACGGCAATGCAGACTCAAGAAAATCCGACTTCAGATATTCTCATCTTGATAAAGTACCCCCTGTATGTCTAGTACTGTAGATCATGTAGACATATTTGTAATTACTCAGTTTGACGTGATATCTAGGTTCCAAACAGCAAACATGTACAGTTGTGTTCAAAATTATTCAACCCCCACTGAAATTGAGTGTTTTGGCCAGTTTGACATTGATTTTGATCATTTCAGTCATCTTGTTTACAATTAAATCAAAGAGGCACTTGTAAGTCAGACAAATATAACATAACATTTATAATGAAATAACCACAAATGTCTTTTCTGTGCTCACATCATTATCAGTTTTATTCAACTCCCAAGTGACATTCAATCTTAGTACTTAGTACAACATCCTTTTCCAGTTATAACAGCTTTTAAACGTGAAGCATAGCTTGACACAAGTGTCATGCAGCGATCTACGGGTATCTTCGCCTATTCTTCATGTGCAAAAGCCTCCAGTTCAGTCACATTCTTAGGCTTGCGCGCTGCAACTGCTTTATTTAAGTCCCACCAGAGGTTCTCAATCGGATTTAAGTCTGGTGACTGCGATGGCCACTTCAAAATGTTCCAGCCTTTAATCTGCAACCATGCTCTAGTGGACTTGGAGGTATGCTTGGGATCATTGTCCTGTTGAAAGGTCCAACGTCTCCCAAGCCTCAGGTTTGTGACGGACTGCATCACATTTTCATCCAATATCTCCTGGTACTGAAGAGAATTCATGGTACCTTGCACACGCTAAAGCTTCCCTGTACCTGTAGAAGCAAAACAGCCCCAAAGCATGATTGACCCCCGCCATGCTTCATAGTAGGCAAGGTGTTCTTTTCTTCATAGGCCTTGTTCTTCCTCCTCCAAACATAGCGTTGATCCATGGGCCCAAACAGTTCTAATTTTGTTTCATCAGTCCACAGAACACTATCCCAAAACTTTTGTGGTTTGTCCACATGACTTTTGGCATACTGCAGTCGACTCTTCTTATTCTTTGGAGACAGCAAGGGGGTGCGCCTGGGAGTTCTGGCATGGAGGCCTTCATTACGCAGTGTGCGCCTTATTGTCTGAGCTGAAACTTCAGTACCCGCATCTGACAAATCTTTTTTCAGTTCATCAGCAGTCACATGGGGACTATTCTCCACTTTGCGCTTCAGGTAGCGCACAGCAGTCGAAGTCAGCATCTTCTTTCTGCCACGACCAGGTAGCGTTTCAACAGTGCCCTTTGCCTTGAATTTGCGAATGATGCTTCCTATGGTGTCTCTTGGTATGTTTAACATCTTTGCAATCTTCTTATAGCCATTGCCCTTCCTGTGAAGAGAAATCACCTCTTCTCTTGTCTTCCTGGACCATTCTCTTGACTTCACCATGTTTGTAAACACACCAGTAAATGTCTAGAAGGAGCTGAGTATCACAGTCATTTTAAATCTGCCTAATTGGTGCTTTATTAAGCTTGATTGCTGCTCCTTGACATCCGCAGGTCTTTTCAATACCTGATCGAAAACTCTTGAATGAACCTCTGTTCTTATGAGTGGTAGTCTTTAAGGGGTTGAATAATTGTGTCAATGAAGAAATCACAAAAAAAACATTTAATACTGTATTACAAAAACAATTGATGTCATTTTAGTTGCATTTGGTTCTTTAAAAAGTCCTGGTAAGATTTCATTTTGAACACAATTACAAATGTACACTTAATTCCCTAAAACCCTTTACAGCATTGGGGGTTGAATAATTTTGAACACAACTGTAAAACTGGATTGTCTGTGTGATGGACTAAATTCCTTTTAGATGGAACGCAAGGTTGCATTATTATATTTCTAAAATAATATGTTTCTATAGCCCAGATCTAATGATGAGATCCATGCATACCTTTGAAAAGGTAAGCATCAAAGTTTGAAAAGTTATAAGAAATCAGTCTGAACTGAACTCCATGAACAAAGCACTTCTAGATGAACAATAATTTTAAAAGTAACATAAAGACATGACTAGAAATGAGGAATTAACTAATTATTTGAAATTTGAGACATGACTTGGATAATAATTAAACCAGTCATTATCTAAGCCAAACATTGATTTATAGCATTGATGGCTAACCTCTGGCTCACCAGCTGTGATGAAACTACGACTCCCAGCATGCTCCATTCATTTCTATGGAGTTCTGAGAACAGCCATGCAAGTGTACATCTTGGGAGTCAAAGTTTTACCACAGCTGGAGTGCCGGAGGTTAGCCATCACACATTTATAGGATAGCTACCTTACATGTGGTGGCATTGAAGGCAGTACTTGATAATTGCTCATTTGCATCTATTCTTCCCAGAATTCAAGAGGAGCGTTGCCTAGTTTATAAGGCTCCTAGTGCTAATTAGGTGCTCTCCATTAGGAAATATTGTATTGCCCAAGTCCTGTCACAGATGGGAAAACAACTTGCATATGGAAAGGAAAACCTGAAATTGTGCAGCACATAAATGATTCATTATATAGATGGATGTATTTGGCAGAGCTGTGGGTTTTATGAATATCACAGATGGAGAAAGCTGGAAAGTTGCAGGTACAGAGCACAGATATTACACAACCTATTTGGCAGTGCTTTCTGCTTTTGTCACAAGTAAGAGAAAAAAACCTGGAACGCAGCATGAACAATGTGCCTAAATGAAATAACGGACAGATTTGAAATACCAGAAGTTTCTAAGACTATTTGTGGCATTGTAGAGGTAGTGGCAGGCATATGTACATGGATGGTGATTTCTGGGGAAGATTCCTCAGTAAGGTCACTTTCACGCAGCAGATTTTGGTCAGTACTCTGCAATCAGTATTTGTAAGCCAAAGACAGGCTATGACTAGAGATGAGAGAATTTCTAAAAAATTTGATTCGGCCGATTCGCAGAATTTTTCTAAAGAATTCGGTTTAATCCGAATTTATTGGTGGTGAATAGCATTAAAAAAACATATTTCCAGAGAACATTTATAGTGGTGTAGAACTATGTGCTTGCAGTAACACACATAGGGAGTCTGCTGTGGTAGTGAAACAATACTATGAGTTAGTATGACATAAAGATGACAGGCATTGCTCTGAGAATCACTGCACACTTCACTTATTTGGGCAGTTACGGGGCCAAACATGACCAAATAACTCAAGTGTGAACTCAGCCTTACAGGTCAATGTTAGCGTCAAGAAGAAGCACACTCCTTTTACACCGTCGGCAGCTGATTCCACATAGATGTCTACAGAACCTGTTCTATTAAACGCTTATACAAGTAGACCCCCCCCCCCCACAGAGTGGAGAGGGTGTCAGCACTAAGTTTGTGTTGACGTCACTGATCATTTTGCCCTTTCTCTGATCCGTCAGTACAATAACCCTCAAAAAACAGATCCTGTCTGTGGAGCATCCACCTTCACTCGGTCAGCATTTGGTCAGAAATCCATCAGTATTGCTAAAGCCCCCAAAAAAAAAACAATAGTGGATCCAAAACGGAGATGACACGTGAATGTAATATTTGCATGTGTTCTGTGTTTTGTACCCACTCCTACTTTTGGCTACCAAATCATAAGCCAATTCTGATGCAAAATAGGGACCATGTCATGCAGGCTTTACAGCTGTTACATAGACAGGATCTATTGTGAGTCTCATTGTTCCTTCCTTCTGACAGATCAGAAGAAGGGTCAAATAAATGATGTCAGCCAGGCCGAAAAGCAAAATAGTTGCCCAGTCATGGAGTGGGGAGGATGGGAACAGCATGAGAAGTCCACAGAGTGGCCCTATGACATAGTGGTGAGGTGGAAGCAGCATGAGAAGACCACAGAGTGGCCCAATGACAGAGTCTAGAGGTGGCAGCAGCATCAGGAGGAGGCCACAGAATGGCACAATGACAGTGTGGAGGTGGCAGCAGCATCAGGAGGCCACAGAGTGGCACAATGACAGAGTGTGGAGTTGGCAGCAGCATCAGGAGACCACAGAGTAGCAAGGTGACATAGTGTGGAGGTGGCAACAGCATCAGGAGACCACAGAGTGGCAAGGTTACATAATGTGGAAGTTGCAGCAGCATCTGCAGACCAAAGAGTGACCAGGTGACAGAGTAGTGTGATGGGTGGCATTACCAGTACCAGCTGAAGATGGTGGGTGAAAGAAAGAGCACTTGGCATCAAATCTGTGGCATCAGGCGGATGGCGGCAGACAGAAGAAACCAGTCTCTTTTGTCAAAGTTTTGGTGTGGCACCATCGATGATCTTGTCTGATGCATAAGGCATTGGTGGGTGGAAATCCTGGCTGATCCACGCTTGATTCATCTTGACAAAGATCAGTCTCTCCACATTTTGGGTGGACAGGTGAGTTCTTCTTGGGGTAACTATGGCCCCCGCTGCACTAAACACCCACTCTGATGCCAACTACTGGCCGGGCAGGACAGCTTTTCCAGGGCTAACTCTGCAAGTTGCAGCCACAAATCCAGTTTGGCTGCCCAGTAGTCCAGAGGATCTTCAATGTGGGGTGGCAGTGTGCTGTCCAGGAATGCCACCACCTGCTGGTTCAGGTTCTGTTCCAGGTCTAGCTGCTGCTGATGGTGAGCAGTCTCTTTACTAGGCGGGTTAAGAAAGCTACTCATCAGCAACTCCAGACTCAAGTTGCTGCTGACGGAGCTGGAACTGCTCCTACCACCCCACCATGCCACAGCAGCCATGACAGACCTGCGAGAGGATGGATGATGACGCAGATAGGCATCTACATAGACTGACTACATAGGATGTCTCTATAGTAGTTCAGTTTGTCCTCCCTATCATCGGGTGTAAAATAGGCCACCATTTTGGACCGGCAGCGAGGGTTCAACAAGATGGAGAGCCAGAAGTCATCCCTCTGCCGAATGGTGACAATTTGGCTGTCACTACGCTAGGAAGTGAGCATGCATCGGGCCATTTGTGTAAGTGACTAGCAAGGACTCCCTGCCTCCATCTCCACTGCATACTGCTATGATGTGTCTGGGTCCTCTGCCTCGTCTTCCTTATCGCCCTGTAACTCCTCTGACCTCTCCTCCTCTCCTTACAGCGAAATAGATGACCGGCACTCACTTGTCTTGCCAAAGTAGAAAAGTTTTATTGGTCACATCAGTATAAAATATCGGTGACGCGTTTCGGCTCAAACAGTGAGCCTTTCTCAAACAAGCAGATGTAAAAATGATCAACCAGGACTTTATATAGACCGCTACAAACGGAAATGACATCATATTGCTATGGAAACCAAAGATACAAAACATTGATCGTGGAAGTAAGTATAATCATTATAGATAAAACACACTATTCAGTGATCTAATATAAATATGATCACAAAGAAAGCTAATGATGGAATATAGAAGGTAACGGAATAGTATCTTAAATAGAAAAACTTAACAAAGCTAAATCGGAAATGACATCACGTTACCCTGGAAACAGCACAAACATCCAAATGAAGAACACGTGGGAAAGCCAAGCAGCATCAAACATGGAGGTCAGTAGATA
Organism: Bufotes viridis; assembly: GCA_033119425.1. NCBI lineage: Eukaryota > Metazoa > Chordata > Amphibia > Anura > Bufonidae > Bufotes > Bufotes viridis. Next base: position 265,933,221 of record CM065590.1, on the reverse strand, counting down.
AATCGCAAAATATTGTAGTAAGAGAAGTAGTCAAATACACACTGTCACATATATTCACATAGAGGGAACCTATTCGCATGGAGAAAGAATTCATATGTGTGAAGACCACAAATTCGCCACCTGATGCCGCTTGGGAAGCTTCTCACGTCTTCTATGAAACAAAGAGAAAGTAAAAAAGGTGTCATATCTAGTATAGAAATATGTATAGTATTATCAAGGATAAAGGATTATCAAAGATAAAAATTATTTACTAGAAACAGAAAAGGAAAAATTGGAAAAAGACATGGAGACTGTCATAAGAAGCTATTCACATCGTATTCACGATTTAACCCCTCGAGTTCTAAAGTCTGTAATTTATGTATCCAAAACGCCTTGCGTTTTTTCAACATCTTGATTCTATCCCCTCCTTTGCGTGGTTGTGGTACGTGTTCAATGATTTGAAAGCGCAATTGTGAGATATGGTGGCGCTCTTCAAAATGATGGGGGATGGGCAACAACAGATACTGTTGGCGAATAGTGGATTTATGTTTGGAGAAGCGATCTTTCATCCTCATGGAGGTTTCTCCAATGTACAAAAGCCCACACAGGCATATTAATAAATAAATCACATAATATCTGTTACAGGTGAAAAAACCTTTAATAGGAAATTTCTCCCCTGTATGAGGATGAGTCATGTATTCGCCTAGGATCACACTAGAACAACTGATACATTGTAGGCGGGGGAATGTGCTCTTTCTGGGAGTGGAAAGTGTAAGCTGTCGTGATTCAGACCTGCTGCTACCCATTTATATTTGATCACTGATTAGTGTGTTTTATCTACAATGATTATACTTACTTCCACGATCGATGTTTTGTATCTTTGGTCTCCATAGCAATATGATGTCATTTCCGTTTGTAGCGGTCTATATAAAGTCCTGGTTGATTGATCATTTTTACATCTGCTTGTTTGAGAAAGGCTCACTGTTTGAGCCGAAACGCGTCAACGATATTTTATACTGATGTGACCAATAAAACTTTTCTACTTTGGCAAGACAATTGAGTGCCGGTCATCTATTTCGCTGTATGGACGGGCTGACTACCCTTGACACGTGCACCACGACTGTTTGATGCGGAGTGCCGGCTGATCTTTTTCTTATCGTATGCTCCTCCTCTCCTGTCACCTGTATAGAAAAACCAACCATTTTGCTACACATTGCTTGCTCCAATGCCCTCCTACTCCACAAGTTCAGCCCCCACAGGGCTCATGTGGCTGTAAGATCTAGGCGCCACATCCCCAGTCCTCTGACCAGACAGATTTACCAGCATCTGTTTCAGGACATGAAGCAGTGGAATGACATTGTTCATCCCATTGTTCTGGCAACTGACAAATAACGTGGCCTCCTCAAAGTGCCTGAGCAAACAGCAGGTGTTATGCATGAGTTGCCACTGGCTGACATCGAAGTTACACAGGGGAGTACTCCTGTCCGCTTGGATCATTAAGAAATCGTTTATTGCATTTCGCTGTTCGTATAGTCGGTCCAACATATGGAGGGTGGATTTCCAATGGGTGGAAGCATCACATATCAGCCTATGTTGGGGGATGCCGTTCTGCCGCTGCAGCTCAAGTAGTGTGTGCTTTGCGCTGTACAAGTGGCTGAAGTGCATACAAAGTTTCCTGGCCATTTTTAGGATGTCTTGCAGATGGGCGGAAGACTTCAGGAACTGCTTGACCTCCAGGTAAATGTGGTGCAGAACAGAGTGACACCACTGTGGCCTGCACATGTGGTATGCTGGAGGGGCACTGTGAATTGTCCCTGCAGTGGAGGCTGAGGACACGGTGGAGGATGAGGAAGAGGCGGACATTGTTGCAGGACCAACGGCATGAGAATGTGGAGGCGGAAAGGCGTCAAGGCGTCACCTGGCCATGTTGCTGGTGTGGGTGTGCAGGAACCACATTCACCCAGTGGGCCGTAAAGGACATGTATTGTCCCCACCTATAGTTACAGCTCCACACGTCGGCGCTGCCATGCACTTTGGCAGACACTGACAGGCTCAAGGACTGGCCCACCTTCTATTCTTCATACGTGTGCAGGGCTAATACTGCCTTTTTGGCAAAGAAATGACGGTGCTTGGGACTCTGAACCTCAGCTCGGCACAAGCCATCAGTTCTCTGAAAGATGCAGAGTCCACCACTTGGAAAGTGTGGTACTGCAGCACCAGCAACTTGTCCAGGAGCACATTCAGCTTCTGCGACGGAATGACTGACGAGGAGTAGGATAAGGAGCAGGAGCATCAGGACCATCAGATGATGGGAAGGACAGACAGCTCCCTTCGGCTGAGGTGGTGGAGCCTTGACTGCCTGAAATCGGGTGCATGGCACTGGGTGATGCAGCGGTTGCTGCGGCAGGCTGGACCACCACATCGGAACCACGGTTCTCTGAGGCCACTTTATGGTGATGCTGCATATGTTGATGCACGCCGTGGTGCTAATATTGGCACCCTGGCCACGCTTCACCTTCTGCCCACAGATTCTACAAATGATCATGTTCACCTCCTCCGGCGGCTAAAAAAAAACCTGCCACACCGCCGCGTAGGTGCTGTTACCCCCAACACTCCGCACTGACTGACTGCTACCACTACTGCTTCTGTGAACCCCTGCACTACTACTTTCTGGGCAGGTAGACTCCTGCGATGCATTTGGTCTACCACGAGCACATTTGACTACCAACCTCCCACTGCTGCCACCTTGCTGACTCACGGCCACACTAGTGACTTGCTGGCTCTGCCGCTGCCTCACGGGCAAGCTGCCACCCTCTTCTCCCAATGATGATGAAGCCCCAAATTCACCTGGCTCCCAAGTGCGATCAGCTACATCATCGAGTACTGTCTGCACTGATGTCCTCCTCAACGGTCTCTGGGTCAGGAGCCTGACTGCTCGCAACACCAGCTCCCATGCCACTCTCCTCATCACTACTTGCCTGCCTACCGTAGGAAGCAGCGGATATCTCCTCCACATCTTGGCTGTCCAGTAGCTGCTGACTGTCCTCTAGTAGCTCGACTTCACTGTGTAGAGGAGCTGAGCCCACAGCATATAATACTTGTCTGGCTGAAAAGAACAGAGGCAGTTTGAGGACAGGTGAAGGCACAGGGCCTGCTCCTGGGCCATGCCAACTAAGGTCCCTTTCACACGGGCGAGTTTTCCGCGCGGGTGCAATGCGTGAGGAGGACGCATTGCACCCGCACTGAATCCGGACCCATTCATTTCTATGGGGCTGTGCACATGAGCAGTGATTTTCACGCATCACTTCTGCGTTGTGTGAAAATCGCAGCATGCTCCAGTTTCTGCGTTTTCCACGCAACGCAGGCCCCATAGAAGTGAATGGAGCTGCGGGAAAATCGCAAGCATCCGCAAGCAAGTGTGGATGCGTTGCGATTTTCCCGCATGGTTGCTTAGCAACGGGACCAGATCTCTATTATTTCCCCTTATAACATGGTTATAAGGGGAAATAATAGCATTCTTAATAAAGAATGCATTGTTAAATGAAGAGGAAGGGGTTAAAAATAATAAAAGTTAACTTACCTTAGCCACTTGATCGCGTAGTCGCGATCTCTCCTCTCTTTCCCTGCAGCATCTAGGATCTAAAGGACCTGTGATGATGTCACATCACATGGTCCAATCACATGGTCCATCTTACCATGGTGAGGGACCATGTGATTGGACCATGTGATGTGACGTCATCACAGGTCCTGTAGATCTTAGATGCTGCAGGGAAAGAGAGGAGAGATCGCGACTACGCGATCAAGTGGCTAAGGTAAGTTAACTTTTATTATTTTTAACCCCTTCCTCTTCATTTAACAATGCATTCTTTATTAAGAATGCTATTATTTCCCCTTATAACCATGTTATAAGGGGAAATAATGAATTCTCCAGAAGACCCGAAACCGGACTTCAGTGATGAAGTCCGGCTTCGGGTTGGGTACCAAACATGGCGTTTTTTCTCACGCGCGTGCAAAACGCGTTGCAAACGTTTGCACCCGTGCGGGAAAAACGTGCATATTCCCGCAACGCACCCGCCTCTTATCCGGGCGTCAAACATGACGCCCGTGTGCAAGAGGCCTAAGGGTTGTGTCTGACAAACCCACCAACTCTTGGCTGGGGGTACCTTATGTCACTTGGAAAGAAGTGGATGACCGAGTCAACCATTCAAGCACCTCTGGGTTGCTTGTCAAGACATGACCGCTAGATGACACCGGGAGCTCAGGCCTCTCGCTGTGACTCCTGCTGCCACGCCCCCTTACTCTGCTGCGACCTGTGCCTGCACCAGAAACATTTAGACCTCTGCCACTCCTCTGTGCAGGGCCTGGCACTTTTCTTTCTGACATACTGTTAGATCAAATAAATAAATAAATGAATAAAATGGAAATTAAAACATCCCCAAAAAGTCTACAATTTTCTCACTTCACCACACATTGGCTAATAAGCCCTTTTTTCCCCCCACTAATACATGCAAAACATACAGTATAACTGCACCGCTGCTTTAGAACATACAGTATAACTGCACCGCTGAACGGCAAATATATTTTTCTTTTGCCACTAATACACGCCACAAAAGGCTTTAGAACATATAACTGCGCAGCTGAACAGCAAATAATATATATTTTTTTGCCACTAATACACGCCAAAAAGGGCTGTAATTTTCTCACTTCACCACACAACGGCTAATAAGCCCTTTTTTCCCCACACTAATAAAAGCCAAAAAATTATTTAGAACATATAACTGCACCACACAAGGGCAAATAAGACGTAGAATTATTTCCTTGTAATAAACCCTGTTAATGGCTGTATCAAACAGCACTTGCACCACAAAAACAAGAACGGTTTGCTAGATTTACAGAGCTGTATAATGGCAATTTGGATCCGCAGTCAGTGCAGAAAGTATTACCCAGGCTGTAAACTCCCCTCTGAACCCTGTTCTGCTTCAATACTGTGGAATGATTCCTCCCTATCCTTTATCCTGAACTTCTATACAGCAAAATAAAAGTTTTAAAGTCTTTTCTACCACTGTCCCTAGCGCCTGCTGACCTCTCTCCCTGCACACTGGAAAATGGCTGAATCCAAGATGGCTGGCATCACAGGGCTGGCTGGCTGCTGATTGGCTGCATGCATGGCATTGTGGGTGATCCTTCGTTCCCAGAGTCCCTTGCTCCATGTCCTAACACGTGCAGCAGCCATTTTAGGAAAAAATGTGATTCGTTGCCACGAAGCCTGAGGAAATTCGTATTTGGTGGGAATCGAGTTTTTCCTGAAATTCGTATCGAATTCCACTTCGTCAACTTTGATTCGCTCATCTCTAGCTATGACAAAGTCTGAAATGTATTTTATTGTTGATCACTTTAAATTCCATTTCTTACCCTTTTTTATATACTTGTTTAGATGGATATTTTTTGTACTGGTTCATAAAGCTGTCTTGGATTTAATCTTTTGCATGCCTCAGCGGTGTACTGCAAATATGAAAAGAATATGTTATGTTTGCACAGGTGCTGAGCAGTCTTTCAATGCCATTTACTAAATGAAGGCACAGGGAGTTTTCATACATTCCTCCCAGTTTCTCTTTGCATCGCCTAATTTAACTACATTCGTACCCTAAATACAATCAGTGTATCCACTTATATTTAAAAAAAATGATACTAGGTATCTTTCTTGGTGAACTGCAAATGTATATACCCAAACTGAGTGTAATTTCTAGATAAGCAGGAGGGAAAAAAAGATTGCCCTCCAAATTAGAAGTAAAACTGACCTTCAACTCCTCCCACCCCCTCTAATTCCAGCATTTTCCAGCTGGCCTCCTTTCTTCCTCAATTATGATCAATTCAAAATGAATCAATTAAATATGTATATGGGACCAATGGCGATAATGACTAGCTATATTGGTGACATGTCAAAGCAGCTGAGGTCACTGTTGCAGCCAGTGATTTCTAGTCACATGTTCATGTCAATATGTCATTGCTAGAGTGGAAAGAATACAGATCAACAGGGAACCCAGGAGGCGTTTGCATCGGAGCAGTGGAGGTTATGTATAGCAGTAAGTATAGATTATTATTAGGGATGAGCGAATCGACTTTGGATGAAACATCTGAAGTTAATTCGCATAAATTACTGTACGGAGCGAGCGCTCCATACAGTATTAGAATGTATTGGCTCCGATGAGCCGAAGTTATTACTTCACAATATCACGCAAGACTTTGCATAATAACTTCAGAAATTGATTTATACTGTAAAAAAAACATTTCCCAAACTTGGGTTCGGTTCCGAGTAGGAAATGTTTTTTTACAGTATAAATCAATTTCTGAAGCTATTATGCGAAGTCTCGGTGCCAATACATTCTAATACTGTACAGAGAACTTGCTCCGTACAGTATTGTAATGAAGTATTATGCGAATCGACTTCGGATGTTTCATCCCTAATTATTTTTGTCGTTCAATGTTACATTATTGCAAACTGAAGTTACAGATGTTAATAATTCACATTCAACTTACAGTAGCATTAGACGAGAATGTGGGTCTTTAGGTGGACACAGCAGCAACCACAAAGTAGGTAAGAACACAGTCACTGAGGAAACTTGCAGGCCCAGATGAGCAGTGTCGGTATGGTTGAAATGACTTGGCACGTGGAATGGTAAATATGTACTAAAAGATACAGCCAAAGCTGGCTAACAAAATGGCAACTTCATACTTGCAACTGAAGGGTAGCCAAGCTTGGCAACTTTCTTGGACCAGTAGCGCTGGCAACTTGGCTTGACTTGGAGTAACAGAGAACCAGTCAGCGTAGCAATAAGGAACTGCACTAGACAAGAATAGATTTGAGAAGGGAATATAGTCAAGCCAGGTATTCATCCATAATAATAATGAAAAGAATGGAGCACCTCACACTATTAAAAACTGGTGCCAGCAAGGACTTGGTAATCGTATCAGTAGTATGAAATTGCGGCACTAATGGATAACCACTCTTTATATCGACGCTTGACCGGACGTTTCAGTTCACACGGACCTTCCTAAGCAGGCTGATAATCTATAGTAAAAATGGCATAGGATCATTAGTTAAAGGGCTTCTGTCACGCCCAACTGTGCAATTTTCATTAGCCGACATTAGCTATTTGCTAATATCAGCTGAGGGCAATCAAACTTGTCTTACCTTTGTCTGTGGCTTATTTCTTGTAAAAATCATACTCTTATAATATGCAAATTTCTTCACTACCAGCAAGTTAGGCGTGTAGTTGCTGGAAGCCGCCGCATCCTCTGCTTCTAGACACGCCTCATCTTCTCTTGCTAGACAGGGCCAGCAAGCGCTCTCCTCCTCCCACTGGCCCCGTCTGCTTTTGAATTCCCGTGCCGGCGCCGTAATGTTCCTCAATCGGTGCAGGCGCACTGAGTAGCGACCTCAGAAACAACCGAATACAACGGGGCTTGAGATCACGCTTGAGACGCACATTATTCGCAGATAATACCGAACTCTGTGAGCAGTTGGAAAGCATTTTGAACAAATGTTCTTTTGAACTAATTGTACTGACTGTCGAATAACTCCAAAAATCAATTGGAGAACTATCTAAAGAGATTGAATCCACTGAACACCAACTAACAACAACTGCACCAGAGAACTGGAAGAAGGCTAAAGAAAAAAAAGTCGACAAACAATTAAGTGAATACAAGAAAAACACGGAACAGAACAAATTACAAGAATTGGTCCACGACACAGAGGATTACCGACTGGACACAGTCTACAGGTGGAAGGGTAATCAACAACAAAGCTACTGGGATAATCGATACCCTCATCACTCCGCTCCAGGATAATCCACCTCAGATAGTGACAGATCTACCGGCTACGCACCTCCACCTCATTTTTTAGGCTATCTGAGGGGAAGGGGCAGACCAGGATGAGGCTCACCAGGAGGGGTGGCAGAAAACAATCTAGAAGATCGGATACAGACGCGATCTCAGGTAAGGGGGACAACTAACATCTCCTCATTTAACCTGTCACCAGCATAGACCGTCTACTACAGAAGGGTCTGTAATTTTGCCCCACACCCTATCTGAACACATTCCAATTAGAACAGGAACTATAGAAGTTTTATCGAACTTTAAGACTTAAAGCCCACTTTAATAAACTTGGACCTAACACACAGACAGAAATAACTGGTTAATTGAACATACTATCCATCGAATATTTGCGTTTGAGGAACATAAGTTCTTTCATGCCCCCAACAAACAAGCATTCAATTAAGACTTATATCTCTCTCTCTTCTAGGATATAATACAAAATATTTTGGCAGAAAGCACACAAGGTCAATTTAAACACACTAACAATTTATCAGTGGAGGAGAAATGAACCGTTGACGGGTTACAGAGGAACAAAGACATTATTATCAAAGCAGCTGACAAAGGTGAAGCTTTGGTAGTAATGGACAAAACTGAATATCTGTAATGCAAGGCACCAACAAACAGACCAGTGATGAAAGCAAAAAGGTGTTTATTCACCAGAAACATTAAACGTCCAGAACACTTGCTGGTAACAAGAAATAATAACAAAAACCAGGCAAGGAGATTCCAGGAATAGTCCAAACCAGTGCTGAATGATGCTGTGCACTTGGCAGTCGAGTCACTCCAGATCTTGGGTCCGCTGCAAAGGACAAAGTTCCTGGCAGTCTTCAGTCACTAGCAGTTGTGACCTATACCTGGTTGAGGGAAAATAACAGTGGGCACTGATCACCCTGAGAGACCTCCTTTTAAATGCCTGCTGACCAATCCCAGGGTGCCAAGTGTCCACTTCCATAGGTGAACAAATTGCCCTGCACCTGAGTACATGGCCTAAGGCAATCACAAGTTGATTAACCCATGGCTGGCTCCCTAGTCTACTTTGCTCTTGTGAGTCAGTATATTATGCGCCACTGGTCGACGAAGCGCATAAGAAGCGCGTACTCGCGACCTTGTATCCCTTTGCGAACCTGCCCTCGTGCGTACGCACGGACGCACGATCGACTCAGCGCGAGTATGCGAGCGCGTGGACCCAGATGCGGAAACGGAAGTCGCAGGAGACACCGGAGACAACCCTGGCCGCGGCGTCTTGTCACTCGCCTGGCCACTCTGTCCCCGGGACTCCGACGCTCCTCCCCTCCGATGTCCACGCGAACGCATCCCCGCACTGGTTCGCAAAGGGGTCAGCGCTGGTGCATCAGAGACACGCATAACCTGTCCCGCAACTCCACGAGGACCCCTCTTGGTTCCCCTGGAGTGCAAAGCAGGTGAGGATCTTACATTACCCCCTCGAGGAGGCGGCTCTGAAGACTCCAAGCAAGCTTTCCCCGGATTATCCCGGTGAAAAGCTGCCACCAACTCATCCGCATGCACCTGGCGAGCAGGTATCCAACATCCTCCTCTGGACCAAAACCCTTCCAGTCCACCAAGTATTGAAGAGACCTTTGGACAAAACGAGAGTCCAAAATTCTGTTCACCTCGAACTCCGGTACCCCTTGGACCTCCAGCGGGGATGGGGTCTGAATAAAGGGAGCGGAGTCGGCTGCCGATTTGAGAAGTGAAACATGAAAGGTGTTCACTCCTCGGATCGACGGTGGAAGAGCAACCTTGTACGCAACTCGGTTGATCTTCTGTGTCACCGGGTATGGGCCAATGAATCGAGGACCCAACTTGGAAGATGGCTGACGCAGCGGAATGTTCCGGGTGGAGACCCACACCTGATCTCCCACCTTAAACTTTTGCTCTACAGTGCGATGACGATCAGCAAATTTCTTCTGTTGCGCCACCGCACTGCGGAGATTCCGCTGGGCCGACGACCAAATGGGACGTCTATCCTTGAACCATTGATCCACCACCGGTGAGTCAGTGGAGGGTCCGGCCAAAGAAGAGAGTCTTGGATCCCTGCCCCCACGCACCTGAACGGAGACATCTTAGTGGAAGCATGCTCAGAGTTGTTATAAGCCACCTCCGCAAAGGGTAGATACGCTGCCCATTCCTCCTGGCAGTCTGACACGAAGCACCGGAGATATTGCTCCAGGGTCTGGTTAGTCCTTTCCGTCTGACCGTTGGTCTCTGGGTGAAAACCAGAAGAGAAAGACAAATTAATACCCAATCGGGAGCAGAAAGAACGCCAGAAGCGAGAGATGAATTGCACTCCTCTGTCTGAAACAATGTCATCCGGCGCTCCGTGTAATCGAAAGACATGATTCAAGAACAGATCTGCCAATTCTCTGGCCGAGGGCAATCCAGGGAGTGGGATAAAATGGGCCATTTTACTAAAACGGTCCACCACTACCCAGATTACCGTACTTCCAGAGGACCTTGGCAAATCTGTGATGAAATCCATGGAAATGTGAGTCCATGGAGCCTGGGGAATTGGCAGTGGGAGTAAAGTCCCAGAAGGGGCAGACCGGGACGGTTTACATCTGGCACAAACAGTACATGCCTGGATATAGGCCTTAACATCCACGGACATGTTGGGCCACCACACGTGACGTTTAACAAGGGCAAGTGTTTTCTTAACACCCAAATGCCCGGCAGACTTTGAGTCATGAAGCTGTTGGATGACCTTCAATCGAAGGTTAATGGGTACAAACCATCGACCCTCGGGTTTGTCAGGTGGACTCTCTGCCTGTGAAGGCTCAAGAAGAGAGGACAAGTCCTCCATTACTTCTGCGGCCCCTAGGGCAGCAAGAAAACATTTAGTTGGGAGAATGGTTTCTGGCTCAGAGTCCAGGACGGAAGCAGCCTCAGGGAAGCAGCGGGACAGGGCATCTGCCTTCACGTTTCTGGAACCTGGCTTATAAGTGAGGCGGAAATTGAAGCGGGTGAAAAACAATGCCCACCGGGCTTGTCGGGAGTTGAGTCTTTTGGCACTCTCTAGATACTCCAAATTTTTGTGGTCAGTGTAAACCGTGATGGGATGTTCTGCACCCTCTAGCCAATGTCTCCACTCTTGAAAAGCCAATTTTACTCCCAGAAGCTCTCTATTGCCGATATCATAATTACACTCGGCTGGAGAGAGCTTCCGAGAGAAGAAGGCACAGGGATGTAACCTCTCAGGGTCCCCAGAATACTGTGAGAGAACTGCCCCTACACCGACCTCTGAGGCATCGACCTCGAGAACAAAAGGTCTGGAGGTGTCTGGATGAGTAAGAATTGGTGCCGTGCAAAAGGCCTGTTTCAGCGTCTCAAAGGCTCTGACTGCCTCTCTCGTCCACTTAGAAGGATTAGCTCCCTTCTTAGTGAGGTTGGTGAGAGGTACTACTATCGCAGAAAAATTCTTAATAAACTTGCGGTAGAAGTTGGCAAAGCCTAAGAAACGCTGCAACCCCTTAAGATCCTTAGGCTGAGGCCAATCCAAGACAGCAGAAAGTTTGGATGGGTCCATAGCCAATCCCTTTTCTGAGATAATGTACCCCAGGAAAGGCAATTCCTTCACCTCAAACAGACACTTCTCAAGTTTGGCATAGAGGCGGTTCTCCCTCAGCTTCTGGAAAACCTGACACACGTGTCTCCGATGAGAGACCAGATCCGAAGAGTAGATTAGTATGTCATCTAGATAGACAACAACACATCTACCCAAGAAATCTCTGAGAACATCGTTGATGAACTCCTGGAAGACCGCGGGAGCATTACAGAGACCGAAAGGCATCACGAGATACTCGTAATGCCCGTCTCTGGTATTAAATGCGGTCTTCCATTCGTCACCCTCTCTAATGCGAACTAAATTATAAGCACCCCTTAAATCGAGTTTGGTGAAGACTCGGGCCCCTGCCACCTGAGAAAACAGATCATCAATCAGAGGCAGTGGATACCGATTCTTCACCGTAATCCGATTAAGGGCACGATAATCGATGCAAGGTCTCAAGCCTCCATCCTTCTTCTCCACAAAGAAGAATCCAGCTCCAGCAGGGGAAGTGGATGGACGAATGAAATTCTTCTCAAGGTTCTCTTTAATATACTCCCGCTGAGCCTGAACCTCAGGCCCAGTGAGATTATATAGATGCCCTCTTGGTGGCATGGTACCTGGCAACAGGTCTATAGGACAATCATATGACCTGTGGGAGGTAACACATCAGCCCCTGAGGACTGAACACATCTCGGAAATTATGATACTGCTGTGGTAAAGTACTTAATACTTCCATGGAGGCTAGTGACAGGTCGGGACGAATGCACTTAGTAAGGCATTCCGTACTCCACTGACAAATAAGACCCGAGCGCCAGTCCACTACTGGATTATGGAGCCTCAACCAAGGGAGACCCAAAATCACGGGAGTGGATGGCATGTCAAGGACAAAAGGCTTAAGGTCTCCCGATGATCAGCCCCCACCGTTACCTGTATTCCCGGAGTCATCCACACTGCACGACCATCTTGAAGAGGGGATCCATCAATCGCGGTCACTGACATGGTGGTTTTCGGCTGGATCAACGGGATGCCAAGTCGACGAACCAAGGTTGAGTCCACAAAATTCCCAGCGGCCCCAGAATCGATTAGTGCCGAAAACTCATGGACCTTGTCTTGCCACCGTAAGGATATGGATACCATCACCCGGCTTGGAGGAGGGATAATAGCACCTAGGGGTTCTCCTCTATGCCCCCTAGGTTCATTCGTTTCCCGCCGGCAGGAGGGGACAGGTTTTAACGAGGTGTCCAGACTTTCCGCAAAAATAGGCACAGGCCTTTCTGCTGGCGACGAGCTCGTTCTGCCTGTGTGAGATGGGAGGATCCAACCTCCATTGGCTCTTCGGCCGATTTAAGAGGCCCTGGATGTGGTCGAGAGGATGAAAACCGAGACGACCGTTCCACTCGCCTCTCACGGATTCGCCTGTCGGCATCGATTGCCTGAGAGATAGCCATTTCCAACGAGAAGGGGGTAGGCAAGGCCAAAAGAAGATCCCGGACCGCATCCGAAAGTCCCAAACGGAAGCGATGGCGTAGGGCTGCGTCGCCCCAGGTGGTGAAAGCTGCCCATCGCCTGAATTCTGCAGCGTATTCTTCAGCTGGGCGGCGGCCTTGTTGAATATGCTCAAGATTGGTCTCTGCGGTGCGAGTACGATCCGGGTCATCGTAAATCACAGCCATAGCCTCGAAGAAGGCGTCCACTGACGAAAAAGCTGTATGGTCTTGAGGCAAATTAAATGCCCAACGTTGGGGGTCTCCACGTAGCAGTGACATTACAATCCCAATTCTCTGCCTGAGAGTGCCAGAAGCCATCGGACGCAACTGGAAATAAAGGAGACAGGAGTCCCTGAAGTTTAAGAACTCCTGTCGCTCTCCTGTGAAGGAGTCAGGCAGAGGGATCTTTGGTTCTGTTTGATGCCTTGCGATAGTGACGGGTAGTGCTGAGGCTCCCTGGATCAGCTGCTGAACCTCCTCCATCACAGTTGTCAGTTGCTCTTGGATTTGCGCTGCAGCGGCTGCTGGTATATTTGGGCGTCGTTGGAACAGCAGGTTAACGGCTCCCGTTAATTCACTCAGTCGCTGCTGGATATTGTCCATGGCAACTGTTAGTTGGGCCCACTGTTCTGTAATGCAAGGCACCAACAAACAGACCAGTGATGAAAGCAAAAAGGTGTTTATTCACCAGAAACATTAAACGTCCAGAACACTTGCTGGTAACAAGAAATAATAACAAAAACCAGGCAAGGAGATTCCAGGAATAGTCCAAACCAGTGCTGAATGATGCTGTGCACTTGGCAGTCGAGTCACTCCAGATCTTGGGTCCGCTGCAAAGGACAAAGTTCCTGGCAGTCTTCAGTCACTAGCAGTTGTGACCTATACCTGGTTGAGGGAAAATAACAGTGGGCACTGATCACCCTGAGAGACCTCCTTTTAAATGCCTGCTGACCAATCCCAGGGTGCCAAGTGTCCACTTCCATAGGTGAACAAATTGCCCTGCACCTGAGTACATGGCCTAAGGCAATCACAAGTTGATTAACCCATGGCTGGCTCCCTAGTCTACTTTGCTCTTGTGAGTCAGTATATTATGCGCCACTGGTCGACGAAGCGCATAAGAAGCGCGTACTCGCGACCTTGTATCCCTTTGCGAACCTGCCCTCGTGCGTACGCACGGACGCACGATCGACTCAGCGCGAGTATGCGAGCGCGTGGACCCAGATGCGGAAACGGAAGTCGCAGGAGACACCGGAGACAACCCTGGCCGCGGCGTCTTGTCACTCGCCTGGCCACTCTGTCCCCGGGACTCCGACGCTCCTCCCCTCCGATGTCCACGCGAACGCATCCCCGCACTGGTTCGCAAAGGGGTCAGCGCTGGTGCATCAGAGACACGCATAACCTGTCCCGCAACTCCACGAGGACCCCTCTTGGTTCCCCTGGAGTGCAAAGCAGGTGAGGATCTTACAATATCTAGCTGAAATTAGATGACAATTGGCAGTCACGGGGACATATGAGGTCTTACCAAGAGACCCCACCATGTACATACAGAGATTGATATTAGATACATTAATAACATATACCTGCCAAGGTATCATAGTCTCTAAAAGCGCCACATTCCTTACCAGACAAGATCCTATCACCCCTGTTTTGTATACACTACCCAAAATGTACAAGAGACTGAACAATCCCTCAGGACATCAGATAGTGGCTTCCACTCAGTTTTTTCTCTCCTGGCAATCTATATGGAAAAGATTTTATTGCCTTTGATTAAATCATCTAAATCATTTATATTGGACATGACGGACTTCCTCACAAAATTACAAGGGCTAGATGAGACACCCAATTGTTTATTAGTGAAACTAGATGTAAATAGTCTATACACGTCAATTGAACACTACAAGGGCATACAGGCAACTGCTAGACTACTACGCAACCACTCTAACTTGAGTCAAATACAACAAGAGTTCTGCCTTAAATTACTCAATATTATATTAACAAATAACTTCTTCCCATTCTGTGACACTTTCTGTGGCCAAAAGAGGGGGATCGCTATGGGGTCCAATGTGGCCCCTCCATATGCTAACGCATACATGATGGCAATTTAGGAAGACTATGTATACACACATCCCCTATTTTGCGAACATGCCACAATATAGGTTTGCTTCATTGATACCATTTTTTGCATATGGAGGGGCCAGTGGCGTACACACAATCCATGGGGCCCCCTCCCCATCGCCGCCCCACCCCCAACCTGCCTCCACCCCCTGTACGCTAATAACATCCTATATTGTGCTCCAGGCAGTAATCCCTGTATAGTGTCCCCAAAAATAATAGAATTGCCCCTACAGTGCTTCCCCAATAGCAACGCCCCCCATGCTGCCTCCATATAGTAATTTTCCCCACACTGCCCCCCATAGTAATTTGCCCCCCCACACACACACAGTCATTTCCCCCACACTGCCCCCATACACTAATTTCCCCCACACTGACCCCATATAGTAATGTCCCCCACACTGTAGTTTCCCCCACATTGCCCCATATAATAATTTGCCCCCCATAATCATTTGCCCCCACACGTCCCCCCACACCATAGTTTTCGCAACACTGCCCCCCACACTGTGGTTTCCCCCACACTGCCCCCCACACAGTAGTTTCCCCCACACTGCCCCCCACACAGTAGTTTCCCCCACACCATAGTTTCTCCCACAATGCCCCCCACACAGTAGTTTCCCCCACACAGTAGTTTCCCCCACACCTTAGTTTCTCCCACACTGCCCACCACACAGTAGTTTCCCCCACATTGCCCCTCACACAGTAGTTTCCCCCACATTGTCCCTCACACAGTAGTTTCCTCAACACTGCCCCCCACACAATAGTTTACCCCACACTCCGCCTCACACTTTAGTTTCCCCACACTGCCCCTCACACTGTAGTTTCCCCCACACTGCCCCCCCCCCACTCTGTAGTTTCCTTCACACTGTAGTTTCCCCCACACTGCCCTTATAGTAATTTTCCCCCACAAAGTAATTCCTCCATTATCTCCATAATAATTTTTCCCCCACATGTCCCCCTGGTCCCCCCCAAATGTCCTCCAAAGTTGGCACATAAAAATAAATAAAAATAGAGATAAAAAAAACGAAAAGCTAAATACTCACCTGCGCTTGCTTGCAGATAAGACGCGCACACTTCTCTGTGCTGCTGCATCCCGGCCCCTGTGCCTGGATTTCACTACCGCATAAGCCTCAGGCCTATTAGGCCTGAAGCCTGTAGTGGTGACCGACGGCAGTATGGTGTCAGCGCTCATTCTGGCACCCCAGTGAGAGCCCCGGCACTGGGCCCCGGTACAGTGCTACTGCAGCGGTCTACAGGCAACTGCGACCGCTGCGACCCCTGTATGTACGCGCTTGGGAGGGGCCATGAATCTACTATCCATGAATTTTAATATGACCAGATACATACTGAACTAGGCTTTTCTACCCATACCAGTAAAAAGGAAATCAGCTTCTTAGACACCCTGGTCAAAATCGACCAGACAGGAAGCATCAAAGTAGATCTCTTTAACAAACCCACCGACCGCAATAGCTTCCTACATTACAGCAGCTGCCACCCAAAAGCCAATAAGAAATCCATCCCTCGTTCACAATATACCCTAGTAAACCGTATCGTCTATTGTAACGATACCAAAAAAGGAAGATTGAACGGCATGACACAAAAGTTTCTCAAAAGGGGCTATCCACAACCCCTTTTGGATACCGCCTTAACTGACTTGGGTAGTGACACAAGCTATTCTATTATTATTGCTCTTATGTGGTGTCTTTCCTATCACCCCTTAGTAACTAAGATCCATCAAGCCCAGAGAGGACACTGGCCGCTACTCGCACATGCTTATCCACAAATAGAGGAATTCCACCAACCCCCTCTGACATGTTACAAAAGACCGCACTACATCAGAGACAAACTAGTTAAAGCTGATGTGGGGACCTTTTTCAAATTACCCACACAACTATTTTTACAGAGCCAACGACAGGGAACATTCCCTTTTCTGAGCTGTGCTCAATGCTCCAGTGTCATTTTGACTAAATATGTTACCCACCCACAAACAGGACATCTTTTTCCCATTAAGGGCTTTTTCACCTGTGACTCAAGCTTTGTGGTGTACTTATTAAAATATTCATGTGGCCTTGTGTATGTGTCACGGACGTACAGAGACATACAGACTTTCCCGTGACAGGTGGCAGAAGATCTGTGAGACGGGCAACACGTAGTGTGTGATCTGATATATTTTTCTTTTGGATCAAATTACATCTGTGTTGTTTCTGGTGCTTGCCACACCTTCTTTACCCAGGTGTGGCTATTGTGGTTATTTAACCTTCTCTATTTATTGTTGTTTCTCCCACTATGCTATGCGGTTTATTGCTTCTGTTGGACTTGTGGTTAGCTTGTGTTTGGTTCTCGGCTCAGTTCCTGGTGCTACCAAAGCTTCATTGAAGATAAGTGTTTCCTTTCCCTTTTGTATTTTGTATATATATGTGTGTGTTGCCTTTCCCTTTTGTTTGTCATTAGGCCTGAGGGTGACTCCTTCCCTTTAGAAGAAGAGGTAGACTCAGTCCTGACAGTAGTTCCAGGGTCCTATAGGGTGAGATAGGATTCTAGGTATCCAGTGTATAAACTTGCCTACCTTTGGGGCCTGTTCATACTGGTAGTCTGTCGGGACTGGAGTTAGGGTTTTCTCTAGGAGGTTTCCATCTTCCTTCCTTAGTTTCCCAGCCTCATTCCAGTATCCCCTTTCCCTCCTATGCTCAGTGTGGTGTTTTCCTCCCACACACGAGACATTATAAACCACCAAAACCGTCATTTTTGCTTGTTTCAGTACAGCCATAGATCCTAATGCTGCACTGGCCGTACAGCTGCAGGGGCTGTCTTTGGAGGTAGCTGACCTCCGCACAACATTCTCGCAGATCTCTAGACCACAGGCTGCTGGTCCTAGTGGTGGTTACCAGGCTTGTCTCGAGCCTAAAGTTGCCCTCACGGACAGAATCTCTGGGGGAAGTGATAATTTCATTTTCTTTAGGGAGGCATGCAAATTGTATTTTAGGCTATGTCCACACTCATTTGGGGATGAGAATCAGAGAGTTGGTGTGGTTATTTCTTTGCTTAAGGGGGACGCTGTCATGATCAGTGTGGGGGGAAAACTCCACATTAAACACAGAAGGGAAGGGGAACAGTAACTGGGCCTGGAAACTTGGGAAGGAACAGGTCACCTCTTAAACAACCCTAATCAGAGCCCCTAACTACCTATCAATATGAATAGACCTTGAAGGTAGAAATATTCATATGCTGTATACCTAGGCCCTTATTTCCCTATATGGCCCTGGAATAAGGTAAGGACCAGAGAAAACCCATTCCTCCCCAGCTGGACGAATGGAAGTCTCTGTCTCAGGCCCAGATACAAACAACAGGGAAATAAAACAAACACAATACAATAAGGAAAGACAAGACTTAGCTTAAAGTAGAAAACTGTCAACTCCAGAAGCACCACAGAGTACAACCGACCAGCTAGTTTAAAAGCAGGAAGAAAATCTATAAACCGCACCTCCAAGAGTGAGAAGCGGCTACTTAAAGGGAATGTAAATTACCAACAAGCAACACCTGAAGCAAGGGGTGTGGTATTCACCAAAACACAGACACAATAAGATCCACAAGGAATTTGTTGATTTAACCCACGTGATGCCAGTCTCTCTGATTTCCAGGTACCAGCTACGGGAACATCTGTGACAGACACTCAGTCATGGGCTTTTTCTCTGCCGACTGGATCGCAGTCTCTCCGGTCGGTGGATGAATTTTTCAAAGTTCTGGGTCTCATCTATGATGACCCGGATTGGACCTCCCTGGCTGAGACCAAGCTATGTGGCCTTCATCAGGGAGAGTGTTCTGCTGAGATCTATTGCTCTGAGTTTAGGAGGTGGGCTATGGATACTGAGTGGAACGATCTGGCTCTCCGTAGTCAGTTTTGTCAGGGATTATCAGAGAGGCTGAAGGACGCTTTGGCCTTTCATGAGAATATTGAGTCTCCAGAAGCCGCTATGTCTCTTGCAGTACACATTGATAGACGCCTGAGAGAGAGATGTAGGGGCCCCCACTCTTAGGACGTACTATTACATAACATATCGTCTTCCTCTGACACTTTGGGTGAAGATACTCCTGGGTTTATGTCTGGGGACGAACCCATGCAGTGAGGGTTGGGCAACTCCCGGATCAACTTTTAAGCATTCTCGTCGTAGGAAGGGAGTGTGTTTTTTCAGAAAGGACATTTTATCGATGTATGTCCATGCATTCAGCTTCAAAAAGAAAAAAAAAAGAGGTTTAATTCCCATATGACTCTTGGAGGGGTGGGAGGAGAGTCAGAAAATGTGCATTTGTCTTTACATGGTAGTACCTGCTTTCTCTTGACTGCTGAGGTGGCGCTAGAGTCCAAGACTTTGGGGACTAAGGTGTTTATCAACAGTGGGGCAGGGGTGAACCTGATTGATCAGTTTCTGGGAGGTGAAATACTTAACTGACATGACTAAGAAGAGAACGGTTGTCTCAGTGTGGTCTGATTTGGCGTTGCAACCCTTTTCTGCGGTTAAAGAGTGCTTCTCTTCTGCCCCTATATTGGTGCAGCTGGATGTATCACAACCTTTCATTGTGGAAGTTGATGCGTCAGAAGTGGGGGTAGGAGCAGTCTTATCGCAGGGCCCATCACCTGGAAAATGCTTTCTGTCGCAGAGAGAAATGATGATGTGGGTATTGCTGGCCATTAAGTTGGCTTTAGAGGAGTGGCATCATTGGTTGGAAGGGGAAATTCATCCGATCACAGTGTTCACAGATCACAAAAATCTGGCTTACCTGGAGTCGGCTAAACGACTGAACCCGAAGCAGGCCAGATGGTCTTTGTTTTTTATCAGATTCAATTTCATTGTCACTTATCGTCATGGGGTTAAGAACGTCAAGGCAGATGCCTTGTCACGTAGTTTTCCTGGAGGTGGTGATATTGAAAATCCGAGTCCGATACTGTGGGAAGGGGTGGTGATATCCGCTCTATACCCTGACCTAGAGGTGAAGGTGTTAGAGGCTCAGGGAGATGAATCGGAGTCTTGCCCCTCTGGGAAATTGTTTGTTCGATCAGAATTGCGTCATAAGGTGTTTGAGGAACATCACTGTACGGTTCTTACGGGACACCCTGGGAGTAGATCCACTACTGACTTCATCTCTCGTAGATTCTGGTGGTTGGGGTTGAGTAAGTGTGTTGAGGAGTATGTGTCGGCCTGTAGTATCTGTGCACGCGCTAAGGTGACACATACTCAACCTTCTGGATCTGTACTTCCGTTGACCATCCCATCCATACCATGGGCTCACTTGTCTATGGATTTTATTACTGATCTGCCTAATTCGTATGGAAAGACAGTTATTGTGGTGGTAGTTGATCGTTTTGGTAAAATGGTGCACTTTATAGCATTGCCTGGCTTACCTAATGCTAAAACCTTGCGCAAGTGTTTGTTGACAACATTGTGAAACTTCATGGCATTCCCTCTGACGTGGTCTTGGATTGTGGGACTCAGTTTGTTTCCAGATTCTGGAAGGCGTTCTGTACTCGGCTGGGGGTACAACTGTCTTTTTCTTCTGCTTTTCATCCTCAGACGAATGGATATATGGGAGGTAAAACCTGCCAAAATTAAAATGAAATTGAAAAACCTAAAATTATAATTAAAATAACATTTTAATTTCATCTAGTGTCTGCAAAATGCATGCCAAAATTAAAAAGAGACTTCAATTTCTCCATTTGAATATTCTTTTCCAACTCCAGCGTGGGTCATAGGTGCCAAAAATAAATGTAAAAATTAATAGCCTTTTTAATTTTGAATTTCCAGTTTGTCAATTAATTCTCTTTTTCCTATAGTGGGTTTTTCATATCAAGATCATAAATCAAATGAAAACACCATGTAGAAGCTGAAAATGGTAAATTGAGATTTCAATTTCATCTCCTGCAGGCATTTTCCCTGCCAAAAGTCAAATGAAAAAGAAAGCCCATTGGAATTTTCATTTTAACGTTGTACATTTAAATGAGCATTAGTGGGCGTGGTGCAGCATGCAAAATGCAGTTTTTTAATTCCTGACTGAACAGAATGTGACTCTTTATGTCTACTAGAGGGCGCTGTGCTTGTCCACATCTCCAACAGCTAACAACACAGGATCACATTTATCATTCCAATAGATGCCACTGTGACAGTGAAATCTTAGTATTGTGCCGAATGCATAGGATAAAATTATGAGTCTAATTAATGGTGCCCTTTTTTTGAGGAGTGAATTATATTAGGATTGAGATTATATCATCAACTCTGCTGCCCTGTTAACCCCCTAGATGCTGTGGTGCCTAATCACCCACAGTATCTATTGGGTTAATCCACTCTGCCATACTTGAGTGAGGACGTGGTGGACGTTGCTCCAGAAAAGTGCAGAGAGCTTAAAAAGTCACAAATTATGGTACACATGTCATGCGCCATAATTGGTGACTTTTTTACATCAGTATAGAGGCATAAAATGATTAGTAAATGTCCTCCATTGTGTCTGAGTGACCAAAAATCTGGGTGCATGACTTGCAGAAATGCAGAGCATCCTTGGCATCACTGTGCTGATTGGTGGGAGAGTTCAGACCCCCATGATCAGTATTGATGGCCTATAATAGCACTCAGCAACCTTCGGCTCTTAGAATCACTGCAGACTTCACTTATTTGGACAGTCACGGGGCCAAAACTGACCAAATAACTCAAGTATGAACTCAGCCTTACAGGTCAATGTTAGCGCCAAGAAGAAGCGCACTCCTTTTACACCATCGTTAGCTGATTTCACAGAAATGTCAACAGAACCTTTTCTATTAAACGCTTATACAAGTAGAGCCCCCCCGACTGGAGAGTGTGTCAGCCGTAAGTTTGTGTTGACGTCACTGATTATTTTGCCCCTTCTCTGATCTGTCAGAACAATAAACCACAAAAAAAGGATCCTGTCTTTTGAGCATCCACCTTCACTTGGTCAGCAAACTGGGCTTTAGAATATATCACTGCACCGCTGAACGGCAATTAGGCCCTAATTTTTTTCAACTTTTATACGACACAAATAGTTTTTCAACAGATAAGTGCAACGCTGAACTGCGAATAACTTTTTGTTTCGCCACTAATACACGGCAAATAGGGCTTTAGAATATATCACTGCACTGCACAAGGGCAAATATATATATTTTTGCCACTAATACTAAGCCAAAGAGGCTTCACAACAAATAACTGCACCGGACAAGGGCAAATAAGACATACTGTAGAAATATTTCCTTGTAATAAACCCTGTTAATGACTGTATCAAACAATACTTTAACCAATAACAAGAATGGTTAGCTGGAATGACAGAGCTGTATAATTGTATAATAGCAATTTAGATCCTCAGTCAGTGCACCAAGGTGTAATAGGATTGTTCCTATTACCCAGTCTCAAACCTTCCCTACTGAACCCTGTTCTACATAAATGCTGTTGAACAATTCCTCCCTATCCTTTCCCTGCACTTATAAATAGTTTTTTCACCACAATCAAGTCTTTCCTATCACCGTCCCTAGCGCGTGCAGATGTCTCTCCCTGCATTAAGTACACTGGTAAATGGCAGAATATAAGATGGCTGACGCTATTTATAGGGCTGTGACATCACAGGGCTGGCTGCTGATTGGCTGCATGCACGCCATTATGTGTGATCCCGCCTTCCCAGAGTTCTTTTCTCCATGTCCTCACATGTGCAGCAGCCATTTTAGGAAAAAATGCGATTCGTTACCACAAATTTTTCCTGAAATTCGGATTGAATTCTTCAGCTTTGATTCTCTCCTCTCTAGTCGATATGCCTAATTGTAAAGGACCTTGACCAGATGGACTTGGAAGTGTTTTCTAGGTACGCTAATTTTCTTATCATCTCCTCAGTAAGGTTTCAGCTGACTTGCATCATGATTCTTTACTTTTATATTATGCTAATATAATTGTACTCTTAAAGCCTGCAAAAAATTAAATTATATATATATATATATATAGTCCTTGTGAATGAATTTTTTTGCATTGCATAAAATCAATTTCATAATATCTTGCTGAGGTGTGGAGTGTTTTAGAACCATCTGATTCTTTATGACACAAGGGAGAGACTAAGAAGGCCACCCAAAGACACAGATGGTTTTCTAGACAAGATCGATCCTTGAAAGTTGATTCACATAAATTATTAAAGGGGTCGCTTATACATTTTTCTGCCAATTAAAACCAGCTAGGGACAAAATCTCTGTCTCTTTATATTCTGTTTTTATTTTCCTATTGTAGAGTTTTTTTAAATTCTATTTCCTGAACATGATTATGGGGGCTGCCATCTTGCCCGAGCTGCTCTTAACAGCAATTAGACATATGCTTTACAGCAACCATGTTGTGACACAATGGACATGACAAAATTGGCCATAGACACAATGAACAGGGGATGATTCTGACTTCTGTGAGAGTATTTTCTAGTTATGCTATGAGACCTGTGCAGAGGTCAGGAAGGCGTAGATAAGCTTTGACAATCATCTATTGTGAATGGCGGATCCTGTGTTATATATGTAGAGGTGCTATCTGTCATTGTAATCCTAACTGTGATGATGATGAAAATGCTTCTGAAAAGTGTTCTCTACAGAATAGGAAGTATTGATATATTAGTAGACTTAACGACTATAACAAAAAAAATCATCCAAAATTCTTAAAAAAATGTTTGACATAAAATCTGATTTAAACAAGTTTCTGATGACACACTCCCTTAAAAGCGATTGTTCCATTACAAACTCTCATTTCCCTTCCACAGCATAGAGAATAAGGGGGAGATTTATCAAACTGGTGTAAAGTCGAACTGGTTTAGTTGCCCATAACAACCAATCAGATGCCACCTTTCATTTTTCAAAGGAGCAGTAAAAAATGAAAGTTGGAATCGGATTGGTTGCTATGGGCAACTAAGCCATTTCTACTTTACACCAGTTTGATATATCTCTTTGTACAAAAATGGATAACTTTTTACATCATTTACTCTTTTTTGCAATATGGGCTGGAAAGTGGCAGTGGTTAGCTCTGTTAATTAGTTTAATCCAGATTTGTCACTGCAACGTTTTTAAGTCAGACAAAAAATCACAAACTTTAGTTTGGGGTATAAAAACTGGAGTGCCATTTCTAGATGCACCAAATGTAAGAAATGGGCGACATCTGATAAATTTGCTGCAAAATGTGCCAATGCAAACTCAAGAAAAATGAACTTCAAATACTGTATTACTCTCCTGATAAATTCCATCCCCCCATTGTTCTTGTATTTCACTGAAGACAAACACAAAGCAAAAATATGATTGAACAATAAGCCAAGGATTTTGACTGATATAGCATTCTATTTATAGTGTGAAGTAAAGCAGGGATAAGGAGAATTAACATTGTTTCCATTAGGATCCATTCCAATGCTTTGAAGTGACTTATAAGTGGCAGTTACATAATATTTTACTGTTGTGTTATGCAGTAAAGTGTGATTTGTCCGCACCATTCATAAAAATCTTCTGGACAACTGAACATTGCAGAACTCCTTTAGCATCTTTACTCATGTTTTGTACAGTGTTCATTAGGAAATGAATGTTTTGTTTTTATAGCCAGATCACGGTGTTGACTATAATCAGAAGGCAAACACCCCAGAAGTGTGGCTTGTCAGGGTACTTTCTCACTTGCGGCATGGCTATCCGGCAGGCTGTTTGGGTGGGTGAACAGCTCTCCGGATCCACCATGCTGCAAGTACCCGTGTGCTGCAGCTCCGTCCCCATTGACTATAGTGACTCTCTATGGTGGCTGGGCATATGCTAAAAAATTTAAATGAAAGTGACTCTCCAATCAGAGGATCACTTTTTATAAAACGTCAAGTGCTGAATATTTCAAGAGAAATTACTGTAGCAGCAAAACTCACTATAGCCATTGGCGCTAGTAACATTGATGTTTATGCCTGCTTTCTGCTGCAGTGGCCTGGGCTTAAAGGGAGTCTTTCACCTAATCTGAGCGTTTTAGACCGCTCAGATCAGGCTATAGACTCTTTGCCCCTCATTATTACAGTGCCTTTCTTTTATGTGTCCCTCAAAAAACATATGTAAATGAGCTTCTGAAGGTGCCCAGGGGCGGCATTACTGGGCGATGTGCCCAGAAAAACACACCTCTTTCAGCCCTCTGGCCCGCCCTCTGTCCTATTACCTCCTCCAGCGAAAGTCACAAGCGGCACCAGAAGACGGCGGGCCTCACGTCTTTAGTTTGCCGGCGCCTGTGCACTGCTCTGCCCATTATGAGCAGAGGAACAGCTTTTCATATTGCGCATGCGCCGGCCAACTAAAGACGTCCGGCCCGCCGTCTTCTGGTGCCGCTTGTGACTTTCGCTAGAGGAGGCAATAGGACAGAGGCGGGCCAGTGGACTGAAAGAGGTGTGTTTTTCTGGGCACATCACCCAGTAACGCCGCCCCTGGGCACCTTCAGAAGCTCATTTACATACGTTTTAAAAGTATCTTTTTCATTATCTGGACGAGGGACACATAAAAGAAAGGTACTGTAGTAATGAAGGGCAAAGAGTCTATAACCTGATCTGAGGGATCTGAAACGCTCAGATTAGGTGAAAGACTCCCTTTAACAGATGTAGTTTGTGAATTTTTCCATAAAGGAAAGTTACCGAAATGCTGGAAACTTAAGAACAATAGTTTGCGCTCTTTTTTCTAATAATCGTTGTCTGAAATTGGCTATTTTGCCCAACTTTAACCCCTACACTTACTATGGTATACATGTACAGTATGGCATGCTGAACGTTAGCGCACCATGATGTAAATTTACATGATGTAGATGGCAGCTGCTCAGGAACTCAGAAGCTCATCAGTAAGTGATAGCTGTAACAAATAGCTGACAGCCTGCTTTAACTGCCAAGATCGGTGCTAGCACTCCGATCTGTAATGACCATGGTTCCATGGATCGCAGGATCCCGATGGTTACAATGCCAGCCAGAAGCCTTACAAAGTCATCCAGGATTGTCATATAATGAAACCTACCAGTTCCTGCCAAAGAGCCTCCTGCCAAGGGAGGCTCTTGCACTCATCTGTCTAATTGGAATGTACAGAGCACTGGAGAGAATCACAATGACAGAGCCTTCTAGGTTTTCATAGGATACTCTACTTTATTGCCCTTTCTTACCTTGAGTTTAAATTCTTACACTTTAACAGAAAATAAAATAATCAAGCTGAGTTTGCATTTCTCAGTAGACCAAACCCTAACTGTTAATTAAGCATACAGCATCATACAAAATGGATGACAAATTACTGAAGATAAAAATTATAAAGTTCACAGCCCTACAGCCTATTCCACAAACAAAAGCAACCCTGACACAGCTACATTAATGCAAAAAAAAAAAAAAATGGGACTTAGGGGGGGAAAAAGTGCGTCTTATAAAGCGAAAAATACGGTATATATTTGATACTGCCATAATAGTATCAACCTGCAGAATAAAGTTATCCTTCCATATATTCTGGATGGTGAAAACTATAAAAATGAAAATGAATAGAGTTGAGTGGACACCTGGAGGTTCAGGTTCAACGGGTTTGGCCGAACGTCACAAAAAAGTTTGGGTTCGGGATCCGAACTTAACCCGAACTTGACCCTGAACCCGAACCCCATTGAAGTCAATGGGGACCCAATTTTTGGGCACTAAAATGGCATTAAAAAAGTCCTGGAAAGGGCTAGAGGGCTACAAAAGGCAGCAAAATGTGGGTAAGTGCCCTGCAAACTAATGTAGATGGGGAAATGACTTAAATTAAAATGAGATAAATAAAAATTAAAAATCTAAATCTTGATATAGGAGGAGGAAATGGATGTGGAGTAAGAGGTTCAGGAGGCGTCAGGTGGGAATGCCATCAGCAGCGTGTCTACCAGCATGTGTTTGTAGTCATGCATCTTTCGATCATTAACAGATGTTTTTACCAAATTTGGTTCCCTGTCAGAAATGCACAGCAGGGGGTTTTCACCGGAAAAATGGGGTTCATATCACCCACCAATGGAACAGACGATTTTGAAAAGTGTGGGCCCCTGGCACCCAGGCAGAGGAGGGGTTTATTCATGGCAAAACGGAGTTCATGTCCCCCATCAATCGAACAGGCGATTTTTAAAAATGTAGGCCCCTGGCATCCAGGCAGAGGAGGGGTTAATTCACTGAAAAACGGGGTTCATGTCACCCACCTATGGAACAGGCGATTTAAAAAAATGTAGGCCCCTGTCACCCAGGCAGAGGAGGGGTTTATTCACGGCAGAAATGGTAATATTGCACCCAACAATTTAATAGAAGATTTTTCAAATTTTCGGTCCCTGTCACCTATGCAGAGCAAGGGTTTATACCCGGCAAAAATGGTAATATTTCACCCAGCAATTTAAAAGAAGATTTTCCACATTTTCGGTCATTGTCACCCAGTGTCGGACTGGGTTACCTAGGGCCCACCAGTAAAATTTATTTTATTCAGGCAGAGTAGGGGTTAAATCACGGCAAAACAGGGTTAATGTCACCCACCAATGGAACAGACGATTTTTAAAAATGTAGGGCCCTGGACCCAAGGCAGAGGAGGGGTTAATTCCCGGCAAAACAGGGTTAATGTCACCCACCAATAGAACAGACAATTTTAAAAAATGTAGGCCCCTGGCTCCTAGGCAGAGGAGGGGTTAATTCACGGCAAAATGGGAATAATGTCACCCACCAATGGAACAGATGATTTTTTAAAATATAAGATGTGGGCACCCAGGAAGAGGAGGGGTTTATTCACAGCAAAATGGGGTTAATGTCACCCACCAATGGAACAGACGATTTTTAAAAATGTAGGCTCCTGACACCCAGGCAGAGGAGGGGTTAATTCCCAGCAAAACAGGGTTAATGTCACCCACCAATGGAACAGACGATTTTTAAAAATGTAGGGCCCTGGACCCAAGGCAGAGGAGGGGTTAATTCCTGGCAAAACAGGGTTAATGTCACCCACCAATAGAACAGACAATTTTAAAAAATGTAGGCCCCTGGCTCCTAGGCAGAGGAGGGGTTAATTCACGGCAAAATGGGAATAATGTCACCCACCAATGGAACAGATGATTTTTAAAAATATAAGATGTGGGCACCCAGGAAGAGGAGGGGTTTATTCACGGCAAAACAGGGCTCTTGTCACCCACCTATGGAACAGGTGATTTTTAAAAATGTAGGCCCCTGGCATCCAGGCAGAGGAGGGGTTAATTCACTGCAAAACGGGGTTCATGTCACCCACCTATGGAACAGGCGATTTTAAAAAATGTAGGCCTCTGTCACCCAGGCAGAGTAGGGGTTAAATCACGGCAAAACAGGGTTAATATCACCCACCAATGTAACAGACAATTTTAAAAAATGTAGGCTCCTGGCACCCAGGCAGAGGAGGGGTTTATTCACAGCAAAATGGGGTTAATGTCACCCACCAATGGAACAGACAATTTTTAAAAATGTAGGCCCCTGGCACCCAGGCAGAGGAGGGGTTAATTCCCAGCAAAACGGGGTTAAAATCACCACCAATGTAACAGACGGTTTTTAAAAATGTAGGGCCCTGGACCCAAGGCAAAGGAGGGGTTTATTCACGGCAAAACGGGGTTCATGTCATCCACCAATGGAACAGTTGATTTTTAAAAATGTAGGCCTCTGGCATCCAGGCAGAGGAGGGGTTAATTCACTGCAAAACAGGGTTAATGTCACCCACCAATGGAACAGACGATTTTTAAAAATTTAGGATGTGGGCACCCAGGCAGAGGAGGGGTTTATTCACGGCAAAATGGGGTTTATGTCACCCACCTATGGAACAGGCGATTTTAAAAAATGTAGGCCCCTGGCACCCAGGCAGAGGAGGGGTTAATTCACAGCAAAATGGGGTTAATGTCACCCACCAATGAAATAGACAATTTTTAAAAATGTAGGCCCCTGGCACCCAGGCAGATGCGGGGTTTATTCACGGCAAAACGGGGTTCATGTCACCCACCAATGGAACAGGTGATTTTAAAAAATGTAGTCCCCTGGCACCCAGGCAGAGGAGGGGTAAATCACGGCAAAACAGGGTTAATGTCACCCACCAATGTAACAGACGATTTAAAAAAAATGTAGGCCCCTGGCACGCAGGCAGAGGAGGGGTTTATTCACAGCAAAACAGGGTTAATTTCACCCACCAATGGAACAGATGATTTTTAAAAATGTAGGATGTGGGCACCCAGGTAGAGAAGGGGTTTATTCATGGCAAAATAGGGTTCTTGCCACCCACCAATGGAACAGGCGATTTTTAAAAATGTAGGCCCCTGGCACCCAGGCAGAGGAGTGGTTAACTCACGGCAAAACAGGGTTAATGTCACCCACCAATATAACAGATGATTTAAAAAAATGTATGCCCCTGGCATCCAGGCAGAGCAGGAGGTTATTCATGGCAAAACGGGGTTCATGTCACCCACCAATGGAACAGGTTATTTTTAGAAATGTAGACCCCTAGCACCCAGGCAGAGGAGGGGTTAATTCTCGGCAAAACGGGGTTAATGTCACCCACCAATGGAACAGATGATTTTTAAAAATGTAGGCCCCTGGCACCCAGGCAGAGGAGGGGTTTATTCACGGCAGAAATGGTAATATTGCACCCAACAATTTAATAGAAGATTTTTCAAATTTTCGGTCCCTGTCACCTATGCAGAGCAAGGGTTTATAACCGGCAAAAATGGTAATATTTC
The DNA here is from genome assembly GCA_033119425.1 of Bufotes viridis. Classification (NCBI taxonomy): domain Eukaryota; kingdom Metazoa; phylum Chordata; class Amphibia; order Anura; family Bufonidae; genus Bufotes; species Bufotes viridis. The sequence goes on along the minus strand of CM065590.1, from coordinate 265,903,480 downwards.
ACCCAGCAATTTAAAAGAAGATTTTCCACATTTTCGGTCATTGTCACCCAGTGTCGGACTGGGTTACCTAGGGCCCACCAGTAAAATTTATTTTGGGGGCCCACTGTATGGATACATTCAAATATAATAAATAATTTAACAAGTTTTTTTATATGAACATAGGCTGGTTGAGGTGCTGTACATTAAATATATGTGTGTAGTGCAGTAAGTCTACTGTGTTATGTGCCACTTCTGCAGGGGGTGGGAGACTAGGGGCCCACCTTGCTCAGGGGCCCACCAGGGGAATCCCCTGTACCCCTTTGGGCCAGTCCGAGCCTGCTGTCACCTATGCAGAGCAGGGGTTTGTACCCAACAAAAATTGTAATTTTGCACCGAAAAATTTAAAAGAAGATTTTTCAAATTTTCGGTCCCTGTCACCAGGGGCAGGGTTACTTGACAGCAAAAAATTTGAATATGTCAACCTCTGAACTCCCAGATGGATTAACTATATTATTGTCGCACACATATGCAACGCAGGCCGCAAAGGTAATTCCTGGCTTTAAAAAATATGAATTTTTCACCACCCATGAATAACATGGATTTAAGTGTAGGACATGGATGGGGTGTAGGACCTCATCGTTATCAACATCATCTTCCACCCAGTCTTCACCCCTGCCCTCTTTGTCGGTCTGCACACCTCAGAAAGCCGAAGCAGTTTGCACCTGTGTTGGTCATCATCAGAAACGTGCTACGGTGGTCTTGCCATGTCCTCCTCCTCAAACCTAAGTGGTTGGGCATCCATGCACTCAATCTCTTCCATTTCTGGGGTTTGGGCTATGGTTATGGCCCTGGAAAACCCTACCAGCCGAGTCATCAAAAAGCATAGGAGACTGCTGCATGACTTGAGGCTCAGTTTGCTTGGCTGATTTGCAAGGGGGTGAGGTGAAAGACTGATGGGCATGGGCTGCAGGTGCCAACTCTGAGCTTTCAGCAAGGCACGGGGTGGGAGACAACGTGAAGGAACTGGAGGCACTGTCAGCCACCCAATCTACTAGCGCCTGTACTTGTTCTGGCCTCACCAATCGTAGGGTGGCATTCAGGCCTACCAAATAACACTGCAGGTTCTGTCGCCTACTCACACCTGAGGAAGGTGTTTCACTTGGACCTGTAGCTGGCGCTGAACGGCCACGTCCTCTCCCAGCAACAGGAGCTCCACCAACACCACCACGACCATGCCCATGTCCCTTATTTGATGTTCTCCTCATTATTTGCGTTCACCCACCAAACCAACAGATAGTTTATCTCCGGTGTCAATTTAACTGCCAATAGTGAACAATTAAGTTCACTAACAGTAAGGCAGTGCCCGTGCCATAAACAGAATACATTTCTTTAAGTCACACAACAGTCTAATGGAACAATTTAATACAATTACTCCACTATCACTAAAAATTAGATTTTTCAAACCAACAATGTAAAATCAGAAGTTAACCGTTTAATTTAGCTTTCAGAAATGCAGCGTACACCGCTAATGTCCTATCTACCACAAAACCGCTGTGTTTGCAACCAACTAAGTAAATGCAGAGTTCAAAAGGTTACTTAACATGACTGAAATACAGGGTAGGGCTCAGATCTGCTATGTAGCACAAAACCAGTGTTTATTACAACAAACTACAGAAATGCAGTATGTCACTGCTAAATTTGAAAATACGTTTTTGTGCGTTGTATGCAAAACTGCTCTGTTGAACAACAATACGGGTTTATTTCCCACAAATACAGGAATGCGGTATGTCACTGCTAAATTTTAAAATACGTTTTTGTGCGTTGTATGCAAAACTGCTCTGTGGAACTACAATACGGGTTTATTTCCCACAAATACACAAATGCAGTATGTCACTGCTAAATTTTAAAATAGGTTTTTGTGCGTTGTATGCAAAACTGCTCTTTGGAACAACAATACAGGTTTATTTCCCCCAAATACACAAATGCTGTATGTCACTGCTAAATTAGAAAATACGTTTTTGTGCATTGTATGCAAAACTGCTCTGTGGAACAACAATACGGGTTTATTTCCCCCAAATACAGGATTGCGGTATATCCTTGCTAAATTTTAAAATACGCTTTTGTGCGTTGTATGCAAAACTGCTCTGTGGAACTACAATACGGGTTTATTTCCCACAAATACACAAATGCTGTATGTCACTGCTAAATTTTAAAATAGGTTTTTGTGCGTTGTATGCAAAACTGCTCTGTGGAACAACAATACAGGTTTATTTCCCCCAAATACACAAATGCAGTATGTCGCCCCTAAATTTAAAAACAGGATTTTCAGCGTTGTATGCAACAGTTCTCTATGGCACCACAATACAGGTTTTTGCCCCCAACTACAGAAATGCACTATGTCACCCCTAAATTATAAAATAGATAATGTAGGGGAACCTGAACTGCCAGAAAAAAGGAATTTTACCTCCACTGAGCTACCAAAAAAGGATTAGACTGATGTCCATGGCAGGCTGGCACACATGCAGGTCACATGCAGTTCCAAGGACAGTGCAGTTGCTAAAATGGCCGCCGAGCTCACCTCCGTAACAGATTGATTACAAATTATTGGGTAGTATCACTGGCTCAGGGCTGGGTACAAAAATATAGCATAGCACCCTCAATAATTGCTGTAGCTTGAAGATTTAACACCGCCAAGTTCAACAGATTTGTTCCCTAATCTCTCCCTGAGAGCACCAGCAGCAACCTGTCCCCACACTAATAGCAGCAGAGTGACATGCAAAGCTACTTGACTCCAGCTTAAATAGAGGCTGGATCACATGCTGCACTTAGCCAATCACAGCCATGCCATTAGTAGGCATGGCTGTGATGGCTTTTTAGGGCAAAGTAATGAAACGCTTGTTGATTGGCTTGTTGACTTTTACGGAAATGCAAAAAAATATAGCTCTTAACCCCTTCAGGACCCAGCCATTTTTCACCTTTAGCAAATCTGACATGTCACTTTTACTTATCCAGGCTATTCTGAGATTTGTTTCTCGTCACATATTGTCCTTCATGAAAGTCATAAATTTGAGTCAATATATTTCACCTTTACTTATGAAAAAATCAAACATTTACCAAAAATTTGGAAAAATTTGCAAATTTCTATCTTTGCTACTTTTATAATAGATAGTAATACCTCCAAAAATAGTTATTACTTTACATTACCCATATGTCTTCTTCATGTTTGGATCATTTTGAAAATTACATTTTATTTTTTTAGGATGTTAGACGGCTTAGAAGTTTAGAAGCAAAGGTAAACTTTTTAAGAAAATTTCCAAAACCCATTTTTTTCAGGAATGAAGTTCAGGTATGAAGTCACTTACATATTAGAAACCACCCATAAATCACCCCATTTTAGAAACGACACCCCTCAAGCTATTAAAAACTGATTTTACAAACTTTGTTAACCCTTTAGGTGGCCTGCGAGAATTAAAGGAAAATGGGAATGAAATTTCAAAATGTCACCTTTTTTTTAGCAGATTTTAAATTTTAATCTATTTTTCTGCAACACATCAAGGGTTAACAGCAAATGCCCTGAATCTGTAGTTTACAGAAACACCCCATGTGTGCTCAAAAAAAGAGATGTCCCGAACTATTCGCCGGCGAACAGTTCCCGGTGAACATCGCATGTTTGCGTTCGCCACGGCGGGTGAACATATGCGATGTTCGATTCGCCCCCTATACTTTATCATTGAGAAAACTTTGACCCTGTACCTCACAGTCAGCAGACACATTCCAGCCAATAAGCATACCCTCCCTCCCAGACACTACCACCTCCTATCAAAAAGCAAGGACAGCATCCATCTTAGATTCATTCTGAAGCTGCAGTGTTAGTTAGAGCAGGGAGAGTGCTGCTGCTGCTGCTGCTGAATTAAAAGGGAAAGCATTAGCTAGGCCAGTGTTCTGTGTCCACTCCAGTCCTCAAAGACTCATCGACCTCTTTCACATGAGCGTGTTCAGATTAGGCCCCATTCACATGTCCGTAGTGTGTTTCAGATCCGCAAATTGCGGATCCGCAACACACCATGCCGCCACTCCCCATAGAGATGCCTATTCTTGTCCGCAGGCTGCGGACAAGAATAGGACATGCTCTATCTTTTGCAGAGCCGTGGCCGGATGTTTCGGGGCCGAAACCCGGAATTTTGGGGCTGCAGCTCCGCAAATGCGGAAGCGGAGAGCACATAGTGTGCTCTCCGCATCACGTCCGGCCCCATTCACAATGAATGGGTCCGCATGCATTCTGCAGAATTGCGGAATGGATGCGGACAAAAATTGCGGATGTGTGAATGGGGCCTTAGGTCCGGATGCGTGGCGGATGTGTTCAGTAAAAACTGTGCGATTTCACAGGCAAAGCCATTCAGTTTTGCCTGCGATTTCGTTCAGTTTTTTCCACGCGGGTGCAATGCGTTTTGATGCGTTTTTCACGCGCGTGATAAAAAACTGAAGGTTTACAAACAACATCTCCTAGCAACCATCAATGAAAAACACAACGCACCCGCACTTGCTTACAGATGCAATGCGTTTTTCACGCAGCCCTATTCACTTGTATGGGGCTAGGGCTGCATGAAAAACGCAGAATATAGAACATGCTGCGATTTTCACGCAACGCACAAGTGATGCGTGAATAAAAACGCTCATGTACACAGACCCATTGAAATGAATGGTTGAGGATTCAGTGCAGATGCTATGCATTCACGTCACGCATTTCACCCGCGCGGAAATCTCGCTCATGTGAAACGGACCATCTACTGTAAGGACAACGTCCTGACAGCACCCCAAAAAGCCCTTTTTAGGGCTGGTACATCAGTCTGCTTTTATATATTTTTTCTATATATATATATTGCAGTTGCCTGCCCGTGTGTGAGAGGCCGCAGGCCCACAGACTACTGTGTGGACACCACTCATATTGGGTGGCACAGTACCTTGCAGATAAAAAAGTCATTCAATTTTTACCCTTTAATATAATTGCAGTTGCCTGCCAGTGTGTGTCAGGCCCACAGACTGTGCCCACTGCCCACCACTCATATAGGTTGTCATAGTACACTGCATGGCGCACACGCAGTGACCTAAAATTCAAACTAAGCGGACCGAGCATGGGTCTTCTTCCATCTCCCGGTTCCAAAAATCTATTCACTACACCGGCCCTGGCCCTGATAAGGGACAAGACAGAGATTAAACTGATAGGAATAGTACTTAGTTAACACTAGTTGCGTTGGTGGCAAATTCCATTGCAAGTGCCCAAAATTAGAAGGAAGCAGACAGAGCAAGCTTTTTTTCTCTATCTCCCCATGCAAGGATTCAATTCAATACACGTCCCTTGATAGCAGACTGAACAAAGATTAAAATGGTAAGAATAGTAGTTCACACTATTTGTATTGGTGGCACATTACATTGCGCGGTGCCCCAAATTGGAAGTAAGAGGACCGACCAATCATCTTTTTCCATCTCCTGGTTCCTAAAATCTATTCAATACACATCCCCTGATAGGGGACATAACAGGGATTAAACTGATAGGAATAGTACTACTTAGCACACCCCTCATATAGGGTGGCACAGTACATTGCACGGCACACGCGCAGTGCCCCAAATTGGAAGGAAGAGGACCGACCAACCATATTTTTCCATCTCCTGGTTCCTAAAATCTATTCCATACACCGGCCCCTGATAGGGGACAAAACAGAGATTGTTTTAATTTAAAAAAAAAGAGGACAGCCTCTGCAGAGCTGGGTATTTTTTGGGCGCGTTACTGAACTCTCATGCACAATGGCTATAGGCTCATGCGTCCTTTTGCGGACGTGACAAACCTGGTCAGTCAAACCCAAGGCAAGATAAGGGGATGATGAGATCTGCACACCCTTTTGGGGTTGGGTGCTCACGGAGGACGGTTTGTCATTTCGTATCCAAGTAGAAAATTTGTGGCACACAGAAATCAGTTAATGCTTTTTAATTCATAGACATGTTACATCATATCATATATATAGTGTATAGTACATCCGGATTAGAACATATAGGTTAAATACATATAGTCAGTCCCCTGACTGACTATATGACTTTAACCTGTATGTTCTAATCCGGATGTACTATACACTATATATATGATATGATATAACATGTCTATGAATTAAAAAGCATTAACTGATTTCGGTGTGCCATGAATTTTATACTTAAACCCAAGGCAACATCATCAAGCTCATCTCATATGCGTTTTTTCTGGAGCGTGCCCTGCGAAGAGTGCTGGGTCAGGCCGTGGATGAGCATGAAGAGGAAGAGTTGTAGTCACATCACCACCAGAAGCAGCCTTGTCGTCGTCGGGGGGGGGGGGAGGGGGGGCTTGTTGTCACCTTTCAGGGACTCTTGGTGTTGTACATGGCTGGGTGGATGAAGAGACCTTCAATGACGTCAGTAAGGACAAGGAATGGGACATGGCTAGCTTGGTATCCAACCTTGTGCAAATGGGGAGTTTGCGGTTGTGCAAATGGACTGTTTGCGGTTGTTTGTGGTGCGTTAAACGTGGAGTTTGGTCTGTCAAAGTTTGGTCTGTCACTGTGAAGCGGGCGTAACCCTTACACTACCTGATCGATACAACATCACACCTGATCGTATACACACACTGGATGTTTTAAAGCACGTTATTCCAAACAATTTAGGAATGTTAGGTGATTTATGCCCTTTATCGATTAAAATCCGACTCTACATCAACTACGTAATTTTCCATGGGAGTTTTGCCATGGATCCCCCTCCGGCATGCCACAGTCCAGGTGCTAGTCCCCTTGAACCAATTTTTCCATCACTATTGTGGCCAGAAAGAGTCCCTGTAGGTTTTAAAATTTGCCTGCTTATTGAAGTCTATGGCGGTTCGCCCGGTTTGCCCATTCGCGAACATTAGCGGAAGTTCGCGTTCGCTGCTCGCGAACGGAAAATTTTATGTTCGCGACATCTCTACTCAAAAACTGATATACGGGCGCACAGCAGGCTTCAGAGTGAAAGGAGTACCATATGACTTTTGTAGAGCGGATTTAGCTGGAATGTTAATTGGGAGCTATGTCACATATGAAGACACCCTGAGGTGGCCCTACAGTGGAAAGCCCCAAAAAATGACCCCATTCTGGAAACTACACCCCTCAAGGAATATTTAAAGGTGTGTAGTGAGCACTTTGACCCATCAGGCGTTTCACAGAATTAGGAAACATTTGGCAGTGAAAATAAAAAATTGCATTTTTTTACAAAAAAGTTGCTTTACACCCACATATTTCACTTTCCCAAAGGGTAACAAGACAAATTGCACCCCACATTTTGTTCACCAGTTCACTCCGAATACGGCAACACCCCGTATATGCTCGACAAATTATGTATGGGCACACAGCAGGCTTCAGAGTGGAAGGAGCACCATATGGCTTTTGGAGAGCGGATTTAGCTGGAATGGTAATTGGGAGCTATGTCGCATATGAAGACACCCTGAGGTGGCCCTACAGTGGAAACCCCCAAAAAGTGACCCTATTCTGGAAACTACACCCCTCAGGGAATATTTCAAGGTGTGTAGTGAGCACTTTGACCCATCAGGCGCTTCACAGAATTAGGAAACACTTGGCTGTGAAAAGGAAAAATTACAATTTTTTCCAGAAAAAAGTTGCTTTACATCCACATGTTTCACTTTCACAAGGGGTAACAGGACAAAATGCCCCCCACATTTTGTTCCCCCTTTCCCCCCAATATGGCAACACCCCATATGTGCTCAAAAATGATGTATGGGTGCACAGCAGGGCTCTAAAATATGGATTTTACTGACCTGAATTAGCAGACATTGATTTTAGGTGTCATGTTGTATTTAAAAGATTCCTGAGGTCCCCAGAAATTAAAAACCCCAAAAAGTGGGGTTAAAGGAGAAAATGCACCCCAGTATGTGTTCTCCATTTTCTCCCCATTCAGGAAACACCCCATATGTGGTTGTAGCCTGCTGTATGTGCGCACAGCAGGGCTCTAGAGGCAAGGTGCAAAATATGGTTTTTGCAGACTTGGATAAAAAGACATGGATTTTAGGTGCCATGTCTCATTAAAAAAATTCCTGATGTCCTCAAAAATTAAAAACCTCAAGAAAAAGCACCCCAGTACAAACATTTTAAGTGGCAGAAAGGGTACTTTTCAGCAAACAGGTGTCTCACAGAAGGTAGACTGCAAAGAAAAAGGGGGTCAGTCAGCACATCCCAATGCGCAGGTGCGCGCTGCCATAGCTAGAAACACAAAGAAAAATACACAGTGCAACAGCACTATAGTACAATAGTACAACAGTACAATAATGCCATAGTAAGAGAAAATATTCTGGTGCTAATGCTATGCTTATTTTGTATATTTGAGGTTCTTGGCAAATACATTTTGTACAAAATTATTTGGGCCCGTCTGCCACACGTCAAGGCGATCTCTGTAAGACGGGAAACTAACACTAAATGCTACCTGTTATGTGCCACAACAGCCACCATAAAATTTAGGGAGTGCAAGTTCCACATGCATGCTGGGTCCACTCTGCTTTTTATCATTTTTGGTGCCAAATGGCCTCCATTAAATTCAGGGAATGCAAATACCAACATGCATGCTGAGCCCACTCTATAACTCTCCTGGTGCCAGATGGCTTCCAATGAATGCAATGAGAGTCCACTCTATACCTCTCCTGGTGCCAAAAGGCTTTCAGTGAGTGCAAGGAGAGCAGAAGGCAGAAACACTTGTTAAAGGATTTCAAAGCACACATTCGTGGGAAAAAAAAATTACTAGCAGTCCCCAATTTTTTTTTCACTAGGGGCTAAAGGAGAAAATGCACCCCAGTATGTGTTCCCTATTTTCTCCCCATTCAGGAAACACCCCATATGTGCTTGTAGCCTGCTGTATGGTCCCCAGAAATTACAAACCCCAAGAATTTTGGAAAGAGCACCCCAGTACGAACATTTTAAGGGGTGGAAAGGGCACTTTTGACCTAACAGTTGTCTCACAGAAAAGAATATGTAGTGGTTAGGCCTCTTTCACACTAGCGTTTTAGCTTTCCGTCCTAGAGATCCGTCGTCGGGTCTCTAGGACGGAAAGCTACTGATCAGGATTATCCCCATGCATCCTGAATGGAGAGAAATCTGTTCAGGATGCATCAGGATGTCTTCCGTTCAGTATGTCAACGTTTTTTGGACGTTGACAAAAGCGCAGCATGCTGCGGATTTGTCTCCGTCCAAAAATCCGGAAGACATGCCGCAACGCCGGATCCGAATTAATGCCCATTGAAGGGCATTAGTCTGGATCCGACTTTACTAAACGTCGTTTCCGCGCATTGCCGGAACCGGCGTTTAGCTTTGTCAATGGTTACTATGGCAGCCAGGACGCTAAAGTCCTGGTTGCCATAGTAAAGTAGGGGAGCGGGGAGCAGCATACTTACATTCCGTGCGGCTCCCGGGACGCTCTAGGATGACGTCAGGGCGCCCCAGTGCATAGATCACGTGATCGCACGGATCACGTGATCCATGCGCGCGGGGCACTCTGACGTCATTCAGGAGCGCCCGGGGAGCCGCACGGAATGTAAGTATGCCGCTCCCCCGCTCCCAACTGCTACTATGGCAACCAGGACACTAGTAGCGTCCTGGCTGCCATAGTAACACTGAAAGCATTTTGAAGACTGATCAGTCTTCAAATGCTTTCAGTTCACTTGCGTTGTGCAGGATCCGGCGTGCATTCCGGCGACGGAAGTGCACGCCGGATCCTAACAACGCTAGTGTGAAAGAGGCCTTAGAAAGCGAGGTGGACTAAATCAGAGATATAAAGTGGAAATATTACAGGGAGCATAAAGGATGAAATTAAATTAATTCTCCATGGATTAGTGGTAGATTTTAAAACACTCCTGCATGCACAGGCCAAGTTTTTCAGGGCAGGTTTCGCAATGGTAAATGGTGTCTTTCCTTATCCCCCCTTTGGAACACACCCTGCATCTTTTTTGGGTCCTTCCCTTCCTTCCTGCCTGGGGCACTTGACCTGGAAAATGTTGCCCTGGTACGACACGGGCACCATGACTTCCAAAGGTACTGGGACCCTCCCAGGCTTGGGTTTGAAAAATTAGGGCCTTAATACCACCTCTTTGAACTGAAGGAAAGTTCCTGTGTGACCTGCAGACTGAAATGGCACGTACGCATTGTGTACATTTTGTATAGTGTGTACGGCCAGCTTTTTGTACCACACTTTCGTTTTTCATGTGGCACTGTAGGGCTTCAGAAGTTGATCTGAAAGATCCACCCCTACCATTCGCCTGTTGTAGTCCAGGATACAAACTGGTTTGGGGGTAGTGGTTGTGGTACCTCGTACAGGAGCAGAGGAGCTGGCGTTAGTGTGAATAGTGGTCAGTACAAGGACATCCCTCTTGTCCTTGTACTTAACCACCAGCATGTTATTATGGAGGAGAGCCCTACTTTCACCCATTCTAAGTGGTTGCCCTACCAGGGATCTAGGGAGGCCTCTCTATTTTTTGCGCACTGTGCCGCAAGCCACAGAACCTCTTGCAGCTAGGGACATGAATAGGGGTATGCTGGTATAATATAACATAGAGGTGGTAACCCTTATCCAGCAGTGGGTGCAGTAAGTCCCACACAATCTTCCTATTAACTCCTAGGATGGGGGTGCATTCTGGGGGTTCTAACTGGGAATCTTTCCCTTCGTAAATGTGGAACTTGTGGGTGTACCCGCAGCTACTCTCACAAAGTTTGTACATTTTTATGCCATACCTTTCCCATTTGCTAGGCAGGTACTGGTGGAATCTAATCCTCCCTTTGAAGAGTAATAGGGACTCATCTACACAGACATTTTTATCTGGGTTGTACACCTCAGCAAACTTAGTGTTAAAGTGGTCAATGACAGGCCTAACTGAACAGACAGTCAAATGTTGGGTCGTTTTGGGGTGGGCACTGTGAATTGTCATTGTAGTGTAGGAATTTACTAATTGACAGAAATCGCTTCCGAGTCATGGTTACTGTAAATTGGAGTCTGGTAGAAAATGTCCGAACTCCAATATTCCCTAACGTTTGTTTTTTTTACAACGCCCATATGCAGCAGGAGTTCCTGAAACTTCATCACCTCTGCTGCACTTACTGGGGTCAAGCCTAGGGGTCTAGCGTATGCTGATGTAGGGTTCTCAGCAATGAATTGTTAGGCGTATAAACTGGTTTGGGCCACCATTACATTTACAAAGTTTTCAGAGAAGAAGATTTTGAAAAAATCTAGTTCAGTGAAGCCCGCACAGTCTATTTGTAATCCGGAGCTGTCCTCAAATTCTGGAATTTGGGGCTGATAATTGTCAGGAGGTGGGGTCCATAAGGGTTCACTGGGGGGCTGCCTCCGCTGCTACCCTGGGGCGCCTTCTCTTCTAGAGGGTCCCTCATCACCGGATGATGATGATGAAGGGGTAGAGGAGTAGATGAAAGTGGCATCCTCTTCTCCCTTACTGGGAGACTCAGTATCGGAGGCAAGGATGGCGTATGCCTCTTCAGCTGAGTATACTCGTTGGGATGAATTGGACATCTTTATTTTATTGGGGTGTGACGTGTGAAATGTTTAAACCTTTATTTAGTGTGAGGGGTGTGTATGTTGTGTTTTCACACGTGAAGGGGCTTGTAATAAATTTGAAATTAAATTTAGAAGAAAAAAAATGTATAAAAAAAAAAAAAGTATTTTCTGCACACAAAAGTCTTTTCTGCACAAAAAAAGACTTTTCTGCACAAAAAAGTATTTTCAAACTGAACAGACGCGATCAGTAATGGACACTACTGATCGGTGCTCAGTGGTTGCAAAATGCACGTACGCAGATGGTGCGTTCGTACAAAATTCTAAACCGACACTAACTGAAATTCATATATATATATATATATATATATATATATATATATATATAACTACTACTAACTGCAGGTCTTTTTTCATAAAAAAAAAACAACAAAAAAATGTGCAGATGCAAATGAGCACTCTACTGATCGGTGCTCTGCAGCAATCACACAGATCGTGCGTGTGTGCAAAAACTGTAGTATAAAAATGTAGATAAGGGTCAAAAGTGCAGTGGTGGTGCATCACAAGTCCCAGCAAGCCAACAGCAGAAGGAAAGAACCTCTCTGCATGCAGTCACAAGCTAGAATGGCTGCATGCAGGGAAGATCAGCCCTTTCCTGTGCAGCTAATAGCGCTGCTGTTGGCTGGAGTGTTGTTCCAGCGAATCACAGCGCTGGCAGGGGACCCCAAACACTGGTGTCCCATGCCTCACCTCGGAGGAGACCGATGCTGACCAATTCAGCACCGGTGACCTCCCCCTGACTTCCCCCCGCCCCGCCCAATGCTTTTTACAGCTTCTGGCGCTGCGATGTGCCGGTCTACATTGACTGGCCAATTGCATCGCTTGGAGCTGCAGGGGGTGGTGCAGCACCATGCTGCCCTTACCCGGCATGGCTGCCTGCTGGTAAGAGCAGCCATGCTGCGGAGATTTCTCCCTGATTGTTCCCCAGAGTTCCACGGACCTTGTGCCATACATGTATAGCGCTGGTCCTTAAATCACGTCCAGTTGCGCTGTACATGTACACTGCGGGTCCTTAAGGGGTTAAAAACCATTTCCAGCTCATTCCATATTAGAAAATCATATTAGAGTGCTGCTGTGTCCCCAAACATATGGGCTAAAGGGAAAAAATGAAAAAAAATGAGGCTAAAACAACATACTATTGGAAAAAATTCTATGAAACATCTGTGGGGTCAAAACAATGACTACATCCCTAGCTGAATTCTTTGGAAAATTAAGTTTCAAAAGTGAGGTTATTTATTGAAGTTTCCCGGGTGTCCTACCTCAGGGTTGTACAAGTTTTACATGGCGCCCAAACCCATTCCAGTAAAATCTGGGTTTCAGAAGCCAAATGGTGCTTCTTCCCTTCAGAACCATGCAGTATGTCCAAATAGTAGAGTACAACCACATATGGGGTTTTGACATACTCAAAAGAAATGGCATAACAATTTTGAGGTGCTTATTATCCTGTTAACTCTTGTAAAAATGAAAAAAGTTGACCTAAAACTACATATTATTGTTAACCTGTGCTTTTTTATTTTCATGCCCTAATTGTAATAAATTCTATGAAACACCTGTGGGATCAAAATGCTCACTGCATCCCTATTTTAATTCCTTGAGAGGAGTAATTTCTAAAATGGTGCCTTTTGGGGATGTTTCTTATGTTTTAGCCTCTCAAGGACTCTGCAATCTGAAATGGAGACCCCAAAATCCCCAATGCACTTCTTCAATTCTGAGGGTGGTATTTGAGTCTAGCGCACTCTAGGGCCACATATGGGGTATTTATAAAACTACAAAATCAGGGTAAACATTTAGAACAACTGCTGTATTCTAAAAAATTTATCAAATTTGAAAATCTGCAAACTAGATTACATTTTTAAATTTCACTTGCATTTTGCATTAATTCCTGTGAAACACCTAAAAAAAAACTTCCTAAATGTAATTATGAATAATTTGAGGGGTACAGTTTGAGGGGTAGGCTTCTAAAAGATACTTCAGAACTGAATTAGTCCCTGAAAAAATAGGGTTTGGAAATTTTCTTGAATTGTTGGTAAACTTAGAAGCCCTTTAACATCTCTAAAAAAGTGGACATATGGTAAATATTTTTTTAATTAAGTATTTTGTAAGCTATAACTATCTATGTTGAAAGCAGAAAAAAGTTTTGTTACATTTTTGATTAAATTTTAGATTTTTTAAATAAATAAAACCAACACATATGGACCAAAATCACTAAGATAATGTAATATGTTATGAGAAAATAATTTCAGAATCACATGGATAAGTAAATGCATTCTAAAGTTATAACCACATAAAGTAACAGTCAGAAAAATGGTTTTTCGTCCTTAAAGGGGTTGTGTCACAAAACATATTCTACACTTTTCAAACCAGCACCTGGATCTGACTACTTTTGAAATTGCATGTAATTAAAGATTTTGTATCGCTAGTCAGCTATTCAATAAAATATATCTGTGTAGCGCCACTTGCAGGTTGTTATTTTCCTAATTTTTTGTCTGTCTCACTGAAGATAATCTAGCAGAGCAATTGGAGCATACATGTGGAGATCTCAGGATCCATGTTAGGTACAGGACTTCTTCTAGCTTTGTAAGAGAGGTATTTTCATTTACTATATGATGCCTGATTTTCATTTTTTACATTAATCATGGCATAACCCTTTTTAAAGGGATGTCATGTGCATGACCAGCCTTAGCTGTGTAGCCACAACCTTAAAATTCAGGTCAAATTGGAATTTTAGTGATTCAATTAGGGCAAATTTCTCTAAATGGTGTCAGCCATTTTTCAGATGAGAAAGCAGAAAAGATAAAGAAGGAGGATCTCATGACCCCAGGCAGGCATTTACCTTTTTAGGACAATTTTTTTTTACATATAAAAGTTAGCTTTTAAAGAGGCCATCTATTTACCCATAGCTATATATGTTGCTGCCAGTACTTATGTTGGCTTGAGGTTAAAGATCTTGATATGAGTTGCATATAGTCCCATGACCCCGGAATGTCACACATGACTTTTCAGGGTAATTGGAGCACTTTTGATTGTTTTTAAGACCGGAATTAAGTTGCCCACCCAATTCCGCCAAATCAAATTCAAGAAATTTGCCCATCACTAGACTTAAAACTTGAGAATATTAATCAAGGCGTAGAAGCTTTAGATGCAATTACCTGACACTGTTTTGTCTTCCTTGACATTTATTTGAATGTGGAATAAGTTACTTGGAAAGAAATCTTAGGTGGATACATGAGCACTGATTAAGACCTGCATCTGCTAAAGCTTGAGCGCCAGTGATATTCTTAAGATCACTCAACGGATAAAGTCCTTTTCTGTTCAGCTGTTTCAACAACACATGGAAAGTAAAAGCTGCGCCTTGTCCATGTTTCAGAGGAAAACAGCTGGAAATGAACTACATCTGCACTTTAGCAGTATGCCGGGGGTGGCGTGCTAATATGGCAATTTTGTCAGAATGCTTATACACAGCAAGTTTGAACTTTAACCCCCCCCAACCCAAATACTGTTACCACTGATTTGGTGAATTATAAAAAAAAAATTGTGAACTGCTATATACTTAAACATGTTCATTTTTACTTATTTTATAAAACCCTTAATGCAGTGTATTTTTAGTAACTATTTCATTACATCTGAACATACCAGGGACATTACGGTCAATTTTTTTAATCACATGACTAACAGCCTATATCAAAAATTCTTTAAAAATGCAGTCAATATAAAAGCATGAATTAAACAATTGTCATTTTCTGATTACACATTCCCTTTGATTTTCAATTGTATAGAACTACTGAAATGAAAATTAAGAAGTAAGCCAATAATTCTGAAAGCAATTATTTTAGATGGATATTTTGCTGAAAAATACTTATTTCTGACAGGTGTCCCTTTTTAGGATATGTTCACATGTGGGAAATCAGTTGCAAAGATTTCTAAAACTGTCCTATCCATCAGTAATCCATGCACTTGCTTCTGAGCTATATGGAATAGATTATCAGCTCAGCTGCAAATATCTTCGGCGAACACATCCTACATTTACTCCATGCTCTATTGTTCTTAAAGGGTTTGTCCAGAAGAATTACATTTTTTTATATATGACTCACAGTGGGTTAAATATAAAAAAAGAACTCACCGATCCGTGCCACTGCTGCTCTAATGCTTACCAGTCCATGGCGCTCTCCACTTTATGGTCCTGGCTTGACAGGCAAAAAATGCCTGGTGGTGCCTGCTCAGCCCATCGCTACAGCAGTTTCAGCCAGTGATTTTCTGGGGAGGCCTTGCTTGGCATTTCCGGCATGTTGAGGCAGAACCAAGTTGTTTTGATTTTTATTTCGGCATGGACCTGTAAGCATCGGAACACAACCAATGCTTTATATACTCTGGAGGAGGCCAATAAAACAGGGAGGCTTAGCTACGGCTCTGTGTACTTCAATGTTGTAACTTCTCTTTTTACAGGAACCATGATGGATTTATTTTACAACTGGTATCATTGACATATTATATGGGTCACTTTATTCTAACTTTCACAATCACCTTTTATTGACCAATATGGTGTGACTTTAGAGAGACTAGAAGCATTCCTGGAAAAAGGAATGCATTCTGATGGTAACACTCAGCAACCATTATTGTGTTACTTAATGAAATAAGTTCGGTGGATTGTTTTATGAGAGATATGGGTGTAAAACAAGTATATGGCATACTACATTGCTACTTATCCCCTTCCTAGAATTTACAAGTTTCTTGTATTGTATCAGACCCTCTGTTGTAGCTTTTCATTTTATTATTTGCTAGCAAATTATACTGAGAACGTTATTTATAATGTATATTCAAGTATGAATGCTTAAAGGCGTTTGTAAAGGCACCTTTATTGTTATAATTTTTTTTTATTCATAGGTAATCGTATGATAAAATTAAATTTCAAGTTAGATTAAACATCAGTACAAAAGAAGCATCTTCTTGTTTCAAAATCATATTTTTTTTTATTTTAAACCATCCTGGTTTTTTTTCATATAAAACCCCTTTAAAGTCTCTCCTAATAATGGTCTCTCTGTTACAGCAAGGCATCAAATTATATAAATGCATACATGTGTAAAATATGAAATATTTTAATTTTAACAAGAAAAAATAATTTATTACCAAAAAAATGTAGAAAAAAGATCCAGCACGTGAACTATGGATAAAATCCAGTTTCTTTATTGCAGTCATTTTAAAATTCGATAGGCTGACCGGAGTATGTTGCGGTCTACGCGTTTTGACAATCTATCTTACTTATGACCATGGTCACGAGTAAGACATATTGTCGAAACGCGTAGACCGCAAAATACTCCTGTCAGCCTATGGAATTTTAAAAGGACTACAATAAAGAAACTGGATTTTGTCCATAGTTCACGTGCTGGATCTTTTTTCCTTTTTTTTTTTTGTTTCCCTAGTCCGGGGTTCTTTGCACGACTACGGAGTGAGGCGTGTGAGCTGCAATATTTTGTTATATCTTTATTTAAAAAGATTGTCACCAAACAAATCCCTTTAAATTCTCTTCATTAATTTGCTATTGCATCTCTTTTATAGGCCCTCGGCTCAAACACTGGGGAGCTGTTTGAGTGTTACCGTACACCCAGAAGTGCACATCTCTCTTGACTTATTGGTTGAGAGGGATCGTGCAACTCTCTTTAAGAATCCCTTACAAGAATGGTGCTTTAAAGGGTTTCTGTCATCAAGTTTTGACATTATAAGCTGTCTGACATTAGCTATGTGCTAATGTCAGAGCAGCTTGATAATGTCTTTTTTATAAAAATCCGATTTATATTTTGCCTGAAAAATGTACTTTAATAATATGTAAATTAGCCTCTAGGAGCAAGGGGGGCGTTGCCCTGCTCCTAGAAGCTCCGTGCGGCAACCTGCTGGCACGCCCCTTCTTACTTTGAGTGACAGTGCCGGGCAGCGATCCTCCACCACTGTCTCCTTCCGAAATCCCGCGCCTGCGCCGCCGCTCTGTATTTGGCGCAGGCGCGGTGAGCAGAGGACGCTGGTGCCTGCCGTCCTCAGCTCACCGCGCCTGCGCTGAATACCTCTGAGTACACCCGGAAGCAAGGACAGCGCGGGATTTCAGAAGGAGACAGTGGTGGAGGACAGCATATAATGTCAAAACTTGATGACAGAAACCCTTTAATACATGTTCTGCTTTTCAGCCCTGTCCAATAGATGCTTTCATTTTAAAGGGGTTTTCCACTTTTATATCGAAGACTAGAGATAAGCGAATCGAAGTTGACGAAGTGGAATTCGATCCGAATTTGAGGATAAATTCGATTCACACCGAATAAGAATTTCCTCATGCTTCGTGGTAATGAATCACATTTTTTCCTAAAATGGCTGCTGCACATGTTAGGACATGGAGCAAAGAACTCTGTGAATGAAGGATCTTTCACAATGCCATGCATGCAGCCAATCAGCAGGCAGCCAGCCCCTGTGATGTCCCAGCCCTATAAATAGCCTCAGCCATTTTGGATTCTGCCATTTTTCAGTGTGCTTAGTACAGGGAGAGACGTCAGCAGGCGCTAGGGACAGTGCTAGGAAAGACTTCATTGTGCTCAGTGGCGTACACACAATCTATGGGGCCCCGGTGCGAAACTGATCCATGGGGCCCCCCCCCCCCCTAATTTCTAAGAGCGCTGCTAATGGCCATTCAGCCCCAGTTTACTACTAAAATTATTTTGGCTAAATAAAGTATATTACAAAAATGTAACCTATCACTTGCCATTTCCGTGCGGCTAAGGGTACTTTCACACTAGCGTTGGTGCGGATCCGTCTGTTTATTTGTACAGACGGATCCGCACCTCTAATGCAAACGTTTGTATCCGTTCAGAACGGATCCGTTTGCATTAGCTTTAAAGAAAAATGACAAAGTCCAAAACGGATCCGTTTTGACTTACATTGAAAGTCAATGGGGAACGGATCCGTTTTCAAATGCACCATATTGTGTCACTGACAACGGATCCGTCCCCATTGACTTACATTGTAAAAAAAAACGGATCCGTTAGGCTCCGCCTCTTCAGACGGACACCAAAATGCTGCATGCTGCGTTTTGGTGTCCGCCTCCAAAACGGAATAGAGGCGGAACGGAGCCTAACTGATGCATTCTGAACGGATCCTTATCCATTCAGAATGCATTGGGGCTTAACTGATCCGTTTTGGACCGTTTGTGAGAGCCCTGAAACGGATCTCACAAACGGAATCCAAAACGCTAGTGTGAAAGTACCCTAATTCGCTGCGTGAATGAGTGCCAAGCCCCGCTCCAGACAGCAGAGACACGGAGCACTAACAGGATTGATAATGCTCCGTGCCTCTCTGTGATCTTTTAACTACAAAATCACGGTGACAACTTTATCTCACTGTGATTTTGTAGTAAAAGATCACAGAGAGGCACGGAGCATTATCAATCCTGTTAGTGCTCCGTGTCTCTGCTGTTCGGGGCTTGGCACTTATTCACACAGCAGATTACCCGTACAGGATGTTAAAGAGCCCTAACCCCAATGCATGGCTACACTCACCCAGTCCTAACTAATAAAATCTGGTCCTACCTCATCCAGAGTGTCGCTGGCGTCGGCGTGATGTCCGCTGGATCCAGAACAAGGTCCCTGTGGGGAGAAAAAAAGAATAATTACATAAGGAAGGGATGGCGACTGCCCCTGTGAAATCACCAGCAGGGGGCGCTGTGCTGGCCGGTAAGACTGAGCCATGCCAATATATAGCAGGGTAATCTAGTGCTACCACACAGTACTAATGCCCACCTTGAGGCCCCTCACAGTACTAATGCCCACCTTTGTTCCTGTAACAGTAGGTATACTCAGATATGTGCCCCCTCACAGTAGTTATGCCAAATATGTGCCCCCTCACAGTAGTAATGACCAGAATATGTGTCCCCTCACAGTAGTAATGACCAGAATGTGTCCCCTCACAGTAGTAATGACCAGAATATGTGTCCCCTCACAGTAATATGCCCAGATATGTGCCCCCTCACAGTAGAAATGCCAAATATGTTCCCCTCTCACTGTAGTAATGCCAGATTATGTGTCCCCTCACAGTAATATGCCCAGATATGTGCCCCCTCACAGTAGTAATGCCCAGAATATGTGCCCCTCACAGTAGTAATGCCAAATATGTGCCCCCTCACAGTAGTAATGCCAGATTATGTGTCCCCTCACAGTAATATGCCCAGATATGTGCCCCTCACAGTAGTAATGCCGCATATGTGCCCCCTCACAGTAGTAATGACCAGAATATGTGCCCCTTCACAGTATTTATGCCCAGTTATGTGCCCCCTCAAAGTAGATATGCCAGATTATGTGCCCCTTCAAAATATTTATGCCTAGATATGTGCCCCCTCACAGTAGTTATGCCACATTATGTGTCCCTCAAATTAGATATGCCCACATATGTGCCCTCGCAGTAGTTAAAGGGCTTCTGTCATCACTTTTTGACATTATAAGCTGTCTGACATTAGCTATGTGCTAATGTCAGAGCAGCTGATAATGTCTTTTACAAAAATCCGAGTTATATTCGGGTCAAAAACGTAATTTTATAATATGTAAATTAGCCTCTAGGAGCAGGGGCGTTGCCCTGCTCCTAGAAGCTCTGTGCGGCAACCTGCTGGCACGCCCTTCTTACTTTGAGTGACAGTGCCGGGCAGCGATCCTCCGGCACTGTCTCCTTGTGAAATCCAGCGCCTGCACGGCCGCTCTGTATTCGGCGCAGGCGCGGTGAGCAGAGGACACTGGTGCCTTCTGTCCTCTGTTCACCGCGCCTGCGCCGAATACAGAGCGGCCGTGCAGGCGCTGGATTTCACAAGGAGACAGTGCCGAGGATCGCTGCCCGGCACTGTCACTCAAAGTAAGAAGGAGCGTGCCAGCAGGTTGCCGCACAGAGCTTCTAGGAGCAGGGCAACACCCTGCTCCTAGAGGCTAATTTACATATTATAAAATTACGTTTTGACCCGAATATAACTCGGATTTTGTAAAAGACATTATCAAGCTGCTCTGACATTAGCACATAGCTAATGTCAGACAGCTTATAATGTCAAAAGTGATGACAGAAGCCCTTAGCTTTCATATGTGCCCCCTCAATCCTCATAGTTATGCCTTCATATGTGCCCCCTCACAGTAATGCCTGATTAGGTGCCCCCTCAAATTAGTTATGCCCCCCCTCTTGCTCTTTGCCCCCAGTCTGCAGCCTTAGAAAAAAAAAACAACCTACTTACCTTCTTCCCTGATGACAGGCTTCCTCACTCATCTCGGTGCTGGCTGTGCTGAAGGCAGATTCCCGGGTCTTCAGATCTCCTCCCACAGCCAGCAGCGCGATCTGGGGCCAGCAGGGGGAGCTCCTGAGCTGTGAAGAGCAGTGAAGCAGGGATGAGAGAGGTTTCCCTGCTTCACTACGGAACAGAAATGTCGACCAGCCGGGTGTGTGAGTGCGCGCACCCCCCTCCCTCCCTCCACATTATACATGTAATGGAGCGCTCTGTACTTCGTGCTGGGCCCCATCAGAGCGCTCCATTACATGTTAGTACAACATTAGGGTAGCTTGCTGGCCTGGGGGGTGGGTCCACAGGCGGCCGGGCCCCCTGGAGTGCCGGGCCCGGTCGCAACTGCGACCCCTGCGACCCCTGTATGTACGCCACTGATTGTGCTAAAAAAATTATTTACAAGTTCAGGGAAAGATTAGTCAAGGTGTAGGGAAAGGATAGGCAGGCATCATCCACGATATAAAAGGAGAACAGGGTGGAATGAGTCAGATTCTATTACACTTTGCTGCACTTATTGGGGATCCAATTTTCTTTTAGGGTGTTTGCACTATATGAAACATTACTAATTCCAGCAAACCTTTCTTGTGATTGGGTGCAAGTTCTTTGATTCAGCCATTTACGGGGTGTATTAATAGGAAAGATACTTACATCCTGTTAGCCATTCTGCATTGATTTTACAATTTTTTGTTGGGGTGTATTAATAGGAAAAAAAGGGAAAAATATATGTCACAATTGTTGTTCAGTGGTGAAGTAACATTGTACTACAGCCATTTACGTGGTGTAGAAAAAGTAAATATACGTATGTCACATTTCCCTTTCTGCCGTGAATTGTGATTGTTATATTTCTTTTTTTGGGGTGTAGAAATAGGAAAAAGAATACGTCCTATTTGCTGTTCTGAGGTGAATTGTGATTTTTTGTTTTGGGGGGGAGGAGTTTATTAATCAGGAAAAATGTATATATGTCTTAATTGACGTTCAGCGGTGAAGTACCTTTGTATTACAGTCATTTACGTGGTGTAGAAAAAGGAAATATACTTACGTTTCATTAGCCGTTCTGCGTTGAATTGTGATTATTCCTTTTTTTTTGGGGGGGGGGGGGGTTTGTTAATTAGAAAAAAAAAAAATATGTCTTAATTGCCATTAAGCCGTGAAGTAACATTGTACTACAGCCTTTTTTGGGGGGTATTATTTTAATTTAATTCTTTTATTATATAGTATGTCAGACAGACAGGTGACTGGCCCTTCAAAGAGAATGGGCAGTGGCCAAAATGTTTCTTTCGCAGGCAGCAGAAGAAAAGGGGTGGCAGCAGGAGTCACAGAGAGAGGCCTGAGCTCCCAGTGTCATCAAGCGGTCGTGTCTTGACCAGCAACCCAGCGGTACTTGAATGGTTGACTTGGTCTTCGAGTTCATCGCAAGTGACATCATGCACCCCCAGCCAAGAGTCGGTGGGTTCCTCTAACACGGCGCTTAGTTGGCATGGCCCGGGAGCAGGCCCTGTGTCTCCACCTGTCCTGAACTTTACTCTGTAATTTTTAGTTCCCTCAGTATTCCCAGAAGTATTTTATGCCATAGGCTCGCCTCCTCATCCTCCACCATGTCCTCAGCCTCCACTGTAGGGACAAATCACAGGGCTCCTGCACCACATGTGCAGGGCAAGGCGGTGTCACGCTGTTCTACACCTCATTTGCCTGGGCGAACAGAGTCGCACAGTAGAGGAACTGCTCTGTGTCCTTCATCAAGAAAATAGAATCCTGGCTTTCTCCACGACAACTGAAAATCGGAACCATGGTGACCGTCAATGGGAAGAGCATGGTGTCATCGCTGCTGCAACAAGGGCTGAACCATGCGACCTGCATGGCGCATGTGTTCAATTTGGTTGTCAAGCGGTTCCTGAAGTCTTGCACCCATCTGCAAGACATCCTAAACATGGCCATGAAACTTTACATGCACTTCAGCCACTTGTACACTGTCCTTGAGCTGCTGCAGCAGAACGGGGTCCCCCAACATAGGCTGACATGTGACGTTTCCACCCGTGGGAATTCCACCCTCCATATGTTGGACCGACTATACGAACAGAGAAAGGCCATAAACGATTTCTTGATGATCCAAGCGGACAGGAGTACTTCCCTGTGTAACTTCGATGTCAGCCAGTGGCAGGTCATGCATGACACCTGCAGTTTGCTCAGGCCCTTTGAGGATGCCATGTTATTATTCAGTCGCCAGGACTACGAGATGAACAACGTCATTCCACTGCTTCATATCCTGGAACAGATGCTGGTATATCTGGCTGGTCAGGGGACTGGAGACGTGTCACCTACATCTCATGGCTACATGAGCCCTGTGGGGGCTGAACTGGAGGAGGACACTGGAGCACAAGCAATGTGTTGCGAAATGGGTGGTTTTTCTACACAGGTGACAGGAGAGGTGTAGCAGGAGCGGCCAGAGGAGCTACAGGGCTATGAGGAAGACGAGGCAGAGGACCCAGACAAATTGTGGCAGTATGCAGTGGAGATGGAGGCAGGAGTCCCTCCGAGTCACTTGCGCAAATGGCCTGATGTATGCTCAGTTGTATGCGTAGTGACAGCCGAATTTTCACCATTCGGCAGAGGGATGACTACTAGCTCTCCACCATGTTAGACCTCCACTACCACTCCAAAATGTTTTTTTTTTACACCCACTGAAAGGGAGGACAAACTACTATTAAGACATCCTATGCAGTCATTTGGCCGCTGCATATGTGCGCCATCGCCCATCCTCATGCAGGTCTGCCCAGGGGGGGCCCTCTGCTCTCACATTCCACTGCCATGGCTGCAGGGGAAGGGGGGCAGTAGAGGTACCAAGTCTATCAGCAGCAACTTAAGTCTAGAGTCGCTGATGAGCAGTTTTCTTCACCCGCCTACTGAAGATACCACGCTTCCAGCAGCAACAGCTTTACATAGAGCAGAACCTGAATCAGCATGCTGTGGCATACTTGGAGTGCACCATGCCACCCCACATTGAAGATTCCCTGGACTACTGGGCAGCAAAACTCAATATGTGGCTGCAACTGGCCGAGTTTGCCCTGGACAAGTTTTCCTGCCCGGCCAGGAGTATGGCATGAGAGTGGGTGTTTAGTGTGGCTGGGGCCATAGTTTCCCCAAAGAGAACTCGCCTGTCCACCCAAAATGTGGAGAAACTGACCTTTGTAAAGATGAATCAGACGTGGATCAGCCAGGATTTTCAAACACCAGTGCCTGATGCATCAGACAAGATCATCTATGGTGCCACACCTACACTTTGGCAAAACAGGCCTGTTTCTTCTGGCTAACTTTTTCAGCTACTATTCTGATGCTGCCACCCACCTAATGCCACATCTGATGCCAGGTGCTCCTACTGCCAGCCACCATCTTCAGCTGGTACTGGTATTGCCCCTCACCTCACCACGCTGTCACTGTGCCACTCTATGGTCTCCTCAAGCTGCTGCTACCTCAACACTATGTCACCAGGACAACTCTGTGGTCTCCTCATGCTGCTGCCACCTTAACACTATGTTACTGGGCCACTCTGTGGTCTCCTAATGCTGCTGCCACATCACTGCTCTGTGGTCTCCTCATTCTGCTGTCACCTCAACACTATGTCACTGGGCCAATTTGTGGTCTTTTCATGCTGCTGCCACCTCAACACTATTTCACTGGTCCACTCTGTGGTCTCCTCATGCTGCTGCCACTTCACCACTTTGTGGTCTCCTCATGCTGCTGCCACATCACTATTCTGTGGTCTCCTCATGCTGCTGCCAACTCAACACTATGTCATTGTGCCACTCTGTGGTCTCCTAATGCTGATGCCACTTCACTAATTTATGGTCTCCTTATGCTGCTACCACATCACTACTCTGTGGTCTCTTCATGCTACTGCTACCTCCCCACTATGTCACTGGGCCACTCTGTGGTCTCCTCATGCTCCTACTATATCAACACTATGTCTCTGGGCCACTCTGTGGTCTCCTCGTGCTGATGCCACCTCACCACACTGTGGTCTCCTCATGCTGATGCCCCCTCAACACTATGTCGCTGGGCCACTCTGATCTCCTGATGCTGCTGCCACTTCACTACTCTGTGATCTCCTCATGCTGCTGCCACCTCCCCACACTGTGGTCTCCTCATTCTGCTGCCACCTCAACTTTATGTCACTGGGCCACTCTGTGGTCTCCTTATGCTGATGCCACAACACTACTCTGTGGTCTCCCCATGCTGCTGCCATCTCCACACTATGTCACTAGGCCACTTTGTGGTCTCCTCATGCTGCTTTCACGTCAGCACTATGTCACTGGGCCACTCTGTGTCTCCTCATGCTGCTGCTACATCAACACTATGTCTCTGGGCCACTCTGTGGTCTCCTCATGGTGCTGCCACCTCACCAATCTGTGGTATCCTCATGCTGCTTCCACATCAGTACTCTGTAGTCCCCTCATGCTGCTGCCATCTCAACACTATGTCACTGGGCCACTCTGTGGACTTATCATGCTGTTCCCACCCTCCCCACTTTATGACTGGGTCACTATTTTGCCTTTTTGGCCTGGTTGACATAATCATTTATTTGACCCTTCTGATCTGTCAGAAGGAGGGAAAAATGAGACTCACAATGGATCCTGTCTATGTAGCATCTGTAAGGCCTGTATGACATGGTCCCATCAGAATTGGCTTATGACTTGGTAGCCAAAAGCAGGAGTGAAAATATTCCATTCACGTGTCATCTCTGTTTTGGATCCACTCCTGTTTTTTTTTGGCTTTAGCAATACTGGTGTATTACTGACCAAATGCTGACCAAGTGAAGGGAGATGCTCAACAGGCAGGATCCGTTTTTTGGGTGGTTATTGTTCTGACAGATCAGAGGAAGGGCAAAATAATCAGTGACCTCAACACAAACTTACTGCTGACACCCTATCCACTCTGTCATGGAGGCTCTTCTTGTATAAGCTTTTAATAAAACAGATTCTGTAGACATCTATGTGGAATCAGCTGTAGAGTGTGTAAAAGGATTGCGCGTCTTCTTGAGGCTAACATCGACCTTTAAGGCTTGGGTTAGTTGGTCAGTTTTGGCCCCGTAAATGCCCAAATAAGTGAAGTGTGCAGTCATTCTCGGAGTGACGCCTGTCATCTGCATGTCATACTGACTCACAGTATAATTTCACTATCATAGCAGACTCCCTATGCGTGTTACTGCAAGGCACACTGTTGTGCACCACTATGCAGGCTCTCTGCAGCCAGGAAATAGCAATTTTTTAACGCTATTCGCCACAAATAAATTTGGATCGAATCATCTTTTCGCAAAATTCGGGGAACCGACGGAATCTCATTTTTGAGAAATTCGCTCATCTCTATCGGTAGTCAAGCGGTGTGCGCAGCGGGAATTTTATTTTACACTAAGCCACTCCTCTAACTACTCCCCCAGTCCCACCTAATAATATCTATCATAGGGTACCGTTGGTACCTATATACCTTACAATAAACGAAAGAACTATTTGGTCCTACCTCATTCAGGGTGTCGCTGGCGAGTGTCGGCATGATGTCCTCTACATCTGAAACTAGGTCCCTGTGGTGATAGAGCAAAAAGAATAATCACTTAAGGAAGGAATGGTGACTGTACCTGGTAAGTACCTACGAGGGCGCTTTGCTGGTCCTGTAAGACCAAGCCATCCCAATGTATAACAGGGTACTTAAGGACATGTCCCCTAAGTGCTACTACACAGTTCAAATGCCCACATTGTGGCCCCTTCAAAATAGTTATGTCCTCCTTGTGGCCTCTTACAGTAGTTATGCCCACCTTTGTGCCTGTCACAGTAGTTATGCCCACCTTTGTGCCCCTTCACAGTAGTTATGTCCTGCTTGTAGCCCCTCACAGTATTTATGCCCACCTTTTTGCATGTCACAGTAGTTATGCCCACCTTTGTGCCCATTCATATTATTAATGCCCACCTTTGTGCCCCTTCACAGTAGTTATGTCCTCCGTGTGGCCCCTCACTGTAGTCATGCCCATTTTTATGCCCCTCAAAGTAGGTATGCCCATCCTTATGCCCTTACAGTATGTATACCCAATTTGTATCCCCTCACTGTAGTTGTGCCCACTTTTGTGCATCCCACTGTAGTTATGCCCACTTTTGAGCCCCCTCACTGTAGTTATGCCCACTTTGGTGCTCCCTCACTCTAGTTTTGTACTCTTTGTGGCCCCCAGTGTCCTCTTAAAACTCCAGCTACATGAAAGAAAAAAAATAAATACATAATACTTACCCCCTGATAACGTACTTCGACACACACATCGAGTTGCTGGCTGTGCAGGAGGCTGATTCCCGGGCTTTCAGTTCTCCTACCACAGCCAGCAGCGTGATGTGCGTTCTGAGGAGGGAGTGCCCGCAGAACAGTGAGGCATGAAAATGAACTGTCCGGCAGTGAAAAGAACTGCTGGGCGGGTTCACCCTCCCCACCCCCACCTTCCCTTGCTGGGGGTCCCAGTTGTCTGAACCCCACAAAACAGATACTTATCTTTCTTAATATGGATAGGGGATAAGTTAGAAACTTGGCACAACCCCTTTAAACTATTGTCTTAAAAGAAAGGAATTATTTTTCCTCTTCATTTGAGTATACTCCCAGCTTGAAGAATTTGGACCGTATACGTATAATAAACTCTTTATAACGCTGTCATATAATACAATATAATTAGTAAGGTAAGAGTATGTGCAGATGGCTTTTGTTTATGCATTATAATGTTTTTGGGCAAATCACATGTTTTGGCATAGGCCTTTTCTAAATTATTCACAAAAATTTCTTTGGTCATGATGTTTTGGCCAGTTCTTCTAACAGTCTCAGTTGATAACTATCTCATAGTTTATAAGACTCCAGATGCAAGTAAAATGAGACTTAACCTTAAAGGATGATGAATTATTTCACACATTCTCTGTTAAAGCGGTATACTTGTATACAAAACGTGACTCCTATTGAAAATGTGTGGTAGAAAGTAAAACATCCTCAATACAGTATATGGTGAATATATATATATATATATATATATATATATATATATATATTTTTTTTTTTATACATATGTATATATATATATATATATATATATAAATATCCAAAATTGAAGCAGCACTCCAAAAATGTGAAAAATAAGTGGACCAACTTTTATTCCACTGCAGGGGAATAAAAGTCGGTCCACTTATTTTCACATTTTTGGAGTGCTGCTTCAATTTTTGGATATTTGTACCTAGTAAACAGTGGAGCCAGCTGGTTTAGAAGGATTGCACCCGTCTTCATATTTAGAGTGCTGCTGCATTTTTCTTTGTTTTTATATATATATATATATATATATATATATATATATATTTATTCCATAAAAGAAGCCAGCAGCACTCCAATTTATCAAATCAAACCGTGGTTTATTCACCCAGAGTCAGTAGCGACATTTCAACCGCTTGTTGCGGTCTTTCTCAATGTACATAAATACATTATATAGATACAAAAAGTGCCTGTGCAATATTCAATTCAATATAACTAATAAAGTGCATAGATAATCATAATTAGTATTCAAGTATTCACAGGTGTACAAAGTGATGATTAAAAGCATACCAGCAAGAAACTAACTTATTCGGCGATGGAGACATTCAGGCCACATCAGCGTCCATGTTACTGCAATGCACATGCGCGAGACACTCAGTTCTCGCGATATCTCGGGCGCAAGTCACTAGCTACAATGGAACTCAATGACTACCATAACAAACATGGCCTCACTGGAGAACTGTTGTACTACGCATGCTCACCTAATGTATAAACTTATCACCGCCCACAATAATCATACGATACAGGCGCATAACCACAATCTTGCAATCATAACAGGTAACAAAAAAACTATATTTACACCAGAGCCCATGGTGCTGGGTAGTGGGGCATGACCGGATCATCAGTCGGGCCACCCCAACCGGTTGCAAATCCAGGTGTCACCACAGGTCACCATGGTGAATCGCCTCCGTCACAACCCCGTCGCTGCTGACACCGGGTGAATAATAGTGTAAGCGCGAATATTCGAATAGCTAATATTTTTTAGGAATATCAGCACTTCGCTAATTCGCGAATATTTAGAATATAGTGCTATATATTCGTAAAAACGAATATTCGTTTTCTTTGTTTTTTTTTTCAATCTGAACCCAAGAATAAGATATTGTTAATGAAGACAGAGAATATAGCGCTATGTTCTCTATCTTCGTTCATTTTAGCAAGCCAACCAATAGGAAAGTTATAGCCCGTTCAAAGTTACATTCGCAGTACGTGAATATTACATTATGTAATATTCTTATACTGCGAATGAAACTTTGAACGGGGTATAACTTTCCTATTGGTTGGCTGGCTAGAATTAACTTAGATAAAGAACATAGCGCTATATTCGTATTCGTTATCCTTGTTAATTCTAGCAAGCCAAGTAAACTTGCCTATACACAGCTCTAAGTTGGATACGCAATGCGAAAATATTACTTTGCCTATTTTTGGCAATAAATAGAATAATGAGTCATCATTAATTATTCGATTTATTGCAAAAAATAGGCAAAGTAATATTTTGGCATTGCGCATCCAACTTAAAGCTGGGTACAGTCAACTTTCTGATTGGCTGGTTAGAATTAGCGAATATAGAGAATATAGCGCTATATTCGTTCTATTCGTTAATTCTAGATAACCAACCAATAGGGAAGTTGACTTTATTCCCCGTTCAAAGTTCAATTCGCAATACGCGAATAATTAAATCGCATATTAATTGCGTAAAATAGAATAATGGCGAATATTCGATTTAGACGAATATATGACGAATATTCTATTGAATATTCACAAAATATTGTGAAATCGAATATGGCACCTCCCGCTCATCATTAGTGAATAAACCACGGTTTGCTTGGCTACATTGGAGTGCTGCTGGCTTCTTTTACAGACTGTTGGATTGGACCTTGGTGCTGGTCCTATTTGCCTGATTTTTGGATGCATTTTTTCATTGTGCTGCGTTCCCTTTTTAATATATATATATATATATATATATATATATACAGTTGTGTTCAAAATTATTCAACCCCCAATGCTGTAAAGGGTTTTAGGGAATTTAGTGTACATTTGTAATTGTGTTCGGAATGAAATCTTACAAGGACTTTTTAAAGAACCAAATGCAACTAAAATGACATCAATTGTTTTTGTAATACAGTATTAAATGTTTTTTTTGTGATTTCTTTATTGACACAATTATTCAACCCCTTAAAGACTACCACTCTTAAAAACAGAGGTTCATTCAAGTGTTTTTAATCAGGTATTGAAAACACCTGTGGATGTCAAGGAGCAGCAATGAAGCATAATAAGCACCAATTAGGCAGATTTAAAATGACCGTGGTACTCAGCTCCTTCTAGACATTTACTGGTGTGTTTACAAACATGGTGAAGTCAAGAGAATGGTCCAGGAAGACAAGAGAAGAGGTGATTTCTCTTTACAGGAAGGGCAATGGCTAAGAAGATTGCAAAGATGTTAAACATACCAAGAGGTAGCATCATTCGCAAATTCAAGGCAAAGGGCACTGTTGAAACGCTACCTGGTCGTGGCAAAAAGAAGATGCTGACTTCGACTGCTGTGCGCTACCTGAAGCGCAAACTGTAGAAAAGTCCCCGTGTGACTGCTGAGGAACTGAAAAAAGATTTGTCAGATGCGGGTACTGAAGTTTCAGCTCAGACAATAAGGCGCACACTGCGTAATGAAGGCCTCCATGCCAGAACTCCCAGGCGCACCCCCTTACTGTCTCCAAAGAATAAGAAGAGTCGACTGCAGTATGCCAAAAGTCATGTGGACAATCCACAAAAGTTTTAGGATAGTGTTCTGTGGACTGATGAAACAAAATTAGAACTGTTTGGGCCCATGGATCAACGCTATGTTTGGAGGAGGAAGAACAAGGCATATGAAGAAAAGAACACCTTGCCTACTGTGAAGCATGGCGGGGGGTCAATCATGCTTTGGGGCTGTTTTACTTCTACAGGTACAGGGAAGCTACAGCATGTGCAAGGTACCATGAATTCTCTTCAGTACCAGGAGATATTGGATTAAAATGTGATGCAGTCCGTCACAAACCTGAGGCTTGGGAGACGTTGGACCTTTCAACAGGACAATGATCCCAAGCATACCTCCAAGTCCACTAAGGCATGGTTGCAGATTAAAGGCTGGAACATTTTGAAGTGGCCATCGCAGTCATCAGACTTAAATCCGATTGAGAACCTCTGGTGGGACTGAAAGAAAGCAGTTGCAGCCCGCAAGCCTAAGAATATGACTGAACTGGAGGCTTTTGCTCATGAAGAATGGGCGAAGATACCCGTAGATCGATGCAAGACACTTGTGTCAAGCTATGCTTCACCTTTAAAAGCTGTTATAACTGGAAAAGGATGTTGTACTAAGTACTAAGATTGAATGTCACTTGGGGGTTGAATAAAACTGATAATGATGTAAGCACAGAAAAGACATTTGTGGTTATTTCATTATAAATGTTATGTTATATTTTTCTGACTTACAAGTGCCTCTTTGATTTAATTGTAAACAAGATGACTGAAATGATCAAAACCAATGTCAAACTGGCCAAAACACTCCATTTCAGTGGGGGTTGAATAATTTTGAACACAACTGTATATATATATATATATCTAGTTAGAGATAATGACCTCTTTAACATGGTCAGTATTCGATCAGTATTTTGCATCAGTATTTGATCAGTATTAGTAAGCCAATGACAGTCAGGTATACACATATTTCAGACTAGTATTTCACATTTTCACTCAGAGATTTAAAATGCCACCCTCTATATTGTAGGACACATGTTGTACACTTAACTATATTACTATATTCTCAAACCCCCCAAAAAACTAAAAACCTGAGCTGTCTAGAGATACCCTGTCAAAGATTTCAGTCTAGTACTTCAGGTCTTTTCACTGATATTTCAAATGTTATCTATCTTCTGGATGATAAAACACAAATTGTACATTTGTATTGGGCTTATTTCACCCACAAAAACGCTGTATTACTGTTGAAATGGGGGGGGGGGGGGAAAGAAATGTTCAGCAATTAGCTGCTTTTGATGTACTGCAGCAACTGCAGCTGTATTGTAAGGCAGTAAATGCAGCTAGAAGGCACTGCCTGGCACACCTCACCTCAGCTCCTCTTTCCTCACTCTCTAGCTGAAATCTTCCCCTGCCTTTCCCTATTCTACACAATTACCGTATTTGTGGGGGGAAAAGTGGGGCATCTTATGGAGCGAATGCTGCCATTTTACATCGCAGTCTGTCCCCCACCCCATAACAGTGCCATCCCCAGATCCCCCACCCCATAACAGTTCCATCCACAGATCCCCCCATCCCATAACAGTGCCATACACAGATCCCCCACCCCATAACAGTGCCATCCACAGCTCCCCCATAACAGTGACATCCACAGATCCCACCCCATAACAGTACCATCCACAGATCCCCCCATAACAGTGCCATCCACAGCTCTCCCATAACAGTGACATCCACAGATCCCCCCCATAACAGTACCATCCACAGATCCCCCCCATAACAGTGTCATCCACAGCTCCCCCCCATATCAGTGCCATCCACAGATCCCCCTATAACAGTGCCCTCTACAGCTCCCCCACATAACAGTGCCCTCCACAGATCCCCCCCATAACAGTGCCATCCACAGATCCCCTCCATAACAGAGCATCATCCACAGTTCCCCCATAATAAAACCCACCAAAAGCACACCTTTTGGTTAAAAATATATTTTTTCATATTTTCCTCCTCAAAAACCTAGGTGCGTCTTATGGGCCGGTGCGTCTTATAGGGCAAAAAATAAGGTATTCTTTCTACCCTTTCTGTAAACTATCCCTGACACTACAATACAAGCTTGATTGTTACTGTCCACTGTCCCTAAGATCGTTTTTTTTGCCACAGCTTTACACAGAATGAGGTTCTGCTCATTCTGCAAGGACACCTCCCTGCTGCTGAAGCACTGATTGGCTCATCTAGGCTGTCTATCGGCCTGGAAGACAATCAGGACAAGCCACCCCTCCACTTCCTCTTATGGTCATGTTAGCATCCTTCTTCTTTCTCCATACTTCCTTTTTGCCACCGTTTGCTTCGAGGTTCATTACAAACTGATTTGCTCATCTGTACTAGCGATGAGCGAAGCGAACTTCAGATCCTGTATCCAAAGTCATTTTGCTCAAAACTTCAGAATAATCTCCATACAGCATTAAAATGTACAGCCTCCGATGAGGCGGTCAGTTATTGCCGAAGTCTTGTGAGACTTCGGTGAATAACTTTGATATATGATTTTTAAACTGGAAAACCACTTTAAAACTTGGATCCGAACTCGGGTTTGGTTCCGAGCAACCAGTCGGAACCAAACCTGTGTTTGGATCCAAGTTTTAAAGTGGTTTTCCAGTTTAAAAATCAAATACCAAAGTTATTCACCAAAGTCTTATGAGACTTTGAAAATAACTGACTTTGCCTCATCGGAGGCTGTACATTTTAATGCTGTACAGAGACAAATCTCCGTACAGCATTATACCAAAGTTTTGATCAAAATAACTTCGGACCTAGGATCTGAAGCTCACTTCGCACGTCACTAATCTGTACATTAAAGTATTCTAATGAAACTAATTTAGTGCATATCTATGTGATTTAGAGGATATTGTCCACCATAGAAAAAACAGTCAAGACTGCCAATAACGTTGAGCACAACTATTTGGCGACTGCACAAGCAGTTAGCACATCTGCAGATATGAACATGCACAACAATCTACACACATGTTATCTTATTCCATAGACAAATGTTGGAAAAACAATGGCTCTACCTGGCCAAAACTAGAACATACTGCATATTTGAAATATGTACAGGAAAAATATGCCCATGTGTATTATTCCATTTTCTAAAACTCACTCCATATTCAGGAATTTTGGAAATAGAGAAAACATGCAATTTAAATTTGTATTTTATTCAGTTCCAGTTGACATTATAATAGCAGTTGAAAATGAGATTTCATAAATCCATCCAGTTCAACTTATCCAGGGGAAGGCAACACTAAAGTGACATTTTTTTATCAAGATGGAGAAGAATTCCTAACTTTAGAAAAGAAGGAAGAGGGACACTGTGTGCTGCACGCAAAGCGGCAAATGTTTTCTGCACTAGTCCACGCGTCTAACTCCACCGAAAACATAACTAAACACCTAATCCTACCTGGTCCCCTAAATATCCACACATAGTAATTATTCCCTCTTTATGCCACCACACAGTAGTTATGCCAGCATTGTGCCCCCTTCACAGATTATTCCCAGATATGTGCACCCTCACAGAAGATATGACAGAAATGTTCCCATCACAGTAGTTATGCCCAGATATGTGCCCCCGAACAGTAGTTATGCCCAGATATGTGCCCTCTCACAATAGTTATGTCCAGATATGTGCCCCCTCACAGTAGTGATGTCTAGATATCTGCCCCCTCACGGTAATAGTTCCTGTAAAAAAAATTGGTCCTTTAGACCTATCTACGTCTTTTTAACATGTGCTAATTATAATTAAAACTTCACTTTTATTTGTGTAATCCTTAAAATTCTTTGTTCAGAATTGCAACATACAGAACACACTATGACATTTTAAAATTCCCAGGGGCATCAGGCTTAGTATTGCTCCATGGCAATAACACAGCACATTGGGTCCCCTACTATCTATAAAATTAACAACCCATAATGGAATAATAATAATAAACATACATCAGACAAGAGGGTGGAGATAAAAACAGGTCTGTTTATTAAAAATATAAACCTTCATAAAACATACTCATCAGTACATAAATAATTCAAACCTAGTCTTAAACTCAGGCTTTTACTTAAAACTCAATTAGCCCATCCTATACCAAGGACGGCTTTTCATAACTTCACCCAACCGAACAAGAAATACATAACGATATTCCTAAATAAAATTACCCCTCTTTTTTTTTTTTTAAATATTAAAAAGGGGTGGGAGGGAGGGGCACGCAAGTTCAGGCTCCACGGAATGGTCAGGTAGCAAAGCCCTCCAGACCGTGGAGCCCGGACGTTTATACCCCTTACCTCATGACAGGTGTCCAATAAGACACCTGTCACTAAGGTTCAAGCATCCTTGCTCATCCTGCCGCCCACTGATTGGCCGGCAGACTGACCAATCAGAACCGAGGCACCATAAAAAAACTGGTACCTCAGATCCATATCTCTAAACAGCGGGAAAAGTTCTTCCCGCCAAAACCCAGCACAGTCACCAAGATGAAAAGGTCATCTAGGGGACAGTGCTGGTATGGCCATGTGGATCCCTCCTTAATGTCTGGGATCCTGCCATGGCAATAACACAGCACATTGGGTCCCCTACTATCTATAAAATTAACAACCCATAACGGAATAATAATAATAAACATACATCAGACAAGAGGGTGGAGATAAAAACAGGTCTGTTTATTAAAAATATAAACCTTCATAAAACATACTCATCAGTACATAAATAATTCAAACCTAGTCTTAAACTCAGGCTTTTACTTAAAACTCAATTAGCCCATCCTATACCAAGGACGGCTTTTCATAACTTCACCCACCAGGCCCCAACGCTTAGACAAGCGGAAGGGGCCCCACCCCACCAACAGCTATCTCAATCATAGCCTGTAAATTAAGATTTAAAATGTCATAACCAACATCTGAAAGATGAACACCATCTCTCGCATACAGACCAGTTTCTCCACCCTCAAGATCAACATGACGAAAAGAAGAACCACCAATTAATGGCATGAAACGACACATCATCCTATTAATCCTCTTCCTCACCTTGTCCTTAAATTTCATCTCTGTGTGCAAACGCCAACACAATCTCGGAATGATCTCAGAAAACCATAACCGAGTACCCGGAAAGAGGCGGTGGAGATCAGTCATCGTCCTTTTCATGGCAAAGACTAACTCCATCGTCTCAAAACATCCGATATCATTCCCACCCAGATGTATAATCATAATATCCGGACTGGGAAAAACATCATGAGCATAAAAAACCAAATCTATCAAACCTGACCAACGAAGTCCTCGGATTCCAGCCCAGAAAATTTGTACGGCGTCCGTCGGTAGGGACAGGTTCACACCATAGCAGCGATCTGCAGCCCTCCTATGAGTCCAGTGTATATAGGAATGGCCCAGAATCCAAACAACCCGACCTGTGAAAACTAAAAGAAACATTTAATCCGTCAAAAGATGGGGTCGAACATACAACTTATACTTATTAGACGACCATCTACCAATGCGCCTAATTCCTGCTTCTTGCATACCAGCTTGTGCTGCCGCAGTGGCAGCACCAATACGAAATGAATGAGTTGAAAAGAACTTGGCACCAAGCCCCAGTTCCTCTAAGCACTTAGCCAGAACTGCCCGAAACTGAAACTGAGACAAAGGTGACTTATCCTCATGAATCAAAAAATGAACCTCCCGGCCCGAAGGCCTAACAGCTAAGTAACTGGAAACAACAGTAACCGGACAAACGGGATGCCCCGGCAAACCATTAATGTATATAAAACACCCTTTCCCTGATGTATCCGTTTTTGACTTACTAATAAAAATACTTAACAGAGAACCCCGCACCTGCACATGCCGCAAACTCAAACCAGACACATCATACTTAGAACGCGGCAATAATTCACCTATCCTCAATGCTCCAAAAAAAACCGTAACAAAAGCAGCAGAAAACAAACACGCCTCAAAAGAGGAAAAACATACCACTTGCGTAACCTCACAAAGCCTTATTAGTAGATCAGGTGATATCGGGCACCGTCCATCCTGTAGATGACCAACCGACTTATAACCCTTAAGAAGCTGTTTAATCACAAAAATTTCAGAAATAGACCTAACACCAGAAACTTTCAAGAAAAACGACACCCCCGCCAAAATCCTACAAATAGAAGTATAGGCCAGCTTCTGCTCAAATAATGACAAACAAAACGCAAGCGCTACAGACTCACTAACATCATAAGGAGAAGCCATGCGCCCCGTTGTAAAACTGCACCAACGCCGCCACGACGACACATAAGACCTCCATGTAGAAGCAGCAACAGACCGACTCAGCAGATCCGTAATCACGACCATATCAGCCCCCATAAATGCTCCGGGCAAGGAACGCCAACAGGATCCGCCAAAGGTGCTAATTTCCGGAACCGATCCATCTGAAAACGTGATAAAGAATCCGCAATCTCATTAGTAGCACCCGGAATATGCACTGCCTTCAACCAAATATTTAACTTTAAGCACAACAACACAAGATGACGCAACTTAACTACTAAACTACTTTTGGAGGATAAACAGTTAACAGCAAACATAACACCTCTATTATCAGTGTGCAATCGGATACGTCTATTAC
Organism: Bufotes viridis; assembly: GCA_033119425.1. NCBI lineage: Eukaryota > Metazoa > Chordata > Amphibia > Anura > Bufonidae > Bufotes > Bufotes viridis. Next base: position 265,866,158 of record CM065590.1, on the reverse strand, counting down.
TAAACCTACTACCCCACAACACTAAAGCCACTACAACCGGAAACAATTCTAATAAAACAATGTTTGAAACCACATTACCTTCAACCCAAGACTTGTGCCAGGCCTCCGCACACCAATGCCCTTCACAGAAAACCCCAAAACCAGAGGCCCCTGCAGCATCCGTGAACAGATTCAACTCTGCTGCATCAATAAAATCTAATTGCCACAAAGATCTACCATTAAAATCTTGCAAAAAACTTAACCACACTAACAAATCCTCCTTCACATCTTTCCCGATTGACACATGCAAAAGTGGGTTCCGCAAACCCGCCACCCGATTCGCTAGCTGCCTACAGAAAATCCGCCCCATAGGCATAACTCTTCCACAAAATGCTAATAAACCCAGCAACGATTGCACTTCTTTAACTGTAACAGTGGAGCGACCCAAAAAATTCCTAACCAACGATACCGCTTTCTTGATTTTATCCTCCGGCAATCTAAACTCACCACGCTCAGAATCGATAACTGATGCCCAAATATTCAATGGTACTAGTAGGAAACACTGTCTTGCCAGCTGCCAAAGGAACACCAAACTCAGCACAAACACACGCAAACTCACAAAGTAACTCAGAACAAACAAAAGAACCAGCCGGACCAACAAACAAAAAATCATCTAAGTAGTGAACGATGCCACCCTTCATGCAGCGTACCGCCACTACCCACTCCAGAAAACTAGCAAAGGCCTCAAAATAAAAACAAGAAATAGAGCACCCCATGGGCAGACATCTGTCAAAATAAAAATAACCATCAAAATGAAAACCAAGAGAATTAAATGCAGCAGGATGAATAGGAAGTAGTCTAAAAGCAGACTCTACATCAGCTTTCGCCATCAATGCCCCTTTTCCAAAACATCTTACAATAGATATTGCCGTGTCAAAAGAAGAATAGGACACTTGAGACAAAGATTTATCGATCTCATCATTTAAAGAACCGCCAAATGGATACGATAAATGATGAATCATACGGAATGTATTGGGCTCCTTTTTAGGCACCACCCCCAAGGGAGATAAGCGAAAATCTTCAAAGGGTGGAGTCAAAAAGGGGCCAGCTACCCTACCAGCATCCACCTCCTTTTTAATCTTTGCTCTCACAACATCAATGCAATCTACAACAGACGGCAAATTATTAACCATCGCACAACCTTTGCCAGAAAAAGGCGGCAATATAAAACCGTTTGCAAAACCATTTAACAATAAACTAGCTATCTGCTTGTTTGGGAACCTGTCTAGCCATGGACGCATTGTCGCTAAATTTACTGGCGTCGATGCTTTTGGAAAGAAAATCCTTCATTGACGGCTGAACCGGCAGATTCGCTTTCTTAAAGCACCTCGACAGTGGATGACTCCCACCGCAAAGCGCACATTCATGCTTGTACTTGCAAGTATGTGGCCACTTACACTGAGACTCATTAAACGCAAAGCAGAGACCACGCTTCATCACCGTACCACCAGAAGACTTCTGTGGCAATTGAGGCTTTTGTGGAATCAACAGGTTTAACCACAATCCCACATCCTTAGAGCCCCAAGATAAATGGGGATAAACTGCTAGCTTCTGCCTAAAACTCTCGTCGTAGTAAAACCAACCAAGTCCTCCAAAACTCCTGTAGGCTTCAAGAACAATGTCTACATGCTGAAACAAGCCTGTACATTTCTCAGGAAACCTCTCGCCCATAACGCCTGCAAAAATACAGAACGCCTGAAGCCAATTATTAAACGTGCGAGGCACAGGACGGCGCCTGTCCTCTTCAGATCTGTCCTCCTTGCGCTCAAACTTGACTACAAATTCCTTTGACGCAGGGAGGAGAGATAGTAAGTCAACATATTCACAATTCCAGATCTTATCTTTCACTGCTGCAGATAAATGAAAACCAAGTGGAGATACCTGGCATGGTAAAACTTCCTTAAAACACGTCTCAGCTAAACCTTTAGATCTATCCGTAACTGGCAAACTATGAGAAGTAACTAATGGCTCCACCACACTCTCTAGCTCACCACTGCCACCCGCCGCCACCCGCCATGCTGCTGAAACATCTTCAAACCCCTGCTCAACTGTCGCAGGAATAGGAGGGGGCAGAGGAGGGGTGTGACAAGAAGAAGAGGGGGACTGAGAGATAAAAGACTGCAAGGAAGACAAAGCAGATGACAGAGAAGACAATACAGGGGCCAGCTGCACAGCCTGAAACTCACCAGGTCCAGAAGATAATCCAGGCGGAGGGCTGGTGCAGCGGCAGAAATGTGGTCCAGGGGGGTCACAGGTGACAGGAGAGGATCCGCAGCTCCAGGACGCAGAGAACCCAGCGCAGGTCCCTCAACAACCCGCAGCACCGATTCCGGCGCCCGCAGGGAGGAGGCTGGCACCTGCGCTGATCCGGCTTCCTCCACCGATGAACTGGAAGGACCCGGTCGCCTGCCTGATGACGTCTCGCAGGGCCGGTCATGTGATCCAGAGGAAATCCCGCGTCTCGCGATAACTCCCCTCCGCGCATGCGCAGAGGGAGAAAAACTCCTCTTCTGGGCTCTGGTACGTCGGCTCCTCTCGCGAGATCCAGCGATACTCCCGCCAGCCGCCTCCAAACTCCGCTGGGCAGATGATACGGGAACCGGAGACTGCGGGGCATTATCCACGGCAGGTAACAGGACCGGAGGGGGCTCCAACACACCGCCATGTCCACTTCCAGACTGGTTGACATCCGACGGGGGAACCGCTGGGCTGAAACGATCCAGGAATTCACGAAGCCAGGTAGGGGCACCCTCTTCAGCAGCACGGCAAGCCAATTCGTTCAAAAGGGTATCCATATTCTCCAGCGGGGGCACGCAAGTTCAGGCTCCACGGAATGATCAGGTAGCAAAGCCCTCCAGACCGTGGAGCCCGGACGTTTATACCCCTTACCTCATGACAGGTGTCCAATAAGACACCTGTCACTAAGGTTCAAGCATCCTTGCTCATCCTGCCGCCCACTGATTGGCCGGCAGACTGACCAATCAGAACCGAGGCACCATAAAAAAACTGGTACCTCAGATCCATTACTCTAAACAGCGGGAAAAATTCTTCCCGCCAAAACCCAGCACAGTCACCAAGATGAAAAGGTCATCTAGGGGACAGTGCTGGTATGGCCATGTGGATCCCTCCTTAATGTCTGGGATCCTGCCATACTCAAAGCCCTATTATAAGTCTGCTTACTCAGCAGTATCCTAGGTATCAGAGTGTTAATGTATTTAAGCATTTGCTGCCACAGTGCACACTCTGGCATTCAAATACATATACTGTGTTACTAGCAAATTGTGGGAGCTTTTAGTTGCTCCGTACTGCAGAGTTCTGCTGTAGGTCTGCTTACTCAGCACGCTTCTAGATATCAGTGTGTTATCGTGTTTAAGCACTTACTGCCACGGTAAATACTCTGTCATCCATTTACTTCTAATATATCACTGACAGTTTATAGGAGCTTTGTATTTTTCCGTACTGCAGAGCTCTGCTGTAAGTCTGCTTGAACAACACACTCCTAGATATCAATGTGTTGATGTATTTGGACATTTGCTGCCACGGTGCACTCTCTGATAGCTGATTACATTTACTATATTCCTGACAATTTGCTCTCCTTTATGGGAGCTCACTGCCTGACTGCCGCTGTACTAAAAACGTTCACACAAATACACAAAATCCCTTCATCCCGACATGTTTCGCTGGTAACCCAGCATCTTCAGGGGATGATTGCAGGTACGTGTGTTGGGGGCGGGGATCACTATTTAAATCCTCGGTATTTCTTGACATCACACTAGTGACCTATCACATCCTTAGCTAGATGTTATGGCTTATTAGTGTTACCCTATCAGGATCTCTAATAGACTTACCTGCTCGCGAGCCCTCCCTCTCAGCGATATCGTACTCTTCGCTATCTCCATGCTAGAGAATGTCTGCACGTGCGCGCCCTCTTAGAAAATTTCTCTCCTTTGCAGGAGACATATCGTAAGCGTGCCAGCTTGACAAGATACTCTCATGGTAATTGTACCATGCTAGTGTTTCTTATAAAGGTTTAATTCTGAGGGATATTCTATAAAGAGAAAATGTTATACCCATGGCCAAATCATATATGTATGTATTATAAAAACCAAATATAGATCTTAGGTATATAGGTTCCAAACCCCACTAATCATTATTGAATGATGTTGTCATCGATTAGATTTCTCAGTTTGTATAATTACTGATGGTTTTCATATATCTATGAGATCATTTCAAGGAGTTATCTTCTAGGAGGATAGCAGGAATACTGTATTACCATGAGAAGTTTACCTTTTATAAAAAAAAATTTGCCCTCAAAATATGCCAGTGCGGTCTCAAAATTTCATACACTTTTTTATGTTGCAAATCATAAGTCCTTGTGCACCGTATTATTTTCAAATTTTTATCTCTCTGAAATAAATTCTCTCTATTTATATTTTTAGCCCTATTATAGGCTCGGTGTAATTCCGGCTTCCTCCACTGATGCACTGGAAGGACCCGGTCGCCTGCCTGATGACGCCTCGCAGGGCCGGTCATGTGATCCAGAGGAAATCCCGCTGCCTCGCGATAACTCCCCTCCGCAATGCGCAGAGGGAGAAAAACTCCTCTTCTGGGCTCTGGTACGTCGGCTCCTCTCGCGAGATCCAGCGATACTCCCGCCAGCCGCCTCCAAACTTCGCTGGGCAGATGATACGGGAACCGGAGACTGCGGGGCATTATCCACGGCAGGTAACAGGACAGGAGGGGGCTCCAACACACCGCCATGTCCACTTCCAGGCTGGTTAACATCCGACGGGGGAACCGCTGGGCTGAAACGATCCAGGAAATCACGAAGCCAGGTAGGGGCACCCTCTTCAGCCGCACGGCAAGCCAATTCATTCAAAAGGGTATCCATAATCTCCAGCAGGGCACGCAAGTTCAGGCTCCACGGAATGGTCAGGTAGCAAAGCCCTCCAGACCGTGGAGCCCGGACGTTTATACCCCTTACCTCATGACAGGTATCCAATAAGACACCTGTCACTAAGGTTCAAGCATCCTTGCTCATCCTGCCGCCCGCTGATTGGCCGGCAGACTGACCAATCAGAACCAAGGCACCATAAAAAAACTGGTACCTCAGATCCATATCTCTAAACAGCGGGAAAAGTTCTTCCCGCCAAAACCCAGCACAGTCACCAAGATGAAAAGGTCATCTAGGGGACAGTGCTGGTATGGCCATGTGGATCCCTCCTTAATGTCTGGGATCCTGCCATACTCAAAGCCCTATTATAAGTCTGCTTACTCAGCAGTATCCTAGGTATCAGAGTGTTAATGTATTTAAGCATTTGCTGCCACAGTGCACACTCTGGCATTCAAATACATATACTGTGTTACTAGCAAATTGTGGGAGCTTTTAGTTGCTCCGTACTGCAGAGTTCTGCTGTAGGTCTGCTTACTCAGCACGCTTCTAGATATCAGTGTGTTATCGTGTTTAAGCACTTACTGCCACGGTAAATACTCCGTCATCCATTTACTTCTAATATATCACTGACAGTTTATAGGAGCTTTGTATTTTTCCGTACTGCAGAGCTCTGCTGTAAGTCTGCTTGAACAACACACTCCTAGATATCAATGTGTTGATGTATTTGGACATTTGCTGCTACGGTGCACTCTCTGATAGCCGATTACATTTACTATATTCCTGACAATTTGCTCTCCTTTATGGGAGCTCACTGCCTGACTGCCGCTGTACTAAAAACGTTCACACAAATACACAAAATCCCTTCATCCCGACATGTTTCGCTGGTAACCCAGCATCTTCAGGGGATGATTGCAGGTACGTGTGTTGGGGGCGGGGATCACTATTTAAATCCTCGGTATTTCTTGACATCACACTAGTGACCTATCACATCCTTAGCTAGATGTTATGGCTTATTGCGTTACCCTATCAGGATCTCTAATAGACTTACCTGCTCGCCGGAGCCCTCCCTCTCAGCGATATCGTACTCTTCGCTATCTCCATGCTAGAGAATGTCTGCACGTGCGCGCCCTCTTAGAAAATTTCTCTCTCCTTTGCAGGAGACATATCGCAAGCGTGCCAGCTTGACAAGATACTCTCATGGTAATTGTACCATGCTAGTGTTTCTTATAAAGGTTTAATTCTGAGGGATATTCTATAAAGAGAAAATGTTATACCCATGGCCAAATCATATATGTATGTATTATAAAAACCAAATATAGATCTTAGGTATATAGGTTCCAAACCCCACTAATCATTATTGAATGATGTTGTCATCGATTAGATTTCTCAGTTTGTATAATTACTGATGGTTTTCATATATCTATGAGATCATTTCAAGGAGTTATCTTCTAGGAGGATAGCAGGAATACTGTATTACCATGAGAAGTTTACCTTTTATAAAAAAAAATTTGCCCTCAAAATATGCCAGTGCGGTCTCAAAATTTCATACACTTTTTTATGTTGCAAATCATAAGTCCTTGTGCACCGTATTATTTTCAAATTTTTATCTCTCTGAAATAAATTCTCTCTATTTATATTTTTAGCCCTATTATAGGCTCGGTGTAATACCTTTTTAGGATAGCCTTTTGCTATAAATCTCTGGTAGAGAATCTTGCTTTCTTTTGAAAAAAGAAAAATATATATACGCACTGCACTGTTGCAGTTATTTCTGGTAAAAGCGTATAGGTGCGTATTTCAGTCCAACAAGAGAGCTATATTCTCTGGTCACTTTTGCAGTTATTTCTGGTGAAAGCGTATAGGGGCGTATTTCAGTGCAACAAGAAAAATATATACGCACTGCGCTGTAACAGTTATTTCTGGTAAAAGCAAATAAGGGCGTATTTCAGTGCAACAAGAAAAATATATACTCACTGTACTGTTGCAGTTATTTCTGGTAAAAACATATAGGGGCGTATTTCAGTGCAACAAGAAAAATATATACGCACTGCGCTGTAGCAGTTATTTCTGACTAGAGACTCTGTCATTGGTAAGTGGTAGAAACAATATCATGATTACATGCAGTAAGCGACAAATCCAAAAAATGTATATTCGTTGTGTCATAATTTAAAGTGAAACTCAAGTTACAATCATTGTTATTGATAAAGGTTCCAAAAGAAATGATGTCTTCTTGGCAACTCCCCCATATAAATCTGCCATACCATATTAGGTGTAGTGAGAAGAGATTATCTTTTGAAAAAATATAAGATTCCTCCCACCATGCCTCAAAAATTTGGCTAAAGAAGGTGAGAATTTGTCCCCCATAGATGCTCCTCGCACCGGTAAAAAGAACTCTTTATTAAAAACAAAATAATTGTGTTTCACCAAAAAATCAACTGAGGACAAAATAAACAGTTTTACCTCATTATTGTAAGAACTGTAACTGTTCAGTTGATGTGACAGAGCCTGCAGTGCCAATTCATGCGGTATGCTGGAATACAGAGGGGCAACATCACAAGTTACCCAATAATAACTGGATTTCCACTGAATGCCCTGAAGAGACTGCAAACATGCTTGCTATCACAAAGATAACCTGGGACCTGTAGTACTAAAGGCTGCAAGATCTGATCCACCCACTGACCTAGTCTTTCATTCAAAGAGCCTATACCTGCAACTGTAGGTCTCATGAGAGGGGGAAATACCTCCTTGTGGACTTACAGTGCAATATAGGAACAATTGGATAAGGCCTCCTGCACATGTCCGCAATACACGGGGAACCGACTGTGTGCATTCCGCATCACGGATGCGAACTCATTCACTTGAATGGGTCCGCAAATCCGGAGATGCAGTGCGGAACACCTCACGGAATCACTACGGAGTGCTTCCGTGGGATTTTGTTCCGTGCTTCCATTCCGCAAAAAAATAGAACTTGCTCTATCTTTTTGCAGAATGGACAGATCGCAGACCCATTCAACTGAATGGGTCCGCGATCCGCATGCGGCTGCACCACGGTCGGTGCCCATGAATTGCAGACAGCAATTTGCGGTCCGCAGCACGGGCCTGGCCAGCCCACGGTCGTGTGCAAGAGGCCTAAGGAACTAGTAAAAAGTCTCTCATTTTTTTCATTCAAAACTCCTAGAGACATACCCTCAGCCATAAGTTTTCAAGGGAGTCTCTGAATTGTGTGGTAGGGTCACAAGGTAATTTGTGTCATCATTGTGTACTGTCTGCACATCACTGATGTCCTCCTCAACAGTCTCTGAGCCAGGAGCCTGACCGCTCACAACACCAGATCCCATGCCACTTTCATCACTAATTGCCAGTCCACCAGAGGAGAGGCGGATGTCTCCTCCAGATCTTGGCTGGGCAGCAGTTACTGACTGTACTCTAGTAGCTCATCCTCACTGCATAGTGGAGTTGAGCCCACAGAATATAATACTTGGCTGAGGGAACAGAAAAGGATAGAGGCATGTGATGTCACTTGGGATGAAGTGGATGACCGAGTCAACCATTCAAGCACCAATGGGTTGCTGGTCAAGACACAACCGCTAGATGACACCGGGAGCTCAAGACTCTTGAAGTGACTAGGGATGAGCGAATCGACTTCGGATGAAACATTCGAAGTTGATTCGCATAAAACTTTGTTTCAATACTGTACAGAGCGAGTGCTCCATACAGGATTAGAATGTATTGGCTCCGATGAGCCAAAGGTTTTACTTTGCGAAGTCTCGCGAGACTTCGCATAATAACTTCAGAAATTGATTTATACTGTAAAAACCTTTTTCCGAACTTGGGTTCGGTTCCAAGGTACCACTTGGAACTGAACCCGAGTTCGGGAAATGTTTTCTTACAGTATAAATCAATTTCTGGAGTTATTATGTGAAGTCTGACGAGACTTCGCAAAGTAATAACTTCGGCTCATCGGAGCCAATACATTCTAATACCGTACTGAGCACTCGCTCTGTATAGTATTAAAACAAAGTTTTATGCGAATCGACTTCGGATTTTACATCAGAAGTCGATTCGCTCATCCCTACAAGTGACCCCTGCCGCCACGCCCCCTTACTCTACTGCGACCTGTGCCTGCGACAGAAACATTTAGGACTCTGCCCCTCCCCTGTGCAGGACCTGTCACTTCTTTGTCTGACATACTGTTAGATCAAATAAATAAATAAAAAGGAAATTAATACACCCCAAAAAAGTCAGCGATTTTGTCACTTTACCGCACAACGGCTAACAAGCTTTTTTCCCCCTCTAATATACCACAAAAAAGGCTTTAAAATATATAACTTGCACGGCTGAATGGCAAATAAGCCCTCCCCCCCCCCACTAATACACTCCAAAAAAAGGCTTTAGAACATATAACTGAACCGCTGAATGACTAATAAGACTTTTTTTTCCCCACTAATACACCACAAAAAAGGCTTTAAAACATATAAATGCACTGCTGAACGGCTAATAAGACTTTTTTTTTCCACTAATACACCACACAAAAAGGCTTTAGAACATACAACTGCACCGCTGAATGGTTAATAATACTTTTTTTCCCCACTAATACACCCCAAAAAAGGCAGTAATTTTGTCACTTCACCGCACAATGGCAAATAAGCCTTTTTTTCCACTAATATACCTCAACAAATGTTTTAGAACATATAACTGCACCACATAAGTGCTAATAAGACATACAAATATTTCCTAGTAATAAACCCTGTTAATGGCTGTATCACACAGCACTTGCACCCCAACAAGAACGGGTTGCTGGAATTACAGAGCTGTATAATGGTAATTTAGATCCCCTGTCAGTGCAGCAAGGTGTAACATAGTAACATAGTATATAAGACCGAAAAAAGACATTTGTCCATCCAGTTTGGCCTGTTTCCTACAAGCTGATCCAGAGGAAGGCAAAAAACCCCTGTGAGGCAGAAGCCAATTTTCCCCACTTAAGGGGAAAAAAATTCCTTCCCGACTCCAATTAGGCAATCAGAATAACTCCCTGGATCAACGACCCCTCTCTAGTAGCTATATCTTGTAATATTATTACACTCCAGAAATAAATCCAGGCCCCTCCTGAATTCCTTTATTGTACTCACCATCACCACCTCCTCAGGCAGAGAGTTCCATAGTCTCACTGCTCTTACCGTAAAGAATCCTTTTCCATGTCGGTGTACAAACCTTCTTTCCTCCAGACGCAGAGGATGTCCCCTTGTCATAGTCACAGTCCTGGCAATAAATAGATGATGGGAAAGATCTCTGTACTGACCCCTGTAATAGGATTGTTACTATTACCCAGGCTTTACACACCCCTATTGGACCCTGTTCTCCTTTCATAATGTGGAATAATTCCTCCCTATCCTTTCCCTACACTTCTAATGATCTTTCTCTGAACTTCTATTCAGCCAAAAAAAAAAAGTTTTAAAGTCTTTTCTACCACTTTCCCTGGCGCCTGCTAATGTCTCTCCCTGCACTAAGTACACTGGAAAATGGCTGAATCCAAGATGGCTGAGCGTTTTATGGGGCTGTGACATCACAGGGCTGACTAGCTGCTGATTGGCTGTATGCATGGCATTGTGGGTGATCCTTTGTTCCCAGAGTTCTTTGCTCCAGGTCCTAACACGTGCAGCAGCCATTTTAGGAAAAAAGGAAATTTGGATTCGGTGCAAATCGAATTTATTCTGAAATTCGGATCTAATTCCACCTCATCAACTTTGATTCGCTCATCTCTATTATCAATCATCTTCTTAAAGGGCTTGTTTCACAAAAAAAAATTCTACAGTTTTTAAACCAGTATCTGGAACTGAACAATTTTGTAACTGCATGTTATTCAAAATTTAGTATAGCCTGTATTCAATGAAATCTGTCTGTATAGCGCCACTTACTGTTTGTTTTATTTCTCCATTTTTTGTCCTGCTTACTGATATGGCCGCACATGCTCAGTTTCATTTTCCAACTGCCTCCTGAGTTGTGATGGGGAGGGAGCTTCAGCAGAAAGGACACATCCCCTGAACTGCAACAGAAAGAACACTCCCCTTGATATAAATTTAGTAGAGTAACTGGATATATGAATGGGGAGATCTCTTGTCCATGTGAGGTACAGGTTTGGTTCTAGCTTTGTTAGAGTTTGTCATGTACTATATGATGTCTGATTTTCACTTTTTACATTACTCATGGGATAGTCCCTTTAAGAAGTAATGCTGTTCTGACTATTTTTTTAACTACTGAGTAGCTGGTCTTTTTACTGTATGTTCTTCAAATACTGTTTTAGTCTTCAGAGTCATACAAAAAATAATTTATTTCCTTCCAGATGTTCCTTTTTATTGCATATTTGTCCTATGGAGCATGTTATTTATTTAAGCAAAATGAAACATTAGATAAAAGGAACCTGACTTCAGAGCTGCCAATAGTATCCTGTTGACCTGCCTAGTCAAAGCTGAACTCACTGGTTCAATTACCAGCACTATGATCAACTTAATAAGCCAATCATAGTGATTAGTAATGAGCAAAGCAAGCTTTGAATCCTAGATCTGAAGTCACTTCGCTCAAAATATTGGATTAAGGCCCCTTTCACATGGGCAAGTATTCCGCGCGCGTGCAATGCGTGATGTTGACGCATTGCACCCGCACTAAATCCGGACCCATTCATTTCAAGGGGTTGTGCAGATGAGCGGTGATTTTCCCGCATCACTTGTGCGTTGCGTGAAAATCGCAGCATGCTCTATATTCTGTATTTTTCATAGGCCCCATAGAGGTGCGGATAGACCCCACAGAGGTGCGGATGCGCAAGCAAGTGCGAATGTGGTGCGATTTTCACACATGGTTGCTAGGAGACGATCGGGATGGGGACCTGATCTTTATTATTTTCCCTTATAACATGGTTATAAGGGAAAATAATAGCATTCTCAATACAAAATGTGGATTGAGGGGTTAAAAATAAAAAAATATTTAACTCACCTTATCCACTTGATCGCGTAGTTGCCGATCTCTTCTTTCTTCTTTAATCATGAGCTGCCAGCTAAAGGACCTGTAGTGACGTCACATCACATGGTCCAATCACAACGTCCATCACCATGGTGATGGACCATGTGATTGGACCATGTGATGAGCTCAGTGACATCACCATCGGTCCTTTGACAGGTCCTGATGAAAGAACAGGAGATTGGCAGCTACGCGATCAATATTTTTTTTTTAACCATCAATTGACCTTCTACTAAGTATTCTGTATTAAAGAAGGCTATTATTTTCCCTTATAACCATATTATAAGGAAAAATAATAAAATCTACACTACAACTGACCCAAACTCGAACTTCATTGAAGAAGTTCGGGTCTGGGTACCACATTCAGTTTTTCCCCCACGCTTGCAAAACGCATTGCACCTTCGCGGAAAAAACTGAACCACGCAATTGCAGTAAAAACTGACTAAAATTGTGTGCGCACTCGCACGATTTTCCCGCCACGCGCCCGCATCTCCTATCCGGACCCAATCCGCAATGCCTGTGTGGAAGGGGCCTAATGTTTCTGTTCAGCATTAAGTTATACGGCCTCTGATGAGGCGAAGTCAGTTATTCGTAAAATCTCGCGAGGCTTCAGTGAATAACTTCGGTATTTGATTTTTAAAGTGGAAAACTACTGGTACCTTGGAACCGAGTTCGGACCCAAGTTTTAAAGTGCTTTTCCACTTTGAAAATCAACTACTGAAGTTATTCACCAAAGTGTCGCGCAACTTTGCGTATAACTACTCGCCTCATCTGAGGCGTACATTTTAATGTTGTACGGAGACGGATCTCCATATACATTAATCTGATAAATAGTGATTAATCAGATAAATAGCATCAAAAAGCAATAATTACCGTATATACTCGAGTATAAGCCGACCCGAGTATAAGCCGACCCCCCTAATTTTACCCTAAAAAAACTGGGAAAAGAAGTGACTCGAGTATAAGCCGAGGTGGAAATGGATGTCACTGTTATGGGGGGTATCTGTGGATGGCACTGTTATGGGGGATCTGTGGATGGCATCCACAGCCCCCTCATCCCATAACAGTGCCATCCACAGCCCCCTCATCCCATAACAGTGCCATCCACAGCCCCCTCATCCCATAACAGTGCCATCCACAGCCCCTCATCCCATAACAGTGCCATCCACAGCCCCCTCATCCCATAACAGTGCCATCCACAGCCCCCTCATCCCATAACAGTGCCATCCACAGCCCCCTCATCCCATAACAGTGCCATCCACAGCCCCTCATCCCATAACAGTGCCATCCACAGCCCCCTCATCCCATAACAGTGCCATCCACAGCCCCTCATCCCATAACAGTGCCATTCACAGCCCCCTCATCCCATAGCAGTGCCATCCACAGCCCCTTATCCCATAGCAGTGCCATCCACAGCCCCTCATCCCATAACAGCTCCATCCACAGCCCCCTCATCCCATAACAGCTCCATCCACAGCCCCTCATCCCATAACAGCTCCATCCACAGCCCCCTCATCCCATAACAGCTCCATCCACAGCCCCCCTTCCCCGCTCCTGTAAAGTACCTCCTCACATGCCGCCGAGTCCTCCAGGCAGACCGGGCGAGCGGCGCAGCGTGACTGACGTCACGTGCCTGCGCCGCCTGCTTCATTCATAAAGCAGGCCGGGCAGGCACGTGACATTAGTCAGTCATGCTGCGCTCGCCCGCCGCAAATGCCCGCCCCCAGCTCCTCCTCCCACTCCGTCTCGAGTATATGACTCGAGTATAAGCCGAATTTGTGTTTTTCGGCACAAATTTTGTGCTGAAAAACTCGGCTTATACTCGAGTATATACGGTAGTTTTTTTCCACTCATCCTTTTTTCTTTTGTAGTAAAAACGTTGATATAGCATTTATACAGTACTTAGTATTATATTGTATATTGCTGCATTAATTGTAAAGTAAAGCACAAAGAATCCCTTTCAGGACACCTCAGGGTATCAATATAAACAATCCACAGAGGTCTTTGCGACCATAAACCCTTTTAGGGTGTCCTGACTGACATTACTAAAACATAACTTTTATTATTTTTAATTTAGGAAAAAGACAAAAGAAAAGAAAAATATTTTAAAATTTATCAGGGGTATCAGGGGATATTGTAATATAGTACCTATTTTCCACCATACAATTGTCGCCCACTCTTGGGGTCTTATGAGGTTGGCGCTGTAGGCTATTTGTCACAATATTTACTTCTGTTTATGTTTTCAAACTCATTTGTATCAAAATAGCTTACTGCGACCTTTCTGTATATATTAGGTGGAATATGCAGTTTTGACACTTCCTATTATATATTGCTCATTCAGTTTGCTACTATTACTTTCTTTGTAACGTTGTATATTATCAGCTGTTCAGTCAGCTCAGTGTTTGTTTATGTACACAAATCACTGACTCGTGCTTATATAACAACTCTCATTCATATACAATGTTGCCATATTGCTTTCTACACCAATTGGCCACTTAATTGCACTCAGTGTTTGTTTGATCCCGTACAGGGACGCTCACTGACTGCCGCTGACAATATTTCGTGCCACTGCTGCCTAATTACCACCTCATCCTAATCTCCAAGCACGGTGGATCTATTGTATCCTAATTTCACCCTGATACAGTTTCACCCTGTCTAAAAATCATGCCGCACTACCGCCCCTCCCGACATGTTTCACCGCTCACTGCGGCTTCGTCAGGGGAGTCGGGGCTATCTTAGTGACTGTACACACTGACTGTACAGCTGATAATATACAACGTTACAAAGAAAGTAATAGTAGCAAACTGAATGAGCAATATATAATAGGAAGTGTCAAAACTGCATATTCCACCTAATATATACAGAAAGGTCGCAGTAAGCTAAATTAGTTTGAAAACATAAACAGAAGTAAATATTGTGACAAATAGCCTACAGCGCCAACCTCATAAGACCCCAAGAGTGGGCGACAATTGTATGGTGGATATCCCCTGATACCCCTGATAAATTTTAAAATATTAATTGTAAAGGAAACACATTATTCAACTTGCGTACATATAATTATTAATATCATTATTATTATTATTATTATTATTATTATTATGCCCTTCTGCAAATATTACAGTCTAGTGAGATCTTGTGCTGCAGCATATAGTCCAAGCCAATTTAGTTCTCTCATAAAGGTCTCATAAAGATTTAGGGTACGGCCATACGTGGTGCATATGCTGCAGATTTTATGGCATGGTTTGTTGGCTAGAAATTTTGTGGTGTTGTACAGTAACAACAAAATGGATGAGATTTAAATCTCTCACCATGATCTTGGACAATTAGCTGTAGTAATACATATGTAATGCTGACAATAAGGTGTCCAGATTATTTTGTTTTCCCAGCTTTCAAACCTGCACTGAAATGCACAGTTTCGACTGCCAGATGTGATGATGTTTACACTGCCAAGCCCAGTCAATCAAAGTACAGGGGGCGCAGCATTTGCAGAGAGAGAAGAGCCTCTGTGCGTAATGGTAACTCCCCCATTGCTCCTAGAGGTTCATTTGCATATATTTAAACATAATTTTTCTCAGCAATACAGACACATATGAACAAGGGAACAACAAGGGAACAACACAGATGTCTTCAGCTGCCAAGTGCACATGGGCAACGGGTGGTCCCCCCCAGGGCCCACTATATATCGCGACCCAGGTATAGGAAATGCCGAGTGGTATGTTGCGGCCTAAATTGTCTCTTTATGTGTGTCACTGTGCTCCTACCTGGATACGGCTGGACCCCAGGTGTTCTGTCCCAGCACTGGAAGATTCATTTCAGCATCATTACAGATCACATCTGCTGTATTCTGTAGTTATTAGTTAGGTAACATCACCATCTAGCGGTGGTAAAAATGTACTGTGCTTTGTTTTTCTTATTAATAAAGATAATTGTATTGTGGGGAGTACAAATGATTCTGGAAAGGAGAAACCCAGTCTACATACAGACTACAGGACATTAGCAGAGCTGTTCCATGCAGTTCTCCTTCTTAAACTCCATTATCCTTGTACATGCACATCTGGTAAGGTATCTACCTCTGTCTCAGAGATATTGTGTTATGTAGAGCTGTTCAGTTAGCTGTAATCCTATGTATAGACAGCCATTTTGGACATGTGCTCAGAGTTAATGTAATGTTGTAATACATGCTGTTTTATGCTTTCTGCTGTACATGCTATCTTAAATGCCTTATACTTATACAAGTTAGTGTATTCTTATAGTTTTACCAATCGAATACTCCTGTTGACCAATAAACAAGTTAGACTAAAGAAAACAGTCCTCTTATTTGGAACACAGGAATGGTTTATGCTGAATGTCAGACTGCACACTATGTGAACGTGTATGAAGACAGAACAGTAAAACAGATGCTAGTCACCAGCGATAGTGGATCTGAATATACAGAGCAGTGATCACACACAGTCTCCTGCATACAAGATTGCAGCGGTTGCCATATATCACAAGAAGTGAGAGTGCAGCCCCAAGAAAGTGCAGCACGATCCAGACCACACTGAAGTCCGCTTCTACATAGACTGTCCGCACAGAGACATTAAGCAGCCAGTAAAAGGCACACAATGTCCGCTAGCCAGGCATCATTATAAGGGACCAGGTCAAGAGCAAGCTGTTCTAGCAAATCCTCCATAAAAGAAAAGGCAGCTCTTGCCACTGCAAAAGCTGAGGCTGCAAAAGTAAGGTCTTCCTTTGTTGCACAAGAGATGCAACTGAAGAAAGTGAGAGCGTTAAGGGAAAAAGAGAGAATATGCCTGCAAGCGTCAAAGGAGAAAGAGAGAGTGTTACTGGAGGAAGAGAAAGCACACCTGCAAGCGTCACTGGAAGAAGACAGAGCAGGCCTGCAAGCGTCAATGGAAAAAGAGACAGCATGCCTGCGAGCGTAAAAGGAAAAAGAGAGAGCGTCACTGGAAGAAGACAGACCACTCCTGCAAGCTTCACTGGAAAAAGAGAAAGCATGCCTGCAAGCGTCAAAGGAAAAAGATAGAGCGTCACTGGAAGAAGAGAGAGCATGCCTGCAAGCTTCACTGGAAGAAGAGACCGCATGCCTGCAAGCTTCACTGAAAGAACTCGCTGCAGAGAAAGAAGCGGCAGCCGCAATGGCCAACGAAGAGTTCCTAGAAGCCTTGGAATTCCCTGAATCTGAAAAATATAGCCAAGTACTTGGACCAGACCTAGATCAACAAGATCTAACACAGCTTGTCTTAGAATACATCCATCAGCAGTGCATCCCAAGACAGAAGATCACTATGATCCAGTATATCAGCCAGCTTATACAGAGGGCCAAAGATCCTACTTTGAACCACAGTACCTCCAGCAGGATGGTATGCGACAACACGATGCTGACCACAACTACTGCCCTACAGAACGAAAGCTACAACCTCCTCTTCAACTTAAAGGGACACCCTTTGCGTCAGAACGGTATTATACAGACTGCACTAAGCCAAAAACCCCTAACAGGTATGGTGATACACCACACATGCAGCAGAACAACAGTACACCGGGTAGTATCTGCGCTAACCAAGCCGCCATGGACTTCGCTAAGTTCTTTGCTAAACGGGAGCTGGTTAACAAAGGACTTATAAAGTTCACCGATCGCCCCGAGAACTACAGGGCATGGCGAGCCTCCTTCCAGAATGCCATAAGAGACTTAGATGTTTCCTATAGTGAGGAGTTACATCAGACATTAACATAAACTAGCTGGGCAAAGGCCTAAAGATTGTGTGGGAAAGACTTGATGAGTGTTGTGGGTCAACAGAAGCTATAGAAAATGCTTTATTTAAGATAATTGATAATTTTCCCAGAATAGTGGGTAGGGGTCACCAGAAGCTCAGGGAACTCAGCAACTTGTTAATAGAGGTACAGGTTGCTCAGGCAGAAGGAGATCTGCTAGCATTTCTGGACACCACTAGAGGTGTCAACCCGATTGTCCAAAAACTCACTTATAACCTACAGGAGAAGTGGATTGAACATGGTTTTCATTATAAACCGGTTCATAATGTACCATTTCCTCCCTTCGTGGTGTTTGTAGACTTTGTTACTCAACAGGCAAGGATTAGAAATGATCCCAGTTTTGATTTTACGTTGTCATTTTCCACTACCCTTGGTGTCAAACCACATAAAACACCAGTGGCAGTCCACAAAACTAACATTGCCTCCACAGTTTCTCCTTACAGGCCGTTTAAGTCTTCTCAAGAAGAGAACAAACTCAAAGATCTTACCAAAGAATGCCCCCTGCACAAGAAACCACATCCTCTAGTAAAATGCAGAGCTTTCAGGGAGAAGTCTTTGGAAGACCGTAAATAATTCCTCAAACATCTGGTTCAGGTGCTGCGCTACAACATCGCACTTCGCCAGGAACTGTAAGGTCAGTGTGACATGCACGGAATGCGGTGGCACAGGACACAACACGGTTTTACACCCTGGACCACCCTCTCAGATATGACCCCAAGCAGAGGAGCATGATGGGAAGCAGATAGACACTGATGTAGACACCGCAGCACTTCTCACTGTACAGAGATATGTAAAGGACTCGCAGGAGGGAAGTCCTGCTCAAAAATCTGCCTTGTCAGAGTTTATCCGGTCAGCCACCGAGATAAGGCGATCAAGGTATATGCAATCTTAGATGATCAAAGCAACAGGTCTTTATCTAAATCCACCTTCTTTGACACGTTCAACATCGTAGGGCCCGGTTCTCCATACTCCTTAAGGACATGTGCAGGTACCGTTGAGACGGGGGGGAGGAAAGCAACTGTGTACAAAGTAAATTCCATAGATGGTGAGACCTGCATGTCACTGCCAACCATACTGGAGTGCAATCACATTCCTGACAACTGGTCTGAGATACCTACTCCATAGGTAGCGGCATACCACCCCCACCTGAAGCGTATAGCTCACCTGATACCAGAACTGAACCCAGAAGCCCCGATAGTCTTACTCCTTGGAAGAGACATACTACGAGTTCATAAGGGTAGAGGACTGATTAACGGCCACCAAAACGCTCCATACGCCCAGAGACTTGACCTAGGATGGGTCATCATAGGAGACGTCTGTCTGGATGGAGCACACAAGCCGACCTCAGTCAACAGTATGCTCACCAACACACTTGAAAATGGACATCCTTCCCTATTCCAGCCATGTCAGAGCAGTTTCTAGATAAAAGAATTGCCACACAGCCAGGGGCGTACATAGAAATCACTGGGCCCCATAGCAAGAATCTAAATTTGGCCCCCATTTCCCTTTTATAGCCCCTCCCACTACCCAATCCAGGCCTCTCCCTTTGTTCCATGAACTATGCTTGCTGCTGCGTTTTATAATTTATGCCATCAGGGCCGGATTGGAATTACAAAACAGCCCTGGCACACAAAAGAGGTATAATAGATGCAGTGTGTACAGATGTATAGTATATACAGCAGTGTACTAATATGTGAGGTATGATGTATAATAGATGCATTGTGTACAGGTATATAGTATATATCATAGTGTACTGATATGTGAGGTACGGGGTATAATATATGCGGTGTGTACAGGTATCTAGCATATACAGTAGTGTAATAGGTGAGGTACGAGGTATAATAGATGCAGTGTGTACAGATATATTATATATACAGCAGGTACTGACATATGAGGTACGAGGTATAATGGATGCAGTGTGTACAGGTATATAGTAAATACAGCAGTGTATTGACATGAGGTATGAGGTATTACAGCTTGTACCTCACATATCAGTCCACTGCTGTATATACAATATATCTGTATACTTCATCTATTATACCTCGTACCTAACATAGTACACTGCTGTATATACTATATATCTATACACGCTGCATATATTATACCTCGTACCTCACATATCAGCACACTGCTGTATATACTATATATGTGTACATATTGCATCTATAATACTGTGTAATCTATGCAGTCTGAGTGTGTGTATATGTGTATATATATATATATATATATATATATATACATACACACAGAGCAGTGTATTGATGTGAAGATGCAGTGTGTACAGAAATATGTGGTCAGTTATACATTATGGTCACTGTGTGTGAGGTACATGAGATAGTGGTCACTGTAACTGTCTGAACTATTATACATGAGTGAGCGATGAGTAAAAACAGGGCATGGGGGGCGGGGGGTGTAAATGAAGAGAAAAGTGGAGGACCTCCTCTTACCACTCCATACCAGTCTGTATGGATCAATACAGAGGTGATTGTGCACTTCTAATACTTGCTGTTAGGGGTTGAAGGACCTGTGATGATGTCATTACAGGTCCTGGCAGATGTACCTTTCAAACCTAGGAACTACACCATTTTTGGTGTAGTTCCTTTGCTAGATTCTGCAGGACCTGTAATGTTGAAGATGATGTCATCACAGATGCACTGTTTTTACGTGGGAACTACACTTTACACTGTGCAGTTTCCTTACAGGACCTGTGATGACATCATCAAAGGTCCTTTAGTTTTAGAAAAATAGACAGGAGCAATTAAGGGGGCGGGGCAGATATGAGTAGTATTTGACTCGAACGCCAGGTGCGAAGGCATCTCGCTAAATTATGTCTTACTGTTAGAAATGTCCCGAAATATTCGCCGGCAAACAGTTCCTGGCGAACATTGCATGTTCGCGTTCACCGCGACGGGCGAACATATGCGATGTTTGATTCGCCCCTTATATTTTATCATTGAGCAAACTTTGACCCTGTACCTCACAGTCAGCAGACACATTCCAGCCAATCAGCATACCCTCTCTCCCAGACCCTCCCACCTCCTATCAAAAAGCAAGGGCAACATCCATCTTAGATTCATTCTGAAGCTGCAGTGTTAGTTAGAGCAGTGCTGCTGCTTCTGAATTAATAGGGAAAGCGTTAGCTAGGCCAGTGTTCTGTGTCCACTCCAGTCCTCAAAGACTCATCAGCCTCTTTCACACGAGCGTGTCCGGATTAGGCCCCATTCACACGTCCGTAGTGTGTTGCGGATCCGCAAAACACCATGCCGTCACTCCCCATAGAGATGCCTATTCTTGTCCGCAGGCTGCGAACAAGAATAGGACATGCTCTATCTTTTGCGGGCTTCGGGCCCCGAAACATCTGGCCGCGGCTCCGAAAATGCGGAAGCGGAGAGAAAGTGTGCTTTCCGCATCACGTTCGGCCCCATTCACAATGAATGGGTCCGCATCCATTCCGCAGAATTGCGGAATGGATGTGGACAAAAATTGCGGATGTGTGAATGGGGCCTTAGGTCCAGATGTGTTGCGGATGCGTTCAGTGAAAACTGTGCGATTTCACAGGCAAAGCCTGTTTCAGTTTTCAGTTCAGTTTTTTCCGCACGGGTGCGTTTTGATGCGTTTTTCACGCACGTGATAAAAAACGGAAGGTTTACAAACAACATCTCCTAGCAACCATCAGTGAAAAACGCAACGCACCCGCACTTGCGGATGCAATGCGTTTTTCACGCAGCCCCATTCACTTCTATGCGTGTAAAAAGCAGAATATAGAACATGCTGCGATTTTCACGTAACGCACAATTGATGTGTGAAAAAAAACGCTCATGTACACAGACCCATTGAAATATATGGGTCAGGATTTAGTGCGGATGCTATGCGTTCACGTCACGCATTACACCCGCGTGGAAAACTCGCTCGTGTGAAAGGGGCCATCTGCTGTAAGGACAGCGTCCTGACAGCATCCCAAAAAGCCCTTTTTAGGGCTGATACATCATTCTGCTTTTATTTATTTTTTCTATATATATATATTGCAGTTGCCTGCCCGTGTGTGAGAGGCCACAGACCCACAGACTGTACTGTGTGCACACCACTCATATAGGGTGGCACAGTACCTTGCAGATAAAAAAAAGTCATTAAAGTTTTACCCTTTAATATAATTGCAGTTGCCTGCCAGTGTGTGTCAGGCCCACAGACTGTACTGTGCCCACTTCCCACCACTCATATAGGGTGTCACAGTACATTGCACGGCGCACGCGCAGTGACCTAAAATTCTATCGAAGCGGACCGAGCATGGGTCTTTTTCCATCTCTTGGTTCTTAAAATCTATTCGATACACCAGCCCCTGATAGGGGACAAAACAGAGATTAAACAGGTAAGAATAGATTTTTTTAATTAAAAAAAAAGAGGACAGCCTCTGCGGAGCTGGGTATTTTTTGGCCCTGTTACTGAACGGTCATGTACAATGGCTGTAGGCTAATGCGTCCTTTTGCGGAGGTGACAAACCTGGTCAGTCAAGCCCAAGGCAACATCATTGACCTCATCACATATGCATTTTTTCTGGAGCGTGCCCTGCGAAGAGTGCTGGATCAGGCCGTAGATGAGCATGAAGAGGAAGAGTTGTGGTCACCATCATCACCGGAAGCAGCCTAGTTGTTGTCGATTGCTGGACCTGCGGCAACGCAGAGAGAGGAGTCTGAAGAAGAGGAGTCAGAGGAGGAAGGTGGCTTTGAGGAGGTGGAAGACCAACCACAGCAGGTGTCCCAGGGGGCTTGTTGTCACCTTTTGGGGACCCTTGGTGTTGTACATGGCTGGGTGGAGGAACCTTCAATGACGTCAGTGAGGACAAGGAACAGGACATGGCTAGCTTGGTATCCAACCTTGTGCAAATGGGGAGTTTGCGGTTGTGCAAATGGACTGTTTGCGGTTGTTTGCGGTATGTTAAACGGGGAGTTTGGTCTGTCAGAGTTTGGTCTGTCACTGTGAAGCAGGCGTAACCCTTACACTACCTGATCGATACAACATCATACCTGATCGTATACACACATTGGATGTTTTAAAGCACGTTATTCCAAACAATTTAGGAATGTTAGGTGATTTATTCCCTTTATGGATTAAAACCCGACTCTGCGTCAGCTACTTTATTTTCTATGGGAGTTTTGCCATGGATCCCCCTCCGGCATGCCACAGTCCAGGTGTTAGTCCCCTTGAAACAACTTTTCTATCACTATTCTGGCCAGAAAGAGTCCCTGTGGGTTTAAAAATTTGCCTGCCTATTGTAGTCTATGGCAGTTCACCCGGTTCGCCCATTCGCGAACATTTGCGGAAGTTCGGGTTCGCGACATCTCTACTTACTGTCTGGTCCAGACTTCTGGAGGTACTTCTACGCTTTCACAGAGATTCTGTAGCATTTATGGCCGACATACAACAGATGTTCCATTGCTTCCTTATCAAGGAAGAACACAGAAACTACTTGAGGTTCTTCTGGTAGCGCAACAACAACCCCAATGAAGACATTGTACAGTATCGAATGAGAGTGCACATCTTCGGAAACAGTCCTTCCCCTGCAGTTGCTATCTATGGTCTCAGACATTCAGCCCGAGCGGGTGAAGCAATGTATGGGTCAGATGTCAGATCCTTTGTAGAAATGGACGACTACTTGAAATCCACACCCACGAACAAGACCGCAATCAGTCTCCTGAAAAGGGCTCAAGAGATGCTCGCTCTATCCAACTTGAAGTTGCACAAAATCGCCTCCAACAGCTGTGAGTTAATGGAAGCCATCTCACCCCAAGACCATTCAAGTGATCTAGAGGACTTGGATCTTAGCACCGACTCCCTTCCCATGCAGCGGGGTCTCGGTTTGCTTTGGGACTTAAAGGCAGACACATTCACCTTCCAAATCAGCAAGGAAGAAAAGCCCTTCACATGCAGAGGAGTCCTGTCCAACATAAACAGCTTATATGATCCTCTGGTATTCGTAGCGCCTGTTACCATCCAAGGTAAAATGATGTTAGGGGACTTCACCACAGAGACGTCTGATTGGGATGATCCGCTTCCGAAGGAGAAAAAGGACCTGTGGACAGGTCGGAAGAAGTCTTTCGAAGCTTTGACCAGCCTTCATGTGTCACGACCATATGCTTCCGGGCCATCTACTAAAGTCAAGATGCAAAGACTTTATATCTTCTGCAATGCTTCAGTCAAGGCAATTGCTGACATAGCAAAACTAAAGACCATAGACGTCAAGACTCAAAGAACAATACCATGTAGGATTTGTCAGGAGCTGGACCAAACTGGCGCCACTCCGCGAACACACAATACCCAGACTGCAACTCCACTGCTGTGCTTGCAGTGGAGTTGGCTGACCTTATAACTTCAGGAATGAACCTAGAAATCGAAGAAGTAGAGTTTTATATGGACAGCAAGGTAGTCCTAAGATATATCTGCAATGAAACCAGACATGTTTACATCTACGTCTGCAATCGGGAGCTAAGGTTCAGGAGATCCCCTTTTCCTAAACAGTGGCACTACATGCCTACACAGCATAATTCTGCAGACCACGCGACTAGATCCGTCACACCAAGCCACCTTAAAGACACAACATGCTTTACAGGTTCTATGTCCCTTTACCGTTCAACGTCTTGCGACATCAGATCCGACACATTTGAATTGGTAGACCCAGATGCCAATGAAGAAATCTGACCTGAATTATCTGTTCTACATACAGTGACTTTTGACCACCAACTCAAATCCCATCGTTTCGGCAGGTTCTCCATATGGAAGTTGCTCTTTTGTGCTATAGCTTGTGTAGCCCATACAGCTCAGACATCACCTGTGAGCCAGAAGCCCTGCAAAAGTTAGCATCACTGCGAACATGCCTTTACCGCTCCTAATCTGAAGAAGTCCAAAAACATAATTCACACTATACAACGTGAATGTCATGCAAAGGAAATAGACTACCTCATCATAGGCCAAACAGTCTCCAAGAATGACACCTTGATAAAGCTTGATCCCACTATTGACCAAGATGGGTTGCTAAGATAGAAGGACCCAGTGGTGGCATCTTTTGATGCCAGACGGGGATTGTTCTGCCTCAGCACTGTGAGATTCTCTTCAGTATCATTACAGATCACATTTGCCGTATTCTGTAGTTATTAGTTAGGTAACTAGCGATGAGCGAGCACCAAAGTGTTCGGTGCGAACACACCGCGATATTTGTGCGCTCGGCCGAGCACCCGAGTATAATTGAAGTCAATGGGAGACAACCAGGCACCCCCTGCTCGGATGAGGAGAGGGTGCCTGGTTCATAAGGAAAGGTCAGAAAGTTGCAGAAACACCACCGAAATGGATCGGGAACAGCATGGGGACCATGTCTGGATGCATCTTAAGAAACATTCTTTCCTGTATATTCAATTGTATTGAAGCACTTAGATACAGCCTGTATATCATATAAAGGAGGGCCTCATTCACATGGTGCTACAATTGTTCAGGTACACTGCTACACTCATAAAGCCTATGAACTAAGTGAAAGGGCTGGCAAAAATCACAAGGAACCGACACTGCAATACACCCTTTATTACACATAAAGGAGGGCATCATACACACCCTTGAAAAATGATGATTGATGGCCCGCTGGTGACCCTTAAAAACATTAGGAGCAAGGGCCTGCTGATCTGGCCACCTAAGAAGTTAAGTGGCCCGGTCAGCACAGACTACCAAGAAAAAATGACCAATTTTAAATAAAAAAAATCCTTTTTGGGTTATAGATAATGTTACATAGCAGACTTAGCGCCGAGAAATGGCGTTCAGCACAGGCAAGGAAAATAGAACAAATTGAAATTGAATTTTTATTTATTTTTTGGTTCGAGATAACGTCACATAGCAGAGTTAGCGCAGGGAATGGCGGTCAGCAACAGGTACAATGCAATTTTAGAGAATTTTAAAAATATAGGAAAAGTGGCACATACAATGAAAAAAAGGAATACAATAGATTTTATAAAAGCTTTAGTTTTCAAATCAGGGATATCAACATTTGATTGTATTACCGGTAATGTTCTCCACAAGAGAAAGAAACATGGTCAATCTTTAAGAAGACAAATCCAGGATAAAAGAGAATTCCTGAATGGTCTTTTCCCCCTGGAACAGGACATGCTTTCAAGTGTCTGCTGATAATGGTAATTCCTCAAGGCGAAAGGGTCTAATATCTCCTGAATAGGCATCTTCAAAGGAGAGAGGAGAAAATGGAGCAAAGCCTGACACATTTAAAAAAAAAAAAAAAATTGAAATATTTACCCCGTGCCACTATATAAAACACAGAATCCTGTAAAAAAAACACATGCGTTAAAGATTCACCTCCGAAGGAAAGCAAATTATGTTTCCTTCCAAGTATGAAACATAATAAAGAATATACCATGTGAGCTGACCCCCCAAAAAATTGTAGGTGAGGGCCTGCAGGTGAGCTGACCCCCTAAAGAGGGACATGAGGATATCTAATGCACTAATCCTCAAACTCTTCAGCATCCACAGTCAGACAAAGATGACTGGAGGAATGGCAATTAGGGTTTCACTTGGTGGATGATGCAGAGGAGACACGGCTGTCAATGAGTGATGGTCTTGTTAGGTCAACACAAGTCAGGAGGATGACCAGAGTGAGGAAGTGGAAGAGGAGATGGGGGACGATGACATCACTGACCCAACCTGGAAAGGTGGCAAGCTGAGCGAGGACAGCAGGACAGAAGGGGAGGGATCCACAGCACCGCAACAGAGGGGGGGGGGGATCCACAGCACCGCAACAGGCTGGAAGAGGCTATGGAGTGGCAAAAGGGAGAAGGCGGGCCACACCAAATAGGCCCGCAACTGTTCCCCCTGGAGCTTTTTGGAGGAAAGTGGGGACGATAAAAGAATTGTGATTTACTAACTGTAACTGTGCTATACCAAAATAAGAACTCATAAATAAACAAATAACCATAACATATCTTACATCCTATTCATTAACTCTAAATCAAACCATAATAACAATAAAAACTCAAACCAGGGGACATAATGGGGGAAGACTGTACACTGGAGGCAAAATGAGTAGGAGTGTGAACACTAGCAACCTCACCACCACCGGCATGATCCGCCACATGTCATCCAAGCACCCTAATAGGTGGGCCGAACCACTTCGTCCACAATCAGTGTCTGTGGGTCACACCACTGCCTCCTCTTCCTCCCCGGTGTTACGTGCTGGCCAATTCTCTGTCCTATACACAGACCTGGGTAACTGACCACGTGGGCACTTTGCGATAAATAAATGGGTTTTGGGTTGCAGTTTTGGCACTCAGTCTCTAAAAGGTTCGCCTTCGACATCACTGTTTTAGAAGGTTAGCGCACCTGCAGGCCCTCAGCTACATTCTTTTACTCAGTTTCATTGCACCCAGGGCCACGGCATCAGCATCATATCCACTTGCCCATCCCTTACTATCCGCATTCTTAATATTAAATGTTATATATGCTTAAAAGTAGGTCACACATACAGTAGCGTAGGATCTGTAAGTGTATGGACCAATAAATTAAAATAGGTATGAGCACACTTTACACAGGAGATGTAGCCCTGATAAAGTCACAGAGATAAAGTACAGTATATGTCAGTGATATGTATGAAATGCAAACACACTAGATGTTGCACAAATAATGTAAATTTCCCCAAAATTCACTGGTTTCACCTGTGGTACAGTATTTGACACATAGAGGCACATGCTGTGGACACTAAATGGTGCACAAACAATGTAAATTTCCCCAAAATACACTGGTTTCACCTGTGGTACAGTATTAGACACATAGAGGCACACGCTCTGGAGGTACAAGAAGAAGAACATACACCGTAACTGGTACTTTCCTACACCTGTCGCTCCGCAATAACTGTAATAAAGTCAATTTTAGTGGGTTCTCTGACAATTCTGTAGGCCTTGTAGTATAAAGACACACAGGTAAATCCTGTTTATGACACTCCAATTGCAACGGGCCACCTCCCCCCAGGGCCCTCTGTATATCGCGACCCAGGTGTAGGAAATGCCGAGTGGTATGTTGCGGCCTAAAATGTATTTTTATGTGTGTCACGGTGCTCCTACTTGGATACGGCTGGACCCCAGGCTTTTGCTCCAAATCAATAAATAGGGGGAATAATTGAGGGATTGTAAAGAATAACTTGAGTCCAGACCATAAAAATGTACTTCAATGGCAGCTTTACTTGGAATAAACATTTCTACAGTTTCAGGCTTTGTCTTGGTTCCAGCAGGCTTTAGCATTAAACTGGCAGGCAAACTCAACTCTGCTATATCTGTTTCTCTCTGACTCTGCTGTACTGACAGGGTGGCTGTATAACTCAGCTTCTTCTGTATGCTGCACTTCTTCTCTGTAGTCTGACTATGTTATGCCAGGGAACTTTCCTCCTGACTCCTGAGGCTTTAAGCTCTGGCCTCCAAGGCCAGCAGAGCTTAAGGTGCTCTGGCTAGCTGGTGTGGGCACGTCCAGCAGAGACATGCCCCTGCACACCCTTCCCATGTCTAGGGAAGACCTAAACTGGAACTAACTGGTCCCCACTCTTCCTGCAGGAAGTAGGTCTAGCCCACTTATCTCCAGAGGGTAGGGGGGATTAGAATGAAATTGAAAGTTCCATTCTATCTAAGATAGCTCTGCCGTGTTTGCTGCCACCTGCTGGTGAACCAGGTACATTACATGAAATAACAATTACATAACAAGATTATGAATACACAGTGTTGAGGGACCTGGAAATAAATATATAGGTGACATACAGGTTAGACCATACATACCGCCTCGGCCATCTTGCTTGAAGATACCATGCAAAATCTTGTGAGCAGTGACATATGATGTCACCACGCCAACTGCCTTCATGGCGAGATTTTGCACTGGATCTTCAAGCATGATGGCCGCTACGGCCTCTTCGCGCTCAAATGGATGAGGTAAGTATGATTTAATTAAATAATATAACTGAGGAGGGCTATCAGGGGACATTATACAGGGGGTAATATAACTTATATTACCCCTGTATAATGTCTGATAGGCCCCCTCAGTTATATTACCCCTGTATAACAATGTACCCTGATACCCCTTAGTTATATTACCCCGGCAGGGTCATATAACTAAAGGGTATCAGGGTACATTATTATACAGGGGTAATATAACTCAGGAGGCCTATCAGACATTATACAGGGGTAATATAGCTTACATTACCCCTGTATAATGTCCCCTGATAGCCGTCCTCAGTTATATTACCCCTGTATTATGTACTCTGATACCCCTCAGTTATATTACCCCCTGTATAATTTACCCCAATACCCCTCAGTTATATCAACCCCTGTATGATGTCCCCTGATAGCCACCCTCAGTTATATTACCCCTGTATAATGTACCCTGATACTCTCAGTTATATAATATAACTAAGGGGTATTAGGGTACATTATACAGGAATAATATAACTGAGGAGGGCTATCAGGGGACATTATACAGGGGGTAATATAACTTATATTACCCCTGTATAATGTCTGATAGGCCCCCTCAGTTATATTACCCCTGTATAACAATGTACCCTGATACCCCTTAGTTATATTACCCCGGCGCCAGGGGCGTAGCTATAGGGGAAGCAGGGAAAGTGGCTGCTTTGGGGCCCTGATCCAGAAGGGGCCCATCCAGGAGGAGGAGGACTAAAAGATTTTATCAGGGCCCCCTCAACAGTATTATACAATGAAATTATATACTGTGACAGTATAGACATGGTAGGAAACCAATGGAACAGCTGCCTGGTCTGAGAGAGCGATCTTTACTAGCCACAGGAATGGGGGTGGCATGAAAGGAAGGGGTTTCGAAAAAGTTACTGGGGGAGGGAGGCCCCATTCAAAAATTTGCTGTGGGGCCCAGTCATTTCTAGCTACGCCACTGCCCGGTGGGGTCATATAACTAACGGGTATCAGGGTAAATTATTATACAGGAGTAATATAACTCTATCAGACACTGAAGAAGAAGTAATGAAGTACTTTAAAACGCATCTGGTGCTTTATTGATCCACTCGCTATGAGCCACAATATTGTATAAGCATGGCCATGCATGAAGATGAATAGCGAAATTGCAAGTAAGCTAACCTAAAGTCAATTTTCCCACACATACAGCGAGCAAGAGAGCAAACAACGCGAGACGCCCAAACAGACGTCCTCTCATCTCGCGGGAATTCAACTTGAGCATGAGAGCGGAAACTACGAGGAGACGCCGAGGACTGTAGCCGGCTGTCTCCCTTTTTCATCTCTCCATCCTTGTCACGCAAATCGAGGTAAGCTCCCACACATGTGACATAAGTAAGTGTGCAGTGTGTGCGATAGTGACAGGCAAGAACACTGCAGTAAAAGGTCAAATTCTGAAGAATTTCAAAATCTAGACCAATAAAGACGATTTGGAAAGTGAACTGAATGGAAGAATTTTTCTGGTTTGCCAGTTCTCCTAGCTGAATTGCAGGTGAATTAGTAGTAGAATTGAAAAATCTAGGTAAAAATAGCTGAAATAGAAAATGTCTCACATTCTGCTTACTTAACAAATTGTATATATTGATCTAGATTTTGAAATTCTCCTGCTATTCACCTTTTAGTGTGGGTTCACACTAGCATTAGGGCTTCCATTATGGCTTTCCGTTGAAACATGGTTATAACGGAACATAACGGAATCCATAAAATGGAGGACAGATCCCTTCTGCAGCCCATAGACTTGAATTATGATGAAATGCAAAACGGAAGCCTTTAAAATGTATTCAGTTTGGTTTCCGTCATAATAGAAGTCTCTGGTAATCAAAACTGATCCATCTGCTTCCCGTTATGCAAGACAGAAAACAAAGCAGGACTTTGTTTTTTGTATTGCATAATGGGACCCAGACGGATCCGTTATGCTTTCTCATAGACTTCTATTAGGACAGAGCAAATCGGAATGCCTCTTAAAGGCTTCCGTTTTGCATTCCATCTGGCCATTCCGTTATAATGGCATAACGCAGATGTGAATCCACCCTTAGGAATAGATTGTTTCTGAATACTCAAGTGTACTGAGGAAGAAAGGAAAACTCCTTAAAAGCTTGTCTTTTAAGTATTTGGTTTAATGCAATAAAAATATATCTCTGCATACAGCAATACTCTCGTATTTTGTTATCTTATTTATATATATACTTATTTAGTTTTTTTCAGTAGTATGATTGGCTGGTAAAAATTATTAGTGCCCCCCATTTTTGACTGTGTGTCTTCTGTGCCCCCCCCCCCCCTATATATTGATCCTAGAGTCGCCACAGGCAGGGAATGAAAAATGAAAACTCAAAAATGGAAAATCTTTGGGTCAGGAAAGGGTTAATGAATGATGGGAAAGACAGAAAGTTATCTAAGTATTGCAGCCTTAATGCTTAGCCTCATGCCAATATAATAACTTAACCGGGGCTACAAACATTTTAAGCATTTGTTAATAAAAGCCTTCAAAGCCTGACTGATTCTCACATGTGCAATGCATTATGGGCAAGGCATGAGAACAGAGGTTGTAAATAGCAGAAACATATTCTCCTTTTTGTGCATTTTTTTTTTATGACTTGAAGTTCTTTAGAGTGGATACAAAAAAGAGAAATATAAGTCTTTGCGTTATGATCCTCCCTTCAGGATCCTTTTCAGGTACTGGGAATAAAAAATCCATCCAACGGTGCTGAGTGCATGTGACAGATTATATACTGACTCTTTAAGAGGTAATCTACTTGCCACTTGACACGGTGACTTGCCTCCTGTGCCATTTTTGGGGAAATTATATTACACTTCTGATCTCAAAAGAATTATAATATTGATAAAGTAAATTGGTGGCAATCTGTTTCCCGAGGCATTTTATAAGACTAAAAGATGGAAAAGTAGGAAATGAGGTAACTTCTTAGAACTCCGAATGAACTGAATGAGCGGTTGCATTGTATAATATTAATTGCATCAGTATCATGAAGAAGTTTTACATTCCTTTTTCTTTTTTATTAAAATTAAGAGAGGGGGTTAGAATTTTTTAAATTAGGAAGTAGAATTAGGGTGAGAAGGGCTAAACGGTACCAGAAGACCATTTTGTCCAACAACTTTTCAACACTAAGGTCCTGATTTATTATGCCTTCTTGCCATAATTCTGGTTTTACAAAGTTGCAATACAGGCTTTTGCGACTTTTTAAGCTGACTTGTGGAAAAATTTGACTTTTCGGATTTTTACACCACTCATTACAGTTTTGAAAAATGTGCAGGAAAGTGGGCATGGTTAGCCAAGTTAGGCTACTTTCACACTAGTGTTTTGGTTTTCCCTTTCTGTGATCCGTCATGGGCTCTCAAAAGAGGTCCAGAATGGATCAGTTTTGCCCTAATGCATTCTGAATGGAAAAGGATCTGCTCAGAATGCATTTTTCTGTCCGCGATGTGGTACGGAGCAAGACGGATCCGTCCTGGCACACAGTGTAAGTCAATGAGGACGGATCCGTGCCCCATTGATTTTCAATGGTGTTCAAGATGGATCCGTTATAGCTATAGAAGACATAATACAACGGAACCATTCATGACGGATGCATGCGGTTGTATTATGGTAACTGAAGCCTTTTTGCAGATCCATGACGGATCCGCAAAAAATTTGAAAGTAGCCTTAATGAGTTTCACGCCAGGTTTATCACTGAGACTTTTTTTCGTCCGCTTTCCCTGTCTACTTGCAGTGCAAGCTCTAAGTAGCAAGTCCGTAACTGATCAACGTTCCCTACTCTGCTAAGATGCGAGACAAACAACAACAAGGGACAAAAACAAGACACAGAGACAGTTGTACTGAAATGAGTCAGAACCAGGAGGACAACACCAAATCAAGAGAAAAAGAGTAGTAAAATAGCCAAGCCAAGATCAGAACCAGATGGGAAACTCAGTATCAATACGTTAGAGAGAGAGAGTGGTCAAAAGGACAAGCCAAGGTCAAAACACTAGTATTCCAAAATACGCAAGCAGGAACCAGGAACACAGGTAGTGAGTCAGAGACTATCACTGGCACTGGTGTATGGTCTCTAAGGGGTTTAAATATAGCACCGAATCCCATGATCAGAACCTAATAGGTCAATGACTCATCGCTTCATTAGTCAGAACACTAGCACATAGTCTTCTCCAGCTAGTCTCCTCCAGCACATACGCTTTGCAGGGTGAAGCAGAGTATTGCACCCTGTTGTGTCACCAGAGGGTATGGCTTAGCAGCATGTCTCTCTCTATGCAGTTGCGCCGAAGCTGGAGACCTCGCCACTAGAGCTCAGACAGGTAAGTTTGTGACACATGCGACATTTGATAAATGTGGCATAAATTACACCAACACAAACTTGCCAAAACTTCAGATATTCCCCTCATGTTAACCCCCCCCCCCCCCAATGTCTTTGATCACATAGCACGAAAATGAATGAAGTGGGGATGGTTGGCAGAGACATGCAACTTGTTCCTTTCTGGCCCCATTTCCACCAGAACAGCAGTACAGCCTTAGGCCTTATTCACACGTCCGTAGTGTGTTTTGCGGAAACACGGATCCGCAAAACACGGAAACACGGATCCGCAAAACACGGACGGCTGCAATGTGCATTCCGCATTTTGCGGACCGCACATTGCTGGCACTATAGAAAGAATGCCTTTTCTTGTCCGCAATTGCGGACAAGAATAGGACATGTTCTATTTTTTTGCGGAAACGGAAACACGGATGCGGAAACACGGATGCGGAAACACGGATGCGGACATCACATAGTGTGCTGTCCACATCCATTCCTGCCTCTATAAAATGAATGGGTCTGCAACCCTTCCGCAAAATTGCGGAAGGGATGCGGATCCATTTTGCGGACGTGTGAATTAGGCCTAAGACATTTATTCAAACGGGCATACACATTTCAAAGGGGTTGCCCAAGATAATTAAAAAACTTGGACAAACACCTGAATGTTTTAAAATAAAAAATGAAGGTATACTTACCTCTTTCTCCAATGCTATTCTCTGCCCCACCTGTCTGTCTCTCTTGCTGCTGCTGCTTCTTTACTAAATACAGAGGTGATGTGGTGGACCGGTATACGGTTCATCACTGCTGCAGCCAATCACTATCCTTTGCGACCTACTGCTGAGGGCAGCGATTATTTACAGTGGTCACATGCAGTAACCATACCTGTCACTGTTCACATCAACTCATTTTAATTATTGCGGAGAACCTTTTAAGGAGGAACAGGAATTAAAAAGTTTTGACCAGGAACTATAAGAAGGGAAGCAATATGATTAAACATTTCCGTTCCTCCTGCATTATTACTAGCCTCAAATTTAGAATGCTGCACAACAACACCAAAACCTCATTGCAACAGTGAAACATGGTGGAGGGAGCATCATGGTTTGGGGCTGTTTTGCTGCTTTAGGGCTTGGAAGCTAAGGTATAGAATAGGGTTCTCAACTGGCAGACCGTGGTCTGAATCTGGATTGCAGTAACCAGCTGTCTAGACCACTGCATGTCCCTTTGTCAACTGTATGTGCATTCTCAGGATGCAAATGCAGTTGAATACAATGATGAAGCAGCGAGCAGTTGTCACTGTTCACTTGCTGCCAGTGATTCAGTGCTGGCAGACATGATGCAGTGGTGTTATTTTGCTTGATGTGCTGAACCACAGCAGAACACAGAGTGGAGATCTGTCCTGTCTGTGGCTCCGCAAGACAGGCATGATGATTTCACTTCATCACACCTGCTAGCGCTGAACCACCGATGGCAAATGGAGAAGCAAGGAGCTGATGGCAGATTGGCAGGAGAACATGGGGTAAGTGAGTGTATAAAGTGGAGGCAATGCAGGGCAGCTCTCCATGGGGGCACAATGGAGCACTACTCTGCAATCTTTGGGAGGACACTTAAGGGACACAATAGGGCATCTTTGTGAGGAGTCATTTAAAAGGGAATGATATTGCATCTCTTAGGTTCATTCAGAATCAATTTGCTTATCCTTAACACACGTGTGTCCACTAAAGAATGAATACAAATAAGATTTTGGAATGGTTAAATCAAAGTCCCGACCTTAAACCTAACCAGATGCTTCTGTATAACCTGAAGAGAGATGTGTCTTCCAGGTATCTCAGAAGTATTGATGAATAGAGTTGATTTCATCAGTTGTTTTGTATATATAATTTTTTGGAGGTGTATAAACTCCTATGTAAATGTAGCCTGTTTTCCATCCACAGGCTACATTTAGGTGTACCTGTGAGGCCTGGGCCATATCAGCCAGTCTTGGGTGGGGCTCACAGCCTTCTCCCTCCTCCCATTGCAGGCATGGCTACATGCTGGAGGTAACTGGGGAGTTTGCTGCGAGATGGCCTTTACATTCCTGTTATTTTGCCCACTGGCCCCTGGTATTGCCCATACGGCACAGGTAGGTGAGTGTTAGGTCCCGAGCTACTTGAGAAACCTTGGCGTGGTGCTCGGGCTTAGACATGTCCTCCACAGTAGGATATGTTGACCAATCTCTCAATTTTAACATCAGTTTGAGAGCTTAGTAAGACCGCAGTGTACACCTGTCTTGTCATTTGTTATTGCTATATTGTTATATTGTTTATCACATCCACACAATTGCCATCTTGTGTAGGATGTCCATTGTGGTACTTGTGGTCCACTGCGGGCATCCTCCACCGTATGCATTTTTGCTGGGGATCGACATTAGCAACGGACCACAAGTGCAGGATCTGCTCCCCTGTATATATATGCACAACTGCATCTTGGGTTGAGCACATCCTGCTTCATGCCACCTTTCAGTTGGTTTGTGAATAGAGATGAGAGAATCGATTCTAAAATTCAACTGAAAATTCTGATTCTACTGAACCCATTTCATTTTTTTTTTTATTCAATTTGGGAGAATCAAACAGAGAGAGAAAGAGAGCCTTTCCAGGCAATCAGAGTAGAGAGAAACAAATTAATTTGTCTCATCAGCAGGACTTTTTCACCTGTGGAAGGGCTTTCCCCACAGATGACAGCCCATCTACAGCTAGATTGACAGGGTCGGACAATTATCCCAGCCCTAACGATTTGCTGCTCCAGTTCACAGAGCAAGGGCAGAGGCTCTGCTCCAGGTTTGGAATGGTATCTGCACAGTAACAGTTCCGAATCGGAGCACTTTCAATCTGTAAATCAGAGTACTTTAGAATTGGATGGTTGATTTGGATGAATTGAACCTGAATCAAATTTTAAAAAATTCACTCATCTCTGTTGATAAACTGAAAGACATTTGCTGGGAGGAACGATTCATAACATTCGTCAACATTAGACAAATCTTATTTGCAACTACAGGAAACATTTGGTGGAGGTGATAGCTGCTAAGGGGGATTTACATGTGATTAAATTCAAGTGTTCCCTAACTTTTTGTACCTGCATTGTTGATGTTTACTCGATGTGCACAATAAAAAACATGAACTGTATAACGGTTTGTGTTACTACTTTAGTTATATTGTGTTTGTCTATAATTGTGACTTAGATAACAATTAGAAAATTTTATTAGTAATTAATGCAGGAATCCAGTTCTTTTCAGAGAGTTTATTTACTATTGATGATAGCCGGTACCTTCAGCTTTCATACATAGTTATGTTTTTGCACCAGCGTTGTTTGCAGTAAAACCCCCAACTCCAGATTTTAGCAGATGGTCCATGGGAAATATGAAACATCGGACACTGAAGCGCTGTTTTGCCATTTTTGTTCATTAGGTGCCTTTTTTCTAAATCTTTCGTGCTTCTTTTAAAAAAATGCAGTACGCTGTGGCTATATTTTCTCAATAACACTGTGGCCAGATTTAATTTAAAGTATATTGTGAAATATAGGAATATAGTATAGCAGGGGGGCACTCAATTATCCAGAAACACTTGGGCAACAAAGTAGCAACACATTTATTAACCACTTGCCGCCACGCTAACGCCGATGGGCGTCAGCGCGGCGGCTCTCTCAGGTCTCACTGCCGCCTATCGGCGTCATCTCGTGAGACCTGAGATTTCACATGAATGCGCGCGCGTCGAGCGCGTTCATGTGATCGGAGCCGGGACAACTGAAACTACAGCCTGCCAGCGCTGATCATGCGCTAGCAGGCTGTAGATGCGGAAAAAAACGCATTTAAATCGCATATCAGACGCTGTTTTGTAAACAGCGTCTGATATGCCTGCTGTCTGCTCGTCTGGTGGTCCCTTTGTTTGGGACCACCAGAGGAAACATAGGAAAAGTGCCCCAATCACTACACACACACCCCCCCCCCACCCCCCATCACTGATTAACCCCTGATCACCCATGTCACCCCCCCTGATCACCCCCTGTCACCCCCCCTGTCACTAATCACCCCCCTACAGGCTCATTCAGACGTCCATATGTGTTTTGCGGATCCATGGATCTTCGGATCCATGGATCTGCGGATCCATGGATCTACAGATCTGCAAAATACGGACACCGGCAATGTGCTTTCCGCATTTTGCAGATCCGCACAGAACTATATAGAAAATGCTTTTTCTTGTCCGCAATTGCGGACAAGAATAGGACATGTTCTATATTTTTGCGGAACGGAAGTGCAGACCCGGAAGCGCGGATCCGTAATTCCGTATCCGAGCGGGACAAAGTCTGTCCCCATAGAAATGAATGGGTCCGCATTTCCGTTCCGCAAACAGAATTTCGGACGTGTGAATGGGGCATAAGGGTCCCTTATCACCGCCAGTTAGTTAGCTACTTGTTAGGTAGTTAGCGCCCACCGCCCCACAGTCACTGATTTTGGCAGAGATTTTTTCATCCACATTGATCGATGCGAATAAAAAAATCTGTGCCGTTCATTTTTAATTTTTTTTTCAGCGCAGAGGCCGAACGGACAAAAAAAAATCTCATTACCCGTATGCTCAATATAATGAGAATCGCAGATACTCCTAATGTTGGCCATACGTGTAATGATTGCGGAGACCCTCAAATGCCAGGACAGTACAAACACCTCACATGTGACCCCATTTTAGAAAGAAGACACCCCAAGGTATTCCGTGAGGGGTATTGGGAGTTCATGCAAAATTTAATTTTTTGTCACAAGTTAGTGGAATATGAGACTTAGTAAAAAAAAAAATATATATATATATCAATTTCCGCTAACTTGTGTCAAAATTATTTTTTTCTGTGAACTCGCCATGCCCCTCACGGAATACCTTGGGGTGTCTTCTTTCCACAATGGGGTCACTTGTGGGGTATTTATACTGTCCTGGCATTTTAGGGGTCCTAAAGCGTGAGAATCCAAATGCGTAAAAATGCCCTGTGAAATCCTAAAGGTACTCATTGGTTTTAGGGCCCCTTTGCACATCTTGGCTGCAAAAAAGTGTCACTCATGTGGTATCGCCGTACTCAGGAGAAGTAGGGCAATGTGTTTTGGGGTGTAGTTTTATATATACCCATACTTTGTGTGAGAAATATCACTGTAAACGACAACTTTTTAAATTTTTTTATACAAAGTTGTCAATTTACAGAGATATTTCTCTCACCTAACATGGGTATATGTAAAAATACACACCAAAACACATTGCCCTACTTCTCCTGAGTACGGCGATACCACATGAGTGACACTTTTTTGCAGCCTGGGTGCGCAAAGGGGCCCAAATTCCAACGAGTACCTTTAGCTTTTACATGGCTGCTCACAATTTAGCCCCGCCCAAAATGCCAGAACAGTATAAACACCCCACAAATAACCCCATTTTGAAAAGAAGACACCCCAAGGTATTCGCTGAGGGGTGTGGTGAGTCCATGAAAAATTTAACTTTTTGTCAAAAGTTAGCGGAAAGGGAGACTTTGTGAGAAAAAACAATACAAAATCAATTTCCGCTAACTTGTGCCAAAAAAAAAAATCTTCTGTGAACTCGCCATGCCCCTCACGGAATACCTTGGGGTGTCTTCTTTCCAAAATGGGGTCACATGTGGGGTATTTATACTGCCCTGGCATTTTAGGGGCCCTAAAGCGTGAGAAGAAAAATGCGTAAAAATGCCCTCCTAAAAGATACTCATTGGTTTTAGGGCCCCTTTGCTCATCTTGGCTGCAAAAAAGTGTCACTCATGGGGTATCGCCGTACTCAGGAGAAGTAGGGCAATGTGTTTTGGGGTGTATTTTTACATATACCCATGCTGGGTGAGAGAAATATCTCTGTAAATTGACAACTTTGTATAATTTTTTTTAAAAAGTTGTCATTTACAGAGATATTTCTCACACAAAGTATGGGTATATATAAAAATACACCCCAAATCACGTTGCCCTACTTCTCCTGAGTACGGGAATACCACATGAGTGACACTTTTTTGCAGCCAAGATGCGCAAAGGGGCCCTAAAACCAATTTCACAGGGCATTTTTACGCATTTGGATTATCACGCTTTAGGGCCCCTAAAATGCCAGGTGAGTATAAATACCCCACAAGTGACCCCATTTTGGAAAGAAGACACCCCAAGGTATTCAGTGAGGGTCATGGCGAGTTCACAGAATTTTTTTTTTGGCACAAGTTAGCGGAAATTGATATTTTTTTTTTTTTTTTTTTTACAAAGTCTCATATTCCACTAACTTGTGACAAAAAATAAAATTTTACATGAACTCACCATACCCCTCACGGAATACCTTGGGTTGTCTTCTTTCCAAAATGGGGTCACTTGTGGGGTATTTATACTGTCCTGGCATTTTAGGGGCCCCTAAAGCGTGAGAAGAAGTCTGGAATCTAAATGCGTAAAAATGTCCTGTGAAATCCTAAAGGTACTCATTGGTTTTAGGGCCCCTTTGTGCACCCAGGCTGCAAAAAAGTGTCACACATGTGGTATCGCCGTACTCAGGAGAAGTGGGGTGTATTTTTATATATACCCATGCTGGGTGTGAGAAATATCTCTGTAAACGACAACTTTTTAAAAAAATTTATACAAAGTTGACAATTTACAGAGATATTTCTCTCACCCAGCATGGGTATATGTAAAAATACACCCCACATATTGCCCTACTTCTCCTGAGTACGGCGATACCACGTGTGTGACACTTTTTTGCTGCCTGGCTGCGCAAAGGCCCAAATTCCAACGAGTACCTTTAGGTTTTCCAGGGCTGCTCACAATTTAGCCCCGCTCAAAATGCCAGAGCAGTAAACACACCCCACAAATGACCCCATTTCGGAAAGTAGACACCCCAAGGTATTCACTGAGGGGCATAGTGAGTCCGTCTGAGATTTTATATTTTTTTGCCAGAAGTTAGCAGAAATGGAAACTTTATTATTGTTTTTTTTTCCCCAGAAAGTGTCATTTTCCGCTAACTTGTGAAAAAAAATGAAATGATACATGAACTCACCATGCCCCTCCGTGAATACTTTGGGGTGTCTTCTATCTAAAATGGTGTCATTTGGGGGGTATTTATACTATCCTGGCATTCTAGCACCTGAAGAAACATGACAGGTGCTCAGAAAGTCAGAGCTGCTTCAAAATGCAGAAATTCACTTTTTTGCACCATAGTTTGTAAACGCTATAACTTTTACCCAAACCAATAAATATACACTTATTGGATTTTTTTTTTATCAAAGACATGTAGAACAATACATTTTGTGAAAAATTTATATAGAAATGTAGTTTAAAAAAAAAAAATTTACAACAGAAATTGAAAAATGTCATTTTTTTGCAAAAATGTCGTTACATTTTTATTAATAGCAAAAAAAGTAAAAATGTCAGCAACAATGAAATACCACCAAATGAAAGCTCTATTAGTGAGAAGAAAAGGAGGTAAAATTAATTTGGGTGGTAAGTTGTATGACCGAGCAATAAACGGTGAAAGTAGTGGAGTGCGGATTTGTAAAAAAGGGCCTGGTCACTAGAGTGGTATAAACCTGTGGTCTTCAAGTGGTTAAAACTCCCTCATAAAAACAACAATAGCAACATAATACAAAATATATATATATATATATATATATATATATATATATAAAAAAAAAAGTAGCAGCAGTTTTCACATTTATAGCCACAAATGATATAGCATCATATATCACATATATTGTGTATCACCATGTACTGACTCAACCATTTAAAAAATAACCCCTGTCTAAAATAACCCCTGTGCTGACGGAGGATCCGTTATGTCGGCGCATCTGCTGCCAGTCTAAATGTAAACCAGTTTCCTTGCTGGCTTAAATTGAGACCATTACTACGTGTAATGGTTTGGTTCTGCATCCGAGCCGCATTTTTTGAGGCTCGGGTGCGGACCCATTCACTTCAGTGGTGCCGCTAAAGATGCGGACAACACTCTGTGTGCTGTCGCATCTGTTGCTCAGTTCTGTGGCCCCGCAAAAATTATGAGTCATGTCCTATACTTGTCCATTTTGCGGACAACAATAGGCATCTCTATAAAGGGTCGTCCGTTCCGCAAATTGCGGAAAGCACGCGGGCTTCATCCGTGTTTTGCGGATCCGCAATTTGCGGACCGCAAAATACGACACATTCATGTGAACAAGCCCTAATACAGGCGTAGAAAATGTTAAATGAGACGGGCCTCCTAGTCCGTCCCCTTCGACTCCTGCGCCCCCCTTTTTTAGACCTGGCGGAACAGTGAGAAGTCGCAGATTTGGTGCAAATAACCTTTGCACTGCAATCTGCGACAGAAATATGCCAGAAAACTGGTGTATATCTGATGGTAAATGACCTACTGGTGTTTTTTAATTCTTTTTTATTTTCTCCAGAAAATAATTCTTATTTTAGGAAATGCAAACACAAAATACACTTATTGACAAAAAAAAGTTTATGTGTGAACATAATAATTGTATATGTAGGTAATTACATTACTGCTGCAAAAGGATACGTTTATTGTGAAAAACAATAGATTATACAGAGATGCTCTCGTACCTCTAGCTGGGATAGAAGATGAGATGCGTTTTAGTATGGAAGTCTACAGCTTCAATACTCATACCTGGTCTTCACACTCATAGGCCTCTTGCACACGAACGTTCTTTTTTTGTTAATGTTCCGTTTTTGCGTTCCGTATACGGACCATATACGGAACCATTCATTTTAATAGATCCGCAAATAAAAAAATGGAAGGTACTCCGTACTTCCGTTTCCGTTTTTCCATTTTTCCATTCTGTTCAAACGGACGAGGATAGTACTGTTCTATCAGGGGCCAGCTGTTCCGTTCCGAAAAAATCGGAATGCACACGGATGTCATCCGTATTTTTTGTGGATCCGTTTTTTGCGGACTGCAAAATACTGAAAAAGCCATACGGTCGTCAGCAAGAGGCCATACCTAACCATTGTTGGATTACAAACATGACCTGAATTCGTTGCTAAAGATGATACCATTTCAATCTGTAGCAGTCCAGGTTTCTTATTCATGACACCATTGCAAGGTGATAATGGATGGCTACCAATGGTAGGACACGTAGTGGATACTGTGACACCAAATTTCCCTCTGCTTAGTGCCTGGAAATTATCTGAGCAGAGGTAGGGGCAGTGGCGTAACTAGAACGCTATGGGCCCCGGTGCAAACTTTAGATCTGGGCCCCCCCCATTTTTACAAAGAGGCGGCAGATTTTGTTTACACTAAGGGCTCTTTCACACGAGCGGATGCCGTGCAGGTAATCCGCTGCGTGAAAGTTAGCCAAGCCCCGTTCCGGACAGCAGAGACATGGAGAATTAACATGATTGATAATGCTCTTTGCCTCTCTGTGATATTTTTACTACAATATCACAGTGAGATTAAAGTTGTCACAGTGATTTTGCAGTAAAAAGGTCACAGAGAGGCATGGAGCATTATCAATCATGTTATTGCTCTGTGTCTCTGATGTCCGGAATGGGGCTTGGCTCCTTTCACTCAGCGGATTACCCGCACAGGATCCGCTCGTGTTAAAGAGCACTAAGCCCAATGCATGGCTACACTCACCCAGTCCTAATAAAATCTGGTCCTACCTCATCCAGAGTGTCGCTGGCGTCGGCGTGATGTCCACTGGATCTAGAACAAGGTCCCTGTGGTCATAGAGAAAAAAAGAATAATCACATAAGGAAGGGATGGTGACTGCTCCAGTGAAATCACTAGCAGGGGGCGCTATGCTGGCCTTTAAGACTGAGCCATACCAATGTATAGCAGGGTAATCTAGGGCATTTCCCCTAAATGCTACCACACAGTACTAATGCCCACCTTGTGGCCCCTCACAGTACTAATGCCAACCTTGTGGCCCCTCACAATAATTAAGCCCTCCTTGTGGTCCCTTCAAAATAGTTATGTCCTCCTTGTGGCCCCTCATAACAGTTATGCCCAACTTTGTTCCAGTCACAGTAGTTATGCCTATTTTTGCCACCTCACAGTAGTTATGCCAGATGTGTGCCCCCTCACAGTAGTTATGGCCAGATATGTGCCCCCTCAAAGTAGTTGTGCCCAGATATGTGCCCCCTCACAGTAGTTATGCCAGATATGTGCCCCCTCACAGTGGTTATGACCAGATATGTGCCCCCTCACATTAGTTATGCCCCATTATGTGCCCCCTCACAGTAGTTATGCCTTCATATGTGCCCTCTCATAGTATTTCGTGTGGGGGGTCACAGCACTCAAGTAGCACTGGAGTTTCTTTTGGGTGCACGTCAAGGTTTTCTTCCCGCCTCCACTTCAGGAATACTATACAATCATAATTTCAGTATGACAGCACACCATTAGTTTTTTTGATGCTATTTAATTCATAGTTTGCTGGAAATTATACAACGTTTCGGGCTAATTGACAGCCCTTCATCAGGCTATGGATTTAGTATTAATGGTGTGCTGTCATACTGAAATTATGCCCTCTCATAGTAGTTATGCCCACATATATGCCCCCTCACAGTAATGCCCACATAAGTGACCCCTCACAGTAATGCCCACATATGTGCCCCCTTTTGTGCCCCCACAGTAATGCCCCCCCTTTTGTGCCTCCTCACCCTCACTCCAAATGTCCCCCCCCCTCTTTTTGCCTCCGGTCTGCAGCTTAATAAAAAAACGAACACAAATACACATACTTACCTTTTTCCCTGATGACGCGCTCCCACACTGCTGGTTGTGCTGGAGGCCGATTCCCGGGCTTTCAGTGCTCCTCCCACAGCCAGCAGCGCCATGTGCGGCCTGCAGGGGGAGCGCCGGAGCGCAGAAGAAAAGTGAAGCAGGGAGCGGAGAGCTCTCCCTGCTTCACTATGGAAACGAACAGCCCGGCAGTGACAAGAACTGCCAGGTGAGTGCACTTCCCCCCCTGCCTCTGCATCTAGGGTGCATGTTTGAAGAGCGCTCTGACGGGGCCCAGCATTGTCACAGTACTTCATGCAAGGTCCCGTCAGAGTGCTCACATTACATGTGAGTGCAGCGGACCCCCTCCCCCCGTCCAGCACCCTCTGCGACTGCGATCGTTACGCCCCTGGGTAGGGGTATGTGAAAAAGGTGCCATATGTGTCTGGATGGTGGACAATGAAACTGTAGGAGCTACTTGTGCT
The DNA here is from genome assembly GCA_033119425.1 of Bufotes viridis. Classification (NCBI taxonomy): domain Eukaryota; kingdom Metazoa; phylum Chordata; class Amphibia; order Anura; family Bufonidae; genus Bufotes; species Bufotes viridis. Next base: position 265,821,950 of record CM065590.1, on the reverse strand, counting down.
TGTCAGTGGATCAAATAATCCTCTCTACTGGTGGTCCATCTGGGCCATCTGGAGCCTGTTTGCCATGTACAGTTGCCCTCACATAACCACTGCTCCGAACTCTCCTAGCAGCTAGGTGAGAGCAGCCTAGATGGTGGGCAAATCATCAAAATAACCATCCTGTTTCTCTCAGTCCAATTATGTGACCACTCTCAAAGTCTGTCAACTGGGCAATATGTCTTTTAGTGCATTGTAGAGGTGTGTCTAACAGACAGTGACCTCTCACCAAGGGGTGCACTACTTGCAAGTAGCCTCTGAGAGCCTTTTTATAGGGCAAGGGGAACGCACTTTTAAACCCTTTTGTGGCAAGACAAAATGTCAAAGAAGAATTAGACACTCTTTCACTTAAGTTAGTTTCACATCTTCATCAGCAATTCAATAGCCTGTCTAATTATTTGGATCCAGCAGTGCCGGATGCAATCGGAATGCCCACTGGACCCACTGGTGACATGGCGAAAGCTGGGCAGAGGCGTCTGCCTAGCAATGAGCCTGGTGACGTCCCCGGCACGATTGGGTGGGCTTTAGTTCTGCCCTAGCTTGTAAAATGGCTAGGACAGCGCTAAAGCCCACCCATTGGAGTTGGTGACATCACTGACAATACTGCTAGGCGGAAGCCTCCATCTAATAGTGTTAAAAACATAAACAAACAGCCCTTGCCCTGCGTCATACAGTGCAGGGCAATGCTCCAATGCTCATATCAGGGGGGCTGGAGGGATGAAAATGGGGGTGATGTCCGGGTTTAGAGATAAAACCCTTTAATTTCAATAACCCAACTACGCTGGATTTTGCCTTATGTTTTCTCCAAAACCACCCTATTCCTCAGTTAAAACTGCCAGCTACAACATTATTCTAGCATCAAGAAAATGGAAATGTCCAGAAGTCGCAACAATATTGGAAGTTTGGTCGCTGTTTTGCACGTTCACAAGATGGAGATCAAGATCGTTTCCTCTTCACTGACTCTAGGAAAAACCATGAAATGCTGGCCTCTCCTAAACAACCCTCAACTGGTATCAAAACTCCCTAAAACCTATTATTATGCCATGATTATATTGTATAGTTTATATTTTATCCAGTTGAGTTGCTAGATGTAACCATATATTCCACAAAAACATTATATCTCGCTTAAGTATACTATTAAAGTAAACTTTACTCTTTCTCCTTTTTAACCCTTCCTCCTCCCTTCGTCTTCCCTCCCTATAATCTAAAATTCACCTATGATAAATATACAATTTTTTTATAATTTAGATTAAATTGCACATTTAACACAAATGATACAATTAATGAACTTATATTAATCTATACTTGTTGCGGCCATCCTGATATACATTTCTCTTACCCTTCTTATCTACAGTTCCATACTACCTTTCCCCTATATCTAAAGGAGTATAATAATAAGAAATACACATGAAATACTATTATAATAAAAATCTTTATTGTATGACTATAACATCCAGAAATGTACTTCTATTTTATTGACCATAACTTTTATTGTTCCATGTTTATACTATTTCTTTTACAATATCAATAAAAATGTAATGTTAAAAAAAAAAAAACACCATGAAATCGAAGCAATGAATAAATCAACAGTGGAGTGCATGGTGTTCTGACAGGTTTAATATGCAAATAGAAAATATATCTAGATCTAGCCCTTCCTACCAGATGCTGTTGAGATGTAGTGAAGAGTTAAGTTTTGAAAAAATTCGATTTGGTCGATTCACCAAACTTTGACAAGAATTTCTATTCGCTACAAATTAATTTGTCACAAATCGCTATAAATAAGGTATACCCATGCATCAGGGATGGCCAACCTGAGGCTCTCCAGCTGTTGCAAAACTACAATCCTCCAATAGAGGGCGCTGTTTATAACTCACAAACAGCGCCCTCTATTGGTTGCATAGTCTTATGACAAGACTAATCGCTGTTGTGAGATTGTGAAAACTCAGATCCGATGGTATATTCTAACTCCGAGGCGTTCCCATGGTGATGGGGACGCTCCGTGCGCACGTCAACGGGCACTGACTGGAGCCGGCTGAAATCCTAGGGAGCGCAGACAGATAAGAACTGTTTTTTTGGGAATCAGACACCCTATGCAGGGAGGAATCATGTGTACTGTTCAGTGTTCACTTCAGATGGATGATGAAAAATGACGAATATTCGAAAAACGAATATATAGCAATATATTCAAAATATTTGCGAATTATCAAAGGCGCGATATTCACTATTAAAATTCGTTATTCGAATATTCGTACTCAATACTAGTTAAGTCCAACGAACTGTTGAAAGAGGAGAGAAAAACGGTCATGGGGCATTCCCGGAGTGACACAAGAAGAAAGCCCTCACCACCCCGCCCACCACCGCAACCACTAGTTGCAAACCCACTTCTCCAACCACAAAGGATCTCCTGCCCTACAAGTGGAAGAACCAGTCTTATTACCGATGATATGTCATTAGGAACGATCAGTTTCTCACTTTTCTAGGACATGGAGAATTTTTGAAGGATGATTTGGAAGAAGTAAAGCCAGCAAGAGATTTGGATAGTCATCATTAAGAACTGGTCCCCCTAAGGGGTGCATAAAAAATAATGATTTCCATGTTCTATTGCATACTAATTGCATAGTCAACTACATGACAATGGAGGGACTGTAGTACCAGTACCTTGGCCAGGTGCACATTCAGCTCCTGTGCCATTGGATGAGTGCACACATCCTGTTGTCTTTTTCCAAACACCTCAGTGATCGATTGCTGTCAGAACAAGTAACGAAGAGAAGGAGGAGCATCAGGAGAAATAGACTACATTAAAGTCAAAACTAAAGAACAATGGCTTCCTTCTGCTGACGTTTATGAGCCATGACTGCTGGAGAGGGTGAATGGGGCAGTGGGAGATGCAACGATTCCTTTGGGGGGCCAAGGCAACTGTCTGTTGGCCATAGTGTACTGTACATTAACTGTACCAGTAATGTAACAGATTAACTATATTAACTACGAATGTTGCAGCAGTGGGACAAGATGCACATGGTATATTAGACCGCTCTTTAAAACTGGGACACAGTAATTCTATATATAAACTAAGAGATTAACTTCAAATGTGTCAGCAGTTCAACAAGATGCAGACAGCATTATATTAGATGGCCCATGAATACTGAGGCACAGCAATTCTATATATAAACTAAAAGACTAATGGGGATTGTGTCAGCAGTTGAACAAGATGCATGTGGCAATATATTAGACTTCCCTTTAATACTGAGGCACGGTAATTCTATATATAAACCAAGAGCTTAACCACAAATGTGTCAGCAGTTCAACAAGATGCAGACAATTATATATTAGACCACGCTTTGATACTGAGGCACAGTGATTCTAAACAAAAACTAAAAGATTAACAGGGATTGTGTCAGCAGTTCAACAAGATGCAGAAAACGATATATTAGACCGCCCTTCAATACTGAGGCACAGTAATTCTATATATGAACTAAGAGATTAACTGAGAATGTGTCAGCAGCTCAACAAGATGCAGACTGTGATATATTAGATCGCCCTTTAATACTGAAGCACAGTAATTATGTGCTTCTGATGCTTTGATTTGCTGAACACCAGTTACTTGTATAAGATTTACGAGAATGTAAAGGAATGAAGAGATTCCTGGAAAGGCAATGCTAAATTTATGAAGTTAACAGTCTGCTGAATTAAGTTCTCTAGCATGTTTTTAGAGGTTTAAAGGTCACAATAAAATTAAATAGACGCAATAGAGATGAGCGAATGTTTTGAGATTTAGTTAGTTTCAGGTTCACCAAATTTTTCTTAAAACTTTGACCTAGCTGTTAGGTGATGTTGAGAGCAGGCCAACAGGCTCCAGTCGGACCACTAGTACAGAGGATCATATGACCATGTCCATATGACATGCTCAAATGTTACTTTTCAGAAGAAAGAGTCGCTTGTTGGGACCAAGCATCCAAAAATGGCGCCTTAAAGAAGGCAGAATGCTTGCCTGTATTTATATACCACAAGTGATATTAGTCAGAAAAAAGAGTGGCTGGTTCTAAAAAATAAATCTAGAAAAATTCTCCCTTTTAACTGGGAGCAGCAGTAGTACAGTGTGGATGTGGAAAGGGTAGGGTAATTGTGGCAAGTGGCCGCAACAGCAGCGGCAGCAGTAGCAGCATAACATGGAACACATATACAGTAGATTGGCTGTTTAGGGGTAATAGTAGTAGTAGTGGTCATTGTGTGAGGTTAATATTGGTGGCAGTAGGGGATTAGCAGTGTGAAGTAGCAGCCATATGGTATGGACCATGACAGCAAGCAGGCAAACAGCGGCAGCAGTAGCCATATACATAGTAACATAGTTTATAATGCTGAAAAAAAAACATCCATCCAGTCTATCCTGATAAGTTCATCCAGAAGTAGGCAAAAAAAAAAACAACTCATGAGTTTGAAGCCAATTTTCCTTCTTTTAGGGCAAAAAAGTTCATTCCCGACTCAAATCAGGCAATCAGAATAACTCCCTGGATCAACGACCCATCTCTAGTAACTATAACCTGTAATATTTTAGTTAATTCACCATCACCACTTCTTCAGGCAGAGAGTTCCATAGTCTCACTGCTCTTAATTAATCCTCCTCTATGTTTCTATAGAAACCTTCTTTCCTCCATACCCAGAGGAAGTCCCCTCGTCACAGCCCAGAGGATAAATAGATGATGGGAGACAGTGGCGTGCCCAGGGGGGGGCGGTTCGCCCCGGATGCCGGCTGTCAGGGGGGTGCCAGGGAGAGGGACTGACAGGGGGGAACGGGGAAGCGCTCAGCGCTCCCTCCTGTCATTCCCTTGTAGCGTGACCGAGCTCTGTCAGGTCCGGGTACAGAGAGCATCTGTCTCCTGTACCCGGCCGGACTGACAGGAAGTGCGCACACAGCTTGCGCTTCCAGTGAGTCAGCCCGGGTACCGGAGACAAAAGCTCCTGTACCCGCCGCAATGCTCGGCCATGCTACAGCAAAGATAGGGAGGGGAGCGCAGGGGAGGGGAGCACAGGGGAGGGGGGGGGATCAGAAAGAACATGACAAGAGGGGGGGGGGGGTCAGAAAGAACATGACAAGATTGGTGGGGAGGGGTGATCAAAATGGGGGGATCAGAAAAAACATGACAAGATGGGGGGGAGAAGATCAGAAAAAGCATGACAAGATGGGGGGGAGTATGACAAATTACTATGTGGGGGGCACTACTGTGTGGTTGGGGGTGTGGGGGGCAATGTGGCGGACACTACTGTGGGGGCAGTATGGGGGACACTACTGTGTGGGGGACACTACTGTGTGGGGACAGTGTTGCAGACAATACTGTGTGGGGACAGTGTGGCAGACACTACTGTGTGTGGGGGACAGTGTGGCGGACATTACTTTGTGGGGGCAGTGTGGGGGACACTACTGTGTGGGGGCAGTGTGGCCAACACTACTGTGTGGGGGGGCAGTGTAGGGGACACTACTGTGTGTGGGGGACAGTGTGGCGGACACTACTGTGTGTGGGGGACAGTGTGGCGGACACTACTGTGTGGGGGACAGTGGTTGGGCACTACTGTGAGGGGGCAGTGTGGCGGACACTACTGTGTGGGGGACAGTGTGGCGGACACTACTGTGTGGGGGACAGTGTGGCGGACACTACTGTGTGGGGGCAGTGTGGCAGACACTACTGTGTGGGGGCAGTGTGGGGGACACTACTGTGTGAGGGACAGTGTGGCGGACACTACTGTGTAAGGGGCAGTGTGGGGAACACTACTGTGTGGGGGCAGTGTGGCGGACACTACTGTGTAAGGGGCAGTGTGGGGAACACTACTGTGTGGGGGCAGTGTGGCGGACACTACTGTGTAGGGGCAGTGTGGGGGACACTACTGTGTGGGGGGCAGTGTGGCGGACACTACTGTGTAAGGGGCAGTGCGGGGGACACTATTGTGTGAGGGGCAGTATGGCGGACACTACTGTGTGTGGGCAGTGTGGCGGACACTACTGTGTGGCAGTGTGGGGACACTGTGGGGCAGTGTGGGAACACTACTGTGTGGGGGCAGTGTGGCGGACACTACTGTGTGAGGGGCAGTGTGGGGAACACTACTGTGTGGGGGCAGTGTGGCGGACACTACTGTGTAGGGGGCAGTGTGGGGGACACTACTGTGTGGGGGCAGTGTGGCGGACACTACTGTGTGGGGCAGTGTGGGGACACTACTGTGTGGGGGCAGTGTGGCGGACACTACTGTGTGGGGGCAGTGTGGGGACACTACTGTGTGGGGGCAGTGTGGCGGACACTACTGTGTAGGGGGCAGTGTGGGGAACACTACTGTGTGGGGGCAGTGTGGCGGACACTACTGTGTGAGGGGCAGTGTGGGGACACTACTGTGTGGGGAGCAGTGTGGGGACACTACTGTGTGGGGGGCAGTGTGGGCGGACACTACTGTGTGGGGGCAGTGTGGGGGACACTACTGTGTGGGGGCAGTGTGGCGGACACTACTGTGTGGGGGCAGTGTGGGGGACACTACTGTGTGGGGGCAGTGTGGGGACACTACTGTGTGGGGGCAGTGTGGCCGACACTACTGTGTGGGGGGCAGTGTGGGGGACACTATTGTGTGGGGGCAGTGTGGGGGACACTACTGTGTGAGGAACAGTGTGGCGGACACTGCTGTGTGGGGGCACTACTGTGTTGGGGACACTAGTGTGTGGGGGAAATTACTATATGGGGGCAGCGTGAGAGGCGTTGCTATTGGGGAGGCATTGTAGGGGCAATTCTATTATTTCTGGGGATAATAATAGGGTATTATTATTACTGGGGGCAATCTAGGAGACATTATAACCTCTGTAGACACTATAGGGACATTTGGGGTCATTTATCAACCTGGTGTACAGTAGAACTGGCTTAGTTGCCCCAGCAGCCAATCAGATTCCACCTTTCATATTTGACAGCTCTTTAGAAAATCCAGTACTACTTTACACCAATTTGATAAATGACCGCCATTATGTCTATTAGGAGGTTGATAGAAAAACTGAGAAATCTAACGTGTCTGTGTTACTAACTCTGCAGAGACGAAATGCGACTGAAATAATGTGTCTTGGCGGTCTGGGTCTAACGAAGGAGAAGAGGAAAGAGAAGGTCTACATGACAGGAGATGTCCCTGATGTAAGAGGTATGTGCCCAAGTAATGGGGGGGGGGGGGGGTGCCAGAGAAAGGACCCGCCCCGGGTGCCAAAAACCCTGGGCACGCCACTGATGGGAGAGATCCCTGTACTGATCCCTGATAAACATAGTTATTAGATATCTATCGTTTTTTTTTCCAAACTGAATAACCCTTATTTTGATAATGGTTGTTTTGAGCTTCAAAGCACAGACACTGCAAGCGAAGTTTGTGAGTGCAGTAGAGTGCTGCAAAATTGCGGTAAAGTGACAAAATTACAGATAAAATAATAGCTTAACACTAGGCCATAATTCAATACAAAGACAATGGAACCAAGGTTTGATTGATTTCTCTTGTGCATTGTTTGCATGATCCTATCAAGTTCCCAAATTACAGCAGTCAGGGGTTTAACCACTTCAGCCCCCCTAGCGTAAACATCCTTAATGACCAGGCCACTTTTTACAATTCGGCACTACACTACTTTCACCATTTATTGCTCCGTCATACAACTTACCACCCAAATGAATTTTGCCTCCTTTTCTTCTCACTAATAGAGCTTTAATTTGGTGGTATTTCATTGCTGCTGACATTTTTACTTTTTTTGCTATTAATCAAAAATGACCGAAATTTTTGCAAAAAAATGATATTTTTCACTTTCTGTTGTAAAATCTTAAAAAAAAAACTACATTTCTATATAGATTTTTCTATAGATTGTTCTACATGTCTTTGATAAAAAAAAAAAATCCAATAAGTGTATATTTATTGGTTTGGGTAAAAGTTATAGCGTTTACAAACTATAGTGCAAAAAAGTGAATTTCCGCATTTTGAAGCAGCTCTGACTTTCTGAGCACCTGTCATGTTTCTTAAGGTGCTAGAATGCCAGGATAGTATAAATACCCCCCAAATGACACCATTTTAGAAAGAAGACACCCCAAAGTATTCGCGGAGGGGCATGGTGAGTTCATGTATCATTTCATTTTTTTTCACAAGTTAGCGGAAAATGACACTTTCTGAGGAAAAAATAAATAAATAAAGTTTCCATTTCTGCTAACTTCTGGCAACAAAAAATGAAATCTCCCACGGACTCACTATGCCCCTCAGTGAATACCTTGGGGTGTCTACTTTCCGAAATGGGGTCATTTGTCGGGTGTGTTTACTGTTCTGGCATTTTGGGCGGGGCTAAATTGTGAGCAGCCCTGTAAAACCTAAAGGTACTCGTTGGAATTTGGGCCCCTTTGTGCATCCAGGCTGCAAAAAAGTGTCACTCATGTGGTATCGCCGTACTCAGGAATAGTAGGGGAATGTGTTTTGGGGTGTATTTTTACATATACTCATGCTGGGTGAGAGAAATATCTCTGTAAATTGACAACTTTGTATAAATTTTTTTAAAAAGTTGTCATTCACAGATTCACAGAGATATTTCTCACACAAAGTATGGGTATATATGAAAATACACCCCAAAACACATTGCCCTACTTCTCCTGAGTACGGCGATACCACATGTGTAACACTTTTTTGCACCTGAGTGCGCAAAGGGGCCCAAATTCCAATGAGTACCTTTAGGATTTCACAGGGCATTTTTACGCATTTGGATTCCAGACTTCTTCTCACGCTTTAGAGACCCCTAAAATGCCAGGGCAGTATAAATACCCCACAAGTGACCCCAGATTAGAAAGATGACACCCCAAGGTATTCCGTGAGGGGTATGGTGAGTTCATGTAAAATTTTATTTTTTGTCACAAGTTAGTGGAATATGAGACTTTATAGAAAAAAAAAATCCATTTCTGCTAACTTGTGGCAAATTTTTTTTTTTTATGTGAACTCGCCATGCCCCTCACGGAATACCTTGGAGTGTCTTCTTTCCAAAATGGGGTCACTTGTGGGGTATTTATACTGCCCTGGCATTTTAGGGGCCCTAAAGCGTGAGAATCCAAATGCGTAAAAATGCCTTATGAAATCCTAAAGGTACTCATTGGAATTAGGGCCCCTTTGCTCATCTTGGCTGCAAAAAAGTGTCACACATGTGGTATCGCCGTACTCAGGAGAAGTAGGGCAATGTGTTTTGGGGTATTTTTACATATACTGATACTGTGTGTGAAAAATATCTCTGTAAATGACAACTTTTAAAAAAAATTACACTGCCTTTGCATAATGTCTATAAAACGTTTTTATTCATAATTTTCCTCTGATTGTCAGGGATTCCACTGGCCGTGCATGCACTATGGTGACTTATTCTTAGTGAAGAATAAACTTCCTATGCGCATGCGCAGCACGGCAGAATTATACACTTCAATCAAACAAAACTAAGCCCACCACCAGCAAATACCAGGAAGTGGATGGCACAGCAGAAACAGGTAGTCAGTATCCCTTTAAGATGTAATAATCAAACATATAGTTAATGAAGCCCTAATTTTTGTCTTTTATAAAACAGACAAAGGCAAAATTATTATTAATGTTTGTATTATTACATAAAACATCCAATTGACAACACAGAACAGTTCTCCCTTATGGCATCAGAGCACCAGGTATATGCAGGGCCAACAATCCATTCATCCAACAGATCATCAGCATACCTTGGCAAGGCAGCCTGGGATTTAACCAGTTTTTCCAAAAGGAAAGAAAATGCTCAGTGTTAGGTATCTAGGGGGACCTGTGCACAGAAAATTTTATGTTCGCGACATCTTTAATGAGAAGGACTGTTTTGGCTTTCAGGGTATAGAACTGGTGCGTAGGTCCATGATAGGAGGCAATTTTGATAAGAAAGTATTACAGAAGAAAGCACAATGGACGTTTAGGCTGAAAACGGTGCATCCTGATGGCTTAAACGAGCATATTTCATATGTATGCTTCATTTGATGCAGGTAGTGCAGATATTCAGTTTTGTGGAACCTGACATCAATGATTTTGACCCTCTCATTATGCGCATTCTGGTAAGCTTGTGCATATTCTGATAGTCCCCTATCTGTGAATAGGATTCTTTTGATTATATCAAGCATGCGCTCACCCATATGTAGATTACTTCAACCAATACCTTAATACCAGTTTTGTACCTCAATAAGGTATTGCCGAATCCCTGGAATAAAGCAGGAAAATAGCACTTTCTTATCTCTCATTGGTTTGCACGTCATATGCCTATGATATGTTCGACCTGTATCAGAAATCTACATAACATACTTAGTGGGCATATACTGTATTGCATCTACTGTTATTACTGCCAGATCCATACGCCGATTTATTCCTGATATTACGAACTGTGTCTTGACACAGCTGAGACACACCCCCTCTGTAGGCGGTACCATGATACAGAGGTATACTGCGATGTCTGTGCCTCCTGTGTCCTGATTGGCCGGCTAGGGGTTCTGCCTCCACCCTATGGGAGTGGCTTTGTAGTTTTAAACTTCCGAGTACGGCGCCCGCGTCACGGCCTCCCTAGCGCCGACGCTGCTGCTGAATCACACGGCAGCCAGCGTTTTTGTTTGTCCGCATGTATTTATAGGTTTAGCTGAAAGCTCCTGATGAATGTCAATGACGGGAAACGTGTCGAGCTACAAGGGCTTTTGACTATAGGAGCGGAGCAGACTTAGTAGCTAGGATAGAGCTTAGTGCCGTCCTGTACGCTGTGTTCTCATATGCATGGAGGAAATGGGTCGCAGAGAAGTGGTAGGGGTGAGCACCCATCAGATAGCAACAGGAGAGGTGCATTTCTAGCCCACTTTGGCCTGATGTGTAGTGAGTTACTCCTTTGAGCTTAGACTCCAGGATCCCTCCTCAACACAGCGTCCAGTTTGTCCTGCAAGCAAGGACCTTCTAAATCATAGGAAGGGCTTGACAGGATGTGTTGAATGTAGTGACTGAGCAATTGAGGAGCATGGGTAGCTTATACAGGTTGTAACTTGCCCGTTTTTCATACTGAACAGACCTGTCTCCGCAACTTTATATACCCGGGTCACCAATATCACTGTGTGTAGCAATATGTGTGGTTTATAGTTTCACATTAAGTTGTGGAGGAGCTTGAGGTGGTCATTCATACCTTGCATCATATCAGTTCCCCTGGCCATCACATATCTACAGGATAGGCCCTATCCACTAGTGGCTTCACTTGTTTGGCCACCTAGATAGGGCTCCTACACTATCATTGAGGGCTCCCATTGGATGGTATACACCTCCGAGCCCACTATCACAGTGATTGTTGGCATTGTACTCAGCACACAGCACATTATAATTACTTTTCTACTCCTCAATTATTTTATTTATGTTAATAAAAGTTATGCTTTAACCAAGCACATTGACATTTAATGTCCCCTAACCCCTTTTCAGTGATTTTACTGTACACTATGGCCAACAGACAGTTGCCTGGACTCTCAAAAGGAACGGTCAGTGGCTAAATTTTGCTGCAGCTGTCACAAATAGCAGCAGAAAAAGAGCTAGCAGTAGCAGCAGCTGTAGCAATAGACCACAGCTGCCACTGTCATCCAGCGGTGGTGTTTTAGCCAACAATCCAGCTGTACTGGAATGGTTGACTCGCTCTTCAAAATTATCTCAGGTGGGAACAGATACACACAGCCAGGAATTGGTTCCTCTCACACAACTTAGTTGGCCCAGGAACAACCTCTTTGCCCTCACCTGTCCTGCAACTGCCTCTTTCTTTTGCTGCACCTTCTGCTCGGAAAGTAATGCATGCTGACAGCTCTGCTCTGCTTTTCAGCGAGGATGAGCTAAGTGAGAATAGTCAGCAGCTGCAGGCAAGCGCAGACTTGGAGGAGAGGTCTAATACGTCCTCCCTTAGGCATGCACCTATCGATGATGACAGTTGGGTAGGAGCATGTGTTGTGAGCAGTCAGGGACATGGCCATGAGATAGATGACATAAGTGATGAAGGACAGTAGTGGATGATGAATGTAACTGATCACACGTGGGAGCTGGGTGGCTTTATCATCAGGGGATGAGGGTAGCAGCAGGCCCGTGAACAGCAGCAGGGTGGAAGCAGTGGGAGATCTGGAGCCAAACGCGCCCGGGGTAGACAGTCTTCTACTCAGGAGCCTATCTGGCAGGAAACAACTAGCGGTGCATGGGTTCATCAACGGCAGGCAGTCAGCACGGAGTGCATGGAATAAAATGCCATACTCAGCAGTGTGGGAATTTTTTATTAAGTTGCTGGAGGACGTCAGAATGGTGGTATGTGGTATATCTGGGCATAAGGTGAAGCGGGCTAGGGTGTTAATTTTTGCACCACTGCCCTGCGTCAACAAATGGAGCGTCACCATAAAGTGGCCTGGGAAAACCGTGGCACTAATGTATCTCCCAGCGGTCCCCACACCTTCTCCCGAAGTCAGGCCTCTTCAACCTCAGCAGAGAGAAACTGTCTTCCTTTGCTTCTTCTATTTCTCCTGATTCTACTCCTACTCCTCGTTACGTGTTTCGCTAGCAATTGATCACCGAGGCGATTGCAAAGAGACAACAGTATCAGTGCACTCATCCAACGGTGGCCACACACCTGCTGCCTCTGCTGCCATCTGCCCCTACTGTGATCTGCCACCATCTTGTGCTATTACTGCCACTGCTGTTGCCCCCCCCATTCTATTCTGTGGCCTCTATTGTGACTCTTCATACTGTTGCCACCCTCACTACACTGTTTCGGGGCCACTATTGTGATCCTTCATGCTGTTGCCACCATCACCAACCTGTATCAGGTCGCTATTGTGACTCTTCATTGCCACCCTCATCAGTCTGCTACAAGGCCATTAGTGTCCCTGTTTGACCGTGTTGACATCACCATTTGTTTTTCCATTCTTCTGATAAAACGGGCCCTGTCTTTTGAGCATCCAGAAGGCTTCTATCACTTGGTCAGTATTTTGCATCAGGATTTGATCATGATTTGGAAGCCAAAAACAGGAGTGGGTCCAAAACACAGAAGACATGAAAATATTTCCATCACATGTTATCTCTGTTTTGGACACACTCCTGATTTTGCCATACCTATACTGATCAAATACTGATGCAAAAAACTGACCTAATACTGACTTCATGATACAGGACATTAAAGTTCCCCATGAAGGACTTCTTTTTCATCTTAATAAAGCCAATTTCAGAGTCAAATGGTCAAAACTCATGCAAATTGAACATGAGACCACTATCAAATGGTCAGTATTTTGCATCAGGATTATATCATGATTTGGAAGCCAAAAGCAGGAATGGGAACAAAACACAGAAGACATGCAAATATTTCCATCACATGTTATCTCTGTTTCGGACCTATTAGGGCTTTTTTCTCAACAATACTGATCAAATGCTGACCAAATACTGATGGTGTGAAGGCTCAATGGTGGCCCCAGGTGCCTGCTCAATGATTTGAGCAGGCACTGGGTTCTGATCACCGCCCGCCGCGCGTTGGTCCTGTGTCCTTAAGTACCAGGACATCAGGGCGTACCTGTACGCCCTGTGTCCTAAAGAGGTTAATACTTTTCTATGAGGAGGTAATTCGATGGATGTCATATCTTGATACACATTTTCCACATACAAGGTTAGTATATAAAATAAGAATGCTTGGACTTGGGGAAAATGTCTGTATGTGGGTAAGTAACTGGCTCAGTGATAGAAAACTGAGGGTGGTTATTAATGGTACACACTCAGATTGGGTCACTGTCACTAGTGGAGTACCACAGGGGTCAGTATTGCGCCCTATTCTCTTCAATATATTTATTAATGATCTTGTAGAAGGCTTGCACAGTAATATATACATTTTTGCAGATGATACTAAACTGTGTAAAATAATTACCACGGAAGAGGACATTATACTGCTACAGATGGATCTGGATAGATTGGAGGCTTGGGCAGAGAAGTGACACATGAGGTATAACACTAACAAATGTAAGGTTATGCAAAAGGCAAGGAATAACGCAAGTCACCTGTACATACTAAATGATAAAACACTGGGTAACATTGACATGGTAAAGGACTTTTTAGTGGTCAGTAAAATTAACTGTAGAAACAAGTGTCAGGCAGCTTCTGCCAAGGCCAATAAGATAATGGGTTGCATCAAAAGGGGCATAGATGCCCGTAAGGAGAACATAGTCCTGCCACTTTACAAATCACTGTCTGCGGATGGATACCTGGCTTAGGTTTTCCCCGTCACATCCTTAAAGCTTGTAAAAAAGCGGGATCTTGACATAGGGGCCACTTAATATGGTGGATTTGGTGATCTCTGTAATGGAGACACCCCTTTGCTTGGTTTCCCTTCCTTTGAGGGATATCTGGCTGTCATTGTGTTGTAGACCCATAACTGGGGCTCCACATTTATTTTGCATATTCCTGTTTCCCAGGGAGCTTTGCACTTCGGATTTCTGTGTTGAGACTCTTAAGTGAGGCTCCGTGGTGTTTTACAAATCACTAGTCAGACCACACATGGAGTACTGTGTACAGTTTTGGGCACCTGTGAACAAGACAGACATAGCAGAGTTGGAGAGGGTTCAGAAGAGGGTAACTAAAGTAATAACTGGAATGGGTGTACTACAGTATCCTGAAAGATTATCAAAATTAGGGTTATTCAGTTTAGAAAAAAGGTGACTGAGGGGAAATATAATAACCATGTATAAATATTTCAGGAGGTAGTACAGAGAACTCTCCCATCATCTATTTATCCCCAGGACTGTGACTCTGACAAGGGGACATCCTCTACGTCTAAAGAAAAGAAGGTTTCTACACAAACATAGAAGAGGATTCGGTAAGAGCAGTGATACTATGGAACCCTCTGCCTGGGGAGGTGGTGATGGTGATGGTGAATTCACTAAAAGAGTTCAATTGGGGCCTGGATGTATTTCTGGAGTGTAATAATATTACAGGTTACATTTATTACATTTCTGGAGAAGGGTCGTTGATACAGGGAGTTATTCTGACTGATTGGAGTCGGAAATAATTCCCCATCCCCTCCCCCTAAAATGAGAAAAATTGGATTCTACCTCACAGGGTTTTTTCTCTTCCTTTGGATCTACTTGCCGGATAACAGACTGAACTGGATGGACATATATCTTTTTCCAGCCTTGCAAACTACACTACTCACAAAAAGTTAGGGATATTTGGCTTGTGGGTAAAATCTCAGGATTAACCTAAAATGCACTCTAATCTTTACAGGTGAACTTAATGTGACCTTCTCTAAACTTTAGAATGCACGTGTCCAAATGTTCAATGTTTCAGTAAGTTTTGCACAACTTGCTGTTCTAACCAGGAGCTTAACGGTAAAATTCCCAACAGGTGCTTGATCCATAATTCACCCAATAAATTTCCTGGTTCAATTAGAATTGGTATTTAAACACTCCTTCTCATCATGCTGTTCACATTTTGACATCATGAAACCAAGATGACACCTAGCGAGGCTTCAGGCAGAATGTTCTCAGACAGAATGGGCCACAGATCTTAGATTGTCAAAGAGTGTCATCAGCAGGTTACAACAGAGCTACAGAGAGACTGGAAGAGTCACAGAAAGGCATAGAAGTGGATGTCCTTTGGCCACATCCGACTCTGATGACTGCTTCATTGTGAACAATTCCCTGCAGAACCAGATGCTTAATGCCACATAACTCCAGGCACATTTAGGGGAGATGAGAGGCACCCAAGTGTCATGTCAGACCATTCAAAACTGTTTATATCAGTGTGGTCTGCGTGCTGACCTGCAAGGGTACTTAACCACACCACCAGGCACAGGGAGCATCTATGCTGGACAAGTGACCAGTGGGCCTCAGTTCTGTTCACAGATGAAAGTCTATTCACGCTGAGCATAAATGATGGCCCCCAACGATGTCACCAGATGAGCCCCTGTTGTCACCTGACCAGCCTTTGGTGGTGGTGGGGCTACAGTGTGGGCAGGTGTGTCTAGTTAATACAGAATTGCTTTACACTTTATGAATGGTACAGTAACAAGCACATACTACTTGAATAACATCATTAATCCAGTCATTGTGCCTCTGCATGAACAACACAAACCTAATTTCATCTTCATGGATGACAATAAACCAGCTCATCAAGGTCGCATCATTAGGGAACAGCAGCTGGAGACTTGAGTACCTCAAATGGAGTGGCCTGCACTTTCTCCAGAACTGAATCCCCTTGAAAACCTATGGGAGTCACCATGTAGAGGCTCGTAACTCTGTATCCCAGAACCTCAATGACCTGAGGGCCTCTCTTCTCCCTTCAAGAAGAGTGGGATGCCATACCTCAGCAGATAATAAGTCAACTTGTGAGCAGCCTGAGACGTAATTGTCAAGCTGTAATTGATGCTCAACCTATCAAATTATTGAGACTGACATTTTTGCTGAGGGTATACCCACCACTGTTGTTGGCTTTTGTTTCAATAAGTTGTTTGAGATGAGAAAATCAACATTGCATGCTTTTACTTAAATGCCCTACTTTCATAATATAGTATCACTGTAGTGTGAACTTTTTACGTTTTCCATATATTTCACCCAAAAGTCAAATATCCCTAACATTTTGTGAGTAGTGGTATATTACTATGGTACTATGTTAGATGCAAGCATGTTGCATATTTGGAAGCCCAGATTTTGGATCTGAATATACAGCTTTCAACACGCAAAAGCATTGCCAACCGGGAGAAAGGTTAAGATCACACTGTGCAGGCACTGGGGGGATTTAGTGGGGGCTGGAGTTAGTAAGGAAAGTAGGGAGATGATCGGACATAACTATATACCTATGAAAAACAGAGCTGATGGTAACATGAATCTGTTAAAAACCTACAATATAAACCAAGGTACCCAAAAAAACTTGAGTGTTCACTTTCTGGGAACTGAATGTGTGAAATTAAATATTAACTTAAATGTATCTTCACAAATGCCAGGAGTCTAGCAAGTAAAAGGGCGAGCTGGAGTCTATGGTACTAAGGGAATACATAGATGTAGCTGGTGTGGCTGAGACATGGCTGGACTCTTCTCATGACTGGGCTGTTAATATTCACGGTTTTACACCAGTATCAGAGGCATCAACAGTTCACAAGCTGACCACAATATAAGCAGATCTAGCCCTATCAGTTCTTTTTGACATTTTGGCCATGCATTGCCTCCACTCTTTATTACTACGGTGGCTACCACCCTTATCCTCAGATTTCTTCTCCTCCTCTTCGGCACCCCTATCCAGCTCCCAGGTCCTGTCCAACACATAATCATTGAAGGCCTCACCCTCTCTGCCACTTTTATCAGACTGAAACATATGGTGGGCTCCTTTCCCCCCCTCCCGATTCCCAGCTCTGCATTTGACCCGACTGCCACTGTTGCTGCCACCACGCGAATACCATGGCTACAGGTTCCATTATTACCACCATTAACACAGCTATGTATAGAGGCCCCTACCTCCTCCTCAGGGCAGTGTAAATGGTGATTGATCTCTCTCTCTCTCTCTCTCTTGACTATCTGCCATAGGGTGTGGTGGGGTATTCTTGCCACTTCTTAGGAAAAAGGAAGGCACCCCACTAGAAAGGGGTATGGAAGGCAGAGAGGACTCTATTGATAGCCTTCTCTGGGGCTGCAAGGAGGAGGAGCAGGAGGAACAAATAATCATTGAATTTACATCTATGCTGATGTCAGATGTGCCACAAGTTATTAAGAGGTGCACCTATCTGTGCAGGACCATGCTCCAAAACATTAAGGGAGAAGGTGTAGATTTATGATATAATCTATGCCAATATCCTGGTGTAAATTATAATAAATATGCAACGTAAAACCTCCAAAACATTATAGAAATTTTGCTCAACTATGGTGACGGTTTTCTGGCCACAGTTGATGATAAATGTCCCCTTATAAATGTATATTTTTCAAGTTTGTGTAAAATTAGACCAATGCTATTCTTCCCTTACAAAAAAAACACAGCATAAAACTAGCAACAAAGCATAAAGCACAAAAAATGAACAACTTTGATACGGAATAAAGGAAAGACTTTATTTTTCCTATTTTAACATTAAATACATCAAATCTTCTTTGTGCCAAGTGCTAGTCCTTACTTTGGGATGAGACTGAGAAGAGAGGTTGTTTATATTTCTCGTCCCTTTAGGCTTATACACACCCTGGTTTGAAGAGATAATTATTTTTCAAGTTGTGGAAAATCTAAACTCCTTAAATTTTATAGCTCCAGTATAGATGCAGTATTTTTTGCATGTTAAAAGCATTATTATGCACAAAATCATTTAGTTCTATTGTGTGCCTTCTTTGGTTGTACAATGTTTTTCAAAGCAGCAGGGATGTTTGGGAAGGAGATGAAATCCTTATGAACTGTTTGATATTTGTAAGGGGTATTCATTTTAAGAAAAAAAAAATCCTTTTATGTCTCATTGAATTGGCTCATTATGTCTCATTGAATTAATTTTGATCAGATGACTATTAATTGATTGAACAAAACATGATGAACAAAATGTTGGCAAGACTGCAAGAAAAAAAAGATGATCCTCAACATTGCCTTGTCTCTTTAAGTATTTCTCTCAGTACCCAAGGGCATAGACTACAGATGAAATGTTCTTCCTACAAACCTTTTAACTATTTCTAAAAGGATGTTCCAATAGATTACATTTCTGTGGGCCCCTTTCTAACCGTCTTTACCAGTTCCCTGCCATTGTTACTATGCTGCCAGGATTGAACTGGCCCACCCAGTACAAGGGGATTTTCTGATAGGAACATGCTCTGACACAGTAATAGGTCTAGAAAAGGACAGCCCCATTTGAAGGGGACTTTAGAGCCACTACAGAATATTTTTATGAGTTGATTTCAAATAACCTACCTGACCTTACTGATAATATATCAGTGGGTAAAATACAAACAGCTAATTTCAATGCAATTTCAAATGGACATGTTGTTTATAGATCATGAGTGGTCCTTCATGAAAATTTCCTCTGTGGTCTCAAGTAACTCCAGTTTTACACTTTATGCCTGCATCCTGGGTCCCATGACACTTTTAATAAATTTGTATGCTTTCCCTTTCACCATATTATTTTGAGATTTTTCATATATGTAAATTTAACAGAGAAACTGTTATGACTCTATGAATATGTGATAAATACATAGAAATAGTTTTAAAACAACATTGACAAAGATTTTTGCATCTTCATGTTATGATTATGCTGTGGACTCTTTTCACAAGGAAAAATATATTTAGTTGCACTAAATTTCATGCTGCAATCTCCATTCATTCAATTTTAGACCCCCTTACAGTTTCAAACTTGGCAACTGTGGGCATGTCTCTTCCAGTAATACATGCTGAATGTTAGTTCTGTTACTCTAGAATGCGCATGCCTGCACTAGCTCTCATAAACTATCACAGCTTCATTCCTGTTCTACTTTACCATTCTAATACAGGCACATGTGATCTCTGTAAAGACTCTGACACTTATGCTGCCCCTATCATCTCTCTACCCTTCTCCTGCAGATTCTGCCATGGTTCATGTCCTCTGTTTTGGTGATATGAGGAAGAGGGAGGGAAAAGATAGCAGATGATGGTAGTACTGAGTTGAGAACGGCAAGAAGAAATGTACTGTCAGATTTATGTCAGAGCTAATAAAACAGATAGCTATGTAAAGAGGATGCACAGACTCTACAGTATCAAACTAGTAGGCAATTGATGAAGATTGTTTTTAGAATGTTGCTTAATTTTGAATTTAGGAAGCACATCCATGGTAAACAAAATGTAGTGCACAAGCATGTATTCATTATTTATATGAATAATGTTGTATCAAAAGCAACATTCTTGCATTATTTATCTAATTAGTTACTCTATATACCACACAATTAAATTATTAATCATAAATTAGAAGAAACATTTTAATAAATAATCTACTATAAGTTTCATTTTTTGATAGATGTGTTACAATGACACTTTGCTAAAAACAAATACAT